>CM063506.1:151727227-151987227 GCA_032207245.1 Pardosa pseudoannulata | reverse complement strand
TTCAGACTCGATGTCAGGTTTTCAATGATTTCAACTTCTGTCAAAATATTCAGTAATAAAAGTGCGGTATGACTCTTGGAAACTTAACTGGAAAATGTAAAAACCATATTTTGAGCATCACTAGGTCATGATGTATGAAATCTATAACAATGTGTCTGCTCTAATGTCACTATAAATGATAGGTTTCAGACTGGATGTCAGGTTTTCAATGATTTCAACCTCTGTCAAAATATTTAGTAATAAAATTGCGGTATGACTCTTGGAAACTTAACTGGAATATGTAAAAACCATATTTTGAGCATCACTAGGTCATGATGTATGAAATCTATAACAATGTGTCTGCTCTGATCGTGACCGCAAACTGCTATTCTTGGGGCGTGTCAACAGGCAGAAACAGTGTTAACTTTCTTTTTGACCCGAAACACGTAACATGCATCTGGTCTTTCCTAGCTCGTGAAATGTTTTCTTGCCCTCTGCCTAGATACATGTTAATACTTAGTTAATTATACTAGCATAAAACAGATACATTAAAAATTTAATCAGCAATTCTATTTCAGTTTTGGTGAACCATTTCTAATAAAATACAGTTAAATTAATGTTCTATCATCAATGATTGTGGACACCCAAAATATGTACAAGTTAAATCATCATAAAATTGATTACTATGTACCGAAATGCATCAGAGTACATAAGAAACTTAATATCTCTCAGTTTTCACAAACATATATAATTATTACTAAATTCAGCATAGTTCAATTTTTTCTCTAGCAACAATGTAATCTAAATTATTTTGTCAGGAATGCTTTCAGTGACATAAAGTAAAACTAAATAAATTAATAAATACTCGTAAGTAGATTTATAATGTACGGCACAATTTAAGGCCTTGTCCTAAAATAATTTCCAGAGATCTAAAATAATGGTTAAAGTGGTATTGTATACGGTACACAGAAAGCCACTTTAATTTTAAATGGCAAATAGGAAAATGTTGCTCAAGTTGAACTCCTTAAGAAAAATTATGAATTTATCAGAAATTTACAAAGAAATTAGGAAATAGATTTTTATTATCAAAATTTTTAAGAGAAATATTAAGGCATGTTTTTAATAAAAGTTTCTGAATTACTACAGAATGAATAACCAAAAAGAAATATACACAAACAAATCGTCTAGAAAAGCTTATACTATACGGAAAAAATTAAAGATAAAGCAGCAAAAACATACTTTTTAAAAGCGTATATAGAAGGTGTAATTTTTTTTTTGGGGGGGGGGGAGCGCTTAGAGTTTGAGTAACTCAATAGCATAACCTCGTTGTCACCAGAGGTATGAGAGTGAATTAAAATATTGACATTGATATTATTTGAGCAACCTTCCCCTATGCTAAACCTTATAGAAACTTTCGCCTGTCTTTTCTGGGAACTCGAAGTTGATAGCTCCTTTTAACTCGACCAGTCGTTACCAACCTTTTCTGGACCATCGCACTCTTTACAAGAAAAAGAATATTCGAACGCCTTATCTTCTTCCACAATATATCAAATATTCCAATAAAATGCCAATAGTTAATCATACCAAATATTAAAATATTCTTGCCTAATATCTGTTTAATCTACCTATCTACTAGGAATCACAAAGTAGACATTAATTAAAATGGTCATAAAATGTAGTAAAAATTTTAATATAAACATAAACTCAAAAAGCAATAAACAATAAATATATTTAATAAGGTGGTTGAGACTAGTAGAGTTTTAACAATGTGTTAATGTCAGGATCCAATTTCGTTAACGCCATTCGCAAATATCCAAATTCAGTTATGTTGCTTTTCTTAGACAATCAATTATCTACTGCGTTCATTGAAATACGATGAAGAAAATGTAATTAAAATTTATGTACTCTAGTCCAAGAGGCAAACGGTTGCCAGTGGTAGAATTTATGAAATTTATAATTGAAAAAATTATCGCACTTATTATAATAAATAAAATGTTATTCGATTGATTTATTGATATTTTTTACCAATATCCTATACCTTTTTATAGATATGTATACTGGCCGCTTTCCTTGATTGCCTTCCCATTTGCCTCTAAACCCATTACCGCCCCCCCCCCACACTGGAGAGCTTCAGAGCCCTCTGTAGGATAGTACCGGCCCCGTTGGGAACCTATAATATAGACTAATTTAGGAATTGGTACGAGGTGGAATTTTCTCAAGCATTTTTTTTTTCTTAGTACAAAATCGTCTTAATTTAACCATTCAGATGAGTCAACAGAACATTCATCTATGAGCTCCAAGAAATATTAATATTATTTTTAAATATCCCTTCTTGTGGATGAATCCTGTCATTTGGTCGAATAGTAGTTCCAAAAGATTATAAAAAAAATTCCGAAATATCACGTACGCAACATTCATCAGGAATCACAAACAACATAATCTATATATCTGTTGCCCGAAAGAGGAAAAAGACCTAATTGCTATTCCTTGAGCATATCCTCGAACAATTCCGAAAACAAACCTTTAACATATTTTAAGCTCTGTTTCATGACAAAAATAGTATACACTCTTAAAGAAAAAATAAGTTTTGAGTCCGGTATTCATCATGTATTAGTTTCTTATAAATATTCAACTTTCCTGGGGGCGTTTGAGTTTGACCTTTTGTAATTTTTGAATTTAAGAACAAGCAAAATGTAGATTGATATATATTATATATCTAGCTGTTTAAGTGATCCTGTATCTGCTATTGGATTTCTCTAGTTCAACGTTAACGAATGGGATAAATAAAATTCATTCTGGCTGGTTCATATTTTAAGAATTCTTTAACCCCACACCTACCCTGTACATCACATATGATATATACATCTAATTATTTATACGCTTGTAAATCACATCGCTTGTACATCATCAATATGCAATGAACTACATTTTATATATAAGCTTTTATATATTTTATTACATATAATAAAAAATATTGCATGTGATAGACAAGCGTATAAAGCATTCGATGAGTATATCATATGATGCATAGGATAGGGAAATGGTTAAAAAAAATATACCACGGGATAGAACAGCAAATTCTCTAAGCTGTTATCATTTTTCTTTTTTTTATAAAAAAAAAATTATGTCAGTTAAATGTTGTATTTGCGCCTGAAATAAAATATAGCACATTAAATATATTTTTCTCGGTGTTTTTTCAAAAAAGAAAAGGTAATGTCCTAGGGAATTTAGTGTTCTATCATGGTGTATAACGTATTTAAAGAATTTATAAATGCGAATAAGCCAGAAGAAATTTCTTTTATCCCATTGGTTAATATTGAGAGAGAAAAATCCAATATGGCAGGTACAGTCCAACCTTAGGAGGTCGTAAAACCTCTCCAGACTTAAAATTTTCTTTTAAACAGTTTATTTACATTATCCTAAAATAAAAGTTTTTTTTTTCTTTTTAAAGGAAATTTCTTACATGTTCTTTAATAACGGTGTACAAAATTATTTATTTTTGTCATTTTAAGTAGTGTAATCTAAAAATAACATAAAAAATATACACCTAACAAAAAATGAAATAAATTTCCCTTATCAGTAAGATAATTTTTGAAATATATACATAAGAAACTAAATTTTTTTTATCAAATTAAAGATAAATATCTTTTCTATTCTGTAAACCTAAAACTTTAAAAATATCTAACATTTTAAATTTCTATAAACATTTAAAGACTGTCTTGGAAAATTAAAAAGAATATTTGTTATCAGGCTATAAAATAAAATATATCGCGAATATTTACATAATTGGGGTTTTAACCTAAATAAAAAGAAATCGTTAGCTTCTATTTGATATAAAAAATTAATTTTTTTATTTACAAATTTCAGAAGTTATTTTACAGGTCAGAGTATTTTTATTTTTTTTCACTTGGTGTATACATTTTGTTTTTAAAAAAATTATTGCTCCATATAACAAAGCAAAATGACTTTTATAAAGTTGGATCCTTATTAATGACCTAGGAAAGAATTTATTTTAAACAAATTAGAACATTTTATTTTTATACCGAATCAAAATTAAAATCTTATAATACAGAATTTTCATCTAGAAGAGTTATTTACCCTTATATTTGGCATTCCTTTTAAATTAAATTATTTGTATTAGTGATAATACCGGTGCAGATGCACCTAGCACATCTCATCTTTTCGCGCTAAAATTGGCGATCTTGTGAATTCACCTTGTAGTGGCAGCTGAACCAAGACAATTTGTCGTTTCTTTATAAATTTTGATCATTTATTCATTAAAAAGAATTTAATCTACAAATATTGCTAAAAAATTGTTTCTTTGTTGCTTAAAAAGTTGCTTAAAAGTTGCCTAAAATGTTATATTTCTTTATATTTTCATTTGCAAATTTTACTAAAACTAGTATTTCGTTGTGTTTTAAATGGTATTAATTTCGATATTTCTTAAGATTTTCATCTGCAAAAAAATTGTATAAAATGTTAATTTCTTTAACCTTGAGTTTATGAGAAACACTTAATTTTCCCCATTTCATTATTTGACGATAAAAAAAAAATCCCCAAATTATAGTAGTCGGGGAAAAAACATGGCGGGCTACGCGCATATGTTCCTATAAAAGATATAAAGAGATCTAATTATGGTACCACACATCTCGACTAATTTCATGTTATTTTATTCATTCGTTTCGTTAAAATTATGCAGTTCTATGGATAGATAACCAAATTAATGAAGACTCATTATAGATTAGTTCCTTGTCGTTATCAGTATTATCTCATTATTTATCATAAATTTGATCGTGAGATTCTTAAACTTATTTTTCACGGTTGCACACACGCATGAGAGATTAATTTTTGTTTTACTATGCAGCAATGAAATTTTTAATAAAACTATAATTGTGTTAGTAATCGATTAGAAGATTTCATCCGAATACAGCGTGAATATTACCAATTCTCCCACAGTAACCTCCATTAAATTTTACAATTAACGAGTGATTTTCCAAGTTACCAAATTCAAAATAACGAAAAGCTATCGCATATCTTTTTCTATATAATTAGGAAATATAGGTTAGATATAATAAGGAGATATATTAAATATTCATCTTACTTTTATTTCAAGGTTGCACTGAAAGTAGTTAGCGTATGAGTTTCCTATAATTTTGGCTTGGGTTAAGTTCCTCACAAAGAGTTGGATGCTTTTCTGCTGTTTCCTAGTAGAGAATAATGTTGACAATCCATACAATTTTTCACAACTTCCACGTTAGGAAAAAACTTTAATTTTAAAGAATATTCATAATTGGTTTATAAAAACATCTGAAAATGAAGCAGTATAAATAGAATTTATTTTTAATCTGTTAGAGAAATAAATATTAAATAGTTTTGTATTGTAAAATTATTTATTTTGGTAGCTCAATCGGCAAGGCACCAACTCATAGCCACAGGGTAGCAAATTCGAAATTCAAGCCGGCATAAAAAAACTGCCGTGTTCACTAACAGCAACTACTTCTTCTTCTTGGGCACTACAGCCTATAATAGGCAAAGACCGTCCCAATAAATTTTTACCATCTTGACCTTTTCAGTGCCATAGCATTCCAGTTTATTACCAATTGTCTTCAAGTCCTTCTCATCTCCATCCAGTCACCTTGTCGGTGGACGATGGTTTTTTTTTTTTCTTATTCCTTCTGGTTTAGAGAATGTTACTCTTTTGTAGGATTTTGGTCTTCAGATCGATAAAGGTGTCCACCCATCGAGCGTGGTTGATTAATAATAAGAATTAAAAAAACGTCTGGTTTATTATATTTCCGATATAACTCATGATTATATAGGGTACGCCGTTTGCTGTTTTCTTACACCACTCTGAAGATTCTTCTGAGTATCATACTTTCAAAAATCAACAATTTATTCTCCTTTAATTTATTAGGGGGACCAACACTCAATATCATATAAGAACTAACAGCAGCTAAATGCACGTAAAATAGTTTCATGTGTTCCAAGTTCAACCAATACCTCTCGAAGCGGTAGGCCAGTCCTGGAGATTGTCTAGTTTGATCTCAAAGTCGTTCTTTCACCCTAGTGGTGTTCTTCAGAACGAAAGATCGAATCTTTCGCTTTGAATCAAATAGTTCAAATTAATCAATAATAATCAAATATATAATCAAATTCATGAGGTTGAATTTTTCAAATGACATTAGAAGCATCAACACTTATTATCCTTTTTAATCCTTTCTATCACAGTTGACAAGACTGCATTTCCTACTGTGTACTCATTTCAAATCACGTGGATCGTGTGGGAAAGATACATACGACCCAAAGTATCTTTATTTATACGCTGGGTTGTGAAGTAATTTTCCCGGGAGGAAACATAATGCTGAACTCGAGAATCAAACGCTGAGAGAGAAAACCTGTGCTTTATTTTTTCCAAAAATAGCAGTGATTAATTTTGTTAACTTTGATGGAACAACTGATTTTAAGATACTGTACAACATTATTATGTTTTGTCTAATACTATAAGCAGAGTTGATTCTGGGATATTAACCGCCAGTGTACGATACAGTATTACGCTCTACCAATACGGATTCTCAGTAGATTTATAAATTAGTACAATGCATCCAAGCATGCTATTATGTTTATATAACTACTTTTGATATTTAACAAGGGATCCAAAAAGTTTTTAAAAACTGTGTACATTTTTACTGCATTAAAGTCAGTTCAAATGGATATCTGAGCAAACAAAAGTATCAAAATGCAAGCATAAACTGCCTTCTTTTTGCTTTCTTATTTGTCAGTTTATTGTCTTATTTGTCAGTTTCAGATAATTCTAATATTTTCTTTCAACACTTGAAGTGGAAACTCATAATGTACACAAATAATGCACACAATTTTAAATAATATTGTAATGCATACATTGGAAATATTTTGAGGAGGTTCCAGACCCTTCCATAACCTACCCCTTGTACAAATGTCCTTGAAAACCAGTTCAATGAGGGATAACTTGAATGACTATCCGATTAATTATGAAAGTAATCAAGCAAAGATATAATTATTAATATCTCTTTTATATGTATTTATGATTTACATACTTAAGGAAGCAATTTTAAAATATATCCTACTTAATGAACTATTATTAACTTTTTGAATTTAAGAGCAGTAATATTTAACAGCAGTAATATTTATGATAGTATTTTAATTGATTCTTCTTAAAATAAATTACTACGAGACCTTTCCAATATCCAACGTTTTTCAGTTCTTTTTCAAATACTTAGTATCAAAGAAAAGAAGTGAATGTGCTACATTGCTCCTGGCATCATGGCTTTCACTGATTAAAAGAAGTTCTATAACAGAACGTCGCGTTAAAAAAGAAAGAGATGAGAAAAGGTGACGTAATACCAGATTCCGTAACCGTTTGGTGTTACATCATTAATTCCACAGCATTATCTTGCCACAGATTTCATTTCTTAAGTCTATGAAATATCGGTTTTCCCGCCACAAAATATAAAAAAAAGTTTTGGCGAGGCCAGCATGACGTCTATGACTTTCCCTATATTTTGCCCGTAACCTAAATTCTTTCGGGTAAGAAAGTTGTCTTCCCATCTTGGCCTTAGCCACATGGAGAATTCTTTTGAGTAAGATGTGCCATCGAACAATTGCAAAAACTTTTCCTCTCGTTTATATTTACTTAGCTATGGCAAAAATGGAAGCAGAAACCAATGAACACCTATTTCAAGTACGTTGGGAACTGCTTCGGTAATGACACTAGGATGTGTAAATCGGGCTATTGTGTAAAAAAATTTACTATGAAATATTAATGTTTTATATTTAATATTCCATACCAAAATGCTGTGGCATAGAGTTGCATATATATAACATAAAAATTGATATCATTTACACAATGAGACAGAGCCGAAGGAAGATGAAGGGATCATCGGGGTCCAGTTCCGCCGCCCTTTCCGAATTTCCGGAGTTTACTGTACTGCATTTTAAAATCGAAGTAAAAGTGTATTTCCAAATACAACTTTTTTTTAACTTCAAACTTAATCATAACTTAATTTTTAAATAAAAATTTCAATTTTTTTATTTTTATCTGCTGTTTTGATTTTAATATTTTTGTCCCAAACTGTTTCATTTACTAACTTAAGCATATTGCACAAAAAGGAGTGTGCATGGACATATATATATATATATATATATATATATATATATATATATATATATATATATATATGTGTGTGTGTGTGTGTGTGTGTAATATTAAAATCTCTTATTTACATATTTTAATATTAATTTAATAACTTTTGTTCATAAAGTACGTTGGGGGTTTGCGCGGTCATTCTGATTTTTCCCTCCAGACACGCTATAGACTTAATTCAGCCTCTGTCTGTACTACTTTAGCCAATAGTTAGCGCGTTCTCTTTAAACATGGGTATTTTTTATCACGTGATCAATTGTACTTAGGGATTATTCGTAGTCTTTTTACCCGAGAAATCCCTACTTGAAAAGTGTGTGTGTGCAGGATCACATTGTCTGGGTGCACGATGTTGTAAAAGTGCTTGCTTGTATGGATTTCATGTATCTCACCAGAAATAAAATGTGTTGTGATTTTGAATGAGTCTCGCCCATATTACACACACACACACACACACACACACATATATATATATATACATGCATATATATACATATATATATATTTCTGTATGTATGTATGTATATATATATATATAGATATAGATATAGATATAGATATAGATAGATATATGCATATATGCATACATACATATTAATTTTTTGAAAATTTTAAAGTAATTATTAGTTTTAATATTAATATAATTTTTTTATAATTTTCTACTAAATTTTGTGTTTATTTAGTTTAAGTTTAGCGAAATATCGAGTTGAGTCCAGTTTGAGTCACCCCATTACCCCCTTCGAAACTAAATACTAGCTACGGCTCTGCAGTGAGTTTTAAAACATAATTTTGATGATTGTCTCTATCCAGAAATACTGAATTTAACACAATTTGCTCGTATAAAAGGAGATACAAAATTTATACTCAAAGTTGCATACATCGTTTGATTGGCTGAATGGTTAGGGAGATAACCTTCGGTTAAGAAGGTTGTTCGTAGCAGTTCGAAATCAGCTACAATCAGTAGGTCCCGGTTTTATTAGCCCTCGTGCTTCAAAAAGTAGACCCTAGCGCTGCTAAACCCAAACCAAACTATGCATCGTTTGATCCGATGGACGATTAAACTTACTGAAATAAACTTTACGTTTAAAAAAAATCAAATGGGAGATGCCAAAAGTAGATTTCTCACAAAAATAGTTTCAAATTCTTTTCTTAAAGATAATTTTGCTACAAAATATTTTAGAATATTTACAAGAAATATGTTGTTGTTTTTTAATTTGCTGAAAACGCATTTTTTTATGTTTTAATTTTTTTAAATTATTTTTAAGTGCTTCAAATAATACGTTCGGAAATTTTCATTAATATTTTTAATTAGTTTTGAACAGTTCTGAAACATTAAAATATCCAACTTCATTTAACCTATTGGCTGTCCCCTCATGAGAGAATAATTATATCGCGTCCTGCTTCATACGTTTTTGCATTTCATACGCCTAGCTAAAAGATATAGCTAAATTTAAGATGCTACACCAAATTATTATTTACTTAAAATATAATTCATTATGCATTACATGTTATATACAGGCATATAAAGGATTAGATGTGTATATCACATGTGATGTTCACCACAGGCAAAGGGTTAGTATAGATTACTAAATATTTTACACCACACAATGTACGCAAAAAAGTCTAATGTATAGCAAATTAATCGTTTAATGGACAATCTTTTTACAATTAAGAGTTACCCAGGAAGCTCATTTCCATCGTTATTTTTGTGCAGAAAATTTTTATCTTTGTTAGAAGAAATATTTCTCTGTAAAATTTTGTCCTTATATTTCTTTGGCAATGGAAAGCTACTACTGCTAAATTTCTTGTTCTTTATTCGTGGTTTAAGAATAAAACTTAAGTATTTTTTCGTAATTTTTAATAACAGCTAGAAATAAAAGATGCAATAAGTTTTGAACTAGTTTTAAAAAGTTACATATCAGGATAGGGGTGAAGTGGATTTCTATTTTTGTTCGCAAGAATGTGCTGTGTGAGCATCCACGTAATTGTACATTTTGTTTAGTAATAAGCTGAAGGCTAATGGAAATGTAGCTAAATGCAAGTCTTAGGGCTGCCTTATAATTAACACACGCAATATATCACTAACTCTAGACTCTTAAAATAGTTATAAATAAAGTTTAAAAACTTATAAGGGATGTTTCATTGAAGCCCTGTTTGCAATGAGAGTTCACTATATAAGAATACCTCTACAAATATTGAAAGGTCAGAAAGAAAAATTTAATCTTCAGTCAGAAGTCATAATTAGTACCTAAAGGAACCTGTTTCTTTTTCTGTACATACAGGTTTGTGTGTAGTAAATCCTTAATAGTTCCCTGTTTAACCACCTCCGTGAGAGTGAATCGTCCTTAAAAAAACAATCTCAAATTCATCATCAAAGATCATATCAGTCTTCGACAAAATAAGCAAAGAAAAATTTCTAAATAAACATCCTTCAAAGAGACGCTATTTCTAGTCACTTTTTTTTTTCCAGAGTAAGATTTTCTGAATCCTTACTGAAGATTTATCCTATTACGACTCAAAGTGTTACAGCATGTTACGCTTATACCTTACACAATCTATCTCTACTTTTGTACCTTGAGTGGGAAGGAAAAACCCTAATCCTTTTCTCAGAATAAGCCATCAGTTTATCCCATTTCCCTATGCCCCAGGTATACCTCAAATTCTGTATCTGCACTGTACAGTTTAAGTACTGCACTGTACAGAAATCCTTGGGGCGTCCTGGTGAGGTTCTCCGAGAACATGTATTTATGGTACACCTGAGCTAATCCAAGAAACGTAGTTTAGGATATCTCTATCTCGGTAGATTCTTGAGAAACAATTGTTCTCCAGCTATAAAAACCAACAAACTAACAAAAAAAAAACGGTAAAACACACACACACACAAACGAATATAAAGTCTTCGACAAAATAAGCAAAGAAAAATTTCTAAATAAACATCCTTCAAAGAGACGCTATTTCTAGTCACTTTTTTTTTTCCAGAGTAAGATTTTCTGAATCCTTACTGAAGATTTATCCTATTACGACTCAAAGTGTTACAGCATGTTACGCTTATACCTTACACAATCTATCTCTACTTTTGTACCTTGAGTGGGAAGGAAAAACCCTAATCCTTTTCTCAGAATAAGCCATCAGTTTATCCCATTTCCCTATGCCCCAGGTATACCTCAAATTCTGTATCTGCACTGTACAGTTAAGAAGAAATCCTGCGTCCTGGTGAGGTTCTCGAGACATGTATTTATGGTACACCTGAGCTAATCCAAGAAACGTAGTTTAGCTCTATCGGTAGATTCTGAGAACAATTCTGTTCTCAGCTATATAAACAAACGAGATTTTTAAAAAACTTAATATTTTGTAAAGCTACAACTACTTTGGTATAGTCAGCTCTTTTATATTATCAGCCTGATTTATGTATATCATCCTAGTTGATACACAAACTAACATAAGCTTATCTACAAAGCTTACCTTATACTTGAGAATTACTACAATAATGCGATGCTTCCACTCTTTTTAATTTATGAATTACATGATGTTTTCTCACGATTCTGTGAAATTATTGAACAGAATGCTTTGCAAATATATATATATATATATATATATATATATATATATATATATATATATATTACCAAGTAATGGCTTTGGTAATAAGTTACATTTTGTTCAATATTTTGATGTGAGAAAAATATTTTACGTACAAAATTCCAATATTCTACCTACTATAAAATAAAACCATCCCTTAAAAGATTCGTATATTTTTCCAAACTATTTATAAAACCTTTACACACATACTAGTTATTTTATAATATTTAATATGCTTATATTTACGTAAAATGATCATGATTTTATGCTCATATGACACTTAGTTGAAAAATATTCTCACTGACACCTTATGACTAAAGAAATCAAATCTTTCAGGATTTTACCTACATCTCCACTTGAACCACTTACTTTTGAATGGGGACGCCTGACAATTCTGAAATTTTACAGAAGAGAAAAAAGACTATTAGGCTCTAAATAGCATCCAAACTCGGCTGCGAAGCTGTTACTCATTTAGTACCACCCAGAGAGTACAAGTAGCTTAAAGAATGTAAGAGATAAGAGTAACATTGTACCCACTGTCCCTCGTAATTTTGAAGCATGGACTAAGGAGAAGATTCCACCTCCCAGGCTTGGCTTGTCCCCCCCCCCAGAAGTGTAGTTTGAAGTTGGAGGAAATTGCAGCCACGAACCAATTTTACGTGCCTCATCAGCCATTAATGAACAGGGTGTATCTTTGACCAGCTCGACCCTCGAACACACAACCCTCTAGTAATGAGATTAACTCCTTTGTCGACTGAGCTGCCATTGCTCGATATATTTCAAACTATGCCACTTCATTTCAAAAGGGCTCTTCTGACAAATCTGAAATATTTCTCAAGGAAGAAAAACATTAGGCTTTACACTGCACTCTAACTAGGATCCTAAATAACTATGTACTTCACAGTAAAAAAAATTAACCTATCACCAAGTACCAAAAATATATTTAAATTATTGAACTATCTAAATCCATTAAATCCCAAATGGAAAAAACAATTTTCGGGCAAGACTGTAAAAACTACCTTTTAAAATAAAGCAATTCAATTATTCATTCACCTATAGCTTTATGTAGTTAGGTAATTAGCTACCGATCCCGACCTAAGCTATCTAGTGTTTAATGTAACTTTACGTAGCTTTATATAATAAAACAATACTCCTCCTTTTGCCTAATCTTCATAAATGTGTCGTAGTGAAAAACTAAAGAAGTCATTTCAATATATTACATTTAAATTTTAACATTTTGATATTTTTTAAAAGTAAATAAATTTTGCCAAATGGGAGGATATTGTTAAATAAAAGGCTTACAAAAAATATTACTGTGCTTAAAATAATAAAGAAATGCGATCACTTCAATTTCATATTGATTTCCTTTCTATCTGTTACTAACAGCTGTTTTGAAAAAGAATTATAAAAATTTTTTAATTTCTTTTAATCAAAAAATTTTTAAACTAACCTATCCTCTATGTTTTTTAATAAATTCACAATTAAAAATATAAAATTATAAGTAATCTTTCATCTGCCTATTCTACTTGCTTTCTAAACGGCATTTTACATTCAATAAGTAGATCAATAAATGTGACATGTGACCATTAAAAGTTCGTTAACTTCCCCAATAAATACACAGAAGAATAAAAAAATAAATAAATAAACATATTCTAAAAACTTTCTCCTGTAACCTTTGATTAACAGGCAAATGTATCAAATTCCTTAGATGCCATGACAAGATCATGAAATAAACGTTTGAATTGAGACAACATTTCTTTTTATTTTTTTTAATTCATCCGCATATTAAGAATTCGAATTATTTCAAATCTGAAAAGAAATTTGGTTCTCTCCGTAAAGAACCAGACAACATTTTTCGTACGCTTTGAGGCCACCATTCGGCGCGCTGGTGCGAGGCTAGGTCACGGTCGCAGTGAATGGTTGAAGCTGAGCCGCTACAAAAACTGTCTGCTGCGAGTTACCGTCCACCTTTCGCTACGAACGCTCGAAAAGAACGGAACGTTCGGGAACGCTGCGCTTCGAATACGCTTATTTTAAAAACTTAGGAAATTTACTGCGAAGAGGAAGATGAACGCTTTTCTCCTTCTGGTTGCTTTAGCTACTGTTGGTAAGTTTAATATATAAGACAAATATGCCGGTTTTCTCGTTTTCAACAATTTTTAAACCTATTCTATATTTTATGATTACGGTTTCATTAATCATTAATAAGAAATTTTGTCGATTACAATTTCGATGTATCTATGTCTTTCACTGGTGTATCAAATTGAGCTATCAGTCAATAACTTAAAGTTATCATTTGTTATAATTATATCACTTTTAAAAAGGGGATTTTATATATATGTGCATGAATGGTATACTAAATCACAACATTTATATAGAATATATTTCGTTTTCAACATTTATATAGAATATATTTATAAAATTTAAAAATAATTCATTGTTTTATCAATTTTTCAATTTATTGGAAACTGAAGAGGAAAAGAAGGAATCAAACTTGAATCTTCGGTGAACCTTAATGGAATAAATTCTTCATTTTATCTCAGATTTTGAGAATTTTATTTCATAATTTTATTTCATAAAATTATTAACTTCAAATAAAAGTGTATTAAGGATGGAATATTATCAAAGAAAACCGTAAAAACCTCAGGAAACAGAATAAAATTCTCTAATCTTAATTTTCATTTCATAATTCCCCCGTCTTCCTGAAATTTGTAGTGCTGCCATCTGGAGTATAAGAATAGTAGTATTTCCTAAAATTATATAATTTCAGCATCTCAAATGGATTTGAAGAAATTTCTGTGTTACTTTTTGTTCTCCAGAAGACCAGAAATTATTTACTTTTGAAAGTTGATTCCTCTGTATCAAAACTATAGCTTTAATGCTTATATATTTTAGATATTAAACGTTTCTCCATATTTTGAAGAACGTTAGATTATATTAAAAAGTCTAGAGAACTTGTTTTCCCAATTCTGTTAAATGCAATTTATCTCATCTATTTTTACTGTGCAGAAATTAAGATAGAATTTTACATTTTCTGAGAATTGAAAAGTGGGCTTTTGCATCTGATCTCGATATTTCCTAATATCTTGTTTTTAATCGATCTTAAACATTAAAAATAAAATAATTCTCTGATTATTTCTGCTTTCTAATTATTACAGTAATATTTATTCATATAACTAAAATTAATATTTTTAATACATAATTTTTTTAGTACAGAAATTTAAAGTGGGCATTTTTAAAGAATTTCAGACTATATTCAACAGGCTTTGTTTGAATTAATTTATAATCAAACTAAAGTCACATATGTATAAATTTTAAACAATTTCAAACAATAGTTTTGATGTACTAATGTATGAGTTAATTTGATTCTCTCTTATTTTAAAAATATGATTATCTTTTATATTTTTATTTAAAAGCAACGACCTTTTTTAAATGGAACAAATAAAATTGTAAGACATGTTTATTAAGAACAAAAGTTCAGATATTCATCTTTTGAAAAGATTAAGTTCCCGACAGTAATCTCTTAAGAAGCTCGCCCTAACTCGATTGTAATTTAGTCACTGAAAAAAGATGATAAAATCAAAGTAATTATCATACTAGTTGTGAGAAAAGGCGTTTAGAGTTTGTCATTCCTGTGTAAACGGAAAATGACTGTAAGATAACATCTAATCTTTCTTTAGTACTGCCTAAATTTTAAAACTGGATTTAACTTTTCCCCATATCATTTGCGTGCATTCGCAGGATGAAAATCAACATAGAATTAAAAAAAAACAAAATGGAAGGAGGTAAAAGTTGTAATGGAGAGTGACATAGACTTCTATCTGGGTCACCTAACCAGTTTCGTGACTTCTGGTAGATATTAGTTTGTTCTAGAGAAATGCCAATAATATCACCACGCGACAAGTTTTCGACCTTGTGGAGACCGAAGATAGTCAATCTGTGGCTTAGAATTTTAAATTTTTTTGTTGAATTAGAAAGGGGTGATTTCATGGGTGAAAGAAACTTTTTTTTAATCTTTGACTGCTGGCATATGTTTGACCACTTACCTTTTACAATCCTGTCTGTACTGGTTTTATATCATGTAAGGGATTTTTTTTTTCTGATTTAGTGACCTACATTCCTGGGTTTTCCTTTTGTACGTGTTTTTCAAGTTATTTGAGGATTTTTTTTCCCTATCAAGTATATAATTTTTAATTTCGTTTTCAATAAATTACTTCTTATTACTTCTTTAGACCTGAAAAAGTTAGAAGCTCTTAACTCAAATCATTAATTTAGACATTAAGAGAAATCCTAAGTGTTAAATATTTTCCTCATAACTATACATCCTAAATTGAAAAAGATGTCATATACAAAAATATAAAATGCACTAAAGTTTGAAATAAATTATTTTAAAATGTATAATTTTTTCTATTCATAGGGATTTTACATTTTTTTCACTCAGTTTCATTATTAACCTACTATTGTCCATGCATGAAGAATTACTATTGAATTCCATTACTAATAATTAAATAATTTTCAATTTACAACAACATAAAATATTAAGTATTCAAACTATTTTATCTTAGAAAGGGTTTTAATTATAATCAAAAACAACCAAAAGTTAATAGCATTAAAATACTAAACGAACCTACTATATAAAACAGCTTAAATGTTGTTGAAATCCTAATTGCTTTCAAATGGTTATTATTTTTAGAATTATAGTCTTTTTAAGAGAATACTTTTGTTACTAAATGAATAATAAAATTCTAATACACTTTAATACAATGAAAAAAAATGTTTATCGAGACAACTTAGCTATAAATGTTTGCAATTAAAATAAATGTAATAAATAAATTTAATGCGTTATAAATGTTTGCAATAGTGTCTCTTCTCCTATTGCAAGCTAAATAAATCAACTTTGTTAAGAAAAGTTCCTGCATGTTCGTAAATAAAATGTTTAAAGTGTTATGTCATTCCATATTAAGAATCAATTTTCCCTCCCGTCAAGGATCTGCTATTGTATCCTGAACATATTTTCTGCTACAGTAATTCAGATCATAGGCTTTTTTTTTTTTTTTTTCAAGAATGAATTCTTATTCGTGCCAGCTACTCCAAACTCTAGCCATTAATATCGCAATCAAATACTTTCAAAGTCGTGTTTGAGTCGAGCCCAATGAGACCACCAGAACGCGATAGGCAACAATTATCCTCGAAACACCGATCTTTTGATAAAAGCAACGAACTGAAATAAAAAGTCAGAGAAATTACCCTTGTATGCCTACTCGAGCAAATCGACTGCAGTCATGATTAACCTTGCATTACAAATCATTGTTTTCTGATACCTTGCTTCTCTGCCTCCGTGATTACACCACCTCAGGGAGAACAAACTTCGGCTCTAACGATAGGGGTCAGGACCCTGTTTGTACAGGTGATTATGGTGCACTAATCCAGCTGAAAACACAGTTCTTTTGTTTTCTGGGAAATTCCTCTTAAACAGATAACAAATGTTTAATCAGATGACTTTCTCCGAAACTTGATTTGTTTTGCTTTTTTAGGTCTGCTGTCTTAATAATTGAATTTTACTCTTCCTAATTAAAACTACTTACCCAAAAATGCATAATGAGTTTCTTGTTTACTTAGGAGTATATTTCCGTCAAGTTTAAAGCGTAAAATGTTCACGAGTAATTTGCAGAAATATTAACATTGAGCTTCCTTTAACTGAACGAAGAGAAAAGATTTATATTGTCAATAATTTTATGTATTTCAATATGAATGGTACAAGATAAAGCATTATTATTTAATTACATTCGTTATTCTAGAACAATAACTATGAAAAATATGCCAATGAAAGAAAATGTGGCAATACATTATCATCCATATGTATCAAGTAAAGAAAATAGTTTCGAAATTTTTCTCTACTCGTTTGTTGTATAGTATAGATAACATATTCAAGCTCCAAAAATTGAAATATTTTGGTAAATATTTTTAAAAATATATCTATTGAGGGTCTATCTTTATTGACAAAATATATTTATTGAAGGTCAAAATTTTAAAAAATATATCTTTAAGTCAAGTTCTATGCTCCTCAAAGAACTAAAAATCCTTGAAAAACTTTGAGATTAGTAAAATATTGGCCACACTTGTTCTACTAGAAAGTGTGAATTCTTTTTAACGGGAAAGAAGTGTAAAAAGTTCCATTTAAAAGAGATAAATAAAATAATTATTGGCAGGAAGCGGAAATAAAGTTTCAGGGACAACCCTGTTTTAAATGCATTTAACAGTTGACTGACACACTGAAAAATTGCAGACACTCGAGTAATTTTACTCAATAACCCTTTGTTTGTCCTTAAAGACTGAAGTTTGACAACCGCTATTTGTTGAGACGTGAACCTATTGATAAAGCCTACCTGTCACCATGAAGTCCCAGTTCCAGAACGTTGACCGGATGGGTGTTGCCGTTAACGGCATTACATACCCTAAAGAAGGATTTTGTAGGCAGTATGACCTCATTATAAGGCGTCAAGGGTAAAAATAACAGAACTCTGCCATCTCTAATGCCGACATTATAAGCAAAAAGCTGAAGTAGAACGTCTGAATCTCTCTTGTTGCCAAATCTCAAGATATCCTTGAAAATGCGAGAGTTAAACTTGATGGGGAAGATTCCGTTCCGTTGGGTTAATGAATTATTAACTGAAATATACTTATGAGATCTTTATTTAACCTATTTCTTTGCGCCGGAAAAATTAATCATTTGCATCTTGCCGTTATTAGGATAATTACCTCCGTCTTACCGTAAAGAAAACTAAATAGGCGGTGGTTTGTTTTCTAAGTTTGATGACGACAAGTTTTGTAATTTAACAGAATAAGATGTCGTTTAAAAAAAAGCTTTCATTCGCAGTAATTTATTCTTACAAGCATAGACATTACTTTTAAAATAATTAAATAAAAATAAATGTCGTTGTCTTATTTAAAACTCATCTACGATGAGGTAATTATCTCGTAAGAAACTTGTAAGAAAGTTGTCTCGAATTAGCTTGGTATTTAGGCTATTGTTTGCTTGACAAAGCCGAGCCCAATAACTAGTTTCGTAGGACAGTGAGCTTTAAACTGATTTACAATTTTCTAAACGTAAAGCCCAGTTTGTAACAGAATTTTCTTCCATTTATTGGGGTTAAAGGTATACATATCTAGAGTAGCATCCATGTAATGTTAGACACAAAACAAATTTTTTTATAATTCAAAATACATAATACATAATTTTCTAGAAGTATTCAATTTAAAACTGCTAAATAAATATTAATTTATTGTATTCAAATATTGAATATCATCCTTAAAAAAAGCTAAGAGAAATTTACTCGCTTAAACATTAAAATGGTAGATCTTAATATAAATTTCATACTCTCCAGCTACAACCTTACTCTACTCCATAGTATCATGAAATGTTTATTAATCCATGATTTAAAAATCTTCTTTTCATAACATAATTATATATAGGAACATAAATTTATTGACTTTAAAGGAACACAAAAATTAAACTACTATTAAAGCCTGATAAAACGGTTAAACATTTCTATTTTACCAAGAGTTATCAAAGTGTAAAATTGCACCTGAATTAGAGGCTTCAGATGTTTTTTAAATTTGTTGTTAGTTAAGCAATCTTTCTTTGTATTTGTGAGAGACCTCTAGTCAAAACCCATGTATGTGTGCACAGTACATGCAAATCTGGCGCCTCTACGCCTATGCAAAGGGTATAGAACCCTCGGAATTTGACTTTGAAGTTTCTAGAAGGTTACCTTCCTTACAAGGCCACCAAATTCTGTGCATGGAAAAGGTCATGTTTTAGCGGTCATAAGATCCTTACACTTGGGGTATTGCTCAATAATAGGGCGGATCTTCGTTACTACGAAATTAGTTCTGAAGCAAAGTAACGTGACTGTCAAAAACCAAAAACAGGAATAATAATTCTCAAAACCGCAGTCAAGTGTTAAGTATGTTGTTTTGATAGAAAGATCACCCCAAGCTAAAATACAAAATAGTAGAAAAAAGGCGTATAAATGGCCTTCTAAACTGACATTTCAGCTTGGGGCTAATTTATGGGAATAAATTCTGTTTCTTACGTAGAAATCAGATGTGAAATATATTTTGTGGATGTAAAGTAATGAGCATTTAATTTGCTTTTATTAAAACAAAATCCATCAAACTTATTTATGTTGTACTCAGCCTAAACTATATTCCCAAGAATAGATTTATCAGCACATTCCACGGTATCAAGTAATACTGTTATCAGTCCCCAAAACAAAAATCTTGAGTATACTGAAATTACTTTCCTTTCTTGTGTACAGTCTTTAAATTGAGAACAATATATCAACATAAGAATTATAAAGCAATCTGACGAGCACAATTTTTGCTGAAATGAAAATATTTTGACTGGGAGGATTTTATTAACAATGTTAGTATATAAAAGATAATATCTTTGAAGAAAGCGTGTCAATGGCTAAGAAATATTCTTTTTACAGCCATATAGCTAATCATTTATACATAGTTTCATAGATCATTGGTCCCATTTTAAAGCGCATTTAATAGGTTAGTTTATCATTTACTCCACAATCAAATGGTAATTTCTTTAAAATTTGATAGATAGTAATGAAACAGTTTTAGTATTTATTTTCATTTGATTTATAAACGTAAGATCATGCTTAATTTTAAAAAAACTTTCTAAAATCCTATTTATCCAGACGCGTTAACGAGGAGAAAAGGGCAGCTATAATGTCCCGGGTGCCAAAATATGTTATGTATATTATAATACGATATGTTTTTTTGGCGGTAACGCAAAAAAGATATTGTGCCTTAGGAGCCAATTATGCTCTATCTACCAGTGAATTTATCAACATCTGAAACAAAGATATTCAAATTATTTTGGTTTCGTCATTTTTAATAGCATTTCTAAGTTTAAATTATTGGAACTTGCCCCATATCTCTATGCTGAGCAGAATTTAACCATTGATGAAGTTATGGCAGAGAAGAATTTGTAACCATGTTTAATTATGGCAATTACCGAGTTAAATTCCGTTGCACATAATTGCTTGAATATTGTAGGTGAATATTCAGTTTCCTCGAGAAGACCTTTGCATACCGTTCAACGCCCTTTGGAAACCTCAGCACACGCCAGTGCCTCTGGGGGAGGAGACCAAAAGTGAAAAAGGAGGTGAAGATACCTTCGTGCGAAACCTTTTACTTTCACCTTCAATAAGGACAACGGCTGAGTGTGGCTGTCACAGTTAGACACTGTTATTCATTGAATGTATAAATCAAAAGTTTGTGGTTAAGTAGGTCTGCAGGTAGGCGGAGTTCGCTTTTCAAAAAGAGCTTGGGTGTCGTCCTCACAGATGAGAAGCCGCTAATCTTAGGGCGTTTGAGTGCTGAAGCTCAGTTATTGTACCTGAAGGCGTAATGACTCAGAGAAAAACCTGAGAATATCGAACTTGGTGTGCATTCTCTAATAATTCATAGAATAATGCTCAATGGGCTGTACTAGGAAATAACAAAGAAGATATCCAAGAAAAATACACAAAAGTCATAGACACTGCCTACACTATAGATTATCCCTTTCAAAATTTTGCTTTCAAATAATTCTAAATAAAAAATTAATCTAAACGTTTACGTAGAACTATTGAACAGGACAATAATTAATTATTCTCTTGCCTAATATCTTTTATTGGTCTGTTACTGTGTGTCTGTGAGAGGGAGAGAGGGGATTTCAAAACCAAACCAAAATGAGCCAAGCCCCTTTAAAAATGTATAGAGAAATTAGTCCTTAAGCTTCTGGACCATAGTTAATTTAATCGATGAAAATTTAAACTAATTTTTGAAAATTCTTAATGATTAGGGTATTATTTAACATATATGCATATACATATGCATATCAAAAAAATAATTTTTAACCCTGGTAAAATATTTTGGTATAAAAAGGAAAAAAAGGGACTTGGTTCATCCGGTTGTGTACCTGGTTTGGTTAACCTATAATTACTATGTTTGTACCGAGGGTGGAGGTTGTACAAACCTAAACACATTTTAAGACTAAATTAGAGTCCCAATTCTCCAACATTTATATATCATTAATATAATTATAATTAAAATCCAAAATGTATATATACATATATATATATATATATATATATATATATATATATATATATATATATATATATATATATATATATATATATATATATATATATATATATATATATATATATATATATATACATAAAGCGAAAAAGAAGATGGCGTAAATTACAATACAAAATCTATACTTTTAGTTTCTTTCCGAATAAGAGACCAAAAAATTGTAATTTTTTTATGTAAATAAAGTGATAAAATGACTGTTCAAAATAGGTGTTAACTGTAATGTAACTTGAAGAAATCATAGCGTGAAACGCAGGAATAACTTTTAGTATATTTATTAGCTAATCAAATGACTGAAAATGGAAGTTATATTGAAGGTCATAGAGAAACTTAAATTTACACCTCTTTCCTTAAAACAGTTCTTCAAGTTATTATCCTGTAAATTTTCGTTTTGAAATTTCTTTGACTACAAACATCTCTAAAAAGACTGTCAAAGCTATTAGATTAAAAGAATTCTCTAGAATTAAAAATGTCAAAATTCCAAAGCATCGTTGCTTTCTTAAATTAAAAAGTCTGTATGACCTAATTGCATTTAATTTCCAACGAAAAATTCTTGCCTTTCCACGATTTAAAAACGTCCTGCCAAAGCACACGCATGATTTGTATAATTTTTTTTCTTCTTCCGACCTAACCAGTTAACCTCTCAAACCAATGGATAACAGCTGTCAGACAATAGACATAACTTTGAAAGACAATAACACAACAAGCCAGTTTCGAAACAAAAGCCCAGTGGTCAAAAAATTAAAAGTGGAAACACATTTCTCAATTACTAGTGCCTATTAAATAACCGCATATTGGCTGGCAAAACCACCTTACGCGACCTCAATTCGAGATAACCTCAAATGCCGGTGTGAAAGCAACCTGTTCTTATGAGCCCTCGTGTTTGGAAACAGAAATTAGGTTCGACACCCGGAAATACCCACTAAATCACAAGATAGTCTGTGCGACTAAAAATAATTTTATATTTTTTCTAAAATTCCTTTTATATCATACTACAGATCTCTTACTTTCTCCAATCCTCCGGCATTGTATAATTTAGAATTTAGCGGCGAATATTCTATGGTGTGCAAAGATTTTGATGATCTTGCCGACAGATAGGATAAAATACTCGGTAAAAGAAAGGGAAAGTGAAGCACAATATTGCTCCGAATAATAATTAATTTGTTAAATTTAAATATGACTATTAGGTTGTAGGATTAATTCAGATACATTTTGCAAAAGAGATAAAAATAAAATTTAGTGCATTATTCTAGATCTTGTCATAACAGATAACATTTTATGGTAGATTCATCCTTGTTTTATATTAGAAGTCGTTTAACTCCGATGTATTTTTAACATTCTGTTTATAAGATTAAGATTATATAGAACTAGTAAAAAATAATTTTAGCATTTTCTTTATCATCTTGTCATACATTTTATACATAAACTGGAAATAGACAATGATTAATGATCTAGTATGGAGTGCATTTTGATAAAAATTGTCTCCAGTATTTTTTATGCTCTACTAGCAAACAATTAGATTTGAACATTAAAGTTTTGTTGTCTAGGTCTCTTCACCTTGCAAATAATTGGCATGTGTTTCTTCCTTGAAGAGTACTTTCTGCATTTTCTTTGTCTTTAATTGTCTTAATATTTTATTTTATTTTATCAAGTAAGGTAACCCTCAGTTAACACTTTTACATCTTCACCGTGATTCGTGTAAATATATGCTTTACGTGCTTGTAACTTGCGGGCATAAGAAACAATAACAACAGAAAATAAACATATTGTAAAAAGTTTGGTAAATCTCACTTATTCTAATAAATTCACGAACAATTATATTGAATAACAATTATAAAACTGTAGTACTAGTTGTCGGCAGTGAATATTTCCTATTAGACAAAACTCGTACAGAATTACAATTAAACACATTAACAGCATTTGGACGTATTATACTATATATAGATATAGCTACTCTATTTATTGAAAATTGATTGATACGTTTTTTCTTTCCTCGTAAATATCTTTAGATCAATCATGAGACATAATGAGAAAGAAAGTCTTAGAACCATCTAAAGGCAGTGTTTGAATCCCACTTTCTTTGATGCTCCAGGAGATAACTTCCAAGATTGAATGCGATATCGCTACCTGCATAAAACATTAAGTTCGTAATATTGGGGCATAACGCTTCTAGACATCTTTAGTTGCACAGAACGGGAAAGATACTTTCTTTTTGGCTTTTGCCTGACCTTAATTGCCCTCCTTCTTTTGACTCTCAAAAAATGAATAAAAGAATTCGTCAAAATGACAAACGGAATCGGATTTGTTATTTCTCTCAATTTCGCAGCAAATTGTTGTTACCATGAAATGAAAGCGCTTTTAATGTAATAAACAGCTTATTAAATCTGTAATAATTTCTTAGTAATTTTCACATTGTTCAGTTTGATAAGCATAAAAAAGTAATGTTAAGTAGCACATATTATAATTTATATTAGGAGGACTATTACAAGAACTATTAGGAGGATGAACTTTAAAATTACCCAAATACACCTCTTTTGTTACGCATCAAGTGATCTTTAAATACCAGATTATCCTAATTCTATGCATTTTCTTTTAAGTTGAATCTTTTCAACGAATATCTTATACTTTACCCACAGTTAAGTATTTATTATCAGAACAATTAAACAGTAATTATAATTTAGGAGAAAAGGTGAGAACAATGTACTTGAAATTATTCTCGTGGATAAAGTATTTTTAGATTATTTACAATTAATCATAAAAAAATTAACCTGTAGCAAGCTTTGAAAGCATAAATCTATAAAATGAGCAGTTTTTTAAAAACATTTATAAGATATCGTTTTTTACATCAAGTATATCTAATTTATTGGGTGGCTAGAACATCTATTTGCTACTGCTTAATAAACCACAACATATAGCTAATCAGAAAAGTATTTCTGTTAGTGCACTAGGACCGTAGACTTTCTAACTGAGTAAGTTGGTGAGCCCCAAGAATTTGACAGATGTCCAATGCTAAATAACTGTATTGGAGTAAGCCGAAATGTAAAGATAAACTCTCAAGACCTCAATAATTTTAATCATAACAAAATGAAAATTTAATAAAAATAGCAAGAATTCTAAAAATTCAAGATATAATATATATATATATATATATATATATATATATATATATATATATATATATATATATATATATATATATATACACGATAGATGTAATTCTGTATATAACAATACATTACGCACACAATATAAAACCATAATTCTTTCAATAAAAGAATATAGAGTAAATTCAAAATATAAATGCTACTTATATAAACAGATAATTTTCCCATGATCTTTCTCCATTCTAGAATATTTGATTTACGCATATATCTAAAAAGAAAGATAGATCCCTTAATTCACTTCTCATGAGGTGAAGCCTCTTCGGTTCAACCCATAATAAAAACAAATTTTGCTTTCTTTGCATCTGCTCAGTCATGCTTAGAATCCTGCCCATCGGCTAAGCTTTCAGACGTCTCTAGGATGCGTTACAGTTATCTTGACATAGTTTCATTGCGGGGTAAACAACTTTTTCTTGGTGTAATTTGTTTTGATCTAGTTCTAATTTTTCCCCTCTTCGTGTAAGAGGTTGTCTCTCTGTTCTGATCATCGTGCATGAAAGGAACCTATTTTATAAGTTTTTAGGCTTACATAAAAAAATAATAATATTTAAACGGGTTAAACTGGGATATAAACGGGCGTCTCAGTCTGACTCTAATTGTGCCCTGAAACCTCAGGTTCCATGAGGATTTACAGATATTCCTCTCCTGCTAAATCCGGAAACACGTCTGTTCAAAAATATGTTTTCAATCGGGCGACTTCAAGTCTTGATAAAAATGAAATGCAATTATTGGGAAAGTGAGCATTTTTTCCCCGCAGCATTAGAACAACCGAAATACTTAGTTAACATGTTTATTTCAAAATATATTTTAAATTTATTTTGTAACACTTGAACAACCAAAATACATGTTACCTAAAAGTGTATTAAATAGTTGAGAAATACTAATTCACCAGTTAAATTAACTTTTTCCAAATTCTTTTAAAAATGAGGGACTAATTAACAAAAATCACCATAAGTCATTCTATATTATTTGTCGTTAGACTGTAAAAATAAAGGTATAAATCAATATAAAAGCACAAAAAAAACAAGACCATTACAATAATAGACTTTGTCTCCAAATTGTGATAACCAACTGCTAAATATTCTGGGATATTTCCCAGCTTTTGGATATCTCAAAACCTTTCAAAGCTATTCGAGACAGTGATGTTTAATAAATAACCATAAATTATTTCGCCTTAGCTTGCTAGTCTATCGTAATCACTCATTCTATCAAATCATCTACTATTTTGGAAATACGCTGATTTTGCATTCAGCAAGAGTATAATCTGCTTAAGTATGATTATGATTGGGAAAATAACAAGCATATTTGTATATTTTACCTGTTATTTCCACAGTAGTATAGTATGCCTAAAACTAAGTGTACGATCAAAAAAAAAAAAAGGTGTTGAAATCTTGTTTAATCCTTTTTGTTTTTCGTAACGTAGTGCACATTCCATAATATAAATTGCCACTACAAATATAATACTTTTTTTCTTGTGTTTTTCAGTCTCTGGCCAAAGGGATGACTTTGACTGTCCAGACAACTTCGGTTTCTACCCACATTTCCGCAGCTGCGACAAATACTGGGCTTGTGAAAATGGCACAGCCAGTCTGAAGGTGTGCGGCAACGGCCTGGTGTTCGATGACTCTGACCCACTCAGGGAAAACTGCGCCTACCCCTTCAGTGTCAACTGCGGTGACAGAACCGACCTTGGTAAGCACACGTTTCTATATTCACCCCTACTCTGCTTTTATTACTATTCAACCTGTTTCAATTTGGAAACAAGATATTAAAGAAAGAAAAAATACATTCACTTCTCTTCGTTCGAATTCTAATTCTACTAATTTACATGTTGGAGGAAAACTCAAGTAAGTTAAATACAAGAATTGTTAGCACAAGAATTGTTAACATTTACAAATGTTTGAGTTGACTCTAGCATTAAATCTTTCCAATTATCTCTATAAACTGGTAGGTAGTATATCTTCTTGTCACTGACCGATCTAAAAATGACGGTCGTTAGTTTCGTAAAAGTGTTTAGTTGCACTTAGTCCTTCGTTAAAGATAATAATTTATCTCTCGTATCTGCATCTCTAGCAGTTTTTCAATACATAAAAAATTTTCCTTACACTATTAAAAATAATTCTCATTTCCATACCTCCAGTAAGGAAGGAACATAATAAGAAAGATCATAGATCGTTCTGATCACATTTGAAATATGAGAACTAAATGTTCTGCATTGTTTTCAATGTAACGAATGTAGTTAATCATTGCACAACATTTTTTAGTTTTTCTCCTCCAACAAGGTCTTTAAGCAGTCTTAAACGATGTTTTGATCTGCTACATAACTTTCTCAGTATTAATATTGTACAAAGAATATATGATAAGGTATAAACCAGTAAATGAATGTGACCTTGTTTCAAATGTTTCAAAACAGGCAATTGTAGATAAAATGCATACATGCATATTTCTGATGAAGCAAGATAAAATAAATGTTTTCATACAGAATACTACAAAACTTTCAAAAGCATTGTTCTTACAATACGTTGAAATGCATCTGCTGAAAACATACATATTACATTCCAAATCTATATACATTTTCTAACATATATGTATGGCAGGTTTTATATATTTTTTTAAATAATGAAATGTAAATATATACATATAAACATTGCCTCTCTTTTCTTTCTTTTATTCTGGATATACATAATTAACTTTTAAATGGGCCAAGAGACAAAAAAAAAACTCGTTTGTAAGCTCAAGTGGAATCTTACTAGGAAATTAAAATAACAGATGAGTTGCAAAATATTCGATTACGAGTTTCAAACTCCTGGATTTTCTTGCTATCAGGAAATCAAGATCATCGATCTTGTTGTTGCTTTTCATCACAGGTGAACGTTTTGCTTTGATATAGGGTTAGATTCCTAAGTAAATCGACTGGATGAAACGCATGAGATATTTCTGATTTCCCTCATAAAAGATTCTAAGAAGATAATCCTTCGCCTAAATAGGTAAAAATGAGTGTCCACCAAGAGAGGCAAAGTGGTGTATAATCATGACTGTTCATCAGCTAAGGAAATAAAATCAAAATCTCTAGCCAATGGAACAATAAAATAAATTTTTACAGGGCTTTTCCACTTATTCAGCTATCTGGTTGTCGTTTAGTTTATGAGTTAAATAACCATTGTTCTAAAATCTCGATAGAGGAAAAAAAGGGAACGAGTAAAATTTGCTAGCATTATTTTATGTATAATAGTAAAAAAAATCTCTTGATAAATTATTCTCAGAATTTCAACTGAAAGATAAAAAATGTGTGGTAAAATTCCCGGGAACTATTTACAGTGTTTATTTTTATTCAACAGTATGAAATAGAGCATAAAATCTACCAAGAATTTAAATTGGTTTTCGATTCTAGGATATCTAAAAAATCGTTTTAAATGGTACAGATTCCCCTCTTATACAACTCATGAGCTCATTTTAGTACTTATAATGTGCCCTTGGTATTAATTCCTTCTGTTTTGTCATTATAGAGCCCCCAATAAGCACACCTAACTGCCCCCGACTCTACGGTATCTACTCTAACAAGGACAACTGTCGTGTCTTCTATTCTTGCTGGAACGGTGAAGCCTCCCGATATGAATGCCCACCAGGCCTTGCCTACGATGCTGAACAGAGGGTCTGCGTTTGGGCTGACCTTGTCGAGAGATGCGACCAGTTCGGTAAGATGGATTTAAATTATCTCAAAACCCTAAGCAATAAAATAATATATAAATACTACTAAAACTAATCTATCAATAATTTAATTGCATTTTACCTTTTCGGATAAATTATATTTTTAAAAGAATCTTTTGACAAATTTAATTCGTGACATAAAAATTCACCAATTTGGTGGAAAGAATAATTCTAAACATGATGAGATTTTTCTTTGGGACTAATGTAATTTTTTTTATATTCTTACCTTGAGATTTTTTAAAAAAGCTTTTTCATCTAATCATTTCTGCATTAGGTTTCTTTCTTTTAAATTCTTTCTTTTCTCTCTTTTAAATCAAGATTTTTTTTAAAAAGATCGTTGTTTCATCTCATCCCGAGATCGGATTGTCAGTAACTAATACAGGCGGGGGATATCAATAAGTAGTGCACATGTAAATTTTATTTGCTGTACTAAATTATTTGGTAAAAATGTGAATATTCAAAATAGAAGCCACAACTATCTGGACCAATGTTACAGAGATTTCGGTGATTCTACAAGCCGGTAGCATGGGTTAGTCCCCTTTAAAGTGGTGTTTGCGATTACATCGTCTACTTTGAATTTTGTAAACTGTTTTAATGCAGCCGGAATACTTCAGTTTATGAAGCCAAGTCTGGAAGGCCAATACCTTCAACCTCTAAAAATGTTGATGCAATCAGCAATGGTTCGGAAGTTTCACAACGAGTTCAAACGGGAGGTGCTCTACTCGCAGCCGATGGAGTTCTATGAAACTGGAATTTTCCAACTGTTCTAATGCTGGGACAAGTGCTTCAACGGGAATGGAACTTCTGCCGTAAAGTAATAAATTAGTGATACTTTCATTTCTGTTTCATATTCTCGACAACTGCATTTTTATTGCTGTTCTCAAAATCTGGTACGTTACTTACTGACACTCCCTTATATGTTGACATTCTTAAACTGACACCTTTGTGATCATATAACCTAAAACAATCTAGTTTGAAAACATTCAAAAATATCTTTCTTCCTTTTGTAGAAGTTGCTGAAGGATTCGTTTGCCCTGATCCCTCTGATGTTGACCAGCCAGGTCTTTACAGCCGTCATGCTCACCCCACAGACTGCAGGAAGTTCTACGTCTGCATTGAAGGTACTGCCAGGCCATACGGTTGCAGTCTCGGAACTGTCTTCAACGTAGACACTCTTCAGTGTGACGAGCCAGAAAATGTACCAGGATGGTAAGAACATCCCAATATGCTTTTCATTTTGAATGAACTAGTTTTCATACATTTTAAACTAAACTCCTCAGCGGTACAGTCCAACTTGGTCATGGCCTGCATTGTCAATCTGTGTTTTCGAGACCAAGAACCCTAGGGTGCGAAATATCCCGGTTCGATGGTCAAACCTTACGAGGAACCCCTTATGTTTAGTTACCGAACATGCTTTGCTACTAAAAGGATGAAAGTTTGAGTCAACCTTGCCCACTCCGAGGATAGAACCTCGAACATGTGCCTTATAAAAAGCGCTGCCCTAATGTCACTGGGCTTCGTGAGAACGCTTTAAATATTTCCTATCATCGATTATGTACATAAACTTACAGGAGTTAAACGTTAAAAAATTTCATGAATGTGTCATATTTATTGCTACAACAACCTTTGTATTTGTTTGAATTTATCACCGAATAAGCGAACGTTAGAAAAAAAGTTTATACTCAACTGAAATACATACAAAAGATTTATCTTTGTTTAGTGATCTCTAAATCATTACTTCACTCTGATTAAGTAATAAACCATGAAAAATCTTAAGTTTGCTTACATATCAGCAGTTTTTCAACTGAAATAGCAGATATTTATATTTCTGATGATAATAATAATTTTTTTTTTAAAGTTCAATAAAGTTGAGTGTCAATTTTATTTTTATGTTTTATTTAATCCCCTCATTTTAGTTGTTTCATTATAAAAGTAGCTAACATTTTAATTCTGCATAAAATTTTATTAATTTTATATAAATAAAGAAGTTATAGCTCATTGTTTTCCATATAAATGTATCACATCCTTACGTTTTTAATTAAATGAATATCGCTTTTTTTATGCTAAATGTTTGACGAAAAGAATTTCTAATGAATCTTTGTACTATACTAGCAAAGCCATTTAAAGTATTTGTAGCTCATTACCAATAATATTTTTCATATATTCATTTCCTAAATTTATATTTAAAACTTATAGAGTAGATAATTATAAATAGGTGTATACAGAGGAAACAGTTATTAGGTTCTATGCTCAAAATTCAGGAAATTTCAATAAACAGTTTACCAAGAGAAAAAATACAAATAATCCTTACCTGAAATCGTTGAAGCATAGGTTCCCAACGAGGGGCGGTACCAACCCCTAGTGGGCCCTGAAGCCTTCCATATGGGTAATAGCGGGTTCAGAGGCAAATGAAAGGTTTTAATTCAGTAATGTGAGCTATCCAGTGAATAAAATATCTATAAAAATAAACAATAAATCAATCGAATGATACCGTATTTACTATAAAAGCGATTCTTTTTTCAATTATAAATTTCATGAATTCCACAATGGGTCACCGTTTGGCCATCCCTGGACTAGAGTAGAAAAATTTTAATTGCATTTTTTTCTTCGCATTAGATTAAACGTGGGCTCAGTGCAGTAGCTAGTTTACTGTTAAGAAAATGAACATTGCATTGAGCGTAGAGATTTACGAACTAACGAAATTAGAACCAGACATTATTTACCATACAATTATTTTTAATTCCATCAGCCTCAACCATCTTGTTAACTTTATTTTTTATTGATTTTACACTCATTTTTAATAAACAGTTTTTTACTACATTTGATGGCCATTTTAATTAATTTCTACTTTGTGATTCGTAATAGATGGGATAGATAGGTAAAATAAATATACATAATAGGCAACAATATTCTAATATTTGGTATAATTAGCTATTATGGAAAGAAGGATGGTCTAATATTTTTATTCTAAAAGAGCAATTGTTTATAAAAAGGCTTTGAAATTCTGATCTAAATCAAGTCTAAATTTTGTAGTGTAAACTAAAATAGTTTACTCTCTCGTAAATATCATATGTCTAGTTATAATTTTAAATGAAGCAAATAATCAAATCAATCTAAACTTTGTGAAATGATTGGCTTTTTGGACTGTGTGTGTTTATTGTTTTTCTCTTGTATTACAGTGAGCAATACTACGGAGAATTAGATGTGAAGACACTTAAGAAAGCCCAAGGTTGAGATCAACACTCGACTTCAGCTTGATTCCTGAAAAATTGACGGAATTGGGCAAGCAAAGAAACCCGTGCCTTCCAGTCAAAGTTTTATGGCTTTCTGTCTTCCATCCATCTTTTGTACATTCCATCAAAAGAAAAAAAAAACTATGGACTAATGCAAATCATCTCTTAAAATAGGACATTCACCATTTAGAAAATTCCATAAAATGACATACCTCGGTTTTGATTATGGGAATCGCACTTTCTAAAACAAAAAATTATTATGTACTTAAGTTATTTCTTATTTTTCTTACAAATAGTTCTTTGAATACATCTGAGTGCTACGTAGCAAGTAGAACTTGCTGAAACGAATAACAACTCAGCTTTACTCTTATTTTTTCTGTATGTCAAATGAGACTTAATTTTTCTAAATTTCGTTTCGATGTCAATTTTACCCCCACGATCTACAGCAATGCCACTGCGCAGATTAAACGTGCCAATGCTAGCTTTTTTTTTTTGTAATTTTTTCTTTACTCGTATTTTACCTACGTTCTGTCATCATTTGTGACAGTAAACATTTAAAAAAATGAAAACCATTAGTCTTAATTTACTAGAGTGTGTTTTATTTGATCAAGTCATGATGTTCGTGAGATTGTTTCCTGTGAGAGGAAATTAATTATAGAGATTGTAAGTGGTTTATGATTTGTTTTGGTGTAAATAAAGATTTCTACAAAAATGTGGTGTACGTGTCTGCTTTTTGCAGTTGTTTGTTTTGTAAACAAGAGCCCCTAACTAAATTGTCTTGATTAATGAAATTGATTACACCCCCATAATAATTGATGCAACAACCCAAGGTGGTCCAAGGCCTTCTGGGGGAGATTCTTCCATGACAACCTACACTTCATCCTTGTCTGCCAGTTCTTTACTCTCGTTGCTTTAAAAACTCTCATTGTATTGAATTAATTCAACAAAGTTTAGCCCCACACTCTTTTCGGGGACATAAAGAAAATGAAATTTTCTTCAACGGGTTTCTCTCGTCCATCCATGTGACATAAGCATTCCAGTACATTCTTTTAATTTGAACATTTTTTATTACATGGACCCCTCTAAAGGTTCTATAAATTTCCGAGTTCCTACGTCATTGCTATTTTCTTTCAACGCCCTATATCATGGAGGATGCTTCTCAGTAAATTCTTTTCGAAAATTGTGATTTTGTATTCTCCATTCTTAGTTAGAGACCAAGTTTCCGAACAATATAATAGGATTGGTCTAATGAGAGTTAGTTTTGCAGACAAACAACATTGTTTTTCTGGAAAAAAAAAACAAGGTCTAAAAAATAAATAAGTAAATATATAAATTTTTTTTAAATAATAATAAAATTTTAAAAAACGAAGTCCAAAGAACGTTTTGTTAGTCAACGAAATCCAATTCTGAATTTCAGACTTAATGTCATTTTTGCGTTAACAAAAGAGCTAAGATAATTAAAGCAGTTTCATATACACGACGGCAAATTTCCAGATGACCAAATCTTATTACAAAATTCGTAAATAAAGACTGTTTGCTCTATAAAAGGAACGCTTCGGAGTAAAAGATTGCTTTCTATAATTTTTTATCTTTCAAAACTAGAACTCTAACATTATTTTTAGCACTATTAACCACTTCGAACTTAGCTTTCAATGTGAGAATTAACGTTTGCAAATGAATTCTACAATGATTTCAAAATTAAAATGAGTTTTTAGATTATATTGCACTAATAATATAAACCAACAATTCGTCGTAAAATATTGATATACATTTAATTTTCATCATGAAATGTAACCTAAAGAAATAAAAGAAATATATTTTGCCTTATTAGTTGTCATGGACCAACAAAGTTTTTTTAAGTTGGGTTGCATATTTTTGAATTACACAACTTAATAACATTAATATATTTTGATATATGTATTTATGTAAGGGAAAAGTAAACTAAATCAGTATCTGATAATTTATTCACGCTGAAGTAAATTTATTGCCGAAAGCGCTCATTACGTCCTGAGAAAATTTTCAGGTGCTTTCAAATCTGAAGTCAGGGGCAAAACCCCGCGTCTCTTTGCTTTCTCCTTTTTAACCCCTAATCTAAACTGACCACTGGGGCAATAGTTCACACTCTCGGGAAAGGGGTCAAACCAATTAAAATTTTATAGTGCTCTAGCGACCAATTTAGGAAATCCCCCTCCAAAAAAAAAAAAGAGAAACAAGATACCGGAGACAAATTTTTAGCCTAGATTTTTACTTCGAGTTTTACTAAGATTTTCCTGTCCCTATAATAAAGTAGGAACCCTCCAACCGATGCCCTGGTAATAAAGGTCTTTCGTGACTAAAACGGTGTCTTGTTCTGGCCATGACAGCAGCCACCCGCCGTATATTTCGTCTTACATACATACACACACACACACACACACACACATATACATGTATATATATATATATATATATATATATATATATATATATATATATATATATATACAGTGAACCAAAAAAAAAGTAGAACAGTATGGTTACAGGATTTCATCGTTTAATAATTTTGCATTACATTATGCTTTTGAACTAAAATAAAATTTAAAAAAAAATACAATTTCAAAAATAAATCAAACAATTTGTTTTAATTTCAGTAGCACATAAACATAAATTATAAATTTAAAGAACATTATGATGATATCACTTTCGATAGCCAAAAAAAAACTTGGACATCCAAAGTAATAAAAAATAAATTTTAAATTTTAAACAGAAGCATTTAATATCCTTTGACTGCTATAACAGATTCTAATCCTTTGTTCATCGAAAGGACCAACTTTTCAGGGAAGTCTATCGGTACACTGTCCCATACATTCTGAAGAGCACTTTTTAGTTCATTTATATTTTTTATTTTCTTCTCTCCCAATTTTTTTTTCCATAAACACCCATAAATGTTCTATAGGTTTCAAATCTGGACTTTGTGGAGGATGGGGCAGTACTTTTTTACATTATATAATAACCATTCCTTTACAATTTGAGCGTTAAGTTTGGGATCATTGTCTTGGACAAAAGAGAAGTTTCTATTTAAATTCAATTTTACAGCTGTGCCTGGTAAGAACATTTAATGTCTGGTTTTAGAACATTTAGATATACCATTTTGTCCACGGTACCGTCAATAAACATTAAATTTCCAAGACAGCTAGTTGCCATTGCACCCCATACCATAACGTTACCACCGCCATGTTTAACAGTTACTTTCATATTTGCTAATTTAAATGCTGTACCTTCCTTTCTCCATCAGTAAAAATAACTTAAGCAGTAAAAATATCTTTATCAGTAAAAATAACTTAAGTAAGAAGACTTCAAAAAATCTTGGGACTTTGAAATATAGTTTTTAATATACTCAAGAAGTTTTTTCACAATTCTGGCAGATAAGTATGGTTTCTTTTGGGATGCATAGGCTCTATATTCCATAGAATGTAAAAATTTCTTACCGTCTGTGGATACACATTGACAACAGATGTCTCCTTTAACTCTCGTGTAGAGAAATTGTAGGATTTTCTTCAACAAATCTCAGTAAACGCCTAACTACTCAGGCGAAGAATTCTTTTTAGGCTGACCACTTCCATTTGGTTTGTGGAAAAATCCATACCTTTTATAGTTATTAATTACGTAATGCACTGTTGAATGAAGCTTTTTCCCAATTTCTGCAATATTTCTTATGCTTTTCTTTTCTTTCCATGGTTTCACAATTAAGTTTTTTATATCTATAGAATTTTGATTTGTCTCAATTTCCCAAAATTTAAACCAAGAAAAATAAATTTAAACAGTTCTTAAAGCTTTGACTTGGATTCGTGCCAAAAATGCAACAGTGTCTTAAAAATTTGCATAAAATTTGCATAAAGCAGTGTATAGTACGAATAAAATAAATGGCCATGTTCTTTTTTTGGCTGTGGAAATCTCAAAATTTCATCTTTAAATTAATTTAAAATTAAATGAAGTGTTTTATTGAAATTCAAACCAGTCATCTCAATCGTGGAAATAAAATTTCCATTTTAAAAGTACAACTCGCTTTTAAAATATTGCACTACAAAATGGGTTCTCCTTACTGTTCAACTTTTTTTTTGTTCACTGTTTATACATTGAAGAACCAAAAAAAAACTACCTGCTGTACACCTGCCTAATATCGTGTAGGGCCCCCGAGAGCATGCAGAAGTGCTGCAACACAACGCAGCTTGGACTCAACAAATGTCGAAAGTAGTACTGGAGGTAACGGACACCAAGAAGCCTGCAGGGCTGTCCATAAATCCTAACAGTACGAGGTGATGGAGATCTCTTCTGAACAGTACGTTGCAAGGCATCCCACATATGCTCAATAATGTTCATGTCTAGGTATTTTGGTAGCCAGTGGAAGTGATCAAAGTCAGAAGAGTGTTCTTGGAGTCACTCTGTAGCCATTCTGGACGTGTGGAATGTCGCATTGTTTTGTGGAATTCCTCAAGTTCACCGGGATGCACAATGAACATGAATAGGTGTAGATGATCAAAAAGGAAACTTACGTGCGTGTCACCTGTCAGAGTCGTATCTAGACGTATCATGGGTCCCATATCACTCCAACTGCACAAGCTTCAAACCCTCACAGAGCCTCTACCTACTCCAAAAGTCCCCTGTTGACATGCAGGGTCATGGATTCATGAGGCTCTTCTCCATATCCGTACACGTCCACCCGATCGATAGAATTTGAAACGAGACTCGTCAGACCAGGCAACGTGTTTTCAGTCATGAACAGTCCAATGTCGGCGATGACGGGCTCAGACGAGGCTTAAAGCTTTGTGCCGTGCAGTCATCAAGGGTACACGAGTGGGCCTCTGGCTCCGAAAGCCCATATCAATGATGTTTAGCTGAATGGTTCGCACGCTGACACTAGCTGATGGCCCAGCATTCAATTCTGCAGCAATTTGCGGAAGGGTCGCACTTCTGTCACGTTTAATGATTCTTCCCAGTCGTCGTTGGTTCCGTTCTTGCATGATCTTTTTCAGGTCGGAGCGATGTCGGGGATCTGATGATTTACCGGATTCCCAATACTCACGGCACACTCGAGAAATGGTCATACGGGAAAATCCAAATTTCATTGCTACCTTGAAGATGCTATGTTCCATCTGTCGTCCCCCCCCCCGCTACAACACCACCTTCAAACTCCCTTAAATCTTGATAACCTGCCATCGTAGCAGCAGTAACCGATCTAATAACTGTTCCAGATACTTGTTGCCTTACATAGACTTTGCCGACCGCAGCGTCGTATTCTAATTGGTTCCTTATCTCTTTATTTGAATCCGCATGCCTATACCAATTTTTTGGCTCTTCGATGTGAGTGTGTCTTGCACCAATATTTTAATTTTTTATACACACTTTTGACTTAGTTATATAATAATTATACATTTCTATCCTTTTTTCAAGAACTTTTATCAAAAATCGAATAAACCCGATTATTTGGCATATTCGCTTATCTAGCACGAAGCATTTCTTAACAATCCTGGTTAATCTAGAATCTACTTTAAAATTTTTAATTTAGCTGCATCACATACCTGCATACATGTTTATTACTACTACCAGCACCTGTATAATGTAACCAACATCTAATGTAATATACTTTTGGAGGAAGGTTTAGGCTTCTGCCAGAAAATCATGTAGCTCAAAAGATGCCGTGAGAACTTACTCGCGTGAAATTTTACTAACACTGATATAACGCTGTTTTCATTTTGGAATTCAAATGCTGCTATTACCAATAATATTCATATGCATACTCATATCATTGAGTTTGAAAAGATAAAATAAAATTATGAAATGGAAATTTATTTAAAAATTAGCATTTTTATTCCAGATCCAAAAGATATCAATAACAAATCTCAAATATTTTTATTTATCTATGTGTTCTGGAACAAATTAAATTCTACGCTTTGTCATGTGTTAAATTAGTTTTTATTTGTCAAATTTCAATATGTAGCTTTAATATCTTAATACTATTATCGATGCAAATTTGAACGCTTTATCCAGGGTAAATCGCAAACATAATTCAGAAATTTCAGGATTTATCTAAAAACTAAACGCAATTGTTAAGATATTTATTAAACTGGTCCAAATTCATTTAATTTTTTTCCTGCATATAACAGTATCTAAACGCACTAATTGCTGCTGAAAACTAACGACACTGTTACTTGCTGTTTTATAAAACTCTACTTTCTCCTTTAAACTTTGTGATGAAATATGATTGCAACGGTACAATGGGAACAATGGTTTTTATTAAACAATGGTTCACCCTTTAACAGTTGAACTTATATATATATATATATATATATATATATATATATATATATATATATATATATATATATATATGTGTGTGTGTGTGTGTGTGTGTGTAATATATCTAAATTATTACACATAAAATATCTACCTAAAATTTTCCTTTACCCCTTCCCATTCTTTAATTCCAAATTTCCCATCTTTAAAATGTCAGATTTAAAGAAGTGTTCGCTGACTTATTCTTTTTACCAGTTTCTCAAAATTAACGCTAGGATAAATTCTAATTTTCTGTCCATTGGTACCATTTTTCAGCTGTCCCAGGAAAACAGTTTCACTCCTCCAGTAACTAAATTGCTTCTCATAATTGGTTTGAGATCAATTAAAACGTCAACGTTCACTTTTGACTCCCAAAAAATGCTGAGTAATTGGAGTCTCGTGGGAATGAAATTACGTCATTCGCTCTCTCTTGGGTACGACAAATTAAAAGATGTATTTTTCTTGAGCATTCGATGCAAAATTTTTGCCTTGTAAATAAGATTAATTTTTAGCCTCAATAAATTAATAGTACTACAACGTTGGACTTCGCTTTCTTTAAAGGAGCGACGACTTCACTACGATTGGGACTTCTTAGGAATTGCCCAGTAAGCCAGTGTAATCCAAATAATAAGGGCTAAATTTCTTATGTAATCGGCGAAATAATTTCGCTGGTTAGACACACATACACACACATATTTATTTATTTATTATTATATATATATATATATATATATATATATATATAATGTCGCTTCTTTGGATAAAATCATAATCGTACAGCTTGTAAATTATGATTCTGGTTTGCAATAAATATACATTTTTATCCTTTATGTTAGGCCTTCATTATCTCATGTTCAAAGTATCCGAGGAGAGAACTCTGTGAATTTAGTGTGATTAAAAAAAATACTCACTTTTTTAACTTTCTTGAATTGGTGATATCAATCATTTTCGATTAAACGTAGTATTTAGAAAGTATTCTAGTCATCCAAAAATTTGAGCTCGAGATTTTGATTGATCTTCACGTTTTAAACCTCCCTAAGTCCAAAAAACCATTTTTGGAATTATGTCTGTGTGAGTGTGTGTATGTGTTTGTTTGTTTGTGTACACGTTAACGCAAATATGTTTATGACTTAGAAACATCAAATTTTAAACTGTACATTATAGCAAAATTGTAGTTTTCTATGAACTTTTGAGTTACTTAAAGGCAACCTGAAATCATAGTTTTAGCTAACTGCTCCCCGCTTACCTACTTCCCGTCATGATTCCTGGGCAAATTGCTTTTTTATTTTAGTTCATAAAATAACTTGTCAGCATAACTAAAAGACAGATATTTATGTGATAGTGTTCATATGTTTTGTAAAAGAACTGAAACATGACTAGTAAATTTTTTTTATGGGTGTACAAGAAAGTCAAGTCTCGATTTTTGCCTCAGACCTCTGCAGTCGGATTGTTAATAGTTTTCCCTGCGAGTAAAACAACCTTTTCAAGAATCAAGAGAATAAAATAAGCATCTACTGCTAATTGACAACGGAAAATTTTCTCTTCTGAAGACAACACAAAGATATTCCCTTTTATTCTATAATATTTTGATATCTAGTTTTAGTGCCGATTCTAGCAGTTTTGCCGCCCTGGGCAAAAACGTAAAATGTCGCCTAATTCCCCTAATAATATAAAATAAATGAATGGATGGTAGGAAAAAGGATAATATTCCAATTAAAATAAATTACTGCAAAATTTTTTACATTTGGAAAAACATTTTTTGGTCATTTTCCTATTTTTAAAACGCACATGTAATTGGCATTGGCATCGAAGTGCCGATGGGCGGAAGGCCCTATATCAACGGTAATGAACATTACGTTTACTATTGTGAATAGAATGATCGAAACATAATGAAATAAAAAAGAAAAAAACTTAACAAGAGTTAGAGATAACAAAAACTGAAGTCAATACTAATTAAAAATTAAGGGCAAATAAATTACACTTGAGAGCAATAAAAGAAATTAAATCACCAGTACTTAACACAAAAAGAAAAAAAAAGTTTATTTAAAATTAGCAAGAGAGCCAGACGAATAACCGGTTGAACACAGTAGTCGCCCGCGGGTGCCTACGACGTTCACCTAAATCGTAGTTTGCAATATAAAAAATTTCTTCGTTATTAATGGGAGTATATGTTGGTAAAGTATTTGTTTGCAGTGGTAACAATCTCCTTCCGAACTGGGTGATGATGAAGTCTTTGTGAATTGCTGCATTAGAGATATACCTGTGTGCTTTTCGAATAGACCAGTGGTTCTCAGCAGGGGCAGTGGAAGGATGATGAGGGATCATAGTTTGGGCAGCAGGGAGGCAATGGCCATATTTAGGGGGTAGCGGGCGATGTATGTTTAGGCAGTTAAAATTAACACTAAACATACCAACACTTAATACGTATTTCTACCATAGTTAGTCAAATTATCGGAATTTTAAGTTTCTTGATTGAATGTATATTGGGAAGGAAATATATAAACTTTATTATAGTTAAACAAAATTGTATATTGTCAATTTTTAGGTATAACTAAGGCCGTAGGCAAGGGGGGATTTAGGGGACCGGTCCCCCTCCGAAAATTTAAAAAGACCATTTTGTGGAAAGAAAATAAACAATGCGTTTGGTTGTGTCATCTTCCTAACTGCGCATAGACAACAGTGTGTTTAGTGAAGTTGAATTAAACAGAAGGTGCAAATGGTATTTGACCAGTAAGAGCAGACTGATAACACTTCACAACGCATCACAATATTGATGCACAATTGGACGAAATTCTGAAAATTTTTGGCAAATTTTCAAGATGAGCATATTTTATAATATACAAATAAAAAAATTTGGACATGTTTATTTTCTTTCAAAATTATTCTTTTTGTTGGTTATACTTCTGTTTTAAAAACTAGAATTAAATACCATGTATAGTTTTCAGTATTAATATTACTACTAAATTGATTGTGTAGTTACTTCTTTACTTATTCTTGGCTTTAAATTTGTCAATTATATCATTTTTAAATCATTTTGATATTTTAAAACCCCATTGTATTATGTTACTCATTAATCGGTATACAAGCAAAAGAAAACCTTTAGTTTTATTCAAGTATCATTCGTAAAAAAACAATGTATTTCCCCTTGGTCCCCCTTCGAATATAATTTCTGGCTAAGGGCCAGAGTATAACAAACACAAAGAATAAGAATTTTTAATTCATTACTCATCGTATTTTTAACGTATACATTACCGGTTATGGTGTGTTTAAAAACTCCACGGACCAACAGCCCCTGGGGGGGTAGGGCCTACGGTGCCAATCTCCGTTTCCAAGTCCAAGGGCCCTAGGGTACTGAGCATACGTTCCGGTTAGGTGGCTAACCTTACGCGGAACCCCCAATGTTTAGTTCTCAAGCATGCTTGATCCTCAGTTTTTGTATGCACTGAAGGGATGAAAGTCTGAATCAACCTTGCCCAGTGCGGGGATCGAACCTCGGACATGTGTCGCGGGAGAGCGAAGCGCTACCCCAAAGCCACTGGGCTTCTACGGTGTGAATAGTGTTAATTATAAAACTCCGAAATAAATTTATTAAATCGAATATCCAATTTGTACCATTTGTACTAGTAATAAAACGAACTTAATGAATAGGATCAGATTTAGTAAATTTCATCCCCTTAGTTTCCATGTGTGTAAAATTGGCCTCCCGACATTCAGTAAACAAGTATTCTCAATTAATAAGTTTTTTGTGTTGTTTTCGAATTCTTCTTTTCTTGTTTTCCCCCCATCTTCGATTTACATTCATTATTTATATGCAAATTTGTCTAAGTACTTACTAATGTTGGTATTTTATCAGTAACTATGAATGTACAGAAATTCTGAGAGTTAATTCATTTCATAACATATTTTGCTGCCGCAAACGTTATCGGTTAACGAAAAGGATTCTGTACATTAAAGAATTTTTTTTGTTAATAAAGCTGTGTTTATGATCTTTTAGTTCCCGTGGCCTATGCGTTACCAAAACTGGAGGAACCCTGAGACTCCAGAATATAGAAAGAGCAGTCTGTAGTTTAGCAATTGAAGGTTAAGGTATTAAGTTATACAAAGTTTCTAGCGGTGTAAAATTCACCACCTTAACATCTAAACGAAAATATAATTTGGAATTTCAATGCGTAACTTTGTAAAACAAGAAAATTTTGAGCACTCGTATTACATACAGATTCAAGTTTGGTGAATAAATAATGAGGCATAAATTCGCTCTCATGACAAAGTTGTAAGTAACAATGCGTTGGCTAAGTTTAAAAATTTAAAACTAGGCTGAAATTTTGACAGCGGCACAATTAATAAGTTTAGAAACTTAAAAAAAACTGTTCAAAGTCACTAGAAGCGAAAGGCAGGGAATTAAATTCAATAAGCGGGATGAAAAATTTACATTTTTTACTATTTTAAAAATTTTTAATTTTAATTTTTTTCTTCTAAATTGATTTCTTGCAAGTAATTTGTTACAATTTAGTGGAAATCTAATGCACTAACTTGTAGTCACATAAGAAGAATTGACAACAGTACTCCCTGGGACAAGCTCTCTAGTACTGAGTTTGCTATCAATGGCAATGCATCCATCTATGAGTACTTTGTTGGCAATAACATTAAGAGAAAAGTATGAGGATAGGGAAAAATCGCGTGAAAAAATGCTTGAGTTTAGACGAAAAACAATAAACATAAAGTGAATGGCAATTAGAGTGACCCAAGTGCTAGAATGCATCAAGGTTCACAGACCTAAGCATATTAAGGGTAAAAATTAAGACACTTTAGTTTAAATAAGTGAATTTTTTTTAAATTTATAATTAAACAGCAAGAACTGTAGAGCAAGCAAGGTTCCAAAAAACTGTATCACTAACTTGGAATGCACTTGTCACGAAATTAATTCCATTTTCATTAACAATTTTTATTTAGTATTTTTAAATTTTTTTTCTTTTAAACTCATTTTTTACACGTAATTTGTTACAATTTACTGGAAATCTCATGCACTAACTTGGAATGCATTTGTCCAGAAATAAATTCCATGAAAAATATGTAACAACTTTATTCAAATGATTGTACACTGAAAAAGTTGTCTTACCTTCTTTCTGCCTGAGGAGAACTCTGCATTATTTCTTTTTACAGAAGTAATAACATTAGTGTCAGAGTCGAATACGTGGTATTACTAATTTGACAGAGAAGATGCATTTATTCTTAAAACTTACACCAAAATATAAATCAAAATTTAGATAGAACATGATAGCAAGCGAAAACTAAATTTAAAGAACTACAACATTTTATTGTTGCCAGTTCAAAATCTTAATTTTGTAACTATCTTGGAAAATAGGATTATTGTCTGTCTGGGGAATCGGGTAGAGTTGATTTCGTTTTAAGCAGCATACATTTTTTTATAAAATGATTCTATTAATTAATTAGCTATAGTGTTTTGTTTATTAATTATCTCATTATGATGGTCATATCTACTACTGCCATATTAATAAAAACGGTGTTAATTATTTCGAAAGTATTATTTTTGTAATTGCATAAAGGTTTGAAAAGCTGCTTATTGTTGACATATCACTCCCAAGTTTCATTTGAAACCCGGATTTTTCTAAGCATTCATGAGACATCAACATGATTGTTTTGGAGTCTCTTGGGTGTTTGGGCTCCCTTTTTAATCTTTTTGGGGTATTTTAATAAGCTATCGTCAGTAGAAAGAGGGACCCAATGAAATTCTGCCACTGTGATATCTGACGCTGTATAACAGCATAAGAAGCTTTCTAAAAATCGCATTTTTCCTGTAATGCTCTTATTTAAGATAAGGATCCCTAGTTCTCTGCCACTGCTTCCAGTGATTATTCCTTTTTTTTTTAATAACAGCTTAGAAAATGGGGGAAATTGAGAGCTTCTGGTATAAATTAGGACTGTATCGCGTCTTTGCAGCTGCTGTTGAATTGGCGTTCTACTGTAGTCAATAACTGTGTTTCGTTCTTTCGCCATCTGCACCTGTTGCCCATTTCCCATCACTGTGACGGAATCACTGGTAAGGATTTTAACTATTCTTAATTGGTATCATTTTTATCGGCTGCTTTTGCGCTGGGGTTGGTAAACAAGATATTTATATGACTTCTTTCGAAATTTTCGAGAGGTCGTCTATGGTAGAGTGTGATGAAATTGAGCCGAAGTTATTCTTAGGGAATCTAGATGCGGCCGAAAGTGAAGAAACTTTGAAATGCTTCGGCATTACACACGTATTGACTGTGTATATGTTTCCCATTACCAAACCAGAGACATTTAAAATTGAAACTTTATTTATTGATTTGGAAGATTCTCCTGATTGTGACATTTTATCATGCTTTGAAACATCTAACGCGTTTATTAAAGAGGGACAAGATAAAGGAGCTTGTCTTGTTCACTGGTAAACATTAGTTGAATTCTCCCTTCATGGATGAGATTTTCATATATATATGTATATATATATATATATATATATATATATATATATATATATATATATATATATATATATATATGTATGTATATGTATGAAAAAAACTTACATTTATACAGACAATATTGAACACATACATTTTGTACTTTTAACAAAATTTAAAAAAGGAAAAGCTTACTCTGTATATTGCTCCATTAATTCTCTTTAGGTGTTTAAAAATCTTATATTTCACATGAGTTGTTACTTTGGATGGCTTCTACATAAATTGCAATAATTTATGAGTTCTCATGTTTGGATTTCTATTATTTATTGGGGAATTCAAAGGTCTAAAAATTTGGAGTCAAATTCAAAAATAACCCCTAAATAATTTGTTTTAAGTGATATTTCTTTTGCTAATATAAGAGCTAAAAGCTCTGATAATGTTACCAACAATTATTTTAACGATAACTACACTTTTTAAAATTAGAAATATTTAATTTCTAAATTTGTGTAATCCATCATTTACAACTGATATTAATATTTCATGCTAAACCTCTTAGAGCCAGTTTTAAAACCAGATACCATTAATGTTCTTTATTCAGATAGATGGATTAAGTGATCATATTTAATTCCTAGAGGTCTTTTATAAAAATATGAATTATTTCATTTTTATACAAATGACTCTTGCATGAGCTTTAGTATTTAGAAATATACTTACTTAAACAGTAAATCAGATAATTTCAGTTAATGTTATGTGTTACATTAGGCTGTATGCTGAACAATGGCCAATTGGTTAGGGTGCTGGCCATTGGTTAGTGTTTCGGTACCAGAGTTCGTGGGTTTGAATCCCATTGTGGCATGGATGTTCGTAGCCGTTCAAAATTGACTTTAAGCTGTAGGTCCTGGTCTCATTAGCCCTCATGTTGCAAAAAGTAGACCGCAGCACTCAAAACCAAACATTGGGCTGCATGTGGAGAGCTGTAGTCTCTTGACGGTCTCTCAGCGTAGGAAAAAAAGTCATTTGTTACGAAATTCTTATAAGTAAATTATTAAGTATTTGTTACTATAGTACTGACATGACAAGAGATGTTTAACTTTATTTTTATAATTTTCTTTTTATGTGTTGATTTTATCATCTATTATTATATAAAAATTTATTTTATTGGACTTTGTTAGAGCCAACCCTAGAAAGTAGGCAACGTAAGAGAATGCTTATGGGAGCAAAACCAGCTGAAGTAGAGTAAAAATATGTATATAGATAGATAGATAAAGGAAATAAACACAACTTATAAAAATTTGTTTTAATTTAGGTTTAGACTTTGACTATTATTGTACTAATTTTGTTTGTTACAAAAATATATTTGAACTATCTCTAAAGAAAAGTTTATACTATGTTTAAATTGTAAGTCTTTATCTTATTAAAAGTTGTAAATTTTGTTTTTCAATAAAACAATTTTCAGTAAATCTATATTAATATTAGTGTTCTATATCAGTTATCTGCTATTTTTTTTTTAGTTAACATGGTTCTTTTATAATTCTATTTTCTATAATTTCTTAATTTGTCCATGACAGTAAAAACAGTAAAGCTTACCCTGAATTCATGATATATGTGTATGTATGTAAACTAATAGATGAAAAGTTCATAAAATATTATTCCTAATAAGTTGTGTATGTAAATATAAATATGATGTATTCAAATTGAAAAAATATACATACACTATATTTGTCAAAATAACATTCATGGTATGTACATATGCAGCATGATCAATTCAATTATTTCAATAATTGATTCTTCAACAGTATAAGCAAATGTAGTATCCATTCTATTTCTTTTTCATTGTTTAAAACATCAAGGTATATATACATATATTTATACATACATATACATGGATAGTTTATATTCATAAAATGTTTTAGTATTTTACCATATCAGACTAATTTTATGATAAATAATTCTTTGCCATTTTAAATCTCATAAAATATAGATTTAAAAAAACTAAACATCAGTTTTTTAATGAAACACTTTTTAATCCTAGTTATGGAGGTGTATCTCGCAGTGCTACTCTCGTTGTGGCATATTTGATGAAAAAATATTCCATAGGAGTAGAAGAAGCTCTACAAAAAGTGAAAAAGAAACGCTACTGTGCATGGTATTATATTTATCTTTTTTAGCTCTAAATTTTATTTAAAAGATTATTATGGAATTTAATAGATTTTTTAACTTTTTCTGTATGTTTAATAAATATATTATTTTCCTTAATATCTGTTCTTGAATTTTTTCATAATAAATGATGTGTTAATCTGAGAGTCATCTAAACCAGATGACTATATGAACATCCTTTTAGTTCTGTATTCATGATTTATTTTGCATTATGGTGCTGACTGTTGAGAACTGTAGCACTACCTTGTTTAAAAGGACGGATTCTCAAATTTTCTTTTACCTGTCAATAATTAAAGTAAATTATTATAATATAGTTTGTTTCTGTGTTATATTGTTTATTTAGAAGCAATTTATGAATATCAGACATGCCAACTACTCAGGACTATCCAGAGTTGCTCTGTAGAAATGAGAAAATTTGACAACTCCCAAAACTCCTCAGATTACTCCAGAAAATAACAAAACTTTTGAGCAGCTAAAAGATCACAATTCAGCAATTAAATACAAAGTTTTGCAAAAAATAATGCTGAATATTACTCTTTTCTCACAGTATGTTAAAAGTTTTCAATACTGTACGGAAAAACCAAACTGAATTAAGGTCAAATTTGAGTAGACAAACTCTAAAATCCGTTGTAATAAAAAAATGGAAATATTTGAATCAAGGTCAGTGTTGCTGTAAAAAACTCTGTTCTGAAAAATAAGTAGTTTAAGCTAAAAAAGTTATCCATAAATTTTTAAATGCATGAATTTTAATTTACCATTTACAATTTACTACTCTGTAAATATTTTAAATTTAATTTTAATTTAGAAACCAATAAGATATGTACTTATGTATAATCTGTAATTAGTATGTTAAAATTTCAAACCACGCTGTTGCTCCGGACACAAGTGCCTGAATATGGGCATGTCTGGAATGCTATTAGAACTGATATATTGATTGTTATTTCAGTTCTTTGAAATGTCTGATTTTCATCAGACACTAGTTTTAACTTAGTTCCGAAAACATTTTGTATCCAAGAGAAAATTATATTATTTATTTGCTAGGTTGGAATTCTCATTTTCATAAATATAAAGTGTTATTTTAACATTTATTGCTTTGATCTAAATTATAGATCATGATATATATATATATATATATGTATGTGTGTGTGTGTGTTATCAAAATGAATATTCAATTATTACTAGTGAGTACTCAATGATTTGTTTAATTTCAGCCCAAATGCTGGTTTCTTGGCACAGTTAAGATTATATGAAGCTATGAAGTATACTCTAGATGAAGACAATATTGATTACAAAATATTTTCATTATATCATTTAGGCAGGAAACTATCATCAGGTAATAAGAATATTACTTATAGAAATTTCACATACATTCACAATACCTATTAACCTCAAACATTTGTCATTCTAATTGTTTAAGCTACAGGACTGATATGTAAGTTAGAGTTGGAAGTCTTAATAAAAGTACAGTGAAACCTCACTGAGCAGCGACCCCTTCATACCGAGAATATTTGGCCTCTTAGAGGGGTTGGCCACTCTGAAGGGTTTTATATGCTATTAATTAGGTAATTACTGTAATGCGTAATATAAACGAGTCTGACATATATTCCTTATGTAAATGAAATTTAAAACTTATCTAAAGAGAAAATAGTACTTTATTTCATGCTTCTTTACATTTAAATAAAAAAAAAAAAGGCTACAATTTGTTTCTGTTTGTTCTGCAGTCTTCATACTCTTTCAAAATCAAGTTCTTTTCTTTAATGACTTTGTTGATTTCCGTTCTTCTGCAGTTAAATAATTCAACTAGCTTTCTTGCCAATTTGCCATTCTCATATTCATGCAGAACTTCAATGCTCTGCTCGAGATTTAGAAAAACGCATTTCAACATCGTTGCAATGCAGATCACTGACCAACTACTGAAACTGGCGTGAATGACATTATTGCTGACAGAGGTGAAATTCTTCCTTAACTTTACTGATTGGAATTCCAAACAAAGGCCCTAGGACACCTTCAATGTGTGATTGTCCAGATCCTCCCTCAGTGTCTATGGGTGCTGCAATAGGGATTCCCTATATGAAGAGTATGGGGAGAATACAAAAGAGGTGACACATTTAATCTTTCTTAGAAAGGGGAAGTGACCACAGGAATGGATTTCTCAAGTTATTCTTTTCCTTATAACCGACCATAAACCTGACCTTGAGGTTTTTCGCTCAAAATTACAGCATGGAGTGAGTAGAATTTCCCGAAAAATGAAAGGGGCTATCCCACTTGGTGGCCGTTTAGAGGGGGTCAGGTGGCTGCTGATACAGGTTATTTTGCCATTAGGTCTATGAGTCTAAAAATTTGGGCCATGAAAAATTGGCCGTTTAGAAGGGTGGCTGTTATACAGGGGTGACTACTAGGAGAAGTTTCACTGTATTAGGGCAATTTCAGAATTCTTTTTTAAATTCCTTTAATGCATAAAATTGGCTATATTAAAGTATGCCTCAAAAAGTGTGTAAGATGAAAATACTAAAATGTTTTCAAAATGTTTAGAAACTATATAGAATAGAAGAATAAATATTTCTAAACCTAATAAGTGATTTTGTCTTGTGCATTTTAAAATACTACTGTCTTATGAACATACTCCAAATTATTTTCTTCATTAGTTTTATATCAATTAAATAAAAATATAAAAAATTTTGTTGTTCAAAAATTTATTATTCTAATTTTAGCATTTTATTTAATTTATAGGTGATAATTTTCATGCTGTACAGAATTATCTGACAAAATTTAAAGATAAAGTATATGATTGTGATAGCTACAAATGTCGGCAGTGTAGGTGAGTACTTTGCATTTGTGTTATAAGATTTAATAATCACTTTAAAATTTTCAAATTAATGATTTTATAACTTTATATTATGATTTTATTACTATATGACTTGTTTCTAGAAATCTATTTTTTTCACTATAAATATAAAAATAGAGTATGAAACCTAATGTATATAAAAAAATTAATTAGTTTTCTAAATATAATCATTTCCAAAATATAAGTAATACTACTTTAGTCACCTCTACTTTTAAGATGATTAGAAATTTAAAAATATTTATTTTATTTTAATAAATTATTTCATTTTTTTACACGATGATAAATTGATTTTATAAAATAAATTATTTTGTACCAAGCTTAATTGGGAATTAAAAAGTCTCCAAATCTTCTTGTAATGTTATGATCATTATAAATTAAAAAGTCATTTTTATCTTAACGACATTTTAATTAAAAGCTTTACTTAAGAAAGTTAAAAAAGTGGGAACTCAGTAGTTCAGCATTTTGTAGCTGTTGTACTTAACAGCTCTTTCTCTGGCATATCTCTTATATAATATCTGAATGAAGTTGCTTATTACACTTAGCATATTAGGGATATAGCATGTTGGAGCATGCTATATCCCTAACATTAGCATGTTGGAGATTAACTGTTATGAGGCATTCAAGTTTTTACAGAATTAAGCATTCAAATTTATTTGAATAATTTTATTCTTCAGGGTGTTCTTTTTATTCCTGAACATTTATTTCATTAATTTTCAAAGCCCTCATGTAGCAAAAAAGCAGACTGTAGCACTCCAAACACTTTGCATTTATTTTCAAAGAAAAATTTTTGCTTTAATGACATTGTCTGGAAAATACCAATATTCCAGGCATTCTTATAGACAAAAAAAGGTCATTTAAAATAACCATACTAGATTAATATATTTTAACTGCTTAATTAAATTTTTTGCATATTATACTGTTTGATAACTAGAATTTTGTGTAGATTTAAAATTCTTTTATTAATAAGGAAAAAAAAATTTATTTAATTCTAGAAAATGTCTCTTCTATCAAAGCAATGTCATACCTCATATACTTCGGCAAGATTTATATTGGAACAATTTCACTCAGCAGCTCATACCTGAACAATCACAGATCACTTGTAATAATTCATTATTCATAGAATTTTTACCTTGGATGTCAGAGGCTCACAGTTCTCTATCTGGCAAGGTAAGAAAAAACTGCTTTATGATTTTACATAAACAAAATAGAGTACAATGCTTTTTTAACTATAAAATGGTATTATATATATTAAATAATTGCTTAAATATATCATGTCATTTTCCCAAATGTATATTAAGTTAAATTTTTTATTAATATTGAAGTTCAATGACACTAAAACTGGATAACTTTATAGATTCGTTTTGATGTAGACAAGTGATATTTCATATTTCCAGTTTTTAGTTTAATCACAAAATGATTAGCTCAGTTGGCAAAAGCATTGATCTCTTAACAGGAGAGTTGTAAGTTTGAAGCTTGAGCCAACCAAAGATCTGTCGTGTTCATTAATGGTGGATGAGGCACATAAAATTGGCTCATGGTTGCAATGTCCTCTAAGTTCCCAATTGATACTTCTGGAGGTGGCAGGCCAAGTATGGTGGTCTTCTGCTTGGTCCTTGCTTCTAAATTATGAAGACACTGCTTGTTTGTATTGTCCCAGGGAGTAATGTGGGCCTCCTATATGGTGCTACCATAATAAAATGGCAAACAAATATCTTCAACTTGGTAATGACAATGCTATAAAAGCAAGTGCCCTGCATTTGAAATAATGATAATTATTATGAGGTACATTCAGAAAGTAAGTTTCCCGATGTTTTCCCCTTTAAAGTACATGTAATTAGCTGTGTTAATTGTGTGTGCATAACAGATCTATGACATATTAATCATATGTCAGCTGGACAAGTCACAATTCGTGCCAGTAGCAGGGTAGCAGTGGTCCAAAACGGAAACACTAATTCCTTCTCCCGCCGCCTGCAAGGTTCGGTCTGTGATCTTGTATGCACAAAGCATTGTGCCAATTGAAATTCATCCTCAGCTCTGGCAGGTCTATGAGCCAAAACTGACACCCGAACAAAAAATTCAACACTTAGGAGCAGCACTGACATTTCTACCACAATGACGGCAACGAGTTCCTCGACAGGATCATCATGTGCAATGAGACTTGGATTTCGCACTTTATGCCGGAAACCAAGCAGCAATCAATGCATTGGCATCATAGTGGATCTGCGGTCAGGACCAAATTCAAACAGACGCTGTCGGTACGGAAAGGGGTATGCATGGTGTTCTGGGACGGGAAGGCTGGTTCCATTCACAGGCGGCAGAGTTCTACGACAGAGGTATACAAAAGTTGATCCCACAATATAACAAGTGTCATTTCTGGTGGTGGCTATGTTGAAAAATAGCTGAAACATTGCTGTACTTGTTGCTATTAAATATGCCCGTGAAAGTGTGAGTTCTTTTTTTCTTTTAAATAGGGAAACTACTTTCAAACTTACTTTCTGGATGTGCCTCATATTATTATACTTTAAGAAGGAAATATGTTCATAATTCTAAATTCAAAACTGTCAATTAGTCAGTCATTTAATATTGTATCTAATCAAATATTTCTCATTTTTGAATGAAGATATTCCTAGATATTAGTCATATTGCTGTTTAAATTGGTTACATCCAATACCAAATATTGGTACTGTTTAAAAGACTATGTCTTTGCATTATATTCAAATCTGAATGCTACTATTGAATATTTAATGAATGTTTTTGTGTGGAAGTTTGTACAGAACTCTATGTACCCTAAAATTAAATACTCACTAATACATGTAGATACTACTAATATATCATCTTAAGATATGTACAGTAACTTGAGAAAATGCTGAGCTTTTTTTTTGCTTGTATAATGTGTTTTCTTGTATACATGAGAAATTTGCTTGATGATTGTTCTATTTGAAAAGGTAAGAAATTTTAATCAAAACTGCAGTTTAGTTTAATAGAATAATTAAGGTGATACTATATGACTAAAAGAAAATCTTGGTTATTTCTTCAAGCTTTCTTTCCTTTCATGCTTTAGTTCACTAGTAAAAAAATAAAATGATTTTATCTAATGTTTTCACTTATTGTGTTAGCTGTATTTCCCAGGCTTTGCTACAGTGATTGTGTTTCTAAAATCATTTAAATTTCTTTGCATACCTCTGTTTAAAATTGAAAAACATCCCTGCTAGTGTATATGTATATTAGGAGAATCTTCATACAAAAAGTCCCTTATATCTGTCTTGTTGAATAACTATAATCAGTCAGTAAACAGTACATAGATATTTATTTTCTTCCTTCATCTTTAGTAAGTTTCCTATTGAAAGAATGTCTATAATGAAAGAAGAGACAATTTCAAAAAGCAGTTTTATGTTCCTCAAATAATCTATTTCAACCAGTGCAAGTCTTGAATTCAAACATAAGAGAAGCTCTGTACCTCCATAATACCCCTTATTTCACTAAACACATACATTGTGTATGCTGAAATAAGCAGTGGAAATTAAAAATAGTAACTATTATTTCTTAACCCATTCAGGAAAGTAGCCCGCAGAAGATAGCATTCCCTCAGAACGGGAGCTGTTACACGCGAACTGTGTGTACAGGCCGGGGCATTTTCTCCCGCTAAGCCTAATACTCAATTTCAGAAAGTACATATTAAATAATAATGGATAAAATCTACAAGGCTCGTACGGTGCTTAAAAGTGCTTAAAAACTGCTTAATTTCGAAACGCGTTTTTAAGACCTTAAAGAGTGCTTAATTTTCCCCTAAAGTGCTTAATTTTCCCCTTACCGACAGTTTTTATTTGAATATTTCGAAATCGTCTATGAAAATCATAAAAGATCGCTCGGGATTAATCATTCAGTGTGAATGAAATCAGACACTGCAGCACTCCTTTTTTTCCTCATTTTCCTTTTTTCTAGAAATCTGTCTTTTATTCCTTATTTTACGGCATTCCTCCTTTTTTCGGCTATTCCCGCCTTTTATTCCTTTTTTCTTTGGGCCATTCACTCCTTTTATTCGTTTTTTCCTTCTCAACATTTACGGAGTTATGTAATGGTGGAACGGATTACACACATCGTCTTTCCCATGTTTTGATAACATCTTTGTTTTTCTAACATTTTCTTTCTGTGGGATATTCACCTCCCCCCCTCTCGAAAAAAACTTAGGCTATTTATTGGCGGTACAGGTGTTTGAAACTTAGCAAATAACAAATAACGATCAAAGTGTCAAAACCAAAGGGGGACCCGAATTTTTCGATTGTAGTGTCGAGAAATCTGTTTAACCCGTTTCTGAACTTCAAGAGGGGGAAAAAAAACGTTACTCCAAGCTTGTGTGCTTAAAAATGGACTGACATATCGAATATTGAATTCAGGGATGATTCTGATCCGAATGTTTTTGTGGGTTTGTTCTAAAAAAAAAAACAGATTTTTTCGGAAAAAAAAGGGGAAGAAGCCATTTATTTATTTCACATATGTATAAATTTTGACGATAATCCGAAAGTTTTCTTTTTCTCTTTGCCGCGTCCACAATTTTTTTTTTTTTTTTCTGACAAAGAGTAGGAAAGTGTTATCAGTCGATACTCGCAACGCGTGCTTCAAGGTCAAAAAGCCGTGTGACGCGGTATAAATGAAACATATAGGACTTCTGTGGTTCTAGTTATAAAAGTACAACTATGCCGTAATTCTATGTTTTTAGTAAAAAACAACCGTTTTCTGGATTTCGATTCCAGAAAATGCGCATTTTTTAATGGACCATTATAGTTAATAGTGCGATCATAATATGGGGCTCTCATACGGTAGAATTATGTTTTAACAACCTGCATACTTTCTTTATAGATATCTCCCGAACTCACGTGCATATAGACCGATCGTAATACTGTTTTATATATCTGTATCTTTTTAATATCACGGTAACAGTATTTAGATTTTAACCCCTCCTATAGTTATTTCTAATGATACTTCATCTTAAGGACTGAATTTTTGTGCTATGGGCAGTGTGTGAGAAAATGACACTGTTGCAAATAACTTACGGAATTTTGGATATGCGCGGAAGTTAATTATTGTTGAAAAATCCGCACCTTTTCTTTTTGTTGTTAAGTTTTGCGTGTGCATTGAAGTTGATGAAAAATCATAACTTTTAACGGCAATCCCGATAAAAATCAGCCCTATAGCTGAATCGGTAGGACGTGGCCACGGGTTTGAATCCCGCTCTTTGTTCGTAGCCGTTCAGAATCGTAGTAATTAAGTAGTAAATTCCGATGTCTTTAGCAGTCGGGTAACATAAAATAAAACTCTAGCGCTCTCAGACCAAACTAAATGGTTACAAATCTGTTAGTCTAAAGTACAATTCGAACCCCCTGGCTCAGATACCGAAAAAAATCCCAATTCGATCATCGTCCCGAAATATTACTATTTAAAAAAAAAAAAATTAATTTTCCACTTAAAAAATAGTCTTTTACAGTGCATATATTATTTAAATCATGAGTTTTTACACATTGATTTAAATTAAATCTAATGATAATTATTGTATCTTTCCAAACTAATAAGGTATAGATTTTATTGCTATTTAAGAAATTCTGCAGTCACAAAATTAAAAATTTGTTTATAGAAATGTCTTCTAAAAATTTGATATCTAAAATGCGCATTTATATTATTATTATTTTTTTTAATTAGGATATTTGAGAAACTTTTGATTTGAATCTGTTTTCAACATTTTTTGATTAGGAGACTCGAGTGATTGTTTATATTAGTAAAAATTATTTAGCTTCTGGTATATTTGATACTTAGGTACTTGTTTTTGCATTGTGTAAATCAAATAAATATTTTAAAATTGTTTTTTAATTTCCGTTTTTCCTTCTTCATTTTCCTCCTTTTTTTCCTTCTAATATTTAACATCTGGGTCTGCTACTTTTATTGAAAATTTTTTGAAATTGTCCATTTAAAAAAATTAGACTTATACTGTAGTTTTTAAACATTAATTATAAATCAATCTAAGAAAAATTAATAGAATTTTACAAACTAGTTAAAAACAAATTTTAATGTTACAAAATTTTTAAGTTTTGTTTAGAAGTGCATTTTAAAGCTTTGCTATTTGAAAAGACTTTTAAATTATTGGTGTACTGTTGAAATCCCTATTTTAACAAACCAGCTTATAACAAATGAAAATTTTGATCTCATGATTAACCTTTTGTTTGCATGCTAATTTATCCATAAATAGTGAAGGTCCATTTTATACATTTATAGTGAATCTTAGGAATGAGGTAGAAGGATCCTTTTTTTCAGTCATTTACTAAGTTTTTTTTCTTCAATTTTTATAAAACTTTTTTGCAGTTATGAAAAGATTTAAATATGTGTCTAGATTTAAAAACAAAGTGCATGAAATTAATAACATCTTGTTCACCTACTCAAGGAAAGAAAATGTTTTTCGTTGTGTAAGACAAAGAAATTCCTTATACTATTTTGATACTGGCATCACGTCTATAGAAGATTATAAATTAATTCAGTATTAAAATAGTAAGCAATAACTAGTTTTGCATTTGTCTACATTTTTGGTCATTCGAATAGGCAATCCATCAGTTGTTTGGTTTTAGTCAATTAAGATCTTATATATGTAAATCTTATATAATACGTAATCTTATACAAGTTATAATTTTCTGAGATCTAACATTAAAGAGTAGAAAAGGTTTTTAAAGGTTCTTTAAGAACCTTTCTTCTAAGGTTTCTTCTAAAGTTAAGTCCAACAAACAATATGGTTCCTCAAAGTTTAATATTGTGAAGTTCAACTGTATTGGTGAATTAATTTTTTTAATTAGGCAAATTGAAGAAGCATCTGATTTGAATCTGTTTCAAATTATTTTTTACTAGGAAACTTAAGTACTTGTTTATATTGATAAAAAAATTATTTAGATACTTTCATATTTCATATATAGGCACTTGTTTTTTTTTTTTTTTTTTTTTTTTTTTTTTTTTTTTTTGCTTTTGTATTAAAGTAAATCAGAACATTAATTTTAAATAATTATTCAACTACCTCTTTTTTTGCATTTTTCTGCTTTTTTCCCCAAAAAATTTTGACTTCTGTGTCTGTGAAATACAATGATTTCTCACTTATACACACTCTCTTTTGTTCATGTTTTTTGTTGAACCTAATGTAATAACCGTTATTTTATCTGATATGTTTCTGATAAGAGGTGCTTAAAAAGTTCGAATGGTGCTTAATTTTTTCCATTAAAACAGTGTACGAACCATGATCTACACTTTACTTAAAAGTCAAACCAATTTTAAATATGTGATTAAAGACATCATAATTTCATTCATAACAAAAAAAATTTAATTAAAATAATTGTTATTTAACAATAAAAATATAGATATATTGTATTTTACTATAACTAAAAGTACCTAAATTAAACACTAAATGTGGATACAAAATATAGATAGAAATTAAAAATATTTATACTTAACATTATAAAATACTTGAAGAATATTGTAATAATTAGTATTTCAAAGTTGTATGAAAAATCTCAAAGCATGGATGAGTGCCGAAACCAACATTGAACATTATATATTCATAAGAAGTGTCGTCTTTTATTGTGCTTTGGGCAAACTACACATCTCTTTCTAAGTTTTTTGCTCTCTTTTTCTGCTCACAATTCAAGAAATTACTTAAAGGACAGTTTTCTTATAATACACATAAGTATATTGAGAACCAAACAGACATTCATTTCTCCAATTTTATAACATCAAATTTTTTTGATGATTGGACTGTAAATGTGCTTGATTTATCAATATTTATTTCACAGATTTGTTTTTTGCATAGGAATTAGTTTCTTCTACAATAATTTGGATTTGTTTTTGTTGAAAAACAAATTAAAAAAGTTTAATTCAGTTTGCATGGACACTGAATTTTTTTTTTTTTTCATATCAAGTCCCGATTTTAAAGTTAAATTAATTTTAAGAAGTTCCTTTTTGTCTGAACTCCATTCACATGGTGAAATCGGAACCAATATATTACATTATTATCATCTTCTAATTTAGAATCAAAAGATTTAAAACTACTATATAAAGAATTAAAATAATTTATAGTTGTTTCAGCGTCATCGTCTGAAAGATCCACAGGTGGATCATTCTTAACTTGAGATTTTTCCTTCTCAGAAAGATAACATGGTCTTTTAGCCATGGCTACAGAAATGATTCTAAAAGTAAAACCTATGCTAGAATGTATCCCATAAAATCCCATCCTAAAATAGAATCAAAACTATATTATTATCATCTTCTAATTTAGAATCAAAAGATTTAAAACTACTATATAAAGAATTAAAATAATTTATAGTTGTTTTAGCATCATCGTCTGAAAGATCCACAGGTGGATCATTCTTAACTTGAGATTTTTCCTCCTCAGAAAGATAACATGGTCTTTTAGCCATGGCTACAGAAATGATTCTAAAAGTAAAACCTATGCTAGAATGTATCCCATAAAATCCCATCCTAAAATAGAATCAAAACTATAAACAACCACTTCAAAATGAGTTAAAAGGCTCTTTACCATGTGTTACCCTTTTCACCCATTAGCACGTGTTTATGTTTATATTCACAAAAATCTAATAAATCACACACACTTGACAGACCCATTCTGACCTCACAGAGAGAAATACTAATATACAAGAGTAATCTTTTAAAAGGAACATAGATTAGTAATGCCATCTGATAGTAAATATTTCGGTCCAAAACCACGACGTAACTGTGCAGCGATCGTCCCATTGCGTAGGATTTGCCATAACTCAAGGATGCAGCGTTAGTCTCTGATCGGCATCTAGTGCAAACGCATATTTGCAGCATTCATCCCAAATGGGTTAAAGAAAAAAAATTCTTAAAATTTTTCTGCAGATTATTTACAAATTTTAAGGATATTGATTTATAAGACTTATCATTAAAATACAAACACCTAGCATACTTTTAGACGTTGGGATAGATTTGTGAGGGCATCTGTCTTTTTATATCAATTGTTTGTTTCTTGTATTTTGTATTTTATTTTTGATTTACACTAAAGCAAACATTTGCATATTCTCAATACCTCTCTGGCAAGGCTTTTTTGTATATCAGGGAACTTAAGTAAGCAAGTCTTCTAGTTTATCCACTGTCTTCATGTATATTGCCATGAATAAATAGTACTGCACATTTAATATAATTCAAAAATATTTTCATTGCAGAATTGCTAAAATGTATAACAGGGTTGTTTTGATAATATTCAATATAATATTTTGCTAAACTGAAGAAACAAATTCCCAACTCTAGTAGTTTTGAAATAGGATGTTTATCAGGACATAAAAGCGATGGTAGCCTAGTCAGTAAAGATAGGGATATTGGGACTGAAGAGGCTCAAGCTAGCCAAAGATTTGCCATGTTCATTAATGGCAGTTGGAGCATGTAAAATGGGCTCATGATTAGAAGTTTTCTGGGTAAAATTTAATCCTCTTTAAAGTCTTTAGCCTTTTTCATACCTTTAAAGCATTTTTAAAAATTTAATTTTTTATTTGAATTAATTTAATCCCCTTCCTATCATTCCAAATTGTCCTTCACTAATGCTTGTTTTTCACCCTTAAAATAAAATCCATAAAATTTTCTAGGAATTTTTTTCCCCACAAGTGTTTCTGTATTATTTAAGTTGTAAAGGAAATGTTTTATGGTTTATGCTTTGAGTAAGATAGTTATTTTTTCTAATCAGCATAAATAGGAATATTATCAATCTTCTTTAAATTCCATGAGCTTCACTATAGAGAATTGCATTTGAATTTTTTAGAGAATTACTTCATTTACATTTAGTATCAGTTATAGACATGCCCTTATCCTGCTTTAACTTTCACTAGAAAATATACATTTGCAGTATTTTTGTGTTTTTGTGAGTAGCATTAGATGTTCAGGATCAAAGGTAAGTCTATTTTCTTTTAAATTTAATTTTTTTTTTTTTGTGATTTTTTTTTTTTTTTTTTATTCAATTACTTCTTCAATAACATGCATCTCAAATTTGATTTCTTTTAGAGTTGGAATTATTTTGAATATTTCATGTACTATTTTTATTTTGAAACTATAAAAGCATTAAAATAATACAGTTACATATTTATATACAATCAACTTGTCAAATCAAATTTAATTATACCATAATGTATATTTAAATTAGTATTCATAGCATAAGAATATGTTGATATATTAAGTAAATTCATATGAACATATTCAAATCCTATGCAAATATTTTTTTGGAGCATTGCAGAAATTTTTTTGTTGAATTTAGAAGTCAATTGTAACTTAACTATCTTTAAAAGTTGTAAAATGTGATAAAAAGGTAGATATTAGGAATTAAATATTATTTTTTGTTTTACTGGTATAGTAACATACTTCATTAAAGTAGCTGTCTGAGGTAGAAAAGAGAAACATTTCATTCTACAGCAAAAAAGAAAAGTCTGCACTTAAATATTGCTAACAGTTATAAAACAAATTTTTCAGCTTTCATTGAAAAAGTATCAAATGACTAATGAAATAACACAAGTCAACAACACATGTTTCATCTAACTGTGAAGTAACATTTGAAGCTGAATGCTTGTGTTAATTTTTTGGGGAAAAAAATATTAATACCAAAACTATTGAAATGCCATGAAGAAGAATCTGAATTAATCAAAAAATGTAGACTGTTCAATATGAATTAAATAACTGTTTTATTTATTTTTTCTCAAATTCTTATATTATACACACTATAATATTATTTAAAATCTCTAGCATGTTTATGCAAATGTTACTTTAGTTTCATTTTGCTAACATAGCGTAAAATAACTGTGGTTCAATATAAGCTACTTCATGTATAAAAATAAAGATCAAACAAGTATACAAAATATTTAGCATCTTAAAAGCTTAAAAATACTTAATAGGAGTAATAAATTTTTACATAATTTTCAAAATGTTTAAATTTATCTTTCAGAATAGTGAATTGTATCTTTTTTTTACTCAAATTCTAGTTAATGTTTTAAAAATATGAAAAATATTTCTTCCACTCTTTAAAAGTGTTTATGAAGATTATTTATGTTTATAATATTATATATATAAAATTATATTTAGAATTAATTTTGGGATCTTTTTCACAAATAACAAGTAAGTTTCTTTGCTGTATAACATTCTCTACTGTTAATATATTTAAAATTGATATAATAGTCAAATTTTGGAATCATTTCACAAATGACAAGTAAGTCTCTTTCCCGTATAACCTTTTCTACTGTTAATATATTTAAAATAAGTAAAAATGTGATAACAAGGATTAAGGGAAACTTTGTCAACAGATTTTAAATTTAAAAATAGAATTTTTGTTCTCATTTCTCAAAATAATAGAAGTATCACTCTTTATATTGCACAATATTTCATTTCCTGCATTTCATGCAGTTGTACACACAGGCAATGAAATAGCCTGATTCCATTGCACAGAAGTAGAAAAGTGATCTTTACTATTTTTTTTATACATTTCACATATTGTGTTTGCCGAACTTTAGCCAATTGGTTAGGGTGCTGGCCTTCAGTACCGGAGTTCATGGGTTCGAATCCCACTGTGGCATAGATGTTCATAGCCATTCGGAATCAGCTTTAAGCTGTAGGTCCTGGTCTCATTAGACCTCGTGTTGCAAAAAGTATACCATAGCACTCCAAGCCAAACCAAAAAAACCAAAGCACATATTGTGTTTATGTACATACTTAATAATATACTTTAAAGGTGTGAAATTTGAGGAAAGAACCAAAAACCTTTTAACGTTTCTTGTACATATATTATATTCTGCATAGTATTATATTCTGCATCTCTTACTAAAATTCCAGCTTTGTCCTATGAAAAAATTATCATAAAAATGTTTTATAAAGAAAGTTATATAAATGTTTGGAATGAATGCTAAAGGCTAATACCTTGAACTACATCCTTGACATTTGTATTCATTTGTTTACTTTTTTTATGACAACTTTAATGCTGTGCATTATGTATGATTCAAACTGTGGGTCAATCATTTAGCTATGATTGACTCATTAAAACTGCATCTGTGATTATATCTTAAACTATCTCTCTCTTTTTCCTAAACTGATATTTTTTTCTTTTCAAATGTGACAAATATTTCATATATTGTACTTAATTTTCTAGATACTCTGTCCCCAATGCAGCTCTAAAATTGGTAGCTTTTGTTGGAAAGGTAAGTTTTTAAATTCTGAATTACCTAATCATATGCTTGATTTCTTAGTCATTATTATACTGACCTACTAGCCTTCTTTCGCAAGAGCAGGTACTATGGGTTCTTTTAGAAACATAGTCTCAGTGACTAGAAACTTCATTCCAGTAAATAATATTAAAAAATTTATTGGTAGGACATTTATGAATATGTATAATTGAAACACAAAATAAAATTAGCTCACAGCTTAACCATCATAGAATAAAATCATGCCAAGCAGTCACACAAATCTCGATGATCAATAACTCCAACCAAAGCATCCTACATCTTCAGGTGTTGGGCAGAAAAAATGTTGCTCCTCTCCTCTGGAGCTAGCAAGGGAATAGATGGAATGTTCCTTTGGGATGAACTCTTATCTTCCTGGATTAAGGTATTTCTTCATGTGTCTAATTTTCAACCACACTTTAGCACTGTCAGAAAGACACATCAGACTGTTTATGGTACATCCGAATGGTCCACAAGTACAATAATAACTAACACAGTAAATTCTACACCTTGATCTAGTTTAAGCTATCCATCTAGGTTCGGAGAACTTTTTTCTTTAAACATAGAAACTAGTTCATGTTTTTACATTTTTAGATTTATTTTTTATATTATCATAGAGAATTTCACTTTTAAAAAATTTATTCCTGGAGAAGTTTTTATAAAATTTCTAATAAATGAAGAAAATTTAGTAAAAAAAATCGGGTTTTTATCAAAAGGTCTAATTTTTTAATAAATTAAATTATTTCAATATTTTTATACACTGGACTAGTGAATCAAGTAAAATCTTTGCTTAATTTATTACATTTGGTAAAAAATTTTGGGCCTTCAAAATCATACACATTGAATTTTTAACGGATTTTCATTACCTTTATAGCTAACTATGAGTGTAACATCGTTAAAAATTATCCAAATTTAAAGCTTTTAGGTCATTTACTAGTAAATACTATCTAAAGCATTCATAATAATTTTCAAGAAAATATTTTAAGAACTTTTTGAAAAGTCACATTTCAAGTTTCAACATTTTATTAAAAATACCATTTGGAGAAAAATGCATTTGAAGTTTATGAAATCAACTTTAACTCTTAAAAAATTAAAATACATGTTTAAAATTCTCCACACTTTCTTGCTTCAAAACTTTATTGCCAAATTGTTAATTATTAAAAATACTAGAAAAAATGTTTAAACTAATCTACATGAAAATTTAAAACGTTTTGTCCAAAAAATCCTCTTTAAAAGACTTTAAATTCACAACTTCTATTTTGTTTTGACAGCTGTAACTTTTCTTTAAAATACCATAGAGATAAAACAAAAACAGATTTAGAAGCCTAAAAGTTGAAATTTTACAATAGAGAAATAAAAAAAAATTAGATTTTTGGCAAAAATGACATTTTTAATGTAGATGGATACTTTAAGCTAAAATACATTTTTCATGCATCTTTTTCTAAAAATTTGTTGCATTCTAAATAAGAATCAAAACTTAAAATAAAGTGTTTAGAATGACTGGAATTCGATAGAAATTTTTTTTACTTTATATTTAACTGAAAGAATCTATTATTCATCGTTTTCAGCTAATTTAACTGCCTGCTTTCCCAAGTGTCCACTATTGAGGGTTAGGTGTGAAAATGTTAGGTGTTAAAACTTTTTTTCCCCATTTGGGGGTCACTTGCCTTTATTCAAAATTAACATTTACCTGGGGTCAGCAGACTTTTGAGGGAGAGGAGGGAGGATTGGGGAAGGGTTTAACAATGAAACTATCACTTTGAACTGCATGAAAACAATATTGCTGCAAAATTTTAATCATATTGGGGAAAAAGATGAATAATTATCCTTAAAATGGTGAAATAAATAAATAGCTAAACAGTTTATATGTAATATTTGGGTAGTTATTTTTATTTGGGTCATAAGTAGATAAAATCAGATTCCTGACTTAATATAAAACAAGTTTTAATGTGCACACTTCAAAGGAAAAAATAAGTGTAGTGCTGTCATCTGTTAATAGTTTGAAATGTCAAAAACTTAAAAGATTGAAAAATCATTCATATGTCTTTAAAATGGAGGAAAAAAAATTAACAGATAGTTTTGTTGCAAAACGACCAATCTTCAAAGATTTAAGAGGGTCTATGATGGAAGTTTTGCATTATATATATACTTTATATAAAATAACTAATTATTTCTGATAAAATAAATTTAAAATATAAAAGTAATTAATTTCCAGTTTGAAAAAAAAAAAGTTTTATTCTAATAGTTCATTACTTTGTAGATGTTTAATATATGTATGTTTATTTTCAAATTCAGCTATTAAAGAAGCATGATTCTTTTTAGGTCAACTTTGCCACTGTGGTGCCACCATTTCACCCAGTTTTAAAATCATCGAAAGTAAAATGGACAAAGAGTTGAGGAATATACCCCAAGGTGGGTATTGTTTAATGGGATTTTAGTTTCATATATGCTTGAAATTTCATTTTATTTATTGTTATTTACCATACTTTTAGCAAGAGAAATCCACACATCAGATTGCAAACATCATGTTGTTATATAAAAGAAAAGTTTTATGTAATTAATGAATCTTAACTGTGTAAGATTTACTGCTTAAGTAATTATCTTACACCTTACTTACATATCTTCCATTTCAGTGATGGCTCAAAGCCTTAACACTCATTTGTCTGGTAAAGACCAGCCTGCAGATTGAAGATTTTATAAACTGTTAAACCACCTGAAGCTCATTTCATGACCTCCATTGAAAAATATTGTGTTACAGGATTACTTTTTGTTGTTGATTGTCATCGTGGTGCATGAAAGAAACAGCATCTACAAATCATACATTTCCTAGTGGTGCATGTTATTTGCCACTGCCAGAAAAAAAAAAGCATTTTACATAAGCCAGTAAAAAGTCAGTGACTTGTGATTAAACATGGGTCCATAAAAATAATTTTCTACATATCAGACTCTTATTTTTCTATTGATTGGATGGATAAATATTGTTTCAAGAATCAAAACTGTCTTTATTATGATTATTGACATTGTCAAAATATACCTGTCAAAGTTGTTTAGACTTGTATTCTTTTTGGAAAATCAAACCCTGTGTAAGATTTCTTTACTCGAAATCCAAGGAAAAACTGTTTTACAGAATATTCTTAAAATATTCTATGTTTTTAATGTAACTTTTTAAATATTCCACTGGATCGTCTTGTAAGGAAAATCTATTTTAGTTTTATATTGATCATAGCTGTTGTGGAATGATGTTTTAAAGCCAAATAAATTATCATTGGTTTCAAATGAATATGTCTGCTTAAAAATAAATTTAAGAAAACTTACTGTACATTTATTAAATTTCTAATGTAAGAATGTTTGCCATTAAAGCATTTAAATTTTGATAGTTTGAGTTCTTGCTTTGTTTACTCTCATTTCTTACAAATTGTTTTCTGCACTTTAATCTGAAAACTACTTTGCTTAAAAAAAAAAAAAAAAAAAAAAAAAAAAAAAAAAAAAAAAAAAAAAAAAAAAACAACTCAAGTAAAACCCAAATATGCATTAGTATGGACAGATATTGAGTATTTTTCTTATTTTAAATGTACACTACTCTACATTATTTAGAAGGAAAGATTTGGTTTTGTTTGGACTGCTACAGTTTATTGTTTTGTACACAAGGGCTAACAGAGGATCTGGAAGTAGTTTTTATTCACTTATATATATTCATTAGTTGCATTGGATTTTTTTTTTTTTTTTTTTTTTTTTTTTTAAAGATTATATATACATGGTTTCCTTGCACCTGGAAAATCATGGATTTAGACAATAGATTAATTTTATCACGGAAAGTCTTGATTTTTCAAGTAAAATGAGTAAAAGTCATGGATCCGCTAAACTACCGATTAAAAAAATGCATTGAATTGTTTAATTCTATATTTACTTGTCATTTGACTGAAGTTACTGAGTTTGATATTTATGTATTATCCTATTGACCCTATTGCCAAGTATATGTTCACCAAGGAAACTCAAAGCAAGAAAGTTTAATGGGTGGGTAAATGTATATTATTCTGGTTTTTTCTTAAATTGTAGATTAAAATTTTATTAATATAACAATTAATATTTTTTAATAAAAATTAAGATTTTTGCACAAAATATAAGTTTATCTCTAGGGATACCGTATATAAACATTATAGAGTTATATTTGCCTATTATTCATGGTCACCTGGATAATACCAAAGTACCCTGAATTCAAATTGGAAACATTTGGATTGAAAAATTGCTATATAATTAAACTTAGGTATGTAGATACAACAATTTATTTTTATGTATGTGAGTTTATTTAAGTTTATAGTTTTTTTTATGATAAAATTCCTGTAATTTCTCTAAAAGCATATATTTTATTTGTATGTACATTAGAAGTTTTATTCATATATACTTTAACGAAAGCTTTTTAATGTCATGGAAAATGATCTGCTAAATCAGGCAAAGTCATGAAAAGTCATGGATTTGAAACATTTTATTTTGGCAGATACCCTGTATATATAAAATACTGTGGATGAAATATTGAAGAAAATTCATATGCTAAGTATGGTATATAAATATAGGAATTACTAAAAGCGTGTAATATATAACAATCGATATACATGTGCTTGTGAAATGTAATTCATTGCAAAAAACTCAGATTTGGCACACATTTGTTTTTATCATTTCTTTGAAAATTCTAATTTCTGTTTACCATTAATATAGCCATTATATTATAAACTTTATGCGAGACTGTAAATTGGTAATCTTTAAAAAATGTCTATAGCTTGAAAAATTTACTACATTTACATAAAATCAATAATATTGGTACATTAATATAATTTTATTCAAAAATGCATAAATTTCAGGTAGGTCTTCCAAAAATTAAATAGATGCCTTTCAATGCAATGGTAGGTATTTAATTATTTTTCTCCAATCTCCATTGATGAAGTGGCATAGGTGCACTCTGATCATTAATTTTTGATATATTTTGTAAAGAAAAGAAGAGATTGGTTGCACTTTTTTACAACAGACCATAAAGTTTCTAAATCATCATTTATTATGTAAATGTTTATGAGCAGTGAAATAAATACAGTTGATAGCCTGATTTAAAATAGCCTAGAATCTGTATACTTTCAATGTCAACTGTTAGTTTTTTAAAAATTAATTATAAATTTTATATCTTATTTTTCAAATCAAATTTTTATCATTTTTTTCTTATTTATTTTTACCTACACATTTATTAAGTATATAAATTTTATATATTTGCAATTTTTAAAACTGTATTGACAGCCCTTTTACTCTTTTAATGCTTTATGAAGTCAAGGCTTTTCATACTTTATTTATTTTAATTATTAAGTTCCTGCACTCCAAATCAGTTGTAAAAATTAAAGGAAAAAAAAACTAAGGCTTCTTCCAAGGAGACATTCAAATGCATGTCTGATAGAAGCCAATTAAGATATTAATGCTCTAGTGATTGCAAATCTGAACTCAAAATAACAATTTCACATCTTCATTCTCTTTCTGAGGACTGCAGCTGTAACACATATCTGCTTAGTGCTACAAATGAATGAATTCAATGTACTTTCAGTGTCATTCTTCAGATGATTCCATTTTTAATAAAAAGCTTCACGCTTATATCAGTTGTCTTGATCGTTGAAAGGGTTTTGGCTATTTTGAGATAACTATGAGAACAGAAATTGTGAAGACCTCATGCATCATCCCTTTTTTACTTCCTCGTACAAAATAAAAGGAAATATTGTAATCATGATAAATTTCAGCAAATATATTTATTTTGATCAAGACTGATTGAATTTTTAAACACTTTAGGTATTACATCTGTATGTATGTACAAGAAAACTTTAATTTTGAAACTTTAAATAACCATTTTAACCATTCCTGAACAAGTTTTGACTAGTTTTCTGTTAACATATATATGTATCTCACATAACTCAAAAACTATTAGCTGTAGAAGGTCAAAAGCTTTATTGAAGGATTGTTAAAATGTCTAGATGTGCACCTCCCCTTTTGGTTACATTCCAAACTCTGTATAATGAAAAATTTCAGCATAACAAGTAACTATGCTGTGGAGCTTAACTGAAAAATGATTAGCTATAGAAGATTGAAATCTTGCATTTAAGACTATTATATTTATTTTTCTTCTCTTTTTATTGGAATTTGAAAGCTGTATAGCAATAAATTTCAATATTTATTACTTCAATGACCACCAATTTTCGTAATTCTTCATTCTTAGAATCCAAAAGTTGGCACTTTCTGTCCATCTTTGTAGTAATTACCTCTGCATTTTGGTACAATATATTTGTACACCACTGAAAATACTAAAAAAATTCTTCATCCAACTCGTATGCGTAGAATGCTTGAATCGGAAATTTTCACACATTTTGATGAAACCATCACTAAATACTCTGCTGCAGTAAATAATGTAGCTAGAAGGAAGCCAAATTCATGCCACATGATAAATATTAGAATATGGAAAACTACATAGCCTACCTAATCTATATCTTATGTGATATCTGTAACCTGTACTACACCTTGCTCCTTTAGATGTTGACAAGACTGGATTTATAAGATGTACTTAAGCTACATATTTTTTTTTAAATGAGCCACAATAGCTTAGTTAACAAAGGCATAAATCTCATAACTAGATGGTTTTAAGTTCGAGGCTTGAGCTGGCTAAAAATCCACTGTGTTCATTAATGGTGGCTGGGGCATGTAAAAATAAGTTCAGGATCACTATGTCCTTCAAGTTCCCAAACACTACCTAGACCAAACCTTGAGGGTCTTCTGCTTTGTCTCAGTTTCTAAATTACAATGACTCATTCTGTTTGTTTTGTCCCATCTTAAGGAGTAATGCTACTCAACTATCTGTATGGTGATCCTATAATGACGAGGCTAACAAATTGCTGCTTGATAGTGGCAAATGCCCATGCATTGGAGATATTTAAAAAAAAAAAAAATTCATTCACTTTTGCCTGTCACTTGACTTTTACCTTGCAACTAAAAAAAAAAAAATTTTTAACAGAGACGACTTGAAATATACCTCAAAACAGGTTGGGGCACTCGTAAGTCAAGGTACCACCATATTATTAAATCAAGTTCAATATTTAATGGAGATACAAAGGATTTTTACTAAAGATTACCTATAAAGACCATAAAATTTGTCATTCATTTTATCTCCATATGAAAAAAAAAAGGTTTATGAAGCATTGTAATACATAATGCTAATTATTCTGTAAACTCCTTTTAATCTTGAGTGCACTTAGAAAACAAAATTATACATGTGTGTTAAGTATTTTGTTAAAGGTAAAAAATATTCATACATCAAAAAATAGTTTAAAGTGAAAAATGCAAAAAACAAAATAGATATTAAAAAATTAATGAAAAAGCAGGTATAAATCTTTGGAGTAATTAAGCAGTGTATGATACAGTTTTTTGTTATAGATTAGATACTTGGCTATATTTTGCCTCTATTAAAAGATTTACAAAGTCTGATTACTATTTTTTTTTCTTTTCTCCCCTGTAGAAAGCCCTATTTTTCCTTTTTAACACTAATAGTTTTAGTTATTGTTAAATGTAGTTTGACAACTGCTGAGCATTTGTTTTAAATTCTAAGTTTTAACATCTATATACAGCTTTATTACAACATCAAAACTTATATATATTCAAATCTATAATTCATGAAGGCAAGTGTGTTGCACCCTGTCCCGGCTGAAGCCATCCAGACTAATTCATGAAGGTAATAAAATCTGTATAAATCCATTATCTGTTACATTTGAAATAGAAATGTATTTTTGACAAATTCTTTAGCAAAATTAGGCTTAGCAAGCAAACAATCCTTATTCTGTAATGTAATTGTAGATGCTTGGCATAGGAGTTAGGATACTGTCCAGAAAGGGTTAAAAACTTTATGAAAAGTATTTTTAAAGTTTAACCCTTTTGCGACGGGAAGCGCAAACACACGCTTTTCTCTGAGGCTGGCAGTCACTTTCACAAGTGAGTATCCTGAGCCAGAGGATTTTTTGCTATTAAGCCTAATTTATGAAATTAACGAAGTAGCAGCGCGTTATTTAATAAAGCTGCGTAAAGTATTTAAACAGAATGGGATTTATATATGTTTATAGATACTTTATTTACTTAAGCTATTTCTTATTTAAATATATATTTTACACTTTACTTTTTTTTTCATTTTTTACTTAGTATTTAATGATTTTTAACATTGCAAAACTGAATACTATGTTATTTAAACTTTTTAAAACAGGGATCTACAAACAATCCTACGTTACATTATTTGCACTCGTAGTAACTCTTTTGCCATTTTGGAGGATTTTTCCGGAATGGGAAAAAATGAAGTATCGTCATCATGTTTGTCAGAAATGTCCTCCTCATCATTAGAATCACTAGATCCATTATGAACATAAAGAACAATTAGAATATATTATAGTGTCACTATTACTAATATCCTAATTGTTTCTGAATGAAAATCTGAAATATTTTGCGTCATTTCAGCTATTTCAAGCTCAGTTAAACACTTTTGATACTTCGAAAATCTAACAATAAAAAGAGAAAAAAAAAATCAAGTCTGTCAGATCTAATTCTGTAAACTGGACTGCAAATTGAAATACACAAGGCTTTAGCAAAAATAAAACTTCCCTGCTTACATAAACGAACACCATGTGGGAATTTAAAGAGCCGTAATAAAATCTGTCAATCGGAAACATTCCTTTTCCCTTATGTTTATATAATCAAAAACCACTTGTATGTGTATCATACTTCTCTCCTATTGAGTACAAGGTCAAATCTACATGTATCTAAATTCATATGGACATACAATGCCATCTTGTGTCAAAACTTATAGTTTTTAAAATGTTCCACAACACTGGCACACATATGTGACAGTCGGGGGTGAACGTGAAAACGCTCTGGCATGCCACCATGTCGGCCGGGAAGTGAGCGCATTTCTTGCTGGCACATATTTGTGACAGTAGTCGCGAAAGGGTTAAAGAAACTCAGCAATCACACAGTATGTAAAAAAATTGTTCAGGTTTATTTTTCTTATATTCAATATAAAACAATGAATGATCTTTAAAATTGATCAATTTACAAAAACATTATTTCAGAATAAATTCAATTTTTTATAACTATCTACTGGCACTTTAATGCACAAAAATCAAATAGAATATTTTGATAAATTGCTAGGTCAATTCTGAACAAGTCTACTAAATGCATTTTTTGATGTACTATATCATTATGTAAATTAATATAATGCAGATCTATAATTAACGTCTTCTTTTATATATTCGGAACAGATATACCCTAGAATAAACGGAATGTATTCCAATATTCAATATGGAAATGATATAAATAAGGCTTTCTAAGAATTCAAATTTATAAATAGAATACTACATTTTGATAGTAAACAAAATTTTAACACCAATTTATATAATTTGCATCTTAAAAAATGTACAGAGAAATAAAACATTTTTCAGTTATTTGCACATTATCCCACATACTTTTTAAACTCACTAAGATAAAATATTCATTCACAATTCTAAAACTTTCAAATAGCACTGGGACTGATTGTTATATAAGAGAATTTACAACACTAACAACAATAGTAAAAAAAAAAAACATGAATATTCTGATTATGCCTTTATACAAAAGGCCAAATTTTCAATTTAACATATAAAATATGTTGTCATATAAAAGTATAGCTGATAAGAAAATAACTGAACTCAAACTTTACATACATAAAACAGAATAATACAGCAACCCTAAACTAACAAAATAAAATGAATACAAAAAATGAAACACAAAAACACACAATATTTGGTCAAGAAAGGAAATAAATACGAGTGTATGGTTATTGCAGTTTTGTAAAGATTATGATAAGTGTCGTAGGAACTTTTAAACAGTCATTCATAAAGAGGAAGAGGAAAATTATGATTTACACTTATTAATAATTCAAAACAAAGAAAAAAAAGGGGGAGAAATAGTTTAAAAATATGAATTTTTTACCTCTTTGTTTCTAAAATTTTTTAAGTATGTATCCCAACAGTTATAAAAAAGTATGAAATACTACTTGGTGTATACACATAAAATAATTTGAAAAATTTTAAAAATTTCTTTTACCTAACATTGTTAATGATATAACTATTTGAAAGTGTACTAAGAGATCCCTATAAATAAAAAAAAAATAAACACAAGTATTTCATAAAACAAAGTCTAACAAAGCATTCAGAATTGTAAAAAACTGTGGGAAGAAATATTCAAAAATGAATAACTTTTGAATATTTATCCACAAATTTACATTGAATATTTTGATACTAAAAATTCTTTAATATTTAACAACCCAAATTATCTTATATAAATATTCCTAAACATTGCATTACTGTAAGGAAGAAAACAGAATCACCTTTTGTAAAGGAAAAAAATAATGATAATCCAATGTAATAATCAAAGGTCAGTATATAATTGAATGATTTCTATTTCCTGAAATAAAATAAGCAATATTCTGATTAAGTAGTTAGAACAAGGAATTACTGGATCAAAAAATTATTCATTTTTAAGCAGCTTAAACAGATATAGGCAAAACATATTTCTATGAGCAACATAGTTTAAAGGCATTTGTATACATACAGAAGAACTCACTTAAGTTTTTCAAAAGTTAGTTGGTTTTGAGTGTAATAGTCTATTTTCTTACTGAATGACAGCTAATTAAAATTGGAACCTACTACTTACAGTCCAGTTAAAAAAAATATTCAAATGCTTATGCTATAGGTCGGATTCAAACCATGATCTCCAATGCTGAAAAGTAGTGCCTTACCCACTCAGCCATTATTTTATGCTTTAAGCATAACATAATGGCTAAGTAAAAATACATTCTTTAAGAATGTATTTTTATTTTAACTCAAAACAGGCCATCTACCGTGACAGTTAAGATATCTGTGATGCCATTCCAGTAACTCTTTCAATATTGATCATTCTCAGTAGGGAACCACATTTGCTCCAGATTCTTACCTCACTCTCACCTGAAAGCCACAGCAATTCAGCTGGTAAGAGCATCAATATCATAACCATAGGATGGCAAGTTTGAGTGGACCAAAGTCCCACTGTGTTCATTTATGGTGGTTAGAGCACACCAAATAGGTTTGTGGTCACAATGTTCTCCAAGTTCCCAAACAATACCGTTGGAGGTAGCAGACCAAGCCACCTCCAGACTGTCTCCAGTCTTCTGATTGGTTCCTACTTCTAAATGACAAGGACCCAGTTTATGTTGTCCTGTCAGGGAATATTGTTTGTTGCCTATATCCATAAGAGGATGTCCGAACTTCTAAATTCTCTAAGTACACAAGATGTTCTATATGTTTATCAATATTTGACCTAGTAATGTAGAATTCTAGTCATACACAAAATAATTAGGTCATCTTGTGCCAATCCATGGGTTATATAATTGATCTTGTGTTTAGTGTGACAAAATTAATAAGGTTGAAAATAAAGTCTAGTGGAAATAGAAGTTAAGCAAGTAAACTATGAAAAATAAAACAGTCAATTATAAAACTATAAACATGAGGATAAATATAAGACTACAGAAATATATTTAAGTGGGAACACTTAGGTGGGTTCTACTGTATGTATGTGTGTGTGTTATACCTTTGGTTATTGTACATATGTAACAAGCAATCAAAACTTAAAAATGTCTACGTAAATACAAAAAAAAGTTTCTACTACACTTTTCAAAAGTTATCCTGCAAATCACCATACATTTATGCTCTATAATAACAGACCAAAATATGGAATAGCCATATAGATACAGCAAGCAGTCAATGAACACTTTGAAGAATAAATGCATTAAAACTGACAAAGTTTACTCAATACAAAGCAACTATGTTCAGCATTGTTACAACGGGAGTTAAGAACACTTAAAAGTATTTAAAGTTCTACAATACTCATACGAACAATCAAAAACTCCCATTTTTGTTTAATTCAGTATATATATCCTAAACAAATCAGAATACTCAGTATTCTACATTTTGTGAACTTTCTCCAAGGTCTGGTCTCACCATAATGAGTTATAGCAAATCAGGAACTGGTTACAATATAATTACAAAGTAGTTAGTGGCTTGTAGCTCCTCTCTTTCTATGATGAAACCATGATCAAGGCCAAAATTTTTAATTTTAAAAAATTTTCACTAATTTATAATATTTTAAACAGAAAAATATTTACCTCAAGATTACATCAATGTTAAAATACTATAATTTTATTACACATTCTTTGAAAATTTTAAGTATACAATATATATTATATAAATTTGATAATAGTCCTATATAGATAAAACATTAATAAAAGGGAAAAAGCACTCTACTTGTATAAAAGGATGCCCACTAAATTTCTTAAATACAACTTAGAATTGTTGAAAGCACTTTTAAAAACACTCTTGGCATGATTTAAAAAAGATTTTTATTCAGTACCATGTTTCTGTTTACAAGAAAAATACTGTTGCATTTTCTTAAAAAACCAGCAATTTATAAAATTTAGACTCAAAGGATTTGAATTGGAGCGCTATGGTCTACTATTCTGCAACATAAGACACTGACAAATTGCTTAAAGCCAATTCCAAATAGCTATGAACATCCATGCCATCAATGGAATTCAATTCCATGAACTATGGTACCAAAAGACAATGCCTTACCATCATCCTGCAACTCGAAAGGCATTCCTACTTATTAATAATTTAATACCAGAAAATTTCAAATTAATTTGCTAGCTAATATAATTTAGAATTTATTTTTATTTACTACAAATGATTAAAAATTTTAAACTAAATTTTCAAATACTAAGGAAAAAGGTTTATTTTGTTAACATAAGCACAAGTTTGTTTATATGATACCAAAAACTTCTTACCTCCATACAAAGAAAATTATGTATAGCAAAGAGAAGAATAACTCAACATTTACAGTGCAAAAACAAACCTCAATATTAATATACATCATTCTTTTTTTTTTTTCAAATTTATTAAAGTATATAAGGTAAGTATTTGGCTCCCATTTAAACATATCTACAAACAACAACATGCTGCTACTTTAAAAAAATACAGAATTAAAACAGCATTTTGTTATTTTTACAATTTAAATAGCAAAATAACTGCTGAAGCATAGTGCTTTGGAGTAAACATGTCTATTTAAGGTCACAAAATTTTCAAGATGAATTGATACCATCCCACTCAACTAAATACTGTACGGTTCCATCAGGAGCTATTCTTTTTGCAAGAACAGAAAATTTTTCTCCATTAGCAATTCTTTCTGCAGCACCAAAATAATCGCTTACAGAGGAATTCAAGTCAGGGCTTGAAGTAGTCAAGGCAGGACTCAATTTATTGGAACTTAAGTTGGTACTGGAGCTTGGATCATTTAGGAGTCTGTCAATCATTGACCCAGATTTGATATTTGTGCACTTCCTTGGGGAACGGACTCGAAATTTCAGGCGTTGATTGTTCTTTATCACGTTTTTGGATGCACTGTTTGAAGATGGAGTAGTTTTAGATGCAGAACTTGAAATGACATTCCTTGGCAAAACATTTGGTGAAGTATTACTTTTAGTAGTACTTGGAGTTGTAGGCTTGGATGAAATACTGTTAGTGATGTTGCTTTTAACAGAACTACTTTTTGAAACAACAGTTGAAGAAACAGTGCTTTTTGATGAACTTGTACTTCTTAAACTTGTACTAGAAGAGTTTGATAATGAAGTAGTACATTCAGAGTTATTTAACTTATAGCTAGCCAAAAAGGGATTATTAGATCCTTCAAAATTTGTAGGATGAGGAATAATAGAATTTAAAGTTCCGTGGGATGATATGGTATCTTCGCTGTCAGATATTTCAATAATAGGAATTGAAGAACGTGTAAATTTTCTGGAGCTTCCTTTCCTATAACGAGCCATTCGATGAGGTAATTTCCTCCTTTCCTATGGAAAAGATGTGCAAAAGAGAATACAGCTTAGTTATTAAAATTAACTGCAATAAAAGATCAAAGTTTGCTTAAATTTAAAAATACATGTGAAGCATGGGTTTTCTATCTGTATAAGACAGAATTGAGACAGGAAAAAATAACCATATATATAATAAATAAAGAAGAATGTCCTACATATCTTCACACAATCCTTATAAAAGTATATATTTAATGGTGATCACCAAATCAAGGGAGAAATTGCCCTAATTATCACTGATAATTTCCCAAAATTCCTCAACATATAGCAGTCAAGACACGTGAATTTATCACAGGGAAATGTGCTAAATTTTGATCAGTGGAGACTGCATCACTATAGGGGTATTGTTTGTTATTTTTAGTATTTATATAAGTAAAAGGTAAAAAGTATTATACCAGTTATAAGCTGACACATAGTCTTCCCCTGCAGTGAAATCATAAAGATGCACTTAATGATTGAGTCATGCTATTAGAGTGGTCCAAATCCTGTACGTCAAAGGCATATCACTTCTTCAAGTACAAAATGTAATATTACAATTGTAATTTCTCACCCAAACAGTCTTAATCAACATATTTAGTGGCATAACTTATATATTATATATATATATTAATATATATATATATATGAGTGAAGCATTTCTAAAAGTGATGAAATTTTTATACTCAAATTGGAAGGAAAAAATATCTAAACAGTGTAACATACATAATGAATACCTAAAAAAGAATTACTTTACAACAAAATTAGAAATGACAACCTTAAAAGACAAACATACTTTAAGATTTTTTAATAAAAAGAAAAAACTACTTTTTAAAACTACTTAAAATATCTCTTGATGCAATCATTGTTCTGCTGGTGACAGAAAAAACTTTTTCCAAAAGTATGTAAGATCTTGGAAAATTCCCCGATTTTACCAAAAATTTTAAAAGTACCCTGATGTTTTCCAAAATCACAAAGTAATGATTCCCTGATTTTCTAGTTTTCCCCAGATATGTGGCCACTTTGAATTGATATACAATTTATGACTTTCCAATTATACTATTTTTAAATCATAGTGAAGTATGTAAACATAAATTACAGCATTTAAAACATATCTTAGACTAACCATCTTAATCTGAATTATGGATTTTTTTTTCTTTTTCAGCAGTAGAAATAATTATGGTATTTTATATTTGAGCCCACAATCACAATTACCAAAAGTCATACTTTCACCTTGAAGTGCTTGTAAAAAATGGAAGGGGGAACCCTTTTGCCTTAAATGGTGCTTGGTTTGACTAAAGTGGCATAAGACAACAACAACATCATAATTACGAGTTAAATCAAAATATTGTCTATTAACATATTAATCCACTGTAAAATGCATAAACAATACTACAAATCTTATGATCTGTTTGTATAAACTTAAATAAAAATCATAATTTTCTTTTTGGTCATTTATGCAATTTAACTTTAAGCTCATTACAATAGGTATAATACATTTTTATTGTAATTATCAGAAGAAACACTTCAGTATTTACCTGTTTAAAGTTTAAAATTTAATTTCAGTGGGTGCCAGGATTTCTAACAATGTAGCACTTATTTGTAACTAAAAAAGAACAATGCCTTATTCAAACCTAAATAAAATTTCAGAACAACTGCATACTTCCCTTCTTTGAAACACCATTTACATTAGTTAGAATTCAGGTTATTGCCAGCTACTGTTTCTTTGGTATAAGTACTTATTATTTTGAGTTATTTTGAAAGAACAAAAGATTATTTTATAATTAATATTAACAACTCAATCTTGAAATAAATAAAGATATGAATTATTTTAAAAAGAGAATATGATACAAATGACTGTGAAATTGCTTATTTATACTTCCTAGATTAAATACATAGCTATGCATTCAATAATATAATTGAACACAAATTTTATCAAATCAAGTTGTAAAAAATCAACCTAAACAACAGTTAACAAAATATTTTATTCAATTATAGAGATGAAGAAAAATTGTTTAAATACTTTCGGCTTAAATGTGTGAAACTAAATATAATCAACATTACATCTTGATTAATAAAATTTTGCATTCAATACTTATTTTTAAAAAATTTACAGAGTCGCATCCATTCTCACAAAATAAGCTATATGACAAAATGATAGACTTTTAAGAACTGTAACAAAAAAATGGTTTTATTCTATTAATCTTAAAATTCTGCCCACAAACTAAAGTAATCTGTACAAAATGAGTCTAAAAGTTGCCATAATAAATTACAATTAGCTTACTATTTCCATAATGACTACAAACTCCAAGAGAAGAGTAGTTATACTGATAATTTTCTCAAAATTCCCTAACATATTACAGTCATGCAACATTTAACGGAAATGCACTAAGTTTTGATCCAGCGAAAGCTGCATCCCTGTAAGAATATGTTCGTCAATTTTGAATTCATATAAGTATAATTTTAGGTATATGCTGATACAATTATCTCAACTGAATGTACCAAATGATTTCCCCAATCTTTCAATTAGAGTAGTCAAAATTTTGTAAGTCCAAGGTGTGTCTCTTTTCCCAATGTGCTTTAGGTACTATAGTTGCAATTTCTCACCCAAATAATCTAATATGAATGATTCAACTAAAAGTAATAAATATTTCTCTTAAACCTGAATCGAAGTAAAAAAGTATTTCACAAATTTAACATGTATAAAATTTTAAAAAAAATATTGCATTACCTTAAAATGGAAATAGAAAATGATTTAACCTTAAAAAGAGTGATAATATTCTTTAAAGTTGTTTTACATGTAAAACTATTTTTATTTTAATTTTGAAGGAAAACAAAAAAAAAAAAAAAAAAAAAAAATGCTTTTTCTTTAAGTTTTAGTTATACTGAACCTAGAATTGAAAATAATTTTTTCTTTAAAAATAATAAATTTGTGAAATTTTGGAAAATTTCCCAGTTTTTGTGGAATTTTAAAAAGTAGACCAATATTTTCCAGAATTGTAAAGGTCTCTGCCAATTCCCTGGTTTTTCCTGGTGTGTGGCCATTATTTATTAACAAAACAATATTTTAGCACTATTTTGATTTTGAATAAATTATAAGTCAAACTACAGATATGAAGACTTACTTTCTTTTTAGATTGATGTAAAGCTCTTTTTGGTTTCTCTCTTTCACTTTTTTCACATTTTTGATACTTGGAATCAAAACTATCTGTAGTAACACTGCTAGCATCATCAGGAACAGATGGCTTACGTGTTCTTTTGATAGATGTGGGAAAGCTGTGTCAGAAAAAATATTTAAGTCACTACATTCAAAATAACAGATACATAATATGATTAAGAAAATTCTTAACTTTTCCTGGCCATGACTTTTTGCAAAGGTGTCTGTGTTGGATTGGCATAATGGACAGCCCTATTTATGTTCTGTGTCCTTCACAAAACTGTTATGGATTTTACTCATTTGACAAGCTGCCCAACAGTTTCTTACTTGAGCTTTTCTACTGACAACTGTTTCCAAGGCTAGATTTTTACTGGGCTGCCAGAGGGCTTATGGCTGATGCGGCCACAGCCCTCTGGGGAAAAAAACTCTTAACTTTTTGACTTACAGATATAGGACAAAATAATAGAAACCACCTGTGAAAGAATGTAAAATTTTTATAAGTAGGTAGTTGGGCCACCACTGATTTGAATTACAGCTTGTATCCAATGTAGGATTGACAAAATAAAGTTTATGGGAATTTGTAGCTATTCCTCCTGCAGAGCAGTCTTGAAGCAATGTGCATAGAAGAGGAAACTGAGCATGGACTTTGTTCTCCAAAAAAATCCACAATGGCTCAATGATGTTGAAATCAGGGGACTGAGGAATGAGATATTCAGCTTCATCATTATGTTCATATCCTCATGTTTTATCAAAGTGTACCATGTGACCACAAATATTTTCATCTTAGAATAGAGAAAGTTCTCCAAGAAACAGTCTGAAGCGTAGGTCTATCCTCTTCAACTCTAATCTATCTCAGTTAGTGAGCTCTGACTTTTGCCCACTATTCTGCATTGCAAAGAACACTTTTCCTATTTCTGTGTAAGCTGTCATAACCGTTGATACAGTAGACCTTCAAACACTCATAAGGTTGATTGTTGAACATAGAAGCTCCAGTGGGTGAATTTCAACAATCCTACTTCTTTTGAATAAGTTGGATATAATGATGCTTTGCTAAGAATAGAATTTTCTCATACAACTCTATTGATATCTTCCCTTTCACCCCTACCAGGTAGCAGATTGTCTGGACAAAGTTGTATAGAATGGTCAAAGTACAACACATTTCAAAATGGGTGTTCCTATTATTTTGTCCTATACCTGTATCTCCTACAGTTTTCAAACAGTTCTATGTCAAACCCCTTACTTCCATGAAAAGATGGTGAATATTATATTTTTTAGCATTTCAAAGTTGAAAATCTCCGTTTATTATTATTTACTGCTGCTGTAAATGTATTTATTACTAATGATTTTCATGTAGGTAGATTTCCCTTAAAAAACTGGCACAGTATTACCTTTTTCACACATTAATATCAAATCCATATAGAAATAATTATTGATAACTTTCCTGTTTGGATAACAATTTTGCTTATTTTATTCTTAAGAATTGTAAAACCATATGTTTTACAATGTGTTTGAATTATGAAATAGGAACAATCCTCTTTAAAAAGTGCAAAAACATATCCTTTAATGACTTGAAAATGGTAAAAAAAAAAAGTAGTTATGGCTGGAATTCTCTTATCTTGGAAATTAAGATGTAGAGTTATAGTCAAGAAAAAGAGGATAATATCATGTATTTGAAAAAAAAAAAAACATTTTAAACATTAATTAAACAATTTAAAAATGTTATAAAAATGTGCAAACATTCTCTGTACAATAGTTAACATTTTTACTAAGGTAATCCAAAGTAATAATGAAAATCTGGAGACATCATAACCCTTCATCAGGCACAATAGGCTTGACAGGCCTAGCTGAGTTCATATTTTCATTTCTAGGAAGGAGTTTGTCTCAATTAGAAGTCTATTTATATGATGTTTCAAGGCCACACCTCAAATGACCCTCCTATTTTGTGGAATGAAGATATTACCATATCAAATTCATAGGCACATTGCATCAAATTTTATCATACATTTAAAGTTTAAAAAATACTTTATACTACATTTACAAATTAAAATTATATCATAAAAAGTTTGAAATACATTTATATGGACAAATATGAAAGAGGAAAAATTTTAGATATTCCTAATGTGTAAAGGAAACTCAATTGGAACTTAGATCATGTAACTACTATAAAACATTTCATAGCAATGAAAGATAATTTCCCAACCAGATATTCTATGGTTACTGGATTACTTTCCATTAATTTAAGATACAAGGTATCTGCCAAAATAAAATTTTTCAAATCCATGACTTTTCATGACTTTCCCTGATTTAGTAGATCATTTTCCATGACTTTAAAAAGCTTTCGTTAAAGTATATATGAATAAAACTTCTGATGTACATACAAATAAAATATTTGCTTTTAGAGAAATTACAGGAATTTTATCATAAAAAACTATAAACTTACTTTATAAGTGTTAATAAACTCACATACATAAAAATAAATTGTTGTATCTACATACCTAAGTTTAATCATATAGCAATTATATATGAATAATAGCCAAATATAACCCTATAATGTTTATATACAATATCCCTAGAGATAAACTTATATTTTGTGCAAAAATCTTAACTAATTTTTATTAAAAAGTAATGAATATTATATTAATAAAATTTTAATCTACAATTTAAGAAAAAACCAGAATAATATACATTTACCCACCCATTAAGCTTTCTTGCTTTGAGTTTCCTTGGTGAACAAATTTTACTTGGCAATATGATCAATAGGATGATACATAAATACCAAATTCAGTAACTTCAGCCAAATGGCAAGTAAAAATAGAATTAAACAATTCAATGCATTTTTTTTAATCGGTAGTTTAGCGGATCCATGACTTTCCATGACTTTTACTCATTTTACTAGAAAAATCATAACTTTCCATGACAAAATTAATCCATTGTCTAAATCCATTATTTTCCATGACTTTCCAGGTGTGCAGAAACCATGAAGATAGCAGAATTATTTATATATAAAATAAAGATTGTTTAAACCAAAATTTCTAAAAAGATATAGCTTGTTGATATTACAAATGAGTTCAATTTTAAGATATTTATCTATAATACTATTTTTACTTTAAAAAAAAAAAGCCATTATCAACATAAAATTTTTTAATAGCATAAATTATTACTTTTGAGGCTTTACAACTGAAGGTTTTGACTTGCGAGAAGCTGCATTAAAAGAGTCTAAAACATCATTTGTAACTGCTCCAGATTCTGGAATAGAAATAACAGGCACTGGAGGTGGAACTCTTGATCTTAAACCCCAAACATAAGTCTTCTTTTTAAGTTCTTTTCCGGAGCAAAACCTGCCAATAATATGCATAAATTGTAACATAAGCAGGTAGATTTTAACAGAAAAAAAGTGAGTAATGAAAATTTTTTTTACAAAATTTACAAACCTGCTTTTGCTATTTTGTAAAATTTCAAGCATCTTCTTTCTCTTCTCTTCTGTAGGCATTCGAGATACAGACTGGGAAAAAAATATACGTTTCATAAATATTTAACTTAATACTCACTCTTCTAAAAGGTAGAAATACTTAAATAGTTATTTTCAGTTATTTTTAAGCCTCCCACATTAAAATATATCACAGAAGAAAATTGCATTTATATTTTATAAATATTTTTCGTACACATAACCCAAAGCATCACATCAATCACATGTAAAATAAGCATTTCAAAAAGTTCTGAAAATGTTAATTAGAAAGTTTCTTGAAATAAACATGAATATTTTTATATTAATTTCTGTACACTTCAGCAAAATTATTTTAGGATTCCAAAAGTAGTATCTACATACATCCAGGGGTCCATATCACCGTTGATTGGTTTGGAGGGCTACAGTCTATTGTTTTGCATATGAGGGATAAGATGTCACCATTGAAGCAGTACATGGTAAAAAATAAATAAATTGGGGGTCTATGGACAAAGTTTAAGGTTTCATGAAAAATTTAATGTAAAATAATTGTGACCCACTTTCTTATTTATGAAAGTTAAAAGAAATAGTAATAATTAAACTGATAGCCCTCTTTTAGGCTGTTCACTTGAAACAAGCTTGCTTATATGCAACACTTAATAGCTCTTTATTAAGGCCTTAGCAGACACAGAAGTCAAAATTTTCGGAAAAAAGAAGGAAAAAAAGGAGAAAAATGCAAAAAAGAGGAAAAAAAGGAGGAAGTTAAATAACTATTAAAAATTAATGTTCTGATTTACTTAATGCAAAAACAAGTACCTAAATATGAAATATGGAAGTATCTAAATAACTTTTTATCAATATAAAAAAGTACTCAAGTTTCTTAGTAAAAAATATTCAAAATAGATTCAAATCAGATGCTTCTTCAATGTGCCTAATTAAAAAAATAAATAAATTCCCCAATACAGTAGAACTTTATTATATTAAACTTTGAGGAACCATATTGTTTGTTGTGCTTGAACCTTTAAGAAAAATGCTAGATTAGAAAATTATAACTTGTATAAGATTTACTTAAGATTACATATTTCATATAAGATTTATAAAAATTTATCTTTAATGATTTTAATTGACTAAAACCGAACAACTGAACAATTGAATATTAGAATGACCAAAAATGTAGACAAATGCAAAACTAGTTTTGTCTTTAGTTATTGCTTACTATTTTAATACTGAATTAATTTATAATCTTCTACAGTGATCCCAGTATCAAGATAGTTTAAGGAATTTCTTTGTCCAATACAACAAAAAACATTTTCTTTCCTTGAGTGGCTGGACAAGATGTTAATTTCATGCACTTTGTTTTTAAATCTAGAAACATATTTAAATCTGTTTTTATAACTACAAAAAAGTTTTATAAAACATGAAGAAAAAAAAAACTTAGTATATGACTGAAAGAAAGGATCCTCCTACCTCATTCCTAAGGTTCACTATAAATGTATAAAATGGAGATTCACCATTTATGGATAAATTAGCATTGTAAACAAAAGGAAAATCATGAGATCAAATGTTTCATTTGTTATAAGTAGGTTTGTTAAAATAGGTATTTCATAGGTACATCAATAATTTAAAAGCTGTTTCAAATAGCAAAGCTTTTAAATGCACTTCAAAACAGAACTTGAAAACTTTGTAACAGCAAACTTTGTTATTAACTAGTTTGTAAAAGTCTATAATTTTTGTTACATTGATTTATAATTAATGTTTAAAAAATACAGTATAAGTCTAATTTTTTTTAAATGGATACTTTCAAAAATTTTTTAATAAAAGTAACAGACCCAGAAGTTAAAAAATGAAGGAAAAAAAAAAAAAAGAGGAAAATGAAGAAGGAAACACGGAAAGTAAAGAACAATTTTAAAATATTTATTTGATTTACATAATAAAAAACAAGTACCTAAGTATGAAATATACAAGAAGCTAAATAATTTTTATTAATATTAAGCAATTACTCAAGTCTCCTAATCAAAAAATGTTCAAAACAGATTCAAATCAGGAGTTTCTCAAATATCCTAATTTTTAAAAAAATCTAATAATATTAATGCGCATTTTATATATAAAATATTTAGAAGGCATTTCTATAAACAAATTTTTAATTTTGTGACTGTAGAATTTCTTAAATAGAAGTAAAATCTATATCTTAATAGTTTGTAAAGATACAATAATTACAAAACTTATGATTTAAATAACATATATACAGTAAAGCTATTTTTTTAAGGACAATTAAAAAAATTTTTAAATAGTAAAATTTCAGGATTGAATAGGATGCACTTTCTTTCTGTATCTGAGCTAGTGGGTTCAAATTTTACTTTATACAACAGATTTGTAACCATTTAGTTTGATTTGAGAGTGCTAGAGTTAACTTTTATGTTACCCAACGGCTAAAGACATCGGAATTTACTACTTAATTACTCGATTCTGAACGGCTGTGAACAAAGCTGCGGGATTCGAACTCGTGGAAGCGTACCACCGATTCAGTTGTAGGGCTGATTTTTATCTGAATTACCGTTAAAAGTTACGAATTTTCATTAGAAATTTTTTTTCATCAACTTCACTACACAAGCGAAACTTAACAAAAAAAGGTGCGGATTTTTCAACAATAATTAACTTCCGCGAATATCCAAAATTCCGTAAGTTATTTGCAACAGTGTCATTTTCTCACACACTGCCCATAGCACAAAAATTCAGTCCTTAAGATGAAGTATCATTAGAAATAACTATAGGAGGGATTAAAATCTAAATACTGTTACCGTGATATTAAAAATCTATCGATATATAAAACAGTATTACGATCGGTCTACATGCACGTGCTTTCGGGAGTTATCTCTAATGAAAGTACGTAGGTTGTTAAAACCTACTTCTACCGTATGAGAGCCCCATATTATGATCGCAGTATTAACTATAATGGTCCATTAAAAAATGCGCATTTTCCGGAACCGAAATCCAGAAAAATGTTGTTTTTCTCCAAAAACATTCAAATACGGCTTAGCTGTACTAGAATCACACAAGTTCTATATGCTTCATTTTTACCGCGTCAGATGGCTCTTTGACCTTGAAGCACGTGTTGCGAGAATCAACTGATAACGCTTCTCTCCTGCTCTTTGTCAGAAAAAATTGTGGACGCGGCTAAGAGAAAAAAATTAGAAAAGGGAAGAAATCTTTCAGATTATCGTCAAAATTTAAATGTATGTGAGATAAAAAAAAAATAACTCCTTCCTTTATTTTTTTTTTTAAATTTCCGAAAAAAATCTGTGTTTTTTGAACAAACCCACAAAAAATTTCGGATCAGAATCATCCCTGAATTCAATATTCGATGTGGCAGTCTACTTTTAAGTACAGGCGCCTGGAACCTGGTATCCCATTCGGCCTGTGATTGGCTGGTAAGTACGTTGGCAATGATTTCTAAAATTGGCGAAATATCGTGGCGATGCTTTCCACGATTTTTAATCATTGATTCAGATTGGCATCATCTATTTATTTGCTCTTTATTTATCCATTATTTATTTCTTTATTTAGAAGAATTTGGAACGTATAAAGAATGGATATTGAAAGTTTTAATTGTAAATATTGCAGCTCTGTGTTTTATCAGAAAAAGTATTTATCAAAGCATGTTAATCGAATGCATAAAAATGAAAATGAAAGAAATGATCAAAATAAAAGACCTGAAAGTAATATAGAGTGTAAAGAGGACACTTGTAATTTGAAATTTCGAAATTTACCGGAATTAAGAGAACATTTAGAAAGCTCTCATAATTTGAAAGAATTTAGAATTTGCCAGGAATTAACATTTCCCTCCAAACCTGGTACGTTTTATTGTTTTAAAAATTGTATCCAAATTTTTCTACATGTAAATCTTTATTTAATATTTTTTTATTTAATATATTAATATGCTATGTATGAGTTAAATTGAACAAAAAAAAAAAAAAAAAAAAAAGTTGGACAGTAAGGTTATAGGATTTCATAGTTTGATAATTTTGCATTACATTATGCTTTTTAACTAAAAGTTCTGGAAAAATACAATTTCAAAAATAAATCAAAAAACTTGTTGTAGTTTCAATAGCACATAAACATAAGTTATAAATTTAAAGGACATCATGATGGTATTACCTTCGATAGCCCCAAAAAAAAAAAAAAACTTGGTCATTTATCAAACGTAGCAAAAAATAACTTTTAAATTTTAAACAGAAGCATTTAGTACTTCGTGTGATATCCTGTGGCTGCTATAATAGCATCTAATCCTTTGTTCATCAAAAGGACCAACTTTTCTGGGAAGTCTGTTGGTACGCTGTCTCATATATTCTGAAGAGCACTTTGTAGTTCATTTTTATTTTTTATTTTCTTCTCTCCCAATTTTTTTTCCATAAAAGCTCATAAATATTCTATAGGCTTCAAATCCGGATTATAGGTTTGAAATCTGCCTCTCTACTAAGGCGAAGAAATTTTTTTAGGCCGATCACTTCCATTTGGTCTGTGGAAACATTCATACCTTTTATAGTTATTAATTACATAATGCACTGTTGAATGAGGCTTTTTCCCAATTTTTGCAATATCTCTTATGCTTTTCTTTCCATAGTTTCATAATTAAATTTTTCATACCTACAGAAGTTTGATATGTCTCCATATCCGAACTTTTAAACCAAGAAATATAAATTTAAATAGTTTAGTCTCAAAGACATGACTTGGATCCCAAAAGAGCAACAGTGTCTTTAAAAATTGCATAGAATTTGCATAAAGCAGTGCATAGTGCGAATAAAATAAATGTTTAAATTTTTTTTTTTTTTGTGTGTGTGTGTGTGTGTAAAAGTGGAAACTTGAAAATTTTATCTTTAAATTAGTGTAAACTTGAAAATTTTATCTTTAAATTATTTTAAAATTAAATGCATTGTTTTATTGAAATTCAAACCAGTCATCTCAATCGTGGAAGAAATTACCATTTTTTAAAAAAACGTTTTATTTTAAAAGTACAACTGTTTTATTTTACAATACTGAACTACATAATAGGCTCTCCTTTCTGTCCAACTTCTTTTTGGTTCACTGTATATAGATATACATTTGTATTTAATGCATATGTATGTATTATATATATATGCATGCTTTTTCAGAATTTATGCAACAGTATCAATCTTTTCTTCTTCTTCTTTTTTTTTTTTTTTGTAACTCTGGGATTTTCAGAATATTTAGGTATTACCAATTATGTCTACCCCTTAATTGGTTGTAAATAGTAATTAGCTAGCATATTTTGTGTACATTCATATATCTAAAATATATATATTAACTGTAAAATCTTGCATTAATATAATTTAATGAATGATTTTTAATTTAAGAACTAATCACTTTAATCTAGTTATGATATCTTTGTTTCACAATTTATATTACTTCATTTATTAATGTGAATATACTTGTATTAAATAAGAAGTATTATTTTAATTATCTTAAAGATGAGAGGGGGAGGCAAAAATCATCACAAGTATACTTGTATAATACTCATATGCCCTTGTAATTTTTAAATATTTATTTAAACTAGTGTTCTAAATATTTAAGATTTAATTTTTATATTTTGATACATTTGACAATTGCAACTTTTTGATTTATAACATGGTTCATTTTTAGAATTTTTGCAATGGTTAGCTGATGAAGAGAAAAAAACAAATTCGAAGTACATCATTGGTTGCTCTGAGAAGAAATTTAGTGACCATAGCTATACAATTTACAATTGCAACAGAAGTGGTGTTTTTAAATCGCAAGCAAAATTACAAGTAAAGCAATTGAAAGCCCAAGGGAGTATGAAATTAGGCCATTACTGCACATCTAATATTATAGTAAAAGACTGCAAGTCTCATGTAGATGTATTGTACTATCCGCAGCACTATAAACATGGAAAAGAGTTGCAGCATATTCCAATTTCTAAGGAAGATAAGCAAATAATAGCAGGTATATCTTTGTTTTCTATTTATTTTTTAAAACAAAATTTATGCTTTTAATTTTTATTGTTGATAAATAAAAATATTGATAGCTTTTGACTTAAGTTACTAAATTACAAGGATTTTAAGTTTTATTTACATGATAATCATTCTTTTTTTTTTTTTTTTTTTTTTTTTTTTTTTTTTGTATGGCTATTGACTCATCCTTTTAAGCTAATCAACTGTCTCTTAGATTTATATTTATTGAGCAATATTTCACAAGGAAATAAATTTTGGTGATGTTTCTTGTCACTAAGAAAAATAGTCATAGCCACCATTTTCTGATATTATGTTGTCTACATAAAATTCAAACAGTTTCAATAATGAATTAAAAATAATGTTGAGAGATTGAAAATTTGATACTTTTATATTCGGAACTTAATAATGCAATGGTTATTATAATAAAATATCAATTAACTTTGCATTATAAAAAATGCAGATTTGTGTAACTGATTTATATATATATATATATATATATATATATATATATATATATATAATTATTATTATTATTATTATTTTCAGGAAAATTACTAGAAGGTGTGGCAGAACGCCGTATCATTCAAGATTTTAGAAAAACAGATGAAGGAATTGTCCGAAAAAATTTAATTACAAGCAAAGATTTGAACAATATTAAAAAAAAAATATGGTATAGCTGTAAAAAGCCATGGATCAGTTATAGAAAACGATGAAGAAAGTGTGGATGCATGGGTCAATAATATGACTAAAAGTAAATTTAATCCTGTTTTATTGTATAAAAGACAGGATACTGAACACCCAATTATTGATAAAAAAGAGTTTATGCTTGTGCTCATGAATGAATTTCAGAGGAAAATTTGGTGGGGATAGAGTATGCATAGATTCAACCCATGGTATATCAAATTATGGGTTCGAATTAATAACCTTATTGGTTATAGATAAATTTAATGAAGGCATACCTGTTTCGTTATGTATCGCTAGCACAGTGAACAAAAAACACTTGGTTGAATTTTTTTAAGTCAATAAAAGCAATTTCTTTTATTTGCCCAAATATTTTTATGAGCGATGATGCTCCCATGTTCTATGGAGCGTGGCGTAATGTGTTTGGTGAATGCCCATATCGTCTTCTATATTCCTGGTATGTTGATCGTGCATGGCAGGGGCACATTAACTGTATTAAAGAAAATAAAAGAAATGATGTTTATCAAACACTAAAAGCTTTAATGTATGAGCTGGACGAAAGTATTTTTAAGGCTATGTTAGAGTCATTTATAAAGGAGTTGCAAGAAGACGATGATACAAAGGCATTTTTTAAATATTTCATAGACTATTATTATAATCGGACAAAATTGTGGGCTTATTGCTACAGGGTTAATGCTAAAATTAACACAAACATGCATATAGAAAACTTTGATAGAAATTTAAAGCATATATATTTAGAAGGTAAAAAAAATAAAGCGAGTTGATAAAACTATTGAAGAATTATGCAATTTAGTTAATGATAAAAAATGTGATGACATAATAAAACAATATAAAGGAAAAATCACAAAAAAATGCACTTTAAACTTTAAAAGACACAAAGAGGCTGAAAATTTAAACTTGTCCTTTAAGGCTCATAATGACAATCAGTGGCAGATTTTGTCTTCTGAAAAGGATAAAGAATACACAGTCATAAAAGTTCATGCTTGCAATGACTCATGTGTAATTAGCTGTAGAGCCTGTGTCATTTGCCCTTTGGCATACACATGTAGTTGCCATGATAATGCAATAAATAATAATATTTGTAAGCACATCCACTACATTTCTTTATCATTAAATCCTGTACAAAATTTTGCAGGCCCATTAAGTAAAGGAAATAATGAATATACAGAAAATAATGAAGGCACAGAAACAAATGAATTGGTTGTGCCAAATTATCATGAATTAAATAAACTAAAATTAAACAATCTTAGTTCTCAAATGGCATCAATCCCAAATATGGATGATGACAGAGCAAAACAAATCAGAGCTCATTTAAACGCAATTGATCACCTTTTAAATATCCCCATTACAAAAGAACAAAAATTTATTTTAAATACTAGAGGTGAACCTAGCAATAAAAAAATAAGAAACCAAAAACGATTTCATTCAAATAGAAAGCCAAAAGCAACTAAGAAACCTAGGATGTCAAAGCCCTCAGACAATGAAATGAAAATTAAAAAATCAATTTTGCTTTCTCCCAAATTGATGATCTCATCTAATGCAAACAACGATCATTCTTACACATGAAACATTTTTAATATTTAATTTTATTCATCATCCTTAAAAAGTAGATAAATTGGGTAGTTTAGTACTGAATTTCATTAGTGTACTTTTGTCTGAAGCTTTTATCATTTTTTTCTTGCAATTTTTCATAGAATATTTTGACAGGAAAATATTGTATGTGTGCCTAAATGTTTATGTTGTATTGTATTCATAAAATTATAATATATTTAAATGATATTTAAAATAAAATTTTATTTTCATGCTGTTATGCTTTGTGTGTTCTTTTTTTCCAAAAATTTATAAATTATGTTTAAAGTATTAATTATGGCAAATAGCCGTACTATTTACTCCAATAATAAATGTAATACATAGGACAATTGATCTTCAGTCTTCTAATTCAGAAGAGCAATTCCACAATAAGGTCATCCCAATGACCAAATTTTCAAAATAAATATTTTTAAGCAGGGGCTTATATAAGATTTTGTTTCAGGGAGAGGGGTGCAGTCGATGACATGGAATTATGATTAACATTTGTAAATATAACGGCATGATAAAAATAATTTTGGAGCTTTAAATAAAGTTTATATTAACGTTATGTTACTAAATAGTTCAAAATTCATTATCAAGAAGAATTGGTGACATTTAATGGAAACTGAGTTATAAATTAATTTTGATAAATTATGGAAACAAATAAAAGAAACCTAAAAATTGTTGAAAAATAGTTGGCATAAATGATAATTTTATAACAGCTCATTAAATTATGAAATTTTTTATCACTGTTATGTGATTCATTTTATTACCAATATATTTATTAAGATTTCTCCTTTTTATTTAGTAAATAATTCAGATTTGTTATGTTTTGGAAAACTTTAATAACATACATTGTAGTTCACTCATTTTCATCAGTTTGTTAATATTACTTGCTAAGAGCAGATTTATAGGGTGGATAGCCATCCCTTTTATTTAAATACCCCAATAAAAATATGTTACCATACATTTTTTAAAAGGTTTCTTCAACATTAAAAAATCCTCAAACTTGTATTTTTAAAACTTTATTTAATAATGAATCTGAATTAATTTTAATTTTTAATTAAAAAGAAGTCCATATACATATATGTATTAGTAATTAAATGAATCGTATGACGCTAATAAAAAAATGCTTTATATTGTTATAAATTCTCATTTCGATAAATTATAATTAATTTAATTTGAAATTTAACTTTAATTAAATATAATTTTAATTAAATATCAGTAAGCCTTTAACTAAATATATATAAATATAATTTTTATTAAATATCGGTAAGTTTTTAATTAAATATATATTAGTCCCCCTTTCTCTCCCCGTCTCTTTCGGATTGTTGAAATAATATACAAATTCACGGAAGCGTCGCCAAGATATTTCGCCAATTTTAGAAATCGCTGCCAATGTGCTTACCAGCCAATCACAGGCCGAATGGAATACCAGGTTCCAGGCGCCTGTTTTTTAAGCGCACAGGCTCGGAGTAACGTTTCTTTTCCCCCTCTTGGGTTCAGGTGGTTTGGTTTGGTTTGGTTTGGTTTGGAGCGCTACGGTCTACTTTTTGTAACACGAGGGCTAATGAGACCGGGACCTACTGCTTAAAGCCGATTCCGAACGGCTACGAACATCCATGCCACTGTGGGATTCGAACCCACGAACTCCGGTTCCGAAGGTTAGCACCCTAACCATTCGGCCATCGTTCGGCGGTCGGTTCAGAAGCTTAAACAAACAGATTTCTCGACACTACATTCGATAAAATTGGAGTCCCCCCTTCAGTTTTGACACTTTGACCGCTTTCGCTAACTTTCAAACACCTGCACCGCCAATAAATAGCAGAAAACTTTTTTTTTTAGGGGGGAGGGGGGGTAGAGTAGTGAATATCTCACAGAAAGAAAATACTAGAAAAACAAAGATGTTATCAAAACATGGAAAAGATGTGTGCTATCTGTTTTGCCGTTACATAACTCCGTAAATGTCGTGAAAGAAAAAACAAATAAAAGGAGTGAATAGCCCAAAGAAAAAAGGAATAAAAGGCGGGAATAGGCAAAAAAAAAAGGAGGAATGGCGTGAAATAAGGAAAAAAGGAGAGATTTCTAGAAAAAAGGAGCGCTGCGGTGTCTGGGCCTTAGGCATATGTTGTTTCTAAAATAATTTAAAACTGGTAAATTTTAAGGCTCAAATTATATTTTTGAAAATTTTATACATTTTCAGGCATTATCTAAGTTTTACTTTGAATTAAATTAGCTAGTACCTGCTCAATGTTATAGCTATCTAGCTATTAGAATATTATAAGTTATCATAATGAGATAAGTCTCCGAAATAACTGTATTTCAACCATATATATCAGAATGAGAAGGAAATATCAACTAAACTTGAATTTTCAACATATCTTTGTACCTAAATAGTATGGTGTCTACTGAATTGCATAAAGTCTATTTCCTAACTTTTTCAAACATTTGGAAAAAATTTCCGAAAATATTTTATTTTTTAAATAATCTTAGAAAAAATTAGATATACAATATAAATATGCATGTTAGAGTAGCAAAGAATTAGTTTTATTTTCCCTTTTAAGAATATATAAAGATTCAAACAATCAAAAGTTAAAAAGAAGTAAAAATAAATTATATTGGTTTGAAAGATAATCTTATAACAAGGTGTCCAAAGGGAAACCATTTAGAAATTCTCTGATAATCCCCTACAGTTTGTAATTTTTTCCCTGATAAATTCATACTATTTAATACACAATTTCTTTAAATTCTTTTATAAAACTAGTTTCATATATAAAATTATATTTAAATTTTAATATAAACAAATAAAATCCCAATGCATTTAAAATTTAGACATTCTTTCCTGTCTTTGAAATGTTCAGAATAATCTGCATGAGGAACAGAAGACTAATTTCATTAAAGTAACTATAAAATGAAAACCATGACAACTCTTGCAGTTTTGCTTTTTCACATTTTATTTAAATTTAAATAAACTTCCTGCAGTCAAATATATTAATAAAAAGCTACAGAGTATTATTTTAGATTCAATTTGTTTATGATGGAATTAATTTCTTTGTTGACTTGAGTTATTGACATATTTTATTCTAATTGCTTTTTAATCAATTTTGATTAGTTCTTTTGAGCTTCAATTGCTTCACTTTTTGAAGATTTCCCCCCCCCCCTTTTTTTGTGTGACTGGTAGAATTTGTTCTTTCTTAAACTCTTTTTTTATTTTATTTATTTATTTTGTGTGTGTGTGTGCAGAAAATTTTAATTTTTTTTTTTTTTAAATTTCCCAATTTCCCTAATAATTCCCTGAAACTTTCCAGAATTGCTAAATTCCCTGTTAACTGCTAATTTTCCCAGTTGCTGGGCACACTGTATAATGATGATGCCTTTCCTAGTAGAATTGTTATAATATTAAAAGTGAGAGCAGTAAATAGTCAAAAGTTCATATTTTCTTCTATAATATTTAAGTATTTTTTTCATTTTATTTGTTAAACACAATTTAACATGTTATCTAGCCTACAAAAAATTTATCTACAAATTTCTTATTTATCTACAAAAAATTTATCTTGGTTATAAAAAGCATTAAAAAAAAAGAAAAAAAAAAAAAATTACGTGTGATTAATTTTTTTGATGCATACATGACATTTGCCCTCTTCCTGACAAGAAACATTCTATACATTTTATAGGGTTTATATATTGGAATGCAAATATAAAAAAAATTCCTTACTAGTGAAATCAAATACAAGATTATGAAATACAAGATTAAACAAATGGAAGAACTTTATACTAAACTTAAAGTATTGCAAGTAATGTGAAACAAGTTAATCAAAAGTGCTAAATACTCACTTCTCCTTTGATTATAAATTGTGACCAATTGTCCTTTAGGAACGACATTATAGTAGTTTCAAAGTCAAAATATTTTTTACCATGTATGACAGTCAGATTAAAAAGGACTAGATGAGCAATATCTGGCCTAAAAAGAAAAACATAAAATAACATTAATTACTAATCACAAATATTGTCCACTAACAATAAATTTTATCACTGAAATGTACAAATAAATGTACTGAATACATAAATGTAAAAAAAAGTCTATTAGAATGAGACATACATAAAGTATCACAAATTTAGTTTCAATATCATCTTTTTTCACATGTTCTGAAAGCAAACAGAAATAATTTTTTTAAGTACAACCAAAAGATAATGAATAGATTATTCTCAATCCTTTTACAGTACATTAATAGTGTTATTTATACTTTTTCTTTTTTTGGGGGGAGGGAGAGGCAAATCTATAAACTTTACAGTTGTACAACTATACTATATGTATGTATGCATATACATATATTCCCTCACTCTGTCTGCATACATACATACATTTACACACACACACACACACATTTAATAGAATTTAAATTACAAATGAAAAATACTCACCATCTTAAAGGCAAACGACGAATGAATTCTGGTCCACTATTACACACAGCACAAACAAATATGTAATATCTATCACCATATAATAAAGGTTCGTCTAAACACTGAATACATGCTGTAAATAAACAAGACAAAATAAAAAAAAAATTTTACCATATATGTTTTATTTATTTATTTATTTATTTTTTTTTTTTTACTTAAAGTGGTATGCAAATATTACATCATGAATGAACGAATAGAGAACATTATTTCCAATATTCTTATATATACTCTTATAGCAATTACCACTACCAAACCGCAGATATTTGTTGGCCATTTTATTATGGAAGCACAATATAGGCAGCTTAACATTATTCTCTAGATCAGGGATGGACAAACTTTTTCGGCAGCGGGCCAAAAATAGAAAGAAAATAAGTTTAGCTGGCCAAGATAAATTTTTCTAAAATTTTAAAAACAATATACTAGTACCTAACAGTTTAAATACATTAATGAGATGATTGAAATTGCGATTTCATTTTTAAAAATTCCTTATACTGAGGTTCGAAGTGAGATGTACTGATTTTAAGGAACGATGCTAAATGCTCATCTGTCAGCCTACTTCTGAAATTATTCTTTCTAAGGTTCAAAGTTGAAAACATTTGTTCACATATAAGAAGCAAATATACGCTGAACCTCTGGGAGTGAGATAATAAATTTGAGATATAATATTTAAAAAAAAGTAGAAAAGGAGATGGATATATAATGTATAAATATATATTTCTTTTAATTTGCCTCAGACCGGTAACTTAATTCTATCTGCGGGCCGGATAAAACCTTCTGGCGGGCTGTAGTTTGCTCATCCCTGCTCTAAACCAACACAAATAAAATGTATCCTGGTAATTCAACAATCGCAGGGGACAAAATAGAAGACCCCCAGGCTTGGGCTGCCACCTCCAGAGGTATCACTTGGGAATTTGTAACATTGTGTTAATGAATTTATTTTACGTGCCCCAGTTTTTTAAACACACCGCAGATCTTCAGTCAACTCAAGCATCAAACTTCCCTCAGGTTATGAGATCGATACCTTAGACCAGTGATCGGCAAAGTACAGCTCCAGAGCCTCATGTGGCTCTTTAAGTGCGTCTCTGGCACAAATATGTACAGAAGGCGCAATAATATTTTCATTTTTAAAAAAACTTGGTAAGAAAAAAAAATTACATCTTATTTTGATAAATAAAAATTCTTCTATAGATCGAGAACATGTATTATTTTTTGTTTAAGTTAAAAGATAGATAGGTAATTAAAATTTTGTCCTGTCTTATTAAAAAGTTGTATTTTTCAATCTAGCTGCACATCTTACAGGTATTTTTATACGATTTTATTACACCTGCTATATATGTTTGTGGTTCCGGTACAAAATTTGTAATCGATTTTTCGATAACTTCTATTTGTCCAAATGTTGGAATTTTTCTTCTATTTTTAGTCATATTAAAAGTTTTGTTATTTTGATGATGGAAAAAATTATTTTTTTCTTTTTAGTGCAGTTACATATATTAATAAAATTGTATTTTTTAAAAAGATTTTTTTTTAATTTTTATTTTCATCAATTTAATAATGATAATAATTTTGTACTGGTGGCTTTAGAAAAAAATATATTTGGAATATTTTTATTACTAAATAATTATAATAGTAATTATATTAATAATAATTTTACTAAACAAGCAGATTTGGCTCCCAATTTTTTTTAAATTGTTGTAGTGTTCATATTTGGCTCTTTAGCTAATAAGTTTGCCGACCACTGCCTTAGACGACTGAACTACTGAGGCAGAATATTGAAAATAAAAGTTCAATTGAATAAGTAAACAAAATTAAAAAAACAAACCTTCATGGTACCACTGCCTACACCGGGAACATTGTAACATTTTTGAATACCACCTACAATAAATAAATAAAAAGTTTGAATGTCTCATTACCTAATCTCAGACTATGTCAATAACCATAACTTAGATGCTCAAGGCTAAATTTTTAACAAACTAAAACTACATAGATCAAGATATAACTCTTGTAATAAAAGATATTTTGTTTCACTGACAACTTAAATAACTAATAACTGTGAAAAAACTTACTCCCCAGGACCACCGCAATAACAATATGTCTGTTGCAAATTTGATCGATGAGAACCATCCCAAGTTAACGCATAAGGCTATAAAGAGAAGTATAAAGTTTTAATAACATTCACCTTGGATAATAATAATAAAAAAAAGTATTAAGGACTTAAAATCCATTCCTGTATGTGTGAATAAGAGCATTTCATAATCAGAAATTAAATTCTCTTTCACTTGATCTATTTTAAAACGAACAGTAAGAAAGTGATGCAACAACACAATAAGAACAAGATAAACAAGATGAAGTATACATTTACAGGCAATATTAATCTTAAGGCTTAAAATGTAATACTTTTTCAGATAAATAAATTTATTACCTTTTACACATCTTAAACTTAGAAATATATTTACATTCAACATATTTATCGTTACAATTTCAAATAACTAAAATGATAGTTAAAATATCAGGTCATAAACTTGAGAAGACTTTCATTTAGTTTACTAAAGAAAAAAAATAACTCTGTGGCTAATTTCAAAAAATTTCCAAATCATGAAATTTATAAAATTATTTTAATAATCAAATAAGACATAACCATCATTAAACTTAATAAGTTAATAAACAAAATATTTAGGACTAAAAAAATGGCATAAATTTCCTTATATCTGCCAACTTTTAAAAATTAACATCAGTAAAACTTTTCAGTTGAAACATTGGTTAATTAGTTGGCTAATGTTTAGTAACACAAGTAATTGTATTTAATAAAAGTTAATTGTATTTTTTTCCTATCCCAGGAAAACTCCAATTAATAAAATCTATACGCATTCATTGTATATAACAAAACATTAGTTAATTTTTTTTCAATTATTGATTCTAGAAAACACAAAACTTAACTTATTTTAAAACTGAATATCTATCAGATAACAGCAGAGAGAGAGATCATTACACTAATTTTCACCACACTTATTGGAATTTTAATAAAGATTTTTTTTATTTGTGCAGTCCTTTTTTTAATCATTTCACTATTAACTAACTGCATAAATGTGCAAGCAAAATATAATATGCAGGAAATGGCATATTTAGTCATCAAAAGAGCCATGCCAAACGTATAATTATGTCACAAAAGGATATTTATACAACTTTTTATCAATTAGTTCAATATCATCAGAAATTAAAAAATATTTCAATTTTCACAAATTACTAAAGGTGAAAAAAACCCATTTTCCCGTTTTCAAAATTTTTAATTTCTTTTACAAGACACCAAAAGCATACAAATTTTCAGTCTATTCATAAGTCCATAATATCACATAAATTTTACAGATAATTCATAAAAATTGGTATGTTCCTTGGTAATTTTTATTTTTTCCAAAAGTTTGGTGAGGTATAATCTGATTTCAAAAATAGTCATTTTTAAAAATACCAACACAAGATATAACTTAGTTTAGATAAAAACATAATTTAAATGGAAAATAATTAAAAACTGATAGAAGAAAGATTAATCAAAGCAAAATAAAATTTCTGTATGCTAACAGAAATATTAATCGTAAAACAATTATATATAACCCTTTAAGATATTTTTTCCTTTTTGGGAGAAGAAAAAAAAGGGGAGGTGGGTATTTCACTCAGAAAATGTTAATTTCAATACTCAACCAGACATGCTAATATTCAGGCACTCATGCCCGAAGCAACAGCATGGTTTGAAATTTTAACTTGCTAATTACCGATTATATAAGTACATATCTTATTGGTTTCTAAATTAAAATTAAATTTAAAATATTTAGATAGTTGTAAATTATAAAAGGTAAATTAAAATTTATGCATTTAAAAATGTATGAGTAGCTTTTTGAGCTTTAACAACTTATTTTTCAGAACAGTGTTTCTTGTAGCAACATTGACCCTGATTAAAATATTTCCATTTTTCTATCATCAGGGATTCTAGAGTTTGTCTACTCAAATTTCACCTAAATTCAGTAAGGTTTTCCACACAGTACTGAAACCTTTTAACATACAGCATTACTGTGTGAAAAGAGTAATATTCAGCATTATATTTTGTTAAACTTTGTATTTAATTGCTGAATTGTAATCTTTTAGCTGTTTAAAAGTTTTGTTTTTTCCTCTGAGAAGTTTCCGGAGTTTTCAAATTTTCTTATTTCTCCATAGTTTCTCCGGAGAATCCGGAGTAGTTGGCATGTCTGCTCAACTATGGATATTTCTTTGTTTATAGTAAAATGTAAAAAAACAAGCTACTAATAATTTGAATCAAAATGTCAAATAAAAATATAAGTGCTGAAAACTCACATCATATGGTAAAGTCTGCTTCATAATCATCATTAGTTGAGCTGAAAAACAAAATAAAAGCATACATAAATCAGTCATAGCTAAAGATTTTACATTTATGATACAAAGAAAAAGAAAATTGTAGTTACCATTACTTCCTTTCTTCAAAGCACCACCTTTCTATAAAAGAAAAATATAAGAAATTTAAAAATCAAAACAAATTTTTGATAGAGTGCAAACAATTTAAGCTACAAATATCTTGAAGGTATTTGAGAAGGGAAGGTCTCAAATTTAATTGGTGTATAGTAAAAAGTAATTTATAATCAGTTATAACTTTGATTCTTAAGTACTTAAGCCTTGAGTATTCAGTTACTAATTATAAATGAAACTTACTTTTGCAGCAGATGCAAAAATACATTTCCTACAGCTCCATGATATTTCTGGTTTCAACACTGAGGAATCGATTTTCGGAATGTGGCACAGTTGATGATAACCTTTGCAATACAACAAAAGGAAATAAATTTCATACAAATCCAAATTTTACTTTCTTAAAAGATACAACATTGGGTATTTCAAATTAAATTTTTTATTATGTTCCTAAACATAAGAACAATCAGTATAAAAAGAGATACATTCATCAACAGTTTTATAACATGGTTAAATAAAGAATATTAACAGGAAAAGTTATGTAACTTATTACACGCCTTTGACGTACTTGTGAATTTTAAAGTTTAATGTTTGTGTTTTGTAATTTTAAATTTGGCAACAAGTGAGTTGTTCTATACATAGTTTTTGTTTAGAGAGTAGCATTTTTCCATGTTCGTATCATAAGTAATAAAACGTTATTAATGTATAAATGTAAATATTAAATGTTAAGTAGTAATAAATAATGTGGTTGTGATAACAGTCTGCATGTCATTAGAGTCTTGAGCATTAGGAATACCAATCTATAATTGAGTTTCAAAACCGGTATTCCACAAGTTAAGTTTTAAAGACAAATATTAAATTATCATAATATGCCTAGTGAATTATATAATCTATTGCAGTAGAAATTTGGAATACAAAGCTTATAAAAGGAAAGATAAGATGACACCACCCCAGACTTTCAATATTCACAAATTACTAAAGTTGAAATCTATTGTTCTTCTTTCAAAATAATTTTAACTTTCAAAGTACCAAAAACCATAAAAATTGTTGGTTTATCTGTAAGTCAGTAAAATTAAACCAAAAAAGTACAATTTCATGGATAATCTGTAAAAGTTTGAAAGTTTGTTATCACCCTTTGTATTTTTATCAGGGTTGATAAAAATCATGATTTTTTTTTAATCAAAAAAGTCAAATTTTTTTTATTTAAATCATATTTTTTTTTTATTTAAATAGGATTTTTGAAATTTAAATATATTTAAGTATAATATTTGATACAAGCAAATTAAATTGTTCAAGTTAGATGTCTAAATCAATTCTTTTTTTATATATAATAAAAAATACATATAACTAAAATAAATAAATATATATAATATATAAGAATAATTCATAAATCAGTAGAAAATAATTACTTGCAATATAGGGTTTTTTGCTTGTTTTAATTATCTATATCATAATTTAAATAAAGGATGCTTCATGTTAATTTATACATTTTACTCCTTCAACCATAGAATTATTAGAAAGATGAGGGTAGACTAAGGGCTAAGTAATCACAATAATTTTTATTTTTTATGAAAATTTTACAACCAACTTTTTATTTTGTGACAGTGGTTAAATGTTAAATGATTTATAAATAAAAACAAGTTTAGCTGCTTTGTCGTTTCAGAATTCCAGAATTTTTCCCAGGTTCATAAAAATAAATAAATAAAAGCAGGGGGATAATACTTATTACATTTTTGGGTGCATTTGTTTTTATTTTTTAGAGGCACTTAATATTTAAAAAGTCAGGGCATTCTTTTCAAGGTATGATAATGAAATTTTTACTGTGCCAGTAATTTTTTAATACAAAAGACGAAAACAACATTTGACTGAGAGATAAGAAAGAGATAGGGGAGAAGAAATGAATAGCAGGTAGGGTGCTATTTTAATAATACAAGGACAGGCAGGCTGCAGCTGCCTCCTGAAACCATCTGGGAGCAACTCTGGGTTGTCAATATTTTCTTATTGTGCTTATTACTAACAGCTTTCTTTTAAAAATTCAATCTTTAAAAATTGATTTAAATCAATGATTTTTTTTTAAATCAACTGATTTAAATCGCTCAACCCTGATTTTTAGCTTACTAGACATCTCTTAAATAGCCTGCTTAAATGATTTCAAATAAACAGAACATAAAAATAAATTTGTACATTAATTAACTTCATAATATAGAAACCGTTACAAAAAAACAAGATAAATTTTAGCATACCAACAGAGCATTTGTCACAAAGGACAATTTCATCTGGAGGCTGTGATGAACCACTATCACAAACAGTACATGCATATTCCCCTTCTGGCAATGGCCCTAAAAATTATAAAATAGGAATTCAAACCTTTGTTACACAATAACATAGTTACTTTCTTAAAATGCAATCTTGTTTCCCACAGCTTCTTTTAATTATCAAAATAAGTTATATAATATTAGCATTTTTTTTAACAGAAAAATTTATAGACTGTTTAAATTGCATTCTATTGTGTGTTTTATAGTTCTTTTAATGAATACTTCACGTTTGTTAAGCATTTAAAATCATATACTAAATATTCACCAATGATGAATATTTAATTAAGCTTGATAAACAACCTCATACCAAGTTCAAACAAAAAGCAAAGTTCCAGTAAAAATTGATCTTTTTAAAAGTTACAAAAATATTCCTTTTCTAAATTACTCTTTCTAACCTGTTATGATGATTTTTTTTTTTTCAATTCAGGAACTTGCCCATTTCTTACACCATAGAAAAATACTACTTAGAAACCAATACTAAAAAATTTTAATGTAAAAATTTTAACTATGAATAAATTAGTAAACTATTTTGCTTTATAGAAAAATAAATTGCAAACTGTTATGAAATATTTTCTTATATCACCAAAATTAAAAATATTTGAAAACTAGATAGTGATAAAGTATTTAAAAAAAAAAATATTTTAAATTTTGCCAAAGTACAAATGTGTTGTTTTAATGATAATATATGTCAAGACTTTAACTACAAATAACTGCTATATTACATTATTCCAAATATGGAAAGTATATTAAAGCAGAAGTGCAAGTCAGTCTGTCAGGTAACAAGACTCAATTCAAAGTTACAAAAATTTAGATTAGTAATCTTTTCAGTAGTCAACTAAAGTGTTTTTCATCTGGATTGACTCAGTAATTTTAAAATAACATTGTAAAATACTGTGCTTTAAAGATGATAGTAAACAACATAAAGAGCACAATGTTTTGTAGCAGCTATACTTGGAATAAACTTAAAGCACTTAAAATAAAAATTTAAAAAAACCTATCTTGTTTCTGTACCTTTATATCTACCAGAAACAAGACATCCCAACTTTGTAAATGAATATCATACCAAGATAACATATCTAGAAATCTGCTAAAAAGGTATGGAAATACAGCAATTTTACTTTGTATTCAGCTTGGACATTTTTTTTAGTACTAAAAACTAAAACTATAATACAAAATATATCCCTCTTTTAAACCTCAGCTATATTCAATTTATCATGATAAGCTAAATATATTGATTCGCCTGTGAAATTTATAGTTAAAACAAAAGCATATTTAAAAATTCATTATTTTGCAAAATGTCTGCACTAAAAAAGAAATTATAATGGCTTTCAAAGGTTATGTCTTCATTTTATAAAGTATTTAAATGTAGGGTTTTTAAAATTCAGCTGCTATGATGAATGAATAAAAACTAATTTACCTTTATATATATCTTTATACAATGCCCAAAATTGTGAACCGTCCTCAAACTTCACAGCACATCTGCTATATTCATCTTCAACCTATACAGTATTAAATTCTATTTAATATTTCATAATAAAAATATGCAAATAATGAACCAGTTATAAATACTTTAGCATCTACTACTAAAATATTCATATTGTTTCTGTATTATAATTTAGTAACATACATGAAATTTCACCATTTCAAAACATCTAAAGATATATCACTTTTTTAAATTTTATCTGATTAACTACATAAAGTTGACAAAGAAACAAATATTATGCTTTAAAGTTGACTTATGTTAAATATAAACAAACCTATCGCTGTACAGAAAACACTTAACTTAAAATCTGCATGTAAAATTGAAGAGTGGCTATAACATTTTAAACTAAGAGTCTTTTAACAACCTGTAAAATTTTAAATTAAAATGTGCCTATGAAACATTACAGTATATTTGCAGCAAAATATTTATTGCTTTAAAAACTTTACTTATTTTTACAAAAGATTTTAATATTTACAAAATAACTCAAATGAAAGTGGTTAAAATATAATGAAGAATGATAGCGAATTTGAATATAGGGAACAGGAAAGTATGTTAAATATGTCCTGATTTTACTTTTTCAAAAAAATTAATTTTTTTATTTTAAGGAAGAATATTTAATGCATTAAAAACATGACAATATAAAGTAAAACTAACATTTGATACCTTTAAACATATACATTCTAACCAAACATTAATAAACAATAAATAAACATATGTAAATAATACTATGTTTTTTTTCCAAACCAGTTACTTAATACAAAAAAAACATTTTTTTTAAAAATTAGTTATTTTAGCTTTTTTAAACGGTTTATCAAAATGGCAAAATGAAACAATCACTAACTGAAATTCTAAAATTACAAAAAAATAAATTCCACTTTTTAATTTAGATAAATATATAAAATATGCATGTTTTCGAAGATCTATTACTTCCCTACAAACAAAAAAAAATTTGGAAAAAAAATAAGATATTTATTACTTTAAAACTTTTCCAAAAACAGTTACTTAAAAAAAAAAAAAAAAAAACACTTTTTTAAAAAAATTATTTATTTTAGATTTTTTAACAGTTTATCAAAATGGCAAAATGAAATTGAATCACTAACTGAAATTTTAAAATTACAAAAAAATAAATTCCACTTTTTAATTTAAATAAATACATTTATAAAATATGCAAGTTTTTGAAGATCTGTTACTTCTCTATCAACAAAAAAAAAATTTAAAAAAAAAATAAATAAATAAAAAAGATATTTATTACTTTAAAACTTTTCCAAAAACAGTTACTTAAAACAAAAACAAAAAACAAAAAAAAAAACTTTTTAAAAAAATTATTTATTTTAGATTTTTTAACAATACAAAATGGCAAAATAAAATTGAATCACTAACTGAAATTTTAAAATACAAAAAAATAAATTCCACTTTTTAATTTAAATAAATCTTTTATTAGTTGGAGGTTCATTATGATGATTTGTTACTTCTCTATAGACTGAAAAAAAAAAAAGATATTTATTACTTTAAAACTTTTATACAATAGATTTTAATATTTAAAAAAATTACTTGAATGATAGTGGCTAAATACAGTAAACCATCAGTCCATCTTACTAATACATCAGTTGATTCCCTAAATCTTTCTTTAGTTGGAGGTTCATATATAGATGATTTTTCAGTATAAACTGAAAAGTCATGGGGGCCTTTTCTAGCATACCGCCAATAATCTTCCTGGCTCTCTTTTAGAAGGCACAAACTTTCTGGTCGAAAATCTTTAAGAGGATTATTCATTTCACCAACTTCAAATAACAGGAACTTTGTTATTCCATTTTGAAAGAGAGGCAGAACATGTTGGCCTGCTAAAATAAAATCAATTATATTAGCAAAGAATTTGAAATGATAAAAAACTCAGACATTTAAAGTTTCACAAAGTACAGTCAGTACCGGCTATATAGTCACTCACTTATAAAGGTCAGTTTTCTTAAGTCCTGTCCAACTTAATAGGGAACATGTGTTAAAGCTCATCGCTTATAAAATCCTTTTCTTTTTCTTGTTACCGGTTATATGGTCAGTTTCATGTTTTCAATGAATTTCCGTGTTTTTTTTGTTTTTTTATGAAGTTAGTGCAAAATCGGAGAGGACCTGAATTTAAGCCTTTATTTTCCTCCCTTTCTTGCTTGTGTAGACTCATCGTCGGAGTTTTCCACCTCTCTCAGTTCTCGTCCCCCCTGATAACAAGTGGACATCTGTCTGTTTATTAGTTGAAGTGATCTCCCTCATACATGACCTCAGGTGTTATTTTACTCATTCCGAAGCAGCAGATGATCATTTAAAAGCTATTAGGGACTTGTTAACAACCAACAAAACGAAGCAAACTTGTATATCTCATTATTTTTAAATACATTGAACATGAATGTATGTATGTACTTGGAATGTACTTTGATTAGTAAGGTAAAATAAGGTAATAAATTCCACACACACACACACGAAAAAAAAAATTGCCTATTTTTAACGTAGTTTTTTACTTCTCGAATTAATTTTTAAATGTTCTTAAAAGTATAATTATTTGTTAGGTGAATATAATCCTGCCATAATCCAATAGGGTTGTATTGTTCCACATATATGGTCATATTTTTCTGGACCTCTGAGCTGACCAAATAACCGATACAGTCTGTATATATTTTATCAATCGAGATACAAAAATGCAATTATTAAAATTCTAAAAATACTATTATTTAAAACTTAAGTATAACTAAAAAAAAAATTTATTATAGAATAACATTAGACTAATATATTAAAGCAGATTTAAAACACACAAACATATGGATAAAGTATTGCAAAAAAATTGTTAAGTTTATAATTAGAATTGAGTTCCTAAATGACAATAATTTATTCATTAATATCCATAGCCCTGTGTATAACTTTACATCTACAAAAAAAAAAAAAAAAAAAAAAAAAAAAAAAAAAAAATTATTTCCTTAAAATTTACATAATTTTTTTAAAGTTCATAAAGTTCAAGATAATTAGTAATTGCTCTAACAATATAGGCTACATTTTGAATTAAAACAAAACAAAAATACTTCATATGAATTACATATATTAATTTTAGTAGCATGCATTTACAAAGTAGAAGAAAACCTGTGAATATCTATGACCAACTTTGCTTATAAAATTTATTTAAAGATTAGGAATAGTTTCAATTTTACTACTATTTGTACTGCTTAAATATTTCTCAACTAAAGAAAGCTATTTTCTTTAATGCATCCCAACCCTATGAATGCTATAGTTAGTAACAAATACCTAAATATAAAAAGTTTATTTTGATTACATAGAATAAAAAATTCATTTCTGTTCACGATATTTTTATCTATATAAATGCATAAAAATTTCTTTTTACACCCACGATTATCAGGACAAAAATATAGTAACTCAATTTTAAAATTAAAGAAATCGCATTCGGTGTTGTGTAATTAAAAAGGGAAAAATAATCTTTTAATTTGGTTTATTCACGAATAATAAAATGGAACTGCAATTTGAATGAGTTTCCTTTTGTAAAATTAAAATGAAGATTAAAGCAGGAAATAAAATTTAAAAATACATATTTGCTATTTAGGAATATTAAATATTTTAATTTAAGCCGTTTGGCATTTTTTGTCAAAAGATATAGATTTAAAACTTCAATTATAAATGCATCACAATGGATCGAAAATATTTTCTATTCTCAGAAATGTTCCTTGAACTTAAGCAAAATTCATAAACATACCGATCCCGCCAAACTACGTAACGCAACTAATAACGTTAGTAAACAGGTTGGCTTTTGGCGGCACAGCTAACGTTACGAGGAGACATCTTCAGCTTTTCCGTACTTAATTAAATTTCTTTACAAGAAGTAAACTCAAACGTAAACAACTTTATATATAAAATTAAAAGTAAAAGTTAGCTTAAAAGGAAACTAGGAACTAGTAAAGAAACGTCAAATTTCTTACCTTACAGCTTGCTTAAATTCCAACGATTACATATTACTACGCCATCTACTGGCAAATAATATAATTAATCTTAGGAAATGGAGAAAAATCAGAGAAAAGAAATAAATTTGATCATCATGTTTTTCTTTTGTTTGTTTGTTTATTATGTACTACTGTAAACGCTATGAATCACAAGCTAACATATCAAGAAAAAGCTATTAAATTTCGACGAATAAAATATTTATTTGCACAAAAACATTAGCGTGAGAACGCTATAGTTTACAAATTTATTTTTTCTAAGAAAAACTAAAGTAGACAGGAATTTTAAAGAAATTCCCTTGCTGTTTCTTATTGACAGTTTGCAAGCTCTACATAGTTAAATGATTATAGTGAGTTTATTAAAAATGAACTCAAAGCGTAGTGGGGGAATAGTTGATTTCATCTACGAAATTATAGGCTATTTTTTGTTACAATTTGAGAAAGAGCTGGACAATGGCCTAACATAAATCTTCATCAGATCTTCATTAGTATATAAGTATTTCAACTTACATTTCAAGTAAATGTTCAGATTAAATATAAAGATGGCAGAAATGCTTTTCAAAGTTGGGGAAAATCAGTAATTATTTGTTGTTGTGTGATTTTTGAAGCATCAGCAAATTTAAAATAACAATCGACAATAGAAATACAATGAATTTAAGAGAATTAGGATAGAATAAAAGAAAACTTTGGTATTTGAAGGGCTGCAATGTTTTGAATAAAAATTTCTTCCTATTAAATTAGAATTGCTTTAATGGTAGAAATATTTAAAATATAATATGAAAAAACTCTACTTCTTTATCTTTAATTTTACTGTTAATGTGCATGATCTTATGTTATTTTGACATTTTGAATAAAACAAGACAAATAACAATTATTCTACAGTTTTTAATTCTTTTTCATCTAATAACGGATTATTTTTTATCACATCTAATGCTTGCGACTTTTGGCAACTGCTACTTATTCACAGTGTAGAAATTATGCCTGTAAATTGTAAACAGAAGCAGAAGGCGAACACGTTTTTAATGATACACAGTACATTTTATGAGATACTTGAAAATAAGTACTCTTTTTAGATAAAATACCAGTATTAGACATTCCTTCATTAATTATAATTTGAATTAAATTATAAGAGAAATAGAATTTAAAAATATGGAAGTTAATGTTCAATTCAGGTAAAATTCTTCAAATATTTAAACTTTCATTATTTGACTTTTATTTTGTTTTACAATTATTATAAACAAAACTGTTCTATGTATAAAATATTTTTTATGTATTTTGAGCTATATTTGTAAAAAGAAAAGAGAGAGAAAGGACAAATAGTTTTTTGTTTGCACATATTAAATCCTTAAAATTTTGTTTATATTTTAAAACTATTTCTTAGATCTGAGCTTATGAAGATAGTGAGCTGAACCCTAACACGAGGCTGAGTTATGATTTTGAGTTAAGCATAAAGATGCATAAAATTTTCATTAAACATTTTTAGGATTTTCTGTGTAACAATTATCAGTTAAATTATTTTTCCATTTAAGATGAATATTATATGCTCATATAAAAATGTTAAAATATATTGTTCTATAATTTAATTTACGTTTGTTTATTTTCACGTAACACAGGATTAAATTATATATACATTTCTCTCATTTTAATATTTATACATATCATTTAGACCATCTGGGAGAGGGCTTATAATTTTTAGACTATTTTATTTGTTTATTGATTCCATCTCATTTGGAAGTGCATTTACTGTAAAATAGTATTTATGTCAGGACATAAAAGCGCACATGATTATGCATATGTTTATAGTTCTCCAAGATTCTTGCATATGTTTATAGTTCTCCAAAATTCTTGCATATGTTTATAGTTCTCCAAGATTCTTGCATATGTTTATAGTTCTCCAAGATTCTCTTATTATGCCATATTATGTTACCATAGAATTATGAACTGTGTTGTATGGATCTTTACTTGATTTAATATATTAGTATTTGTTAATTCTTTTTGCAATTTTGGGATAAATTATGTGTTAATTACTAACAACAAACTTTGAAATTTATTAGATCTCTCATAACTTGCATAAAATATTTAAAATACATAATTTATTCAATATACTTCTTTCTTTTGCTATAGAAGTTTTAAAAGTAAATTGTCATTTTATTGCAAGAAAATTATTTGATGAATTTGAATTTTTATGATAATTATCGTTTTAGGAAATGCCTTTTAAGGTATCCATCTACGTTCAGAGAACTTTTTTCTTTAAACATAGAAACTAGTTCATGTTTTTACATTTTTAGATTTATTTTTTATATTATCATAGAGAATTGCACTTAAAAAATTTATTTCTGGAGAAGTTTTTATAAAATTTCTAATAAATGAAGAAAATTTAGTTTAAAAAAAATCGAGTTTTTTTAAAAGGTCTAATTTTTTAATAAATTAAATTATTTCAATATTTTTTGATGCAACACATTTTTTATACACTGGACTAGTGAATCACCTAAAATCTTTGCTTAATTTACATTTGGTAAAAAATTTTGGTCCTTCAAAATCATACACATTGAATTTTTAACGAATTTTCATTACCTTTATATCTAACTATGAGTGTAACATCATTAAAAATTATCCGAATTTAAAGCTTTTAGGTCATTCTCTAGTAAATACTATCAAAAGCATTCATAATAATTTTCAACAAAATATTTTAAAAACTTTTTGAGAAATCACATTTCAAGTTTCAACATTTTATTAAAAATACCGTTCTGAGAAAAACGCATTTGAATTTTATGAAAGCAACTTTAACTATTAAAAAATTAAAATACATGTTTAAAATTCCCCACACTTTCTTGCTTCAAAACTTTCTAATTGCCAAGTTGCTAATTATTAAAAATACTAGAAAAATGTTTAAACTAATCTTCATGAAAATTTAAAAAGTTTTATCCAAAAATGGTTTTTAAGGCTTTAAAGTTACAACTTTCAGTTCCGAAGTCGCTACTTTCGTTTTGTTTTGACAGCTGTCGCTGATGTTTAAACAACTGTAACTTTTCTTTAAAATGCTGTAGCGACAAAACAAAAGCAGATTTAGAAGCCTAAAAGTTGAAATTGTACAATAGAGAAATAAAAAAAACTAGGATTTTTGGCAAAAAATGACATTTTCAACGTAAAAGGATACCTTAGCTGAAATTAAAAATACTCAGCATATGTATTTTTAAATAATCCTCTCTGAATTTTATCTACAGATATTATATAAATACCTAATTTAAAATACACAAGATCCTTTGTGATTTCTTTATAAAATGTGTCAAATGATAAAGCTTTATATTTTATTTTATAAAAATGAAACCTTTTTTTTTATTACTTTTCATTGCATACTAAGGACAAATGAATAAACATTATCAAATAAGACTTTACATTTGTTTTTCCCTTTGTTCAAAAACAAAAATTTAAAGAGTATCTATGTGAATTTTAATAATTTTCATAATATAGTTTTGTTAATTTGTAACAGTTTCATACAAAGATTAATTTTTCTTTTAATATTTAAAAGAAACCTTGATAATTGTACTTATTTTGCATCTTAAATAACTGTAAAACATAGAGATCACTAAGATCAAATCTCAGTGCTATATCTTATTGCATTCATTCTATTAAAATGTGACTTATTTTAAATACTAATGATTTTGATGTTATTTTTGATGTTTTGTTAGAAATAAGTTTTATTTATTTTGTTTAGCGGGGGATTAGAAATGCTATTTAAAAATAAAAAAGAGCATACTGTGACTCTTCCATCTGAGACTGAAAAATGTAAGTAGTTAAGTTTTCAGAATAATTTTATTTTTAAGATTTTTACTTTAAAATGCGTATGTATAATCTGAAGCATTCAAAATTATATTAATTTCAAGCTATACTAAAATTTGATACTTTACTTCTAAAATTTATGCACATATATACACACATTCAATTTTTCTTAACATATATATATATAAATTTTAAAGCAGGGTACTGATTTTTCATTTAAAAAATTATTTTTTTTTTATTTGAACTGGATTATTTTTTAAAATATAAATTGGATTTTTTACCATATGAACGAGGCTACCTGTATGATTTAATACTATGATATCATCAAACTGCATAATCTACAGTTTATTTTTCAGTTTTCTTGTTTCTCTTGTAATCAATGCTTCCATATTTGTGTTACTATTAAGATATTATCTAAAAAAACAGCAATGTTTTCAAAAAAGTACTCATCAAAGAGGCTAATAATGTATGCCATTACACTTTTGTAATTTATTTGTTTGGAAATATTTCCTTAAAAATAGATCAAAATTTTCTCAACAAGAACAAGTAGCACAATGGCAACTTATGACATCAACCCACAGACTTTCAGTTGAATATATTTCAGTTGACAGACTGTACAGTACATATCTGTCACCTAGTAAGAGACTAATATTTATATCTCTTGAACAACTAGGTGCAAAGTAGTGATGGACCTAAAAATATGTATTCTTTCCCCTTTTGTGATCATTTGCATATTAAATCCTCTACATGTTCTACTTAATATATTAACTTCATTGCATTGCAATTTTCATTAAATAAATAAATGTATATATGTTCTGCAGATTTAAATATACTTTTTAAAAGATCTACTAGTGGAAACTTTTCATTATAAATGAAGCTGTTGTAATGTACTTAAAACACTAACACCAATGTTCGTTTACAAAGGGGAAACACAGTAAAACTATACCTTATATTTGGAGGATTAAGACATTTATTCTGTACTCTATTTACAAATTGATACACAACTTGGTCACCATATAACATAACTAGCAATTATTTAGATTCTATATTCATCAATACACAATAATTATTACAATTCTCTTTTTTATACATTATTCCTTAATCAAAAATATTAAATTACTAACTGAGGCCTAAATAACGGTCATGAATATGTTAATTCTGTTTTACCTCCAGTAAAAGTACAAGCAGGCAGGGGCTCTCCTCAGTGGTATGTCGGTCTCCAGTCAGTACAGGGGAGCAGGCAGGGCTTTCTTCACGCAGTATGTTGGTCCTCCAATCAGTACAAGAGCAGGCAGGGGCTTTCCTCATGCTATGTTGCACTTGGGATTTCAACGTCTAGCTACTCTTGAATCCTTTTTCTTAACTCTCTTTCCAATCTCATCACCTTGGTTTTAATATCCCTTTTTCCTCTTTGCCAATCGCTTGTTGGTGAAATTTTCTCACGGGAGTGCAAGTGAGCTCATTAATATAGCCCCTTCTATGAAAGTTGACATTATTTTTACTCCCTGCCCCCATAACTTACGGTTACATCTCTGTGCAAGCTTGACCCTTACGCTTGTGCCATTCCATGTTCTATAACTTCTCCGCGGGGGTCCTTAAAACTCGAAGTCAACAATCGCAGTCCTAAATTCTTCTTGGAAATTTCTCCTACAGCTGTGCATGCACATGCTGACCATAGTGGGAAAGTACATTGGTACAAAAGCCTTACTTAGTCAAAATTTCCATGGAGAAGAAGCAGGGAGAAGGTTAGGTGGTATTTAATTATACATTAGATATAACTTTACCTTAAATGATTCCTTTACAGGGACTACTGAAGGATTAATTGCATGGCTAAAGAAAAATTTACTGGAAGGAAGAGAAGAATTATTTGTGCAAGGCAATTCAGTGTAATTATTATTGCTATTATTGTTTAACATAGAATTCATTCTCAAATTAATAAGGCTTCTATTGTAATTAAAACTTTCTTTTAGGCGTCCTGGAATACTTGTTCTTATCAATAATTCCGACTGGGAACTACAGGTTAGTATCTTTAAACATTATACATATAAATACTCTTTCAACTATATATTTAGAATTTAGAAAATTCAATTATGGATTGACATCTTTTTATGCCATAAAGTGTTTCTGTATTTAAAGGACGAGATTATTTTGAAAAGTAATGTTAATAATAAAAGGTATTATGAAATGTTTGGTTTCATATCTTAATCAAACATATTCACTAATTAATTTGATTCTCTTTAGTTATTAGAAAATTAATAACTACAAGATATATTTTTGTTAAGTTTTTTTATGAATAGAATAGTCTTTTTTTTTTTTTTTTTTTTTTTTTTGTATACAAGAGCTCATGAGACCAGGATCTATTATGTAAGATGAATCTAATTGGCTATGAACATCCATGCATCATTGATTTGAGCCAGTACTGAAAAGCAATACTCTGTCTTTTCAGTCATCATCTGGCTAAGAAATGATGAAAATTAAAACCACACACACACATTTGTATACATTTTTGTTAAATGTTATTTCATACCAAAACTATTAAAAGGATTTTGAATTATTTCTTTTATGCATTTAATTATGATATGTAAATTTTATTACTTTAGTTTTTTGTACTATATAATTATGAATCAAATAAGAATTGAATTACTGAAATATATGAGTAATTATAGTTTTAAAGAAAAACTTACATATATTTTTCAAATAAATGGATAGTTTAAAGGAATGTTTGATTTTTGATATGTAAAAATAAAAAGCTTTCCATCATTTTTATGAAGCATTCAGTTTAACCTTACTGTATGGTTTAAGCTGGGGAAATCAAAAAATTGTCACTACAATGAAAATTTAAAAGCTGTGAACCCTATAAATTATATATATATATACACACACATATATGTATATGTATATATGTGTGTATATATATATGTCAGGATTTAAAATGTAGTGTGTGTAATATTTAAGAGATATATATATATATATATATATATATATATACAGTCGAGCTTCAATAGCCACGATAATATCTCGAACTTTTAATCAAGTCCCGAATCATTTCTATACTTTTCTTTTAAAAACTTTCTCGATAACTCGAAGTAAATATCTTCTAAGTCGAAGTATTTGTGATAGCTTTCCCCGGTAACAAACACGATTCAGTTCAAAACTTCGAATTGCAATGACATCCACTTACGTCACATATTCTTTCAATGCCCTCCCCCCTTCTGTCCACATCTTATTTAACTGTGTTAAAAAATTAGTTGACTTTGTGAATTCCAACAACCTTTAAAAATGCAAACAAAAACTAACTGCTTTTTTCAAATGAGATTTGCATGGTATGTATACTAATTAATATGTAATGAGGCCAAGTTTTGTGAGTTTTAATAAAACTTTTGACCCCATTCTTCTCTTGTTGTTTTACATAGGCTATTAAAAAATTGAAATGCATACAACTATAGTATTATGGCACATTTAAACCATGGAATGGCAAACCATTTAAACCATGTCGACTCATCTTAAGTGCTAGTAGAGAGGAATGGGAGGTAACTTCAATAATAAATATATATTTTTAATATTTATTATATATATATATATACACACACACATATATATATATATATATATATATATATATACACTCTTACACATAGTTGCATTATTGTTGTTAAATCATTGTAATTTTAAAAATTTTATACAAAATGCAAGCATTTATCATTAATGTTTGAAAAGGATTTTTCTTTTTTGTATGTATGTAATAAAAATCATTTTGTATATTTGTTTTTAAATTACTTCTAAAAAAGCCTCTTTTCTCTTTAGGGTGAACTAGAATATGAAATTCAACCTGGAGATAGTATTGTTTTCATTTCTACTTTACATGGTGGTTAAACTGAGTTTTATAATGTATGCAATTTTAAATGTAATTCAAAAGGTATCATTTTGTTAATACCTTCAAATGCAGAATGTATTTATTCATCTTTTATAATGCTGGATTCACATGCACATTTTATTTTTTATATAATAAAACCATGTTTACTGAAATATTTTGTTTTATAATTTTGTGCAATCTGCACAGCATAGAAGTATGTAATGTTTCAAAGCATTTTGTGGCATGAAATCTGTAAGGTTATGCATGAACAAAAGAGGACTGAAGACATGTGAGTGTTTTGTCCAAGCAGTAGGTCATCATATATCAACTGAGGAGCGAAGGGGAAAAGTCATTAGCTTTCCGGTAATGATCTGTATCGACATTCGGACTTTTGAGTGTATCAGAAAATGGTATTATTGCAGGAAAATGTTGTGTAAACCACCAGGAAAATTCAATGAGAAAATTGTTGTCCTGCTACATTCAAGGGTCAGAAATTGTTCATGGAATGACCCAGAGGAGGGAGATTAAAGGAGAAGGCAAGATGCAACCCCTCAGACTGAGGTTTCCCAGTGAAGGAAGAGAACATAAAAGAGGGAATGAGTTGAACACTCCAAGTAGGAAGACTTCTGGGTAGTCTGGTTTAAGTTGTGTGTATTGTATAATAAGGAATTGTTCCCCAAAAGGTGATTCTGCCACGATATTTTTTATTTTTTTAAATTAATGTTAAGTTTGTTGCTTAAGATAAAGGCCTCATCAATGTGCATAAATTCTAATAAGTCATTCTGGGCAGATATACAATGTGACAAAGTTAAAGAATAATTTTATTGACCCCTTGAAGGGTTTTTTTTTTTCTATTGATGAAAGACCAAGTTTTAAATTTTGAACTTGGGGGGGGGGCACAATGAGAGCCAGAGACTATCTAGTATATTCTACACACTGATTACCTAAAATTAAATATATAAATTTTAATCTAAATACATTCCATTATTTTGTAATTGGATATTTCAAACTAAATAAGATGTAAATTTAAAGAAGAAATTAAATATTCTTTTAATGCAAACTATTTATTTAAAAAAACAAATCACAATTATTTCAATATTTTTTAAGCACCGAATGATGGATTTAATTGTTTCAATAAAAACACTAGCTTTGATACTTTTTCCACTCCTAATTGGTTATGAAGGCTAGAATGAACAATACCAAAAGAAAAAAAACTGTCTTTCCATTCCAGCAGACGAAGCCACGGCTGTTGTTATTTGGTAGACAAACTGGATTTCAAGTTCTGTAATACTCTTTACCTCCCATTACATAAAATAAATTCCACCAGTCATAATCAATCATTGTACTACCCCTACTACATACTTTCTGATAATAACCCCTAAATTCTTGGAAAGCACATGCTATCTATTTACACTTATTTACTTATTGGTATTACTGTGCTGACTGATTCCCAATTCTCCTGTCTTTGGAATATAGGTTTTAAAAGAAGTGAAAAAAAATTTATTTAAATCAATGATTTTTTCAAAAAAATCAATTGATTTAAATCATGCCAACTAGTACTGCATTGTTTATCAATATTTCAAATACTGGTGTACTTCAACTATTGGATAGTAATATTTAAAATTTTACTGTGACTATAAATCCCCCCATATTTACCTATGTACTTGATAACCTATGTACTTGATACAAACACAAGCCAGAAAATCTCTCACTGAAAATTATCATGTTTCTGACTAGAACTTTGGTAATATATCCCAATATATCCTGATACATTCATTCGCTGCAGTTGTGTAAAAATCAGAAGTTCATTAGTGCTCTGTTTTTTGTATTTGCTACTGGCTTGTATCTAGAGTGTTTCCTCGCCACTTCACGCTTCATGTTTTGCGGCTTCAGTTCTTCGAGGTTTTTTGCAAAATATTCTTCCAAAAAATAAAGATGAAAAAATACAATCATGTCGGTAGCCACAGTGCGGAAATGAGCGTTGCTTCATGTTGATTCGCGAGAAAGAAGGATCCCTGCATGTCAAACAAGAGTTGAGATGAGTTGACTCAGAGTACATACCACTGGCTCTTGAGATGACAAAGTCTGCAAGTGAGGAAGAAAATGAAGAGGAAGACGAAGAACAAACTGAAAAGCGTGGCCTTACCCTGGAGAATCTGAAACAATTGTGCAACATGGCAAGAATTTGCACAAGACATCGACGACAATATGGTTCGAGCTGTTGAGTTCAGCAATCACGTTGAAAGGGTTATATCCTTGTACAGGGGAATTTTGAAGGAAAAGGAAAAACAACAACTACCCATCACCATGTTTGTCTCCAAGGTAAAGCCCCCTAGCTCTACCGTAAGCGCCTCCAGCAAAAGAGTCTCCGAGGGAGCCTAAAACTTCTATGAGTCAAGTGAGAACCTCTCCTCCGCCACCAACACAAGATTCTTCATCTCTCTCAGAAAGCAATGTTGATTAATGTTTATTACTCTATAAGGTTTTGTAATTAACCTTATTAATTAGCACTGACACGTTTAAGTAAATACGTATACTGTTGTAATTTTTGTCTTAAATGTGTAAAGTATAAATACTGTTTACATATTTAAAACATTCGTTACCTGCATATGCAAAAATTCCTAGAGACAAATCCACTTCGCAGTTTTTCAGTTTTTGCAAAAGGTTCTGGTCCTCATAAACCATGAAAAATTAGGGGTCACTGTATTATGATATATCAAACATATAAATATTCACTGCTTGATTGCAATAGCCAAATAGTTAGTGACACATTCATATGGTAATACATCTCACTAGCTTACTATTTGTGCATTCATATCTTCTGTTAATTAAGGTTGCTTATGGTGTTTTTGGTGAATTGCTAGTCTTTCAAAAACAAGATATCTATTCACTCCTAATTCAAAATAGTGTCATAATATTCAATAATACCAATATTAATTTGGGGACATATTGTTTTATAAAATTTCTAATATCGTCCGAAACTAGTACATGCATGTATTTTGATTGATTGGGTGAGAAATTGCAACTTTAATATATCCACTGTTTATGGAAAAGAGACATGCTTTTGTTTTATGGGATTGTAACTACTCTAATTGAAAGAGTGGTGAAATCTTTAAGTACATTAAGATTGTAAAAATGTTCCAGCACATACCTAAATTATACTTTTTACTTATATAAATGAAAAAAAAATGATGAACCCCATTCTTATAGTGATGCAACTTATGCAGCCTCTACTGAATCAAAATTAAATAATTTCTTAGAAATGTCACATGACTGCAATATGTCAGGGAAATTGTCAGGAAACTATCAAAGTACTTTTTTTTTTCATGGATTTTGTGGCAACTATGATCATAGTTCATACTGAATTTATTAACATTTTACTAGAGTCTAGATCTATCATTATGAATGACCATCATCATTATTTAATTACAAATTTTTAAGTTTGAATAGTACATCTTTTTTATAAAAAGGATGATTAGACCACTAATGTCAACAGTAGTAGGATTCTAATCTATGGATTCCAACGTCATACATTTTGGTAGTACATTGTTTTATAGATTTCAATAGCATTACAAGATTATTTGCATGAACCCTGGAAGTAACAAAAAGTAAGAAAATGTGCCTTGGATAGTTTATGATAGTTACTATTTTTGGCTACATTTGGAAATTTGCATTCGACTTGTGACTTTCGCATTTATTTGTGTTTGCAGGATTTGCATGCATTCTTGTAAATCCTTACAAGTCCTTTTTTAAAACATTAAACATTTTAAAATTTAATGCTGGGTGATCTTCTGTTTGGTCCCTGCTTCTAAATTAGAGGACCTACTTGAGCTCAGATGATCTCTCACCGTAGCAGTGCTCATCAAACGAAAGGTGAAAGGTGCACCTTTCACCTTAATTCATGTGGCATCTGGTTCATAAGCTTGTCTTGCCAAAGTGGCAACAATGAAATTTCATCAGTTATTGTTCCACTTAATTTTTCTGTTCTTGGCAAACTGAAATTTCTTGAAGAGGCTTGTATTATGATAAGAAGGGGTGGGAGGTTACATCATGGCTTAAGTTATAAAATTCTCATATAAAAGTTCAAGATTAAAAAATATTTAATTGGATTATTAGTCTCATTTTTTTCACCAGTTTATTAACTTATATTTTGGGAATTTTAAGTTTATATTCAGTTAAATTTTCAAAAAGAAAATATTTTATTACAAAATATTTGTGCTGCAGTTTATAAATTTATATATCCTTTTTATTTTAGTCCTTGAAAACCCTTGATATTCATTCAATGTGTATAAACCCTGATTCGTTTAACCCTTTATTCGGCATGGTTGCGGAAATAGAATTGCTTAATTAGTGATTTGTAAACTACCTTTTTATAGTTGTAAATTAATTCTTCTAGCATTTAAGGCCAGCTAGTTCAAACCTGCATCCGTATTTATTAAACTCCTCGGCGCTACTACAGTCTAACTTAGGGGCTTTGGCCTACAGTGGCAATCTCCGTTTTTGAGACCAGGGTCCCTGAGAGACGAAGCATATGTCCTAGTTAGGTGGTCAACCTTACGCGGAACCTTCAGTATTTAGTTCTCAGTTCGTCATCATGCTTGGTCCTCAATTTGTCTACCCACTGAAGGAATGAAAACTAAGTCATTAGACCAATAATGTCAACAGCAGTAGGATTCTAATCTATGGATTCCAACACCATACTTCCTAACACATACATTTTGGTAGTACATTGTATAGATTTTAATAGCAATTTTAATAGAAGTTACAAAAAGTAAGAAAATGTGCCTTTAATAGTTTATGATAATTATTTTTGGCATCCATGGTTTGAAAACTTGCATTCAACTTGTGACTTTTGCATGTATTTATGTTTGCATGCATTCTTGTAACTCCTTACAAATCCTTATACTTAAAAGTCATTTTTAAAACATTAAACATTTCAAAATGTAATCCTGGGGAGTCTTCTGTTCAGGGGCGTACGCAAGGGAGGGGGTTAGGGGTTTAACTCCCCCTTGAGATCAGACAAAATGGCAAAAATAAAGATATTAGTAAAAATTATGGAAGCTATTATTTTTTAGAATTATGAACCCCCCCCCCCTTGAAACAATTCTGCATACGCCACTGCTTCTGTTTGATCCCTGCTTCTAAATTAGAGGACCCACTTGTGCTCAGATGATCTCTCACCCTAGCTGTACTCATCAAACGAAATGTGCATCTTGTAATGCATACATTCAACATATTTGGGGGTAGGGTTCAGGCACCTCCTATAAATAGGTCCTTGACGGCAGCATTCTAAGGAAATATAAATCCTCCAATATGAAAAAATTTCTAAAGCCTAGCAACTAATGTGGACCCATAGTGCATCCAAGATAATACTAAATTCTTCAAAATTTATTTTGATCAAACAATGGCGGAAGTAGTAGATCCCTACTCTTCGTTTCTGGAGTTCATTTGTACGAGCCCCACTCATGACATAGATGTTCGTAGCCGTTCGGATCAGCTTTAGGTAGTAGGTCCTAGTCTCGTTAGCCGTCATGTTGAAAAACAGGAGACCGTAGCTCTCCCATGCACCTAAATTAATTCTGAGACGGGGGGTGTCTAAATCTCTGACCCAAAATAACTGTTAATTAAGACTTTTTATTGTAAATTCAACTAGTCTGATAACTTTGAAATTGTTTACAATAAAAATCTAGCAATCTGCTCTCTAAACGGGACACAGAGGTTTTGCCCGTCCTTAGGGATCTTAAAGCCTTTGGAATAATTGAGACAAAGGAACGATAAGGGTTTAATCTCATGACAGATATTTGCGTTTTCAACTTACATGGATCATGTGACGTTATACGTCATTGGGAATCGTCTTGGGGGCTTTCCTGTGTTTATTTACATAAGTCTTTATGATCCCACAGTTAGCCAGTTTATATATATATATATATATATATATATATATATATATATACACACACAAGCACACATATGAGTGTATGCATGCCTTAACTTAAAATAAAGGATTCTTCGTCGCAATATTTTTTAAAATTAAATCGTAGCGCCATATATGAAATTCTCTTTTGTAACATATTACACAAGTTTTAATGTTCCCTCTACTACCTAGTATTTTTTTCTTGTAAACATATATATGTGTATGCGAGTGTTAACTTAAATTCAATTACTTTTTATTGCAATATTTTTAAAAATTAAATCATAACGTCATATGTTAAATTCTCTTTTGTAAAATTAGTCAAGCGATTAACTCCTTATTCAACTTTTAAATCTGAAAATATATCATTTAACTCATTTTTGTAGTAGATGCTCCGATTTGCTCAATATCAGTCTTATTTATATATTGATAATTAGAAAGGTTAGATGACTTATCACTATAACATCAACAAATGCTTCTTTCTGATTTTTTCCGCTTCCCGTTAAAGATATACATTATTATTATTATTTATTTTAAGATGTTGACCATGAAGTATCGTTCTTCGTTTGTTTGCCACTTTATTTTCCCACCGCATCCCCTGTCTGTCTGTGTAACACGAGAGTACACAATTTTTTTCCAGCGCTCATCTTTCACCGGAGAAACGAAATCTCCGGATCGTTCTTCAAAGGATTTCTTTGTGCCATTTCTGAAAAAAAGCTTGGCGAGCTCGCAAAGTCATCCTTGGCGCAGAGTAGCGGACACAAAGTTTCTACTAACCCTAGATTCCTCCGTACTTTGTGAAAGTTTGAAAAGACCTCGGGAGAGGAGAGAAAATTTCCCCTCTCATAACACAATTCCGATTCACAGAGTGTCGAGGCAGCCAGCAACAATGTGGATTTCGATTTTTCTGCTGGCGTTGGCCGTTCCGACAATAAGAAGTGAACGCAAATGCGGTGAATGCGTCCAGGAAAAATGCCAGCCGCCCTCCGAGGAATGCTTAGCGGGTCTGGTGAAAGACCTGTGCGGCTGCTGTTACGTGTGCGGGCGGCGCGAAGGGGAGCTGTGCGACGGAGACTTCCTGCCGATACCTTACCGTAACCGAGGTTACGGCCCGTGCGGGGAACACCTCGAATGTCGGCCCCGCACCGACCTCGCCCCGGGCGACCCCCCAGAGGCGATGTGCGTCTGCCTGAAAACCGAAACCCTGTGCGGGAGCGACGGAAAGACCTACGACAACGAGTGCCAGCTGACCGAAGCCAGGTACATGCACAGAGATGGACTCAGGGCTATGCATAGGGGCCCGTGCAGAAGCGGTAGGTGGAAAATCTGGTTTCATTAAACTATACAGTCGAGCCTCGTTAGAATGAACGTAAATGACTAACGCTATTTCCAAACCATTAAAGAGTTCCCACCAACTTGGAAAGTCAGTAATTGTAAAAATGGTCACGAAAAATATAAAATACCTATCAGAAGTTAGTGGAACGCTCAAAATAAAGAAAATTAGTGAGAAGTTTTGATGGGGTGACGTGTTAGTCTTCCGTTAAAACAAAATTCTAAATTCTACAAATTTGCCACCTTACAAGGTTTGTGCCTATTATAGCCCATTTAGCTCTGCGGTTTAGAGCGGGATTGCTACCCCTGGAAACGAAAATTACCTAGCGGGCATTCATCATTTCTAATAAATATTTTTTTAGTAAACAGGCAACAGTGGACCGAAATTTAAATGAAAAACCAGCAGGGCGAAATTTAAATGAAATTTCTGCATCTGTTAATTTTAAAATTTGATCGATGTGGGTATTTTAATATCCCTCAATATGAAATATGTAATACACTTATTGCTTAAGAATAAATTAAAAATAATAGAAAAGTCTAAAACTTTCTTCTTTCCCAGGCAACGTTGGGTATAATCAGCTAGTATACACACACATATATAAATGTGTGTGTGTGTGTCATTTTTAAAACCTCAGAAAGTACTGTTTATAATATTTAATTCACAATTTATTTTTAGTTTCATTACTCAAAAAACTTTAGATGTTTTCTTTTCAAAATTAGTTTTTGTCAAATAGATTTATTTTATATTAATATTTAGGCATTTTAAAAACTTAATTCTGAAATATTGAGGGCATTTATTGAACACGCCTTGTCTGGCTCATAATCATTCAAATATGTTCCTCGGGTAATAGGGTTTATGACGTTATGCCATGTATTTCAAGTAGGTCCTAATAAAAAGTTACTTTGGTCCTTAGAGAGTCCTTAATTTTTGTTCTGAAAAAAGAGCGGGAACCCTGGATGAAGTGTTAGCTATGAAGGCGTTATAGATATTAAATTTTGACCGGGACAAAAGATTATTAAGACACTATTTTAGAACCAATAGTGTTAGCTCCTGAACGTAGACCTGTTCAACGGAGACAAGATTTTTCAACAGTTATTCTGCGGTGGTTAAAAGATAATGTATCGGACTTCATAAAAAGCAAAGATTGGCGATTCGATAGTCCAGATTTTAATCAACTCGTCTATAAATTGTGATTAGCGTTGAATTCAAAGGTGTGCCAAAAATGACCTCACAATCTAAAAAGTTTTACACATTCTTATGGAAAGCAACGATGGCAATTCCTGTGGAAGTAGTGCGTGCCTCGACTTATAACTATCCAAAAAGACAGCCTTTGTAAATTCAAAAGGTAACAATTTTGAGTGAAAGGTGCAGTATGTTAAATTTAAAGGTAAAATAAAATTTTCATAAGATTTACTTTAAAATTTGATTATAAAGGTTTTTATTTGAACTCTTTTACAATTGTATCAGAACTTATGGCATAACTAGGTATCTTATAGCGTACAAAATAAAAGTTAATTCAAATTAATGTTTCAAAACATGAAATTTGTCATTTTTCTATTTAAGAGCACTATTTTATAAGGGAAAAGGGATATTTTTGTGATAGTTCTCAGTAGCGTATAACCTCAGAATAAAACTCGTGCATATTAGTTTTATTTTAAAATCTAAAACTCTTCTCGTGAAATAAAATGTATTGTTTGTAAAAGGAGTGTGCATGAAGCATTTTCAGAAAAAATAAATTTATAAAAATAATTAATAGCTTTTAAAATAATTTACATAAAAGTAAGCAATTACAAACACATGCGCATGTTAAATTTTCAATAAGATAAGTAGATAAAACAAAGTTATTTCTGATATCGTTTGCCACGTCAATAAACAAAGTAAGAGCGCTTCCTAATTAATACGATGTTTAAAAACGAAGGCCTGTTCTAAATTAATGGCGTGGCACCGCCTTTCCGAATGGACGCGTGGTAAAAGCAATAAAATGCTTTCCTTTTCGCCGTTTTCGAACGTCTGTCCTTGATTTATGCGTGGGCCGCCCTGAGAATAGCTGATGTAAATATTCAGTGCTCTGTGATGTAGACTTTGTAACTTGCCCTTGCGTCTCTAATTTTCCGACTCATTTAGGCATTTAACGACTGATTTTTAAAATGGTAAACCATTTTATGTTATCAATTCTAGAATCTACGTAAATAATGATGTGTTAACATTTTAACGATTTATTGTTCATAGTTGTACTGGTATTTACTTTCTGCTTTGATATCATTAATTTTATGCTTGACAGAAAATTTATAAATTTAAATTATTTTAATATTTTTTCGTGGTTTTATCATCAACATCATGAAATTTATCGAAAGAGTATCACATTGATATAAATGCTTTATATCGCCGAACGTTTAGGGCGCTGATCTTTGGTACTAGAGTTCATGAGTTCGAATCCCACCGAATTTACCGAAAGAGTATCTCATTTTAGTTGATATGAATGCTTTATATCGCCGAACGTTTAGGGCGCTAATCTTTGGTACCAGAGTTCATGGGTTCGAATCCCACTGGGGCATAAATGCTCGCAGCCGTTTCGAATCGGAAATAAACTGGAGATCCCGGTTTCATTATCTGTCATGATGCATAAAGTAGACGGTAGAACACCAAACCAAACAGTGCTTTATATTAATTTTCAACTTTCAACTGTAGCCTATAACTCAATCTGCATTTTCGCGCCATTAAAACCAACACACACTTGTTCCTGACTGATCGGAACATTTCAATTCTTTCTTCTATTTTCGTAATATTTTTAAAAAATAATTATATCCGATCCTCGGGCTTGGCAAAGTTGACTCAGCCTTTCATCCCCTTCAGTGGGTAGACAAATTGAGGACTAAGCATACTTGGGACTTAAACTTTGGGGTTCCGCGTAAGGTCCCAGATAGCAAATTTAGTTTTCAGCAAACTTGCAGTAGTCTCGCTTTGCAAACTTGCAGCAAGTTCAGCATGACAAGTCTGCAAGTTTGAAACAAGACTGCAGCAAGTCTAAGAATTTTCGCTTGCTTCAAGGTTGTCATGACAAGGTTGCCACAGTTTTGCAGCAAAATAGCGTTGCAAAGGAGTGGTCGCTTTATGTTCCGTCTAACTTGCACTAATTTTGCTGCAAGTTTGTCGAGTTAAATTTATTATGACAAGATGTTATCCAGAAAAATCAAACTTGCTGCAAGTATTCATGCTATCTGGGGTGGACCATCTAACGGGGACATATGTTTCGCACCCCAGAGCCTATGGTCTTGGAAACGGAGACTGACACTGTAGGCCATGGCCCTCAAGTTGAGCTGTAGCTCCGGAGTTTTCTTTAATTATATCGTAATCCGCATTCAAATTCCACTTCATTGAACGGTATGGCAACAAAGTGAAAACCATTTTGTTAATAATAGAGCAATTTGTCGCAACGTCACGAACTACTATAATTCCATTCCCATTCATTTTCATGTTTACAACAGCCAATAGACAAACAATAAACTGCCTTTCCGTTTGAAACTAAAGTCTGAATTGTCATAAGCTGAGATGTGCCTTACTGCGTGAAATCGCCTTATAGAGAATAATCTAACTGCCAGTTTAGGCAAGTAATTAATAATTTTTAAACAAACACGTAATAAAAAAAGTTCAGTTTCTACTCAAAAGTATTACCCGTTTAAAAATCAAATAAATTATACAATGTAGTTTTTTACTCGAATTTAATATCTTCGATTAAGCTGATATTTACATTTATTGTGTCAGGAGTAATGTAACTCAAATGAATTGCTAGATGTTTGCCTTCAAAATATGTATTTTTCGCCGATTTAGATTTAGTAAGCAATATATTCTGAAGTGTTATTAATTCATCCATTGAGTTAATCACCGAATCGGTATAAAAAGAATACAAATAATTCCGTACCAAATTTAGAACCCGACCAACTGTATTTTCTCAAGGAATTCGTAGATTGTATTCTCAGTTTTTTTTCAAAAATGGATGTGGCTAAATGTGTTTTAGGAGATAAAATGCGATGAAATTAGGAGGATTCATCATTTAAGAAGATTTCTTAAATAATGACCTTGCAAAATTTTACGTATTCATTCTTTTCATCCTTTTTTACGGGTTTACGAATATATTATAAGGCTATCCTAAAGTTTAAATGTCTTCAGCCGAGTTTACTTAAAATTAATTTAAAAATTAGTTTCTCTGTATTACTATGAAATTCTCTCGTTTGCAATATGTAGACCTTCGGATAATTATTTAAAATATAAATAAAATGGTGTATTTATATTTACAATTTTTTTATTTTTTTTATTTTCCAAAAATGTTTGTTTGGGGACTAATACCTTTCAACAAATTCTCGTTTTAATTTAATCTATAATACTCATTGAAGCAAATTGAAGTAAGAAAATATGTTTAAGAGGGAATGTATAATTATGTGATTTAGAATTATTCTAAGTGTTTACTATCATTATAATGTAGTATTAAGAGATTTATTTGTACCCACAGCATTTTTACCCTAATATGCTATAAAAAATTTTAGCATTTTTTAAGTAATGCTTAATTGCTCATTATAATGTATAAGAAAGAGAAAAACTATCTTTTGAAACTAAAGGCGAGATTAAGAGTTGAAATTATTTAGCTAAGACTAGTTTAATTTAAATTTATTCTGAGCATGTCTGTAAAGTATTTTTGCAGGAACCTTATGGATTTTTTTTTTTTTTTTTTTTTTTTTTTTTGAATAGACTTCGAGACTATTCTTTGATACTATTCGAGTTAGCCTTAAAGATTTTATCCGATTGCAAATAATCCTGGAATTCAATGAAATCTTCAAAATTTATCATCAGCTGCTTTTTTTTTATATCTAAGAATAGTTTTATTCCAATTTATTATACTAACTATATCTTTAAAATACATATTTAAGGGAAATATCGATATTAATTTTTGTTTTGATTCGACATTTTTTCTTTGATACTATTAGTCTCCTTTAAAGCTTTTATCCATTCATCTATAATCCTGGAATTCAGTGAAATATGCAAAATTTATCATCAGCTGCTTTTTTATCTAAATAGTTTTATTCCAATTTATTATACTAACTATATCTTTAAAATACATATTTAAGGGAAATATCGATATTAATTTTTGTTTTGATTCGACATTTTTTCTTTGATATTATTAGTCTCCTTTAAAGCTTTTATCCATTCATCAATAATCCGGGAATTCAATGAAAACTGCAAAATTCATTCTCAGCAATTTTGCTGCTTTACTCTCGATCAAAAATGTTTTCCAAACTCATCAAATTTGCATTTAATCATTGTCTAGAAATGCCCGCTCTGTTTCTGCATCGAGTTCATCACCATTTATGGAATCTGAACCCTTTGGCCGACTGCCAAATCGTGATTTGGGCCTCTGTGAAGAATAAAAAAGCTCAACTCTCGGAAGCACAGACGCATCTGCTTTTTATCATTCATCCCTCTCCCCGTTCACTTTGCGATGCAGTTTTTTTAATATACACACTGAGGTTAGCAGTGAATGAATTTAAAATTGTGGTGGGTGCTAAATAATTCATGGCTTTTTGAAAAGAACACGGAACACCAATAAACCAGTTATGGATTTAAAATGAAATGGGATGATTCCTGGACAGTCTAATCTAAAAAAACAAAGGCATGTGAGGTCGGAATGATTTATTAATGTGATGAAGTACGTTATATGTTTATCCCCTATAGCCTAAGTTATCTGTACGTCTGTCCTCGATTTTATGAAGCGGTTGGACCTGGAATGGATAAAGGCATCCATAGTTAGCAAAATTCAAAGAGAGTAATGTTTATCTTCTCCTAAACTATAGATCCGATTCTAAAATAAATTGGTATAAATACGCTTCATATCACAGCGAAAAATAGTGCCTTCAAGGTTCGAAATCCACCCCTTCCCCTCTTTTCGAGCTTTTAATGCCATTATTTCAACTCCTATTTTCTCCGGTTAAGAGCAGGCGATTAAATTTATCAATTTATCACACAGCAAATAGGTAAAAATAACATTTTTCTAGCATTATGACGTCATTCCTTTAACCATCTCATTGAATCCTTTCTTATTTTAAATTATTTAAATTATGCCTTATTTTCATACGTTTTATCATTGAACTTAGATATTACGTAAATAATTTTCTTTTATATTTGGCTTAAGTAATAGATTAGGTACATATGTGATAATTTTAAATTGAATCATCGATTATTTTTTGTTGCAAGATAATTATCAGAAAAAAAAACATTTTTTACCTGCTTCATAAGGTACTTTCCAATTTTGGAAAATTAAAAATTTTTGCTGATCCCGTCATATGACGGGCTATATGCTAGTTTTAAATAATGATAAATATGGAAACGGGTATAATTCATCATTTGAAAGCAATTAAACATATTAAACTTAAGATGAAAAATTTTTTTTTGTGGCATCATGATCTATAATAGGGTAGTTTTATTTTTTTTCTCCATCGAAAAACTGGCGCCTTTTTGCAGAATATCATTAAATTGATACAACATAATACGAAAAATTCTACTGTTATATACTTCCTTTTTATAACATCTAGAGATAACTAATTGTTATTCCGTTAAAATTAGAATGCTAGAATAAGCCCAAAAGACATCTTTGATGGTTGAAAAATGTATTATTTGAGTCACGTTTCGCTTTGTGAAAGGTGTCAAGTAGCCGTTCTTTATTTCTTATTCTGTGTAACACTGCACAGCGTACTACCCCCGTCTATGGGCCTCTCGCTATAAGGCGTGTTATGTCATGGATTAAGTAACCGAGTTCGTATTCTTTTTTCCATGCTGTGAGAGATTAGTGACATTTGCGTCGTACAAAACGTATCTGAGAACAAATAGGAATGACATTAAAGTGTTGTAATTATATAATTATGTTATGTTATTAAAGATCTTGTGACATTTCGTACGTTGCGCACTCTTATCTGATTGAGGACGGGTGAGTGCTCAGAACCAGTTCCTGCTGTCAGGATGAATAAAATTACGGAATATTTAGTGCCAGTGTGGTCGCCCAATCACACAACTGATTAGTGCTGGCTGATGTAGCGATATATCGTCAAATATCGCAATAACGGTATTTGAAATACTCCTCTGTCGGTATATCGCGAATATTCCTAATATATCGCGAGTGATGATATATCGCTAATATTCACGATACTTTCACCTAGAGCGCGATTTATACCTCTGGGGGCCCCGGTCTAAAGCCTCATATGGGGGGCCCCATTTATCTTACCTTTCTCGAACTCGAGAGTGATTTTATTTTATAAGCTGCTATATGAGTTGAAATACTCCTGACTGGTATACATAACCTAAACATTTTGTGTATCTAATTAAATGAAATATTTTTTTTTTTTCGAATTCCACTAAACTAACTTCAAATATATTACAGATATCTGTGCAATCTAAGTACAGTATCTGACTTTAACGATAAAACTGTGATATTCTTGAATCACACTCAGAGTACCTGTAACATTTTATAAAGGAAAAAGTACTGGTTTAAATTAATAAAAATTACCATTTGAAGTAAACTATCATATGAGACTTTGTTTTACAAAATTCCAAAAATTAAATACTTTTATTCTTAAATTACCAATTTTAAAACTTTCTGTTCATTCTTAAATCTTAAAAAGAGAAAAAATAGATATCAGATGCTTTTGGATAAATATATTTTCTCTGATTTGTTAACCACTTCAAGTGGGCAAAAAGTAGTTTAAGATTTTTTCCCTCTCAGAATAGATAAATTTGTAAACTGGTGTAACTGATATGGTCGGTATATTTTGAATAATATACACATTTAAAATGTTAACATTGCTTCAAAGTATTAAGCAAATAAAAGTTTACTTTTGGCTTAAAATTATGGAATAAATTCAATTTACTGACTTTTGAAGCCCACCAACAACATACACACTCCAGTTTGTCATTAATAAAAGAAAATTAATGTTTTCCGGCATAGTTCCGGAAAACATGAACAAATTCTGAGATGTACCAAAAAATTAATGTGTATTTTTTTAAAATCCCCCCCTAGAGTGGGGGCCCCTGGCCAGTGCCCCAAATGCCCCGCCATAAATCAGGCCCTGATTTCATTCCGGATATACCGAATGTAGTACTTCGCATGATGAGCAAATATACTCAGTAAAGAACTGCGCAATACTCTTCAAACCGCGAACTTAACTACCGATTGAATCGAATTACAAGCTTACTCTTTTGATGTTACAGAAATTCGTAGTTCGTAGTACTACAGATTATCGTGGAACTTTATGACCTTCAATCGAACCGGAAGTTCTAAGGTAATAATATTTTCTGTTGGTCTCTCCACAAATAGTAATTATTTTTAATTAAACATCCACAAATTTTTTGTATTAATTATTATTTTTGAGAATGCCACGAAATATCGGTATTTACTGAACAATATATCGCGATATTAAAATTAAAATATCTTCCAGCTCTACAGCTAATAATATAAGTTTAGTCCGTACAAGTTTGGCTATGTATATATGTTGCCACTAACGGTATATTTAAACGACAAACTTAAGATTTCGTAACTGTTGATGGGAAATAGGCATTTAAATTTAAAGGAATAAAAAGTAAGTGAGCATAGTATCTTTCGAGCTGAAAATTCTTCATAATATCAGACTATTTTTTAATGAGTATGTAAAATGTTCTGTTCTGTTTGGAATAAAAACTTTCCCACATCATTGAGGATACATTTTTTTTCACTTTTATATGAAAAACAAAATACTAAATAGTAATTAATGTAAGATGTAAACATTTAAATCTCAACAAAATATTCAGTAGTAAAATTAATTTAATTAATGATCTATTTACTAAAATATTAATAAAAGATTCAAAACGTTAAAGTTGAAATGAATCTAAAGTTTTGATTTGGTTTGGAACGGTACGGTCTACTGTTTTGCTACACGAGAATTAATGAGACCAAGACCTTTTGCTTAAAACCGATTCCGAACGGCTACGAACATCCATGCCATCAGCGGAACCTGCGAAATCTAGTACCGAATAGAAGCGCCTTACCCATTCGGCCATCGTTTACGCAATCACCTAAAGAATAACGCAGCTGTAATAGAACATTTTTTATAACATTACCATTCTTTTAGAAGTTAGTTCGCATGAAGAACTAATTTGTCCAAAGTTTTATCACATAATCGAGATTTAATTATAGTGCGAAATAATCTTATCTGCTGAAAATATTCTCTTAGGTACCACATTCGTTGATCGGTAGTTTTATACTGTACAAATATTATAAATAAAAAATTTTCGAAAGGGAGGGGGAACAGTTTACAAATTTTAAACTAATTTTATACAAATTTGATGCAAATTTATTATTTGTGAATTGCCAGTAAAAAAACTTTCAATTTACTCTAGGGAGATTGTTTAGTTTCGTTATATGAATATTTGTATTATATGTGAATTATATAATATTTATTATAAATTATGTATTATATATTATGAATATTTTTTTTTTCAAAAAATAAAATATATACACCAAGTGAAAAAGAAGTAGAAATCTACATTTCCGCAAAATAACTTTTGAAATTGTGAACTAGAAACTTAATTTTTTATATCAAATAGAAGTTTGTTATCTGTTTTATTCCGCGAATCTCATTTTATAGTATGATAAAGTATACATTTTTAAATTTCTTAACAGTTTTTATTAAATTTTTAAGTTTTAAAATGTCAGATACCTTCAAAGTTTTAACTTTATAGAATGAGATATTTATCTCCAGTTTAATATATAAATTTAGCTTCTAATACATATTTAAAAATTAATCTTTCGAAATATGTATCAGAAACTAAATTTTTGTAACAATTTTTCCATTTTCGTAGAGGAAAAAGACTGCCTTATAGAAGTATATTTATTTTAATTTTTTTTTATGGAATATATGTGACTGTAAAATAATAAATCTCACAATAGAAAGATGAAATATGACAACAGATATATCTTTTACTCTCGGAACTTAACTAGTCAAACCAGTTGTTAGAATTTTCTTCGAACTTTCAGAATCCCGCAATGACAATCGTTCGTCGTCTTTGTTTTTTAACCACATGTGTATTGTATTTCCCTTCTTTCTATCAATAGAATTGCAGTATTTGTAATTGAAAATACGAAGCAACTAAAAGAAGAAAAATACATATAATTAGTCACGACATCACGGAAGAAGCTTTCCGAATCCATCTAAACGTTTGTCTAGATGGCAACTGTAGAATAAAATTTATATAAGTGTATATAAGCTGTTAATGTTTTACGATCGCCTCACGTGTTGGATAATTATAAGGTGATTTTCATCCGAGTCTTTATTTCCCTTCTTTTCTTTTATCGACAGAATCTCTCCGATGCGTGCATTTAAACTGCAGGCTTCGTTTAGTTTCCGTTAGAATAATTACCTTGGCAACGGAAACCAGTGACGTAGACAGAATTAGTTTTCGGGGAGGGTTCAGAGTTTTAATCCAAAGTACAATTAACTTTCAATCTCATAAAAATATTTCATTACACAAAGTACATAATACATTATATACATAAGTCTTACAGCCATAATTTTGCATACATGCATGCAAAACTATGATACTTTTCAATCTCGAATTATTTTGTTAAGTTTCCGAAGAAAAAGAAATTTAAAAAATTTTAATTACTATCCTTTTAAAATATATTAATATAATCAAAGATTGTGTTTCATCAAAATAAAAACAGAAATACTATAATTCGCATAATTGCTGACGACAGACTTAAAAACACACACACAGAATTAAAAACACAAAAGATAAAAAGAACACAAAAATTGAAACACAGAATGCAGTATTTAAAAAAATACAGAGCGTAGAAATAAAGAACTATAAGCAGAAATAAGGAATTAAAAACAAAAAACTTATTTAGTTCCACCTTTTAACATTTTAAAACAACTCTCTTAAGTCCTGACTGATAATTTTCTGAAGAGTATCTCAAGAAGAAAAAAATTATTTGTATTTCTGAAAAAATTCTTAAGGTATTTTAAAGTTAAAGTTACTCTACAAATTGTTTACTCTACAAATTGTCTTAACATTTTCTCAAGAATTCTAAAGACGAATTTCATTCACCTTAAGAAATTCAGAATGTCTCAAAAAAAATTGTAGATATTCTTAAAAAAAAAAATATTATATTTTTGAAGATTTTCTTAAGATAATGGTACTTTTTAAAGAATAGAAAATTTTAGATTACTTTTAGTAGGGGCACACATAAATATACTTTAAAATGAATCCGCAACGCTATCTATAATTTCCATGTATCTTGAAAAATATATTTCCAAACATACTGTGACTTTTATGTTACGCTCTAAGTATCTACCAGTTTTAAATTTGCCTGGTAAATGCTGAAGCATATTTAGTGTACACCCCATTATTTATCAGACGAATTTAAACTAAAGTAATTTAATGTTTATAAATATAGCTGGAACTAAATTAATTTTAGTTCCTAGAAATCAGTAAGCAATTTAAAAGAAAAGCTGGTTACAGATAGAAATATTGTACTACTCGGTATTCCTTAAGCTACGCGTGTTCCCCATGTGGTGTTAAATGAGTAACAACTTCGCAGCCATGTTTGGCATAAAGATATGTGTCTGTATTGCCAGCTGGATTGGAAAAAAAATTATATATACTGGCTCTATGCAAATTTTACAACTCTTAAATTCAAGCTCATACATGCTCGACCTACGAAAAACTCCAGCGTCTCCTCTCACACAAATAATCTCGGTCACTGTAACGTCAGTCGTCCACGCCCCTTCTCTGCCTTTTTCAGATGAGAGCTCAGGGAGGTTGAAAATAGAGGCTCCGGAACCCCTAGTAACGTAAATAACTTCCCTTCCTTTTCGAATGACATCATAGCGAACCGTAAATACAAACAAAATGCATATTAATATAAAATACATATTCAGAGAGTGATGCTACATTACACATTTACAGCATTGCGAAAGTAACTTATTACTTTTACTATAATAATGAATTATTAAAAAAAATCTCATCAACACGACTGAACAAAAGGAAACTTTGCGCATAAAATTTTATCATGACAAAAAAGGTCAAAACATTCTGAAAGCGGAATATATAGTTGTGAATAAAAATTTCTTCAGAGATAAGAGTCGTTTATAGACTGATAAAGCTCTTTGATCATTTCTGTTTTATCTCTTTCAGCAATATTCAAGACGGAAAAAAATTATCATTTGTGTTTATTTAATGGTTTTGATTATGAAAGCTCTAGCAGAATTTCCTCTCAGAAAAAAAATTATCTTTTCTCGGATATTGATCTCCTTCTTATACCCATCTCTTTTCCTGATAAGAACGATGACTAAATTATATAACCGCATGAAATGATTTAAATTCTGATTGTGACACATAAATTTGATATCAATTTTTCCTAGGAATGGGCAAAAGGCGGCCCGTCAGTGAAATTTTGCCGCCGATCGTGAAACTCATTAAATTTATAATTGACACAAATATCATATTTAATATTATAAATATAAATATTATTCGAATGATTTACTGATTATTAGTATTATTATTATTATATATGCACATTTTTAATTTTTAACTGTTTTTATTGTTAATTTGGGAATAATAATAATAATCAAAAATTTAATACTATTGTTTTCAAATTTCAACTAAATGCACATATATATATATATATATATATATGTATACATGGATATATATATATATATATATATGTGTGTGTGTGTGTGTGTGTGTGTGTGTGTGTGTAATATCAAAATTATTTCACTTTAATATCGCTTTAAAAACCACCTCTCTCCCATTCTAATTCCTTAAAATCTATTTTCCCAGCCGTAAAAAGTCTTAATCAAGGGAGTGTCCTTGACTTAAAATTCTTTCAACATATTTCCCAAAGCCTTCTTCACAAGAGATGTAAATTTCCTGTCAATTCAACACATTTTCCAGCTGTCGCCGGCAAATGGCTCAGTTTTTTCCCTTATCTAACAGTTAAATTCGCTGGCTATTTGTTGTAGAATATTCCCCTGTAGATTCCTTCCGGTTTCCTGAATAAGTAAAAATAGATTATGACGCTTGAGCTACGTCATCGGCATGATCCACGTGACTTGAAGGTGATTTATAATTGGTTGGTACAAACAACTATTAAAACAGAATGTACAGTGTTTGCGAAGAGTTCGTTCGTAAGAGCATACCTGAATAAACTGTTTTGTTTTGATTAATGCATTACATTTTGGTTTCACTCGTCTACGGTTCCGCGACTTCAGGGCTGAAATATTATCTATGAACCACCTTCGAGATGAGGGGAAAATATATAATATGTGTATGTGTGTGCGTATGTAATCCAGCAGAAATTATCCCCTCTGTTCTTAATAATTATGTAGTCCCTGTTGTTTTTGCTAGCCTTGGCTACTGGGCAAGAAGAAGCTTAATCAGCTAGCAGTAATAAAGTAAGATGCAGTCGGCCCATATTGAAGAGAATGGCACACAAGTCCAATAATTTAAAAGCTGTTAGAAAAGGACATCTTCACTAGTCAGCGGCAAACGAGAGAAAGTACGTGAAAGCACTTACTGGAACAGAGGTAGACCCTATAGCGAGACAGAGACGAAATATTTCTCAGAGAAACGAAACTTAGCGAATTTAACTGTTAGATGAGGGGGGAAATTGAGCCATTTGCAGGCGATAACTGGGAAATGCGGTGAGTGGGCAGAAAATTGGCATCTATTGCATAGAATACTTTGGGATATGGGATGGAATAATTTTAAGTCGAGGACACTCCTTTGATTAAGATTTTTGTGTCTGGGAAGAGAGATTTTATGGAAATAGAATGGGAGAAAGGAGTTTTTTAAAGAGATATTAAAGTGGAATAATTTTGATATATTACATATATATATATATATATATATATATATATATATATATATATGTGTGTGTGTGTGTGTGTGTGTGTGTGTGTGTGTGTTTAGCTTTGTTTACAGTTCTCATTATTAACTTCCACTGCACGTATATTCATTCATAAAGTATGGTGGATGTAGCTTTTTCTCAGTAGCTCTTGTAATTGGTTGTTAAAAACCTTGCTTAGTTGGCAACGAGTGTGGGTTGCCACTCTCATAAATACAAAATTTTAACAATCTTCGTCTAATTGTTTAGGAGTTACGCGAGGTACGTTCAAACATACAGACGTTACGTCAAAATTAATTCAGGAATAGTCAAAATAGATATTAAAAGTTTCAAAGTTAAAAGTTCCTTCGCATAAATACAAAACTAGTCAAAACTAATTCATTCATGCTCAAAATGACTATTTCAGTCGAAATACAAACAGAGTTTTTCGTAATTGCAATTCATCCTTTACTTCGAACAATGGTTTAAAAAAAATCTCCACACAGCATGCGAATGTTTATAAGGGTCCTTTATAGTATTTATTATATCTTCCGGAATATTTTTTAAATTATTCAATGCTTCTTTCGTCCACAACGATTAAAAACATTTTATCTTAAGGTGGGTCTGCCATATTAGATTCATCTCGCTCATAGTTAACCTATGGGGGAAAAAAAGGGGAATTTCTTCTGGCTGGTTCGCATTTAAAAAAATATATCACTTGATAAAATTCTCTTAGGTGTTATCATTTCCTTTTTTAAAAAACACCGAAAAAGATATATTTAATTTTACATTATTTGAGAGGAATTTTGGTAGGTTATTTTTCGAAACAAATGAAAACATTTAACAAACATAAATTCAAAAGATAACATCCGACAGAGTTTACTGTTCTATTGTTTGTTGTATATATATTTTTAAAGAATTCTGAAAATATCAACCGATCAGAGGGAATTTTATTTTTCCCATAGGTTGACACATTCATTGAAGGGAATGAATCCAATAGGGCATCTAGAGACCTACCGTAACTGATACTTTTTCCAGCACACGTATCTCGTACGATGCAGTATTCCTATCATTGTAACGCATGAACGCTGAAAGTCTTTCCAAACGAATAATGGATCAAAAATGAAAATGAAACCTGGATTAATGCTTTTTTCGCTCATCATACAATCTTTCCCTTTCCCTTCTTGATTTACTAATCGTTGACGAAGACAAAAGATTGTGTCTACAAGAAAGGGAATATGTTTTTTATTACAATTCTGCTGTACTGTTTCAACGTTCAAAAGGATGGGTTTTGATTCTAAAACTCTATCGACTTGATTAGTCAACCTGAACTAATTACAGCTAGACCATCTTCTCACGCGTTGTTTAATGGTTTGTTAGGAAGTGACTGTTTTTCTTTACTTTATATTGTTTCATAAATATTTATTAATCATGTGATATTGTGAAATTGCTTTGTTTTACCTGAAGATAAACCAACTTTTTACCTCCTTATAACTGTAAATGTTTGTATAAAATGTAAACCGTCACTGAGTGAGACTTAGTTCCATTTTACCGTTCCGGGATCGATTCCTGGTGTTTTTTTTTAAACATTTTTGCTTTTATTTTTTCAGTTACTCTCTTAAATCTGATAAAATCCTGCCATCTCTTTATAATTAAAAAAAAAATGTTTAAATAAAAATTAAATTTATAAAATTTAAGGCAATTTTACGAAGCAGGGCACATCTCAACTTATGACAATTCTGGCTTTAGTTTCAAACGGAAGGGCAGTTTATTGTTTGTCTATTGGCTATTGTAAACATGAAAATTAACGTGAAGGGCATTATAGTAGTTCGTGACGTTGCGACAAATTGTTCTATATAAGAATAAAAATCTTTCAATTTTAATTGCTCTTTTTTAATTTCATGTAGTTAATTTTGTCCTGTTCATTTTTCTTTTTAATTCTGTTTAGTTTTAATTATTATCACATTTATCAGATCATTTATTTTCTTGGGTTACTTTATCTCTTTAAAATAGTTAAACAATCTCAAATCAAAATTTAATCCGCACAGTAATTTGCTTTCAAAATCAAAGGTATGTGGTAAATATGTAATATTATTGCAGCTCAGAATTTAATATAACAAATGTGAAACTTAAATAGTAATAACAGGAAATCTACGATAACGTTGTATTTTATGATCTTTAAAATTTTAATCTAATATTCCCGTGAAAGCAAGTGAGAATAACATAACATTAAAATTTGAGCAGAACCTGTAAATTAAATGCGTGAGAAATCTAAGCATTTAAATATTACAAGACTTTATTTTAAAATTCATTATTAATGTAAATAACCACTGTAGTACAAAAAATATAAATTAATTCAAAATAAACAACGTGTGTGACGAGAGCTCTCCAAATCAAAAGGAATGGCGCTCACTGAACGACAAAATTGTCCGATAAATGATATCGGCCACTGAATCGGTTGGTTGGAAAACGAGTAGCTCAACTACGTGCATGTTACGTGTGCCGATGTCGGACAACGACAGTCGTCTTATGTAGCCTCCACACTATGGCCAATTGTTCACCACTTCCTGATGGTGACCTTGGACAATGGTTCACGGGTCGCATCCACACGATGGGCCACTAAATGAGCCGAACGCTTGGATTCGTCCATAGGGTCTACTGCGAACTTTAGTTGCGCATCTGGCTGCCTTTGATATTAATGTAGCCTCCACACTATGGCCAATTGTTCACCACTTCCTGATGGTGACCTTGGACGATGGTTCACGGGTTGTATCCACACGCTGGGCCACTAAATGAGCCGAGCTCATGGATTCGTCTATAGGGTCTACTGCTCACTTTAGTCGAGCATCTGGTTGCCTTTGATCTTTGGAAAAAAACCGCCTCCGAAACCATCGTCCGCCAAGGCTATTTTATCGTCTGCCGCCATCGACCACGATAAGTCAAACCCCCTCCAGACGGTGGTCATGGCTTGCAGTGGACCATAGTGTGGAGGGGCCTTTAGATTTATCACTGTCGTGTCGGTAAGTGGGAAAGCGCTCTAAGGTTGACCACCTAACCGGGATATATGCTTCGCAACCCGGAGCCCTTCGTTTCGAAAGTTTAGTTTATATCCATTTAATAATAAGGGGATTTAAAAACTCACACTGAATTTTTCGCCTTTCTTCTTCCTTGTGCATAGGTACCAGTGCTTCCGATATACTCGGAAATTTTTCGATATTTCGATGTTTTTCCGACATTTCGATCGGAAAACTAATTCTTCCGATTTTCAGCGATATATCCTAAAATCCCTAAAAATTCCTGTTCTCGTTTTGTACTTCCCTCTGTCGATAATTCTGTATTCCAGCAAAAAGTAAAATGCAAATATTCATCCCCAAAAAATCAGAACAGATTTTAGACAATCTCTGTCTAATAAAACTTTAGAACAGTTATCTTGTGTAATTTTTTTATTTAAACATTACTTATATCTATGTATGTATGTATCTATCTATCTATCTATCTATATATATATATATATATATATATATATATATATATATATATATATATATAGCGTGATACTGAAAAAACAAATGTGTATGCTTGCATAAATATAAATATGTATATTGACTTGTTGTCAGTGCCTACAAACAGAATATATTCTGTTTGCACTGTTAATACCAACCACAATTATAACTGTGGTTGGTATTAACAGAGCACTTATATATTTGAAGTCAATTAAGATCAATAAGGCAATTTGTCGCAACGTCATGAACTACTATAATGCCTTTCCCATTCATTTTCATGTTTACAACAGCCAATAGACAAACAATAAACTGCCTTTCCGTTTGAAACTAAAGCCAGAATTGTCATAAATTGAGATTTGCCCTACTGCGTGAAATCGCCTTATTGAAAAATATGAAAAATTATTTTACATATCTTTGGGTTTTGATTCCTCGTATTTCCGCTCCCATTAAATCATAATTATTTCCGAAAACGAAAACAATGACCTGCTATAAATTTTCGTGAGATTGTCGGACTGTTCTTTGGTAAGAGAGACATTTTAAACAAATGTAGATATATGTATTATCGAGATTGATAAAATTATCATAAAGGTCCGAGTAGAAATGATTATTAAAGACTAGAAAATTTTAAAATGCGAGTAATGCATAATCCGGAAATAATAAGCACTTGCTAATAAAAATGTCAACATTGAACATCATGAACTGTGACGTCACAACCAATCACCAAGCATTTTCAAGTCACTTCGTTATCTCTTAACTTTAAAATTAATTTTTAAAATGATAAATCCATTTTATTTATTTATTTATTTTTTTACATTTTTGAGGACGTTTTTGGAATTAGCGGGTCTGGAATTACCAAAAAAATATTAAGTTGTTCCATCCCCCCCCATGTGCAAATTCCTCATTGTGAAATACAGTAAAAGTTTAAAATGTTTTTAAAATGAATTTGACAAACAATTTTTGAAAATAGCAAAATCTTCTGGAACAACATTTGGAAATGCTTAAGTCTAATAAGTTTGTTTTATATATTGGATAAACAGTATTGCAATTTTTCACCTTTTAACTTATGTTTTATATATACACTAAAAAATGTTATTTCAATAAACAACAGCATTTTTTTACTTTTAAAAAGTGCTTGTGAATACTAAATTTATATATCTTTCATAGATTAAATAAACCTTGCCATTTTTTACTTTTTAAATTTATATTTTTATCTACAAACTAAAAAAATGTCGTTACTGCGATTTTTCTCTTTTGTAAATTGGCAACTATGTTTGTGTATCCATCTTATTGAAATTTCTCGTTAATTATAGTGCTTATTGTAATCAAAAAGGGAGACGCACAACTAGATGTTACACTTTTAAGAATAAAATTTGAGTTTTGCGAGATCGATACGTGCGTACATATGTACAGACGTCACGTCAAAACTACTCAAAATTCGTTCAGAGGTGGTCAAAATGGATATTTAGAGTTTCGAAGTATAAGTTTCCTTGTATGTACACAGAGACGTACCGCCGAAATTAGTCACAATAGCTACAGGTATAGTAAAAATAGGCATTTCCATTGAAACCTGAAGAAAGTTTTTGCGGTCAGAATACTTCGTACAAAGAAGTGAAAATATAAATTTTGAAATGGTACCATGTCCTCTGAAGCACCACATTTAAATATATAGTAAGTAAAAATTGTTTGAAATTTGAATAGCCTACAATTTTCAAGTTTGCAAAATTTCGAGGCTAATCTCCGCCTGTTCTTCTGAGAGCTCTGCTAAATATAACGCAGGATGCGAGGTCTTAAAAACATGGCAGTTTTCGTTTCGAAACGTTCTACTTGAATAGACTGAAAACGCAAGGATTTTTCTCTTTTCTAATGCTTTTCTTTTTATTTGACACACATAAAATATTTATGTTTCTGATAATTAAAGACGAACTAAAAATGTATATGTTATTATTATTATTAGATATCTAAAGTCAAAGCACTTTAAGTCGAAAGATAAGAAATTAAATATAACCAGCTAAAATTGGTTAAGGGACGTTCACAACCGATTTTGGTTCGAATTATAATAAAAAAAAAAAGCACAAATTATTTTTTCAAAGACATATTTTTTAAACCACCGTTGAGTTAGTTCTTCGTTATAAAAAGTTTGGGCACTCTTGCTTTAGGATTATGTTGTATTGCAGTATTTTGTGTATGTGTGGGGGGAAACAAAATAATTTTCCTCCTTTCCAAACTAATTGAAGCCGAACGATGGCCAAATAGGTAGGTTGCTGTTCTTCAGAACTATAGTTTGTGGGCTCGAATCCAACTTTGGCATAGATGTTCGTAGCCGCTCGAAATCGGCTTTAAGCAGTAGGTCCTAATCTCATTAGCAAAATAGTAGAGCATAGCATTCCAGACAAAACAAAACCAGGAGCCATTATTATGGCAGTGTGTAATATTGTGACACTAGTACATTGACACGAATATCAAGGTATATTAAAATTATTTTCTCAGCTACTCTTACACTAAGCGCGCACTGGATACTTTTTCCTGAGCCACTGTTTTATCTATCTCAACAAAATACAGCGGTGTCCACGCTGTATTTTGTCATGCATCCACTATGTAAAGAAAGTGTCCGCGTTGCTAAGAGCGCACACCCACGGATGTTTGTATAGACTTGTTCCTATAGACAAAACTGCTTGTCATCAAAAAGCATCCCCCAGCGCGCCCAGGCTTAATTTGGATCTGTACTTGCTATTTGGTTTTCTCTTCTTCCATGTTAACTAACCATGGAGAAACACCAAACGATCTCACCTACTCTCTCGCCGTTTTTTTTCTCTCTCTCCTTTTATTAAATCTGCTCTTCATGTATTAATTTCACAAATATCCATTTTTTTTTTTTTGGGGGGGGAGAGATTTGGTAAATCGACTTTACGAATTTATTTTGTTTAAAGTTGGTTTGTACCTACCATATTGGATTCCTCTCCCTCCATGTTACTTATCAAAGGAAAAATAAAATTCCCTATAGCCGACTCGCATCTCAAAAATTCTTTAAACACTACAAACCACTTGATAGAAATGTAAATTCTCTTTAAGAAACGTAGGGAAAAATATATTTATTGTTAAATTATTTGTGAGAAACTTCGGCATACTTTTTTATTTCAAACATACATAAAAAAATATGACAGACATAAGTTCAGAAAATTAAAGGAATAGATGGCATCCTAAAAAGTTTGCTGTTCTATCACGTGGTGTTTTTTATTTTAATTTTTAAAATGCGAACTAGGTCAAATGGAATTTTATTTTCCTTATAAATTTACATTGAGCGAGAGGTATCCAATATAGCAAATACAGACCCACCACTAAAATATTTACAGCTATACTCTTTCTTCTATCGGGGAAAAGTTATTTTGAGTATAAGACTGGACCACAGACATTTACATCCTCATCCGGCAGGGAACTGGGAGAGGGGGAAGGGTAAACAACCGGCAAATGCGCTTGTAATAATATCTTTGATCGTTTCTAAGTAAAAAGGCGTATTTTTTTGTTCCAAATTCCTAGAGGAGTGAACTGAATAGAGATAAAAGTCTCTATTCTATCGTGCCCTTTCCTTAGAAGAACGACATCCAAAATTGAATGCGATAATAATGAAGGGTATGCGAATTCTTCGAACAGTAAGAAATAACTGAATCACTTTTTGCTGCTTAAATTTGTCCTTTTATTTATTTATTTATTTATTTTTAAAGTGTGAAGCAGTAATTTACTTCTTTGGCGGGGTGTTTCCCTTAAACTAATGTTGTAATTTGACAATATTACTAGTATTAAATAATCATTATCTAAAAAAAAAAAATGGTTATCTAGCTTCTAATTAACGGCATCTTCTAGATCTATAAACATATGATTATTAACGACTTTTTCTTTTTCTACATGACAAAGTTCATGCGTCTTTGGCATTAGCTGTTCCGAAAGAAAGTAAGCGAAAAAAAAAAACATGGAAAAATATCACAGAGCCTATTATTATTGAGATAAAAATGGCAAATGTTGCATAATATCATACGGTATAGAAGTAAAAAGTTACCTAGAAATTTGCCATCAAGAGGGCGAGTTTTTGAATAGTTTATAGCTTTGGGTTTCAAGATTGGGTGAAATCATGCCATAGAATTAAGAAGGGTAACACAACATAAGAACTTTGTTGGTAGGTTTAGAGCACTGTGCAGGGCCGTAGCCAGAAATTATTTTCGGAGAGGGACATTGTTTTTTGTGAAGGATACTTCAATAAAACTACAGGTTTTTTTATGTATGTATACTCCTAATGAGTATTATAATACAATAGGATTTTAAAATATCAAAATGATTAAAAAATGATATAATGAACAAATTTATAGCCTTGAATGAGTAATATAGTAACTACACTATGAATTAACAGTAAAATTAACATTGAAAATATATAAACTATACATGGTAATAAATTCTAATTTTTAAAACAGAAGTATAACAAATAAATAAATAAATAAATAAATTTGAAAGAAAATGAAAATGTTCAAATTTTTACTTTATATTATAAAATATGCTTTTTTTAATTTTCGCCAAAAAATTTCCACAATTTCTTCCAATTGTGAAACATTATTGTGATGAGTTGCCAAAAGTGCTAGTCAATCTGTTCTTACATGTCGAATCCAATTTGGACCTACTCCTTAACTCAATGTCACTGCTCTAAGCCCACTTTTGTCCATGCACAACTAGGCAGATGACACACACACATGGTCCATTTTCTTTCCACAAAACGGTATTTTAGAATTTCGGAGGGGAACCAGTCCCTTAAATCCCTCCCCTTGCCTACGGCCCTGGCACTGTGGATTACTTTTTTTCTACAAGAGGGCTAATGAGACCGAGAACTACTCCTTAAAGCCGATTCTAAACAGGTACGGACAAGAATGTGTAAAAATAATGTTACTTTGGTTCCTAAGTTTCTTTCTAGTTCAAACCGGTCCTGTTCTGGTATGTCTTTGACTATGACTCACGGGAAGAAGTAAAAAAGCTGAACCGAATGTAACTTATTGTTACAGTATGCAAGTAGTGGGATTCCAATTCATGAACTCTGGTATTGAAGAGCACGCCCTATCTATTCGACTATAGTCCGACACAGATGTTCGCATTCGTTCGAAATCGGCTTTAAGCATTAGGTCCCGGTCTCATTAGCCCTCGTGTAGCAAAACAGTAAAGTCTAGGGCTCCAAACCAAACCTGCTCATAATGAAGACGATTTATCGGTGGTTGAAAGAAAATCAGATAAACCACACTACCTTTTAGTACGGGTTTGAATCCCGCTTTGAGCACGGATGCTCGCAGTCGTTCAAAATCGGCTTTAAAGAGTAGGTTCTGGTCTAATTATCCGAACGATGGCCGAATGGTTAGAGTGCTGGCCTTCGGTACCGGAGTTCTTGGGTTCGAATCCCATTGCGGCATGTATGTTCGTAGCCGTTCGGAATAGACTTTAAGTAGGTCCCGGTCTCATTAACCCTCGTGTTGCAAAAAGTAGACCGTAGCACTCCAAACTAAACCAAACCTGGTCTAATTAAGTCCTCTGTGGCAAAATATAGACAATAAGGCTCCTGAGTGAGTAATCAGATATTATTATCAAACTAGCAAATGAGAAAGCTAGAAGAGTGCAGTTTATTGGGGCGTTTCGTTATTTTTGTCTGATAGGATATACATTTTAATCAACTTTAAATAAAATGTATATATTCATATTTTACTTTTATGTTAAATGCATGGATCACGTATATATTAGTAGCTATATTGATGTATTGGACATTGTATGTGTATCTATGCACTGGGCTAAGTCATGGAATCCGTATTGATAAGTGGCGGTCAAATACTATATTGCATGCAGGCGGCAAATAGTCTAGGACCGACCCTGTATATATGGCTGTCTTATTTGCAATTCCTTCGTATTTGTCATGGATTAAGTATTTCGGCGTCCCTATTAAATCTACAAATTAAACATTATCCTCTAATTCAGAGTGAAGAGTGTTTGTTCATTGAGACTTGTCGTTTCACCTTGGCGTCGTGACAGATTAAAATAATTTTCTCGCGTAGGATTTCATGACGAAATAATAATATAAAGAATCTTCAGAAAATAAATCCCACTTCCTGCCAGTCGTCTTTCTCCGTTTTTTCCCTCCTAAAATCACGTATGTCTGAGACGGGATGTAAAGAAACCTTTGACTCTTTACGGAGGCGTTAGAATATCGATGAGGTTGCCATTTTGGCGGATGTATTGCCTTCCACCAGCTTTTCTCAACTTTTCAGTATTAGCGACCCAATTTTCAATCATAATTTTCATTGCGCCCTCCCCTGTCTTATATGATAACAATATACACAATAATAATGCATTGAGAGTATTTTAACACTACAACTCTTAACACATTGTGTGCGGGTACATTTCGCAGCGGAATTGTACCGGGAGCGGTCGTTTTGCGAGTCAATTTAGTTATTCAGTTAAATCTCAATAGATCGAAAATTATTTCATTTTTTAACCAACTTTTCGTATTTTATATTGAAATATATAAACAAATATATAAATAGAAATATATAAATAACAACCATAAGATTTTTGTAAACAAAAAATATATTTTTTAGTGGATAAATTTATAATAGTATCGTAAATATGAAAAATCAAATAGAAATAGTAGTGTATAGTTTCAATCTTTTCGAATTATGTTATATATAAACATTTTTACTTTATTAAAAAATGAAAAGAACAATCATAAAACTAATAATGTAAAAACTCGTTTTTATTGGTCTAAATTTTTTCAGATTTATGTAGTAGACAAGAACATTCGGCTTCGTTTTCCCGTATATACCGTTATTTTTGTACCCACAAAAAAACCATGTTGTTACACTAACCCGTACTAGTACGTGACCCACGCTCAAGTATCAATCGTCGAAAAATGTACTAGTACGTGTCCCGCATATAATGTGTCAAGGAGTTTAACCTTAACAGCCTAAATCCCTTAACAATTTCATTTTTTCGCGAATTCGATCCAAAAAGTGTTTTTTATTTAAAAATTCAGAATTGCACTCTTATTGAGTTTGAAACCCTTCATTGCCAACGTATCTGTGCCGCAGTGGTCAGCGCAACGAGCTTCGGTACGAGAAGTTCCAGAATCAAATCCCCGTACAGGCGATGTGAGAATTATTTAATGTAATTACGTTTGTGATGACTGTACCCGAGGTGGCTTCAAGTATTTTAAAAACAGTATTTTTTTTAATCAAGCCAAGTATCGACAAGTATTTTTTCCCCTTAGTTTTCAATCAAAATGGTCCAATTTGTAATTTATTTAAAAACATTTTACAACTTTTGGATTTACGCGCTAAAACAGGACAACGTCTGTAGGGTCGCTTAGTCTATATATATATATATATATATATATATATATATATATATATATATAGATATATATATTTCATATTTATATATAATTTATTACTGTATATTGTGGAAAGTTGTTAAGTGAATTATTTAAAAATGCACATAATTTTATATTTTATCTTTTAGCTCCAAAAATTACTAGTCCTCCTGAAGAATCATCTAATTATACTGGTGGAAATATAGCTATGTCGTGTGAAGCTACAGGTTGGCCCATACCTGTATTTGAATGGAGAGTTGACATTGGCGATGGAAATACTATTCCCTTACCTAGTAAGTCATATTGCTCTTGAATTATACGTACTAAAATAAAACAGCTTTTAAACTTCTGAAATAAAAAAAAATTTTATTAGTTAAAAGTTTTTTACCTAATAAAATCTATTTTTATTTCAGTAATTTGTAATTTGTTATGATTATTTCAAACAGTGAATGTAAAGTGAGTTTTAAAAGTTTTTTAAACTCCCTTTACATTCACGGTTTGAAAATATCATAACGAAATACAAATTGTTCAGACCTTTGCTTTGTTAAAACTAAATTTAAATGCTGTTATCTTGCATAGTTAATATTCTTTTTAATTACCATACATCATAACTAATGTACTTACCATAAGAATTGACTGTTCTTATTACTATTGATATGCATCAGCTGTATGGGCACATGTCTTTGTCAGCTTATGAATATGATTGCTGTGGATATGTTTGCACCCCCCCCCCACCTTTATTGTTGAGATGTATTAGGTGACAAAATTCTGAGAGTTTGCTATAAATGGTAGCAGATTAAAATAAAATGTCACAATTCTCTGATTTATTTTATTAAAACACAGTAATTTAGAATACAGTGGAACATAACAAAAATCATCGAAAAGGAATTGTGATTCATGATCTTCTACTATCACAGGGGCATATGCAAAAGGGGGGGGTGTAGGGGTTTCAACACCCCTCCTTGAGCTCAGACAAAATAACAAAAATAAAAATTTTAGTAGAAATTATGCGGACTATTATTTTTTAGAATTATGAGCCCCCACACTTGAAAAAAATCTGCGTACACCACTGTACTATCCAGTACCATAATTTGGTATCATGCTTCCTAAGAAGTTCAGAATAATATGCATAGATGTTCAGCTTATCACTGAATCAGAGAAAATGGTAGCAATATATTTAAAGAAAGTGTTATGTGTATAGGCATAGTAACTTTAAAAATATGGCTGAATTTCAAACAATTTCTTCTTAAATACTTAAATTATTTCAAATTCAACATTATTATTAAATAATTAAGCATTTATAAAATAGTGTAGTTTATTGCTCTTATTAACTGTTTTTGGAAATTATCTATTTATTAAGTAATAACTCACTTATAAAGTTAACTTATAAAACTTACACTTATGAAGTACTGCATTCATATACATAATTTTAAAATGCTTTAAAGTTGAAACTTTAAAAACATGTTGAAAATATTTTAATTGATTATAAGCTTAGCTTGTATTTTAAAGGCTAATATTTACTTCTCAGTCTGTATCATACAAAATAAACTTTCTTTGCAATAATATTCTAGAACCTTAAGCTATTTTAGAAAACTCACAGGTGAATATATAATATTAAACATAAGTCCTTGAGTATAAATGCAACAAGAACAGGTACATTCAATTGCTATACTTATCCCAAAAATACTGAGTAATTACAATTTATAACAATGCTATATTGTAAATTTATAAGTATAGAAATGCCAAGAGGAAATTTTTTTTAAAAATTACCTTTTATGATGTATTAATATTATACAATGCTTTCGTTCTTTTTTCCATTTAATACTTTAAGACCCATACATTAAAATTTTGATGTGCTAAAGTTCCAGAGTTGGCAAAAATCTTGAATTTTTTAAATCAAATCAATTGGAATTTTTAAAAATTAAAATCAGGTTTTTTAATTTAAATTGCATTAAATTTATTTTATGACTGATGATTAAGTTTTTGTTATCCTATTTATTTTCTCAATTGTACCACATGCAGTGTTATTTAAATATGACAAATTATACATTTAATGTAAGAAATATGATTTGTTTTTAATCCCTCCACAACAAACTTTTACAAACTGTTCACATTTTTTTTTATTGTGTACAAATAAATATAAAACTATTTATTTATCAAATCAATTTTTAAAGCTGTAATATTTAAATAAACACAAAAAGATATAAGTGATTCAAAAAGAAAATCCTAAAAGGAATCTGGTTTGGCCAGAAATTTCATTACTAAATTTAGAATATTTAAACTTTAACTTTCCTTTGAAAATGCTAAGGTATGAGTTAATATGTATTTTAATCCTGGAGGTAGAACCCTCTATCCATGCAATTCAAAAGATCATGCTTAAAAACTTCCTTGAAATAAATGATTTTTTTAAATCCAGTGATTTAAATTATGATTTATATTGGGATAATATAAATCATCCAACCATGTCAAGTTACCAGTCCTGAAAGGGAAATAGTGAGATAATTTTGAACAGCTGCATTCTTTTGCACCAAAATAGGTCTTTATTAGGTGATAAAATCTTGGAAAAATTTATCTTTTTATGAACATACTTTCTAGAGAATTTTAAGCTATAAATATTATGTATTATATCTGTATTATTCTTTGCATATTTATGTTTCAATTATAGCATTTATTAATTTTTTATTATTAACACATTGTTGAGAGGTAATGAGTTAACTCATATTTTTATGGCCGAAAGTTGCTGATCGGCCACAAGTAAACTCGTGATGTTTTTTTTTTTTTCGCATTGCTGTTGTTTTCTCTGTCAGTTTCCATACAGTGCAAGTGTTGGTCAGTATATCACAAGCTGTTTCTCTTGCTTATAAGACTTGCAAAATTTTTTGTTGTAAAAAATATTTCATAATTAAAAAAATTAAAAAAAAAAAACAATGATGGAACATAATGAAGAATCTTTCAATGAATTATATGCAGATGCTTCATCTGATTGTCCAAGTGATTATGAATCAAATTGTGCTAATAAATGGTGACATGAGATAAATTTTCAGTAAAATTGCTGGTCAACAATGTGTTAAATATTTAGTTAATATTTAAATGTTTACATTTTACAGTAATTACTATTCAGTATTTTGTTTTTAAAATAAAGTGACAAATGGAAAATCATATATATATATATATATATATATATATATGTTATTTTTTGGGAAAAAAAATTACCAATAAATCAGTATTCAAATTTTCACTTATCAAATTACCAGTAAATGAAAAAATCGGTAAATTTACAAGTCCTAGTAGTCATATCTCTTGAGGGAAAGACGCTTTCTTGACTGGTTTGGGCTATTCTGGGTTTCAGATGTATGGTATCACTAACTATTGCGGTACTAAAATAGTTAACAAATCTAAACTACAATATATAACTATTATGAAAAAGGATGTTATTCATATGGACAAATAACAAGAATAGATAATAAATCAATATGGATATGATGTATAAATTGTTATCAATATTGATCAATATATTGTTAATCAATATGGTTATGATCAATAATTGTTATCAACATTGATAAACCTATTGTATATCAACCTAATCTATATAGATAAATAGCTATAAGGCATCAGACAAGGCAGCTTATAAATTAAAATATACAACATCAGTGACAGAAAGTTAACTACAATTTTGTAAACTGTAAGTACGGAATTTAACATACTTTTTATAAAAATATCTTTCTTCATTCAAAATTAAGACTTCCTTTCATACAAATAAAGCCCGAAGAAATGTCTTTATAGTAATAATAGAATGCATATTTAATATCTGACTATAATAAGTATATAAAAGTTTTAAAAAATACTATTGGGAGAAGGAAAACAATCACATTGAAATTTTCTTTCATTGCTCTGAGAGTTTTATAAATGACTTTTTATATAGGTGATGATCCTAAAGTTTCTGTTCAATCAAGAGGTGGCCCTAGTAAATACGAAGTCACATCATGGCTTCAACTGTTGAGTATTCAACCAAAAGATGATGCTACATATTGGTGCATTGCCAAAAATGAAGAAGGGGAATCATCAGCTGCAGCAAGAGTTGTAGTACTAGATTTTAGAGGTAACTTACATTATATAATATTATTTGAATATTAAGTATAATAGGTCAGACATTTGTTATAGCTTATTAAAAGCACCAACTTACTTCAGAGAACATTCAAACAAAATCATGCATTTCAAAAAGCCTAAATTGTGATGTACTACTTTTTTATGACAACTAAGTGAAGTGTTGTATATATATATATATATATATATATATATATATATATATATATATAAACTAAAAGGTCCAAAATCCTGCAATAACTTATCAGTTTTATTGATCAATGTAATAACTTTATAATCATACCAATAAAAAATTTTATAAAAAAATCCAAATTATATAATATTCAATTTTTATATATTTTTAATTTTGTACCATATCTAAAAAATCAGAATACAAAAATGCTGGAAAAAAATGATGAAAAGTTATTAACATTAGACCGTCTAGGATTTTAATTAACCTTAAATGTCCATCAATGTCGTTTTGACACTGTGATATAAAATATATAAAATAATTGTAATAAATACTTGCAAGACTACTGTTCAGTGGGGTTTACTTTTAAGAATTTATAATATTATTTCATGTAGATATCCCATATTATGATCCTTTATATCAAAAAACTGTTACAAAAGAAATGCTACGAAATGAAGCACTTTGACACAACAATTTTAGAATAATTGATTTCCTGTTGTGAAACCAATAACACTGTATTCAAGGATAAACAAACGCACAATAGTACTTTCAGGGTATCTGCCAAAATAAAATTTTTCAAATACATGACTTTTCATGACTTTCCCTGATTTAGCGGATCATTTTCCATGACTTTAAAAAGCTTTCGTTAAAGTATATATGAATAAAACTTCTGATGTACATACAAATAAAATATATGCTTTTAGAGAAATTACAGGAATTTTATCATAAAAAAAACTATAAATTTACTTTATAAGTGTTAATAAACTCACATAAAAATAAATTGTTGTATATACATACCTAAGTTTAATCATATAGCCATTTTTCAATCAAAATGTTTCCAATTTGAATTCAGGGTACTTTGGTATTATCCGGGTGACCATGAATAATAGACAAATATAACTCTATAATGTTTATATACGGTATCCTTAGAGATAAACTTATATTTTGTGCAAAAATCTTAATTTTTATTAAAAAATATTAATTATTATATTAATAAAATTTTAATCTACAATTTAAGAAAAAACCATAATAATATACATTTACCCACCCATTAAGCTTTCTTGCTTTGAGTTTCCTTGGTGAACAAATTTTACTTGGCAATATGGTCAATAGGATAATACATAAATACCAAACTCAGTAACTTCAGCCAAATGACAAGTAAATATAGAATTAAACAATTCAATGCATTTTTTTAAATCAGAAGTTTAGCGGATCCATGACTTTTACTCATTTTACTTGAAAAATCAAGACTTTCCATGACAAAATTAATCCATCGTCTAAATCCATGATTTTCCATGACTTTCCAGGTGCACGGAAACCATGTACTATGAGAAGTTTGTTTTATTAATGGTATCTACTTAGCGCGCTATCTTTTGTTGAATGACAGCTATTTATAATGATAAATTTCCTTTGTGTTAAACGATACCAGCAGACATTCTAGGTATATTTAGTTATAAAATCTCTCCTAATTAACCTAGAACCACAAAACTATTTCTGTGTAATCACCATGGAAAATGATTAAAAGTCACAAAAAAATTTTAAATTCCCTGCAAAAATGTGGAAAGGAGAACAAGCTAAACAGGCTTCGTTGTTCAATTAACACGATGGATGTTAATCCTTTAACAGACAGTGGTTTCGAAGCAAAACCACCTGTTAAATTCTTTCTCTGCCTTTGAACGTCATATGATGGACTTTTTTTGGTCTTTTAAGTTTATGATATTCCCTACTCACAAAAGAGAGTACACAAGGCTCTATACTTATTTTATTTATTTATTTATTTTTGGAATATACGTTGTTAAACTTACTTTACCAGGAAAAGTCAGTAATGTGATTTTTTTTCACTTATAACCTCAATTTAAAAAATCTATTGAAACAAAAATTTTATAAATTGTTTATGTTTGGTTTGATTTGGAGATCTACGGTCTACTGTTTTGCAACATATGGATTAATCAGACCAAGATCTTCAGCTTAAAGCCGATTCCGAATAGCTATGAACATCTACGCCTGACGTGGGAGTTAAACTGACGAATTCCGGTACCTAAAAGCAGCACTCTACCATTCGGCCATCGTTCAGCTGTAAAATGTTTAGTTTGTCTTATAATACCTTTTTTTTATGTTAATAATCATTGTTCTACCAGCATAATTAAACCTTTAAAAAAGTATTTTCACTCCATAGAAGGGGCTGAGTTTTGCTCTTTAACTACCCTTCAAATTATGCCCCACCCCCTCAAGACATAAAAAAATTTGCTTTTACATTTATAAAGTTCATAGATACCATTTATGAACTAATCTCATTAAATCCCTAAGAATTTATATTAGTGACCTTTAAAGGGTTAAACAATGAAGATGATATTAAATAAACATTATTAAATTATAATATTACTTATTTAAAATATTTACAATTGTCTCCTTTGTACTACAGTTACTGTTGTACATTTGGCTTTCTTCAAAAAATTAGAATAAAATATTTGTTCTAAACATGGTCCTCGTTGCCTTGATTCACAAATCAACAAGTTTTCAATTGTTTTATTTGTTACTGATGAGTGAAAATGCATGGTTGTATTTTTGTGGCATAGCAAAAAATTCATTCATTCTTTGCATTTATTACTATGTGGAATTGTGAAAATTAATAACATGAAATCTGAGAGCTTCTTATATTTAAAATATCTATCCCTGTTCTTTATTTACCCAATCAAATGTCGCTGGGTATCAACACATCCTTCAAGAATTGCACTAGTGAATTCTTCTTGTAAATTGCAAAACTCTGATTGTATTCGTGTCAGTGCTATTAGATCAGACTTGGCAGAGCCAAAGAAAATTTTATTTTGTCACAAAAACAGGTGCTAATGGAAAGTTTAATGTTTTCTCTTTCAAATATCTGGTACATTTGCACTGGAAATTTAATGGGCAAAACTCAGGGATTTTCAGGTTAAATCTGGAGAGTTGGTAAGTCTGATATATATGTCAGAGTTTATTCTGGATGAGAAATTCCTTTAACAAAGTAGAAATGAAAGAAAAAAAAAACCTTTGTACTAGAATATTAAAATATCAATTTACATGTTATGAAAATTACTGAATTTTTAAAGTAGTTTGAAAAATAATAATACAAGAAAGAGACAAATAACAAAATACAATTTTGAAACAAATGATTAAAATTATTTGTTTAAAAACACTTAGGTTTAGAACTGAAAGATTTTCTTTTTAAACTTAAAAGGAGGAACTATAATTTGCCATTAAGAGTAAAAATATTTCTGGAAACTTTTTTGCAAAATTGAATACAATTTTTAAGACTTTCTCTGAGATTTTCTTCAAAAAAGTGATCATAACTTAAACCTTGATACACATACATGTCTATAAATTCATCATAAATTAGGAAATATGAATTACATTTATATGTATAATTAAAAATCTTACAGAGATCAGTAGTTTGTTCTATTAACAACTAGAATACTTAGAAATGCTTTATTAAAATTAACATCTGTCTGATTTAATTATTTCACTCATGCCTTCAATAATTTTTTTTGCATCACAACTTAATTTAAACAGTGAATGAAATATTTTTATTTATAATAGATCTACAGTATCGAAAAATGTCTGATTTTTGCACTTTGTTTTAATATATAAATACTGTGCTTTAAAACTAAATGCAAATATTACTGATTATTTAATACACTTTACTACAAAGCTAATTTATGATAATCTCAAAAGATTGTTTTATAAAAGTTTATCTAACTTTTTAGATGCTTTTTTTTTCTACATAATTAATTCTATGTTGAAGTATATATCAAATTTACCAAAATAGCAAAGCTAACATATTTATTGTTATATTCTTATGTATGTTTATAAAAGCATTTATATATCTAATTTACAGGAAGCAAAACTGAAGACAGTGGAAGAAACAATGATCTGTAACCAACAGAAGAAGTTATATCTATGGTGCTTTCAAGACTGCCATTTTATTTTTTATTAGTTATTTATCAATTTTTATGTTATTGTGAAATGAAAGTTGTTTTTTTTTAAAAAAATAAGAGCATATCTGTTTATGAGATGGAAATCTCCCCAAGTACTGATGATGCTATTTATAAAGAGATGCTTTACTTAGTTTTATAACATAATCAGCTGTTAAATAAATATGTATTAAAAGTACATTAATTTTTTAAAAAGAAATATTTGTTAATGATTATATATTTCTATAATTTTTATAAGATACAACTGAATTTTTAACAAGCTTTTTAAATCATGCTGATTTGTGACTTTTGTACTCAGAAGTAATAAATGTGTCAAATTTTTGTCTCATGATTTTTATTGCACAAATTTTAACATTTTTATCTTAAGCTATCCGTCTACGTTCGGAGAACTTTTTTCTTTGAACGTAGAAACTAGTTCATGTTTTTACATTTTTAGATTAATTTTTTATATTATCATAGAGAATTGCACTTAAAAAAATTATTCCTGGAGAAGTTTTTATAAAATTTCTAATAAATGAAGAAAATTTAGTAAAAAAAAAAAAAAATCGGGTTTATTCAAAAGGTCTAATTTTTTAATAAATTAAATTATTTTAATATTTTTTGATGCAACACTGGACTAATGAATCACTAAAATCTTTGCTTAATTTACATTTGGTAAAAAATTCTGGACCTTCAAAATCATACACATTGAATTTTTAATGAATTTTCATTACCTTTATATCTAACTATGAGTGTAACATCATTAAAAATTATCCAAATTTAAAGCTTTTAGGTTATTTACTAGTAAATACTATCAAAAGCATTCACAACAATTTTCAACAAAATATTTTAAGAACTTTTTGAGAAATCACATTTTAAGTTTCAACATTTTATTAAAAATACCGTTCCGAGAAAAACGCATTTGAAGTTTATGAAAGCAACTTTAACTATTAAAAAATTAAAATACATGTTTAAATTCACCACACTTTCTTGCTCCAAAACTTTCTAATTGCCAAGCTGCTAATTATTAAAAATACTAGAAAAATGTTTTAAACTAATCTTCATGAAAATTTAAAAAGTTTTGTCCAAAAAAATGCTCTTTAAAAGGCTTTAAATTCACAACTTCCGGGTCCAAAGTCACTACTTCCACTTTGTTTTGACAGCTGTTACTGATATTTAAACAGCTGAAAATTTTTCTTTAAAATACTTAGAGACAAAACAAAAACAGATTTAGAAGCCTAAAAGTTGAAATTTTACAATAGAGAAATAATAGTAAAAAAAAAATTATGATTTTTGGCAAAAAATGGCGTTTTTAATGTAGACGAATACTTTAATAGCAATGTCAACTGTTAAACTTTTTAAGTCTCCTGAACACATAATGATACCTACTATTTGTTAAAATTTAACTCTAATAACATGCATTTATAATAAGTGACTTTTACAAATTATACCATATGATTTTCAATTGCTTGTAGGACACAAATATACCTATGTGTGTGTGTGTGTGTGTATGTATATATATATATATATATATATATATATATATATATATATATATATATTAGTGTTGTGCTGTCAGGGCAGTGAAAGAAGACAGTGCCTACCTTTAACAAAATATATCTGAAATCACATTTTATTTTTGCTACCTAACATATTCCTAATATATTGAAACTAAAAATTTTAAATTTACCAACATATGGATTAAATCAGAAACAGAATGGTCAAAGCAGGGGAAAGTTCTTAAGCAGGTTTCATTTTGTAGGCATATGCACATATGTATTAATTATATGTCTTGCCTTGCAAAAAAAAAAAAAAAAAAGGAGAGAAGACAAATTAAAACAAAGAATATCATTATTTAATTATCTTGACATTAAGTGAAACTTCCATATACAAGAGAAATATTTACATTAAAACTTGGACTGAGGGTAATTTTCTCATATTTATAATATACTGGAGAATATATATTAATATGACAATTATACACCATCAGACATATCACTTTGTTCACCTTCCATTGGTATTTCACGAGGCACAGTATGTTGAGCAATATGCATCTGAGTGGTTGTACCACTTACTTGCCCTTCAACTAAAGAAAGATGCTCTTGATTAATAGAGAAGTTCACTTTAGTTTCCTTTGGCCAAATATCATTCATTTCTAAACATATGTTATGAATCATAGCACAAGCTATAACTATGTTGGTAACATCTGATAAAGGATACATAATAGGTTTTGAAAAGATTCGTCTCCACCGATCAAACATTTGACCAATACTCTTTCTTAACACAGAATGCACTTTATCATGATTCTTATTGAACATTTTCTTTTCAGGGGTATCAGTGTCAGCAAAAGGTGGAATAACAGGGACAGGTTCTTGTAAACAAGGATAACCATGACCACTCATTAAAACAAAACCTGGAGGAGGTAACAATCTACTTAAATATAATGGTGTACACTGCAGTACATGGGGTTTCAACATATTACCAGGGAAGCCCACTGCTATATCCATTAGAGCTCCCCGATAGTCACAAACTGCTTGAACTTGAATTGAAAATTCATCACAATCATTTAAATACTGGAGATCAATTTTTTGTGAAGGAAATGCTATAGAGACATGAAAAGCATCAAGGCAACCCATAGTGAGTCCAAATATATGACTTTCAGTCAATTTTATATACCCCTTGGAAAGGTAGTCATGATTTTGCTTTGGAAAATGAATGACTTGGCAAACATGATTTAAAAACTTTTCAAAAATGCTGTGAAACATATTGCACAAAACAGATTCAGAGATACCTAAAAGCTTTTCAACCTTCTTGTATGACAATCCTCCAGATAGCCAAAAAAGAAATAAGAGTAATTCAATCTCAGGCATCCAACCAGTAGATTCTGGACTATTTGCATACAGAATTTCTTTAATTTTAAAAAATGTTGGTAGTTTAATACGAAACAGTTTCAAAAACTGATATGGAGATCGTATATGCTCAAGAAGGCACATCATCTTTGGTCCTTTGAAGACTTCAACTAACCGCTGAAATTAAAAAAAGATTATTTTAAAGAGGTAGGATTCATAGTTTTTCTTAATCAGAGAAAACACTAAGCATACTATAAAAAATTTTATGTGGTTTGATATTTTAATTTACTTCAATGCTATAATAAATAAATGAATTTCTCAAATTATGTTTACTTCATTAATAATTTTTTTGTCAAAACACTAAATATTCATGAACTACTTTTGTCCATTTTTGAAGTAATTAACCCTTTGTCTGTCCCCATATCAGAGAATAATTATATTTTATACACATTTCAAACATTTTCAAACTTCATATATATAACAGAAAAGTATAACTAAATTTAAGATACTGTACCAAATTAATTCCCACTTAACACTAGATTTACGGACTGAGCCAATTTGACTCGTTAAAAATTTGATCACTATATATATATAAAACTTTAATATCACTTTTCAAAAACATACATTGGTTTTTAGTTAAGTAATAAAATATATGTAAACTTTCATTCCTCTTCCCCGCAGACCCCTTCATTTCGCATTATCAAATGTGGTATATCTATTTTCACGGTTGTGAGCCAATTTGACTCATAGAATGTATATGAAAATAAATAAATATAGTAATAAATATAGTATAAAGTAAATATAAAGTATAAAGTATATAAAGTATAGTATAAAGTAAATATAGAGAAGAAGTCGAGAACACTTCCATTCCAATGACAGAAATTCATGCTACTGACGCACGGAAGAATTGTCAAGTTCAACAATCATGCAAAAGAAACAGATGTAGAAACCATTGTGCTAAATGTAATAGAAATGTTTGCGGAAAATGTGTTTCAAAAACAGATTTTATATGTAAAAAATGTTTTCCATGAATTTTTTGATAATAAACATTTTATTTAAATTAATTTGGAACTATTTTCTTTGCAAAAAACTTCAATTTTCTTGTATGAGTCAAATTGGCTCACTTCAGTAAAAATAGGTATATGATCAACATTCGTAAATCTAGTGTTAAAATATAGTTCATTGTGTATCACATGTGATATACAAGCATATAAAGCATTTATCATATGTAATGTACAGTACAGACAAAGGTTAAATGTTACTAAAATGAAAAGTTTTGAAATTCAACTTAATTTTTAAGAAAGAAAAATTAACCCATAGTGTAAGTAACTCTTATAAAATATTTTAATTAATTATATTTTTCTTACTAGAGGTATACATTCTTTGTGTGTATTGGGTATATGTTAGACAGCTTATCACATTCCCATGAACAGTCCAGAAACTTGTTTAAAAATGTAAATTAAAAGTTTTGGTCATATCACTTTGATTTTGATCTTATCACTTTCACAGTTGTGGAGCTTTACGTTATCTTTAAAAATGATTATTGAAATCTCTATTAGAAACTTTCTTGCAAGATTTATTGAGCAGATAGAAGTTTAGACAAAATTGATAGTGTGTACAAAAAAAGGCAAATTAAAAATAGAATAAATGTAGTTAAATATTTTTCCAAATTTAACATTTCTATTAAAAATCTTTGTTACATATAACAGATAATATATATAAGAAAATAATTTTATGAAATTACACTTCTATTTTCAAATATTAAAAAATTTTAAAATGGAACTATTTTCAAGTTTCTTTAAGAACAATAATCATATAAACACATCAGTATATTTTAAAACTATCACACAAGAGTAAATGATTATATTAAATAAACATAGAGAACTTATTGACAAATGTTTTACTATTTGAAGTGATCTCTGCAAAATATTAAAAATGTTTATATAGAATGATTGATACATTAATAATCAAATAATAACAAGTTGTGAATAAAAAATGTAACAAATAAAAACAATAATTTCAAAATTAAAATATAAAAATGTAAACATTTAGAACTTGAAGAAAAAAGTGTATCATTTGAAGTAATTTCTGTGAAACAAATAAGAAAAATTTAAGTAATTTTTAAGTGTTTTTTCTGAAATTAATTGGAAAAGTATGTATCGAAAATGATAAAAGATGTTTTTAAATCCTTGATATCTTTAATACAGTTTGTGCAAACACATTTTCATACATACATATCCAAATGTTTACAGGCATTTATGTCTATGTATATCACATATAATTAAACATCCAAGGTTTAAACCTTGTATATCATTAAAATTTCACAAGTAAAAAAACTATAAAATATATATTTAATTTTAGTTTAATAGTACAGTGATCTCTCCCAGGGGACAGAAAAAAAAAGCACAAAAGTGAGAGATGCACATAAATGGAAAACTACAGAAGGGAGGTTTAAAGTGAAATATCAATATAACAGACAATGTACATATTTTTTTTTAATACTATGTATGTACTACTGAATGTATGTACTACTGAATAAGGGGAAAAAAGAAAAATGCTTACATGCTTAAATCTCAAATTGTATTTTCCTTCTATTGCATTCTAATAGAATAATCATTTCTTACAAATAATTTTAAATCAAAGGTTGTTTTTATTTTTTGAGTTTCAAAGAGAATTTCAAATTCATTAAGATATGAAAAGATTACTTCTGGAATTAAGCAGAAAATAGTCACACAGAATTTCTAATGCTATTGAGTAGTGGGGAACTCTTGCTACATCTTTCTTTATCATTATTGTCCTCCTCTTCATTGACTTAATTAAATTTTTATTTGCATCAATGGATTAGTTAAAAGTAGAATTGAGGAATTTGACTGTTTAAACTGAGAAAATTTTTGCAATGTATATAAGTGAGAGGTATTATCAAAGTTGTCTTATTCCTGGCTGGTATCATGTATAAAACATACATAAAAAATACACATGAGAGTGCATAAGTAAGAGATCACTATAAATGTTTAATTATAAAATTTGTGACATAAATTAAGTATCACACTAGTTGATATACATTAAAAATTAATTGGTTTGTTATTAATTACAGTCTTAAATGAAATCTAAAACCTTTTCACAAAAAGGTTCAAAGCAATATTTTATTTGGTCTGTTATTAGGATGTATCAGCTATTAAGGAGGAAAAGTTTTTCTTAGGTATTTAGTATGAATTTAAAAATCAATAACTACTATTACTAATAATACCAAATTGCTAAGAAAGTATTATTGTATAGAACAGGGCTGTCCGACTGCAAAGTGCCCATGGGCCAGAATTCCGGTCACTGATCACCTGGCGGGCTGCAGTTTGAAAAAGTTGAACAATAACCTCTTACCTCTTATACAATAACAATTAATAGTTGAATTATTAATTACAAAACAATGGAACAGAAGGATTATAAAACAATTTGCTTCATTTTAATGGGAAAACTGAGGCCGATCAGCCATCTTTACTGTCGATGTAGACATTCCCGCCCTTGTAAATTACAAGGGCGGGAATATCGACATCGATGTTTGTCGTTGCCAGTCGAAGAAGGTCTAACAATGAACTGTCGGAGAGAGAGCTCCTGTGACGGTTCTTGATAAACTTCATCACCGAAAAAGCACTTTTGTATAATATGTGCTCCCAAACATGGAAGTTATTTTCAATCCTAAATCACGCAGATTTGGAAACCGTTCACTTGGAAGCAACTTGAAGAACTCGGGCCCCCTTTCGGTTCTTGTTTGAAAGAACGGGTCAGCCTGGAGATCACAGAGCTCTAATTGTAGGTTGGCCGGTTGTTCTTCAATGCTTGCTGTGACTGGGTTATTAAACAGAGCCACGTCATTCTTGATGCTCTCAAAATCTGAAAATTTCGTGTTGAATTCATCAATAATAAGTCTGCAACTCAGGGAAAAATTCAGAAAAATCCAGAACTTCCTCACACTCCGACGCCAAACAACTGCAGCTGGCGAAGTGAGATAAGTTATTTTGTCCCAAAGTTTCAGGGAAAATTTTCAGCTTATTTTTCTAAACCCATGATACTATAAAATTTCGAAAAAAGAAATATGCTGAATAAGAAGTTGGAGGGCCGCACAATATGTGTCGGAGGGCCGCATACGGCCCGCGAGCTGCCAGTTGGGCAGCCTTGGTATAGAACATTCATTATGAAGAACTATAATAATAATAATAATAAAAGCACATTAAGACTAAACAATGTTATTAGTCATTAAAATATAATTAAAAAATTACTACACTAAACAAAAAAATAATTTTGTCAATGTCTGTGTCAAAAATTTTAATTAATGTAATTAATGTGTTAACATTTTGATTCATTTTTATTACATTGAAAACTTTTTTCTGAGGGGGGGGGAGAAAATTTGAAAACATCTATCTTTTCAAAGCTTTCACCATCTCTATTGCTTAACAAACCCTTTTAAAGTTGTTCAGTATATCTAAGTGCTTCTGAAAAATCCTAAATTTATACATTGCTTCCTTCCACAGCAACTCCATCCTCATAAAAATTTTTTAAATTCTCAGTATTGTCTCTAATGATGAAATTGGAAAGTTCCAAACCCTCTTCTAGTGTGCATAAATTGTCAATGCTGGTGTATTCTTCAGCTCTAATCATTAGAATAATTAAAATTAGGAAACAGATGGTGATAGATTTCATTGGGGAGGAGGGTTAATAAAAGAAATTACAAGGTTATTGGTGAATACATACAGTTGGAGTGGTATATGTTATTCAGAGTGGACATGATTGACTGCCCTATGTTAAGGGACTGAGGATTACAAAATGGCCTGCTAATAAGAGAATTCTATTAAGGGTTGATTTGGAGTGCTACGGTCTACTGTTTTGCTCACGAGGGCTAATGAGACTGGGACCTAATGCTTAGAACGAATTCCTAAGGGCTACAAACATCCATGGCAGCAGCGGGTTCAAACCTGCAAACTCCAGTAGCAAAGAGCAGCACTCTACCATTTGGTTATCGTTCTTCATCTGTTAAGGGAGGTACCACTATAGAAACAAACTGGATTTTGAAACTTTGAAAAAAAAAATCTTAAATTATAGATAAAATAGGTATGTTTGAAATATAGATAAAATCTACAGGGTATCAGTTGTCTACAAAGTTCTATCATTAGTGAGTATCTATACATGTGTTTAATCTTAGTGAGTGATGATGCCCTTTATAAGAATTTTTGGTTTTGAAAAACTCTAAAATTAAACTGGAAAATGCAAACCAGCACTTCTTTGTAATAAATCTCAGCCACTGAAGTCATCATGATACTCCTGGGGATTAAATTTACAAGTTAAAGTTTAGTCAAAAATCTATGTCAAAATATAAAAGTTTACATTGGAAAATTTACGATTTTTAACAAAATACCAAATATATCAAATTTTTATCAAGTTCTGTAGAGATATGAAATTTTTAAAGCTAAAATAAGATTTCATACATTATTTTTTTAAATGATAAACAAGGTCATTTTAAATGTTTTACTTTTAAAGAATACTAATATGAAATCTGAAATTCTATTTAATATTAATAGAAACTTAATAACCAGGAGGAAAAATATCCTTTTATACTGAATATACAAAGTACATTATTTTTCTCTACTTCTTATATCCAAAAGTATTCATATTTTAATATCCATTAGAAAACAAAAAATTAATACATAATAATAATGTAAAAAAAAACTAAATTAAAATGTTACATACAAAATGTTTTTGCCTGCCTTTCATGTGCATCAAAAGATAACTATGTAGTATTCTTTGCATGGCCAAAACTTTCAACCGATTCATTTGTATATTCTGCCATCCACATAAAATTGCATGAAACAGATGAAGATCATTAGGATGTATGCTGCCTGCTTTACCTGAAAAATTATTATTATACATATCACTACTAATAGTTTTGATCAAACAAGAAAGACAAAAAATCAGATTTTAAAAATCTGATGTAGACCACATGACTTTCTTGTACACCTATAAAAATATGTACACTTTATTATGTTATATGATGCATCATCAGAATTATAATTTACACATTCTCTTCCAGTTTGAAAGATAGTTTATTTTCTCAAGGTAATATTGTTATCTAGGTAGAGCCAGAGTACAACAGTCTGGAGGCAACATGTAGCAGTTATAAAATATATTGTGATTTTTTATTGCATAGATATTTTATTCTCCTTCTTAGCACTACAGCTGAGAGCATGCCGGGGTTTACCCATGCTTTTCCTATTAGAGTCTATATCTTTTTAGTTAGTAATCTTTAACATTTTCAAGTCTTCCTCTATATCATCAAGCCATTTGAATGGAAATCTTTTTCATTTCCTGGTGTTTCTAGGTTTGTTGAGAGTTAATAGCGTAGAAAAGTTTTTACCCTCTGATTTAAATAAGTATCTAAGGTATCTTATTCAACTTGAATTGATAATTTAAACATTGTCTGTTTGTTTATATTGATTATAAATTTTATGATTCATAATCTATTATAAGCTGAAAATTTTCGAGATTACAACACTACCTGTACTTTGCTTCAGAAACTTACTTTAAAAGCCTGTTACAACTGCATATAAATCCATCAGTTGCTTGTAATCTTAACTGTTATAAAGGGTAACCTGCAGCATTAATATATATTATATGGAAATTTTCACAATATAGATAGTAGATTGCAATCAGATGGGGAGGTGCACAACTAGATGTTATAACTGTCCTAAATACAAAATTTCAGCATTCCACAGCAAATTGTTTATGAGTTATGAGAGATACATTTGTATGTACAGATGTCAGAATGAAACTAGCCAAAATGAATATTTATAATTTTAAAACTAACATTTTCTTGTACATACATGTAGATGTAACAGTGAAATTTAATGATACCAGAGATTGTCAAAATGAGTGTTTTCATGAAAATTTGAACTAGAAATTCAGTTTCCTGCTTACATGCATGCACAGCATATGTATCAGCCCTGGCAGATCCAGAACTAGGGCATGGCAAAGGTGGCATTTGACACTGGCACATCAGTAATAGAGGTGCTGCACCATGAAGGAAAGGGAGTCCAAAAGAAGGTATTTTGCTCCAAATAAAAATAAGGAAAAATTGAAAAATAATTTTTAAAAATTCATTTAAGTATGGTTAAAAGGTAATAAATTAAAATTGTTAAAAAATTAGGTGTGAAAATTTACGCTTATTTTATTTATAAAATTGTTGGGGTGAAAACAAAACTTTTAGAAATCAACGGAAACTTGTAGATGCTTCCACAAGACATTATGACTGATGTTCACTTTTTTATTAAAAATACACAGGATACATTTATCAAAAAAGGCAATTTCAGTCAAGTGAAAGGACATTTTTTATCAAATAAATGGATACTTTCTGTATGTCATACTAGGATTATTTGTCTGTAAAGTATATATTATATACAAAAATGGATTATGCTAAATCTCTAAGAAAAGATACAGGGAAATGTAAATGTATTTGGAGAAGAGAAAGGGATTAACACTTAAAAAAATGAGGCAGGGCACATGAAAAAGTTGAAAAACATAAAACATGAACACTTGTTTCTATCCTTTGAACTTTGAATTCATAACAGTTTTTGCCCATTGATGAGTCACAGGTTGCTGCACTCTTTATTTGATCAACTTTTCTATTTGGCTCAAAACGGTGAGCTGCATCAATATTTAAATTTTTTTATAATTACAATATTAACATTACAATTAACCCAAAGAGTTCAAGGTTCCTAAATGGTTCCATTACTCCTTTAAATCTTTTTTCAAGGTACGTCCATTTTGATCTGTATTTTCAGGTTTTGGTCCTATTGTTAACATCTTAGAAAAGTGGAATAGCAGCTGTGCAAAATTGCAAGAAATTTACTATTTTTGCGATTATTTTTCTCTATTTATATAGTGATAAAACTCATTTTATATCCTGTGGGATTGGTGTTTTAATCTTTGTTAAAGAGATTTTGACATTGATCAATGGAAAGTTGAAGGGTAGTGACAATTTGTAATTGACCAGAGAATGGTTAAATAGATTCAAGGAGTAGGGGAAGGGGGTAAAACGTTTACTATACTAACAATACAAACCTATACAGGAAAGTAACATAACATAAAGAAACTTGATGCTGCTGGTAGCACGAATGGTCAGAAAGGAAGATAAATAGACACAATATAAGTTGAGTGTGCATGGAATTCAGTCATTAGGATAAAACTGATTAAAGAACCATTCACCAAAAATAATCAACCTTGTTTTGAATTGATCTTTCTCTCTTTGAAGAGGAAATTGCACATCTGGTTGGCATAAGCATCCTAGGGAGTCTAGCTGGTCCCGTTAAGAGAAACAATCACAGTACTGGTCCATCTAAAATATCATTCACGTGACAGAGTAGTCATACATTGAAAAGATACTGGTAGCCTCAACTGCTTCAGACTTCCAAATTAGATATATGTTTAAAATTGTTAGATTGAAGTGCATAGAGTTCAGTTGAATTGGCAAACATCATGTCAATTGGTAAGCACTTTATATTTCTTCTTTAGTGTAGAGGTATTTAGTTTTAATTTTTGTTTATCAATAGGTGTGAACAAGATTTATAATTTTTTGTGGGAAAAAAGGATTTGAACGATTATTAAAAGTCATTAAAAACTACTTGAATTAATGAGATCCTGAAACCATGAATCTTTGGAGTCTGAGAGAGCAAACTTTTAAAATAATTCTTTCTAAGAATTTTATTATACATAATCATTTTGTCTATTATCTTTAATAATTTTGCATTTTTAACAATGTAATTTTATTTAATGACATTTTATAAGGTAATAACAGTTTTTTACACCTATTATTGTCTGTTAACTTGAATTTTATCTATTAAATTTTCCAGATATATTTTTATGTTTATATTATACTGATGCTATTATGGTCTTGTTAAATGGTCTTGTTAAAGCTAATCATGCAAAATTTTAAAAAATGTCATGCATAATTTTTTTATGCTGTTATATGTCAGGATAATTGAAAACCAATTGGATATTGAGAAGTTGAGGGTACAGCTTTTAATGTAGTTAATGATTTGACAGCATAGCGAAGTAAAACTATCAGCTCTGAGAATTTCTATGCATGCATAATGTTGAGAGTGCTTTCCAAGGTTTATGCAGTATGTAAATGTTATATTTCAATTACTGCAAGATTTAAAATTTCCTACAAACCTAATCTTTTCTCTCCATGCCTTAGAAACATCTATCACCAGTAATGTTGTACATCTTTAAGAAGGGGCTAAAAATATTGCTCACTATTTTTAATACTAGTCTGTGGATGACTTAATTCAGGAGCTCTTGTTAAAAAAAAAGTGCCAATAATTTGTTAGCTCCAAAAATTTAACAGAAAGGACAGATAACCCTTTTATATTGTTCTCACTATCAAAATTATTTTTAGAAGTTTACATTTTTTATTTGTTTTACAATTTTTAAATATATGATATGGAAAGATAGCATGTTTGCATTTTTCCCACTATGTTTGGTGTTAAGCACAGGCTCGTTTTTTTATCATAGGCGCCGAAAAATCCTATTTACAGCCCTGAATATTAAGTAATGAATGTAATTTTTGGTAAGATGATAATTTTAGGAGCAAAATTTAAAAATAAACGAAATGTTTCAATGAAGTATGTGAACAAAATTATTTATAAAAGTAAATTATCAACGTAAACCAAAGTTTATAATTCAATTTGTTTCTTTTATTTTACTCTTTATATAGGCTGAATAAAGTAAACATACAAAGAAACATCTCAATAATCTTCAGAGTTGAAAGATTTTATATTGCTATAAGTCATTTAAATTATATTTAGATTTAGAAATAGTATAACAGTCACAAGATTACTACCTAAAATATCAGACATATTGTCACTTTCAGAATTTTCCATATTTGTTGTCAAATATAAATTTCTAAACTATCTAATTAAATTAAAACCATCCGTCAATGTTCAAAAACATTTAATTTAAATTTAGTGCATGCTAAGTTTAACATCAACAGTGAATACTACAGTGAAAATTTCATATCATTTTATAAACAAAATATTGCTGTTGTTTATTTTTTTAAGCCAAGAGATAAACTGATATAACTCTGTTTATACTAATAAGAGAAATATTTCATGATCAGGAACATTTTACATCAATTCTTTTATTATTCAAACAGAATATGAATATTAAATACTGAATTTAAAAGAAACTCATTCCGGTTCTGTACCAAACGAAAATGTTTTGTTTTTGTTTCTAAGGCGACGGGTGATGAGTTATTCTTTAAGTCCCTAATATGTCACCACTTGGTAATATCCTGTTTTGTTTCTTTATGAAATTATTAAGTCTATCTAATTTTCATTTCTAACGTTTGATTTGTAAGCCATTCTAATTTGAAAACTTACAAAACAAAACAAAATTCAATATTTCTCTAATTATTAGTTAGGAAAATTCGAGTGTAGTTACTATCGAAATATTTATTATAATTTAACCACTGCTTCCCTAAAATACACCTGAAAATGTTTAATTTTATTGACATTTGTTAAGCTTTAATACAGCATATACATCTTTGTGTGTCAACTAATAATCTCATGAATTATCACTGAATAATCGCCTGAAATTCTATTTAAAATATTAATTATTTAATATAAAATAGAGAGAGAGGGGGAGGGAAAACACTTCCCCTCTGTTTAAACAGAGAATTTTCTTTTGTGCAGAGGGTGATTGCAAAACAGACAAGTTTAACCTGTTGCACTGCAGATATTATAAGCTGTTACAAAATTATAAATATTAAACTTTTTTAAATTCCATAAAAGTTTTGTAAAGAATAAAGTTTATTAGTTACTACCGTAGGCAGTTTAAATAGCCTACAGTTAAATAATACCTAATACTATTAAACAAGGTTATAAATTAGTAGTTGCATATCAGTTAATATTCATGTATATTATTACTTAGTAACTGTAGCAGTTGAAAACAGTAAAGTTTAAAACTCTCTTGTACAAAACTATTTTTTTCTCTCTCACTAAGTTGGTATCACATTTTATAAGGGAAGAAATAGATATTCAGTTGAACAGCTAAGATACTGTGTTTGGTACCAAAGCAGGGTTTCCACCAAACTTGAAAGTCAGAGAAATTGTAAATAATCAAAAAATTGTTAGTAAAATAAGTTCTCGTTACTCTCAAATTAAGCAACCTTCAAATGGAGTTTATGTTAAAATAGAACTAGCCTTTCAATCTGGGTTGGCATGATTTAAATCAGTTGATTTTTTTTAAAAAATCATTGATTTAAATCATTTTTTTTTCACTTTTAAAACCTATATTCCAAAGACAGGAGAATTGGGAATCAGTCAGCACAGTAATACCAATAAGTAAATAAGTGTAAATAGATAACATGTGCATTCCAAGAATTTAGGGGTTGTTATCAGAAAGTATGTAGCAGGGGTAGTACAATGATTGATTATGACTGGTAGAATTCATTTTATGTAATGGGAGGGAGGTAAAGAGAGTATTACAGAACTTGAAATCCAGTTTGTATATCAAATAACAATAGCTGTGGCTTCGTCTGCTGGAATGGAAAGACAGTTTTCTTCTTTTGGTATTGTTCATTCTAGCCTTCGTAACCAATTAGGAGTGGATAAAGCATCAAAGCAAGTGTTTTTATTGAAACAATTAAATACATAATTCGGTACTTAAAAAATATTTAAAATAATTGTGATTTGTTTTTTTTAAATAAATAGTTTGCATTAAAAGAATATTTAATTTGTTCTTTTAATTGACATCTTATTGAGTTTGCACTATCCAATTACAAAATAATAGAATGTATTTAGATTAAAATTTATATATTTAAGTTTAGGTAATCAGTGTGCAGAATATACTAGATAGATAAGATGTTACTTCTTATAACAAACTATTCTATGTATATTGCAAAAAACATAAAAACAACAATTAAAATTAATATTCAGAAAAAAAATAATAAAAATCCGATTTAAATAAAAAAAAATCTGATTTAAATCAAATAAATCTGATTTTTTTGATTTTTTTAAAAAAATCATGATTTTTTTAAAAAAATGATTTTTTTCCAACTCTGCTTTCAATAAAAGGAATTGAACTAATAATAAATTAGCAATTATCTCCTAGCTCAACTACATTTATTTGTATTTTATCTCCATTTTGACATGAACCCTATTATGGCAAGTTGTCAAATTTTTTAATCCCGTAGAAACCCTATAAAAATTTTTATAGTTGGGGAATATGTATTTAATATAAAGTCAATGAAAAATCATCCAGTAAACAGTTCTGTAGTTCTACACCCATGATTTTTGCACAATTGTTCCAATCTTGAGAGGGTCATTACCATGTTCTTCTCTGCAATTCCCCAAACTATGATAGTATTTTATTTCAAGCTTTTAATATTATTTGTTGTTATTATTAATCGTTTTTTATTGGTATTGGTTTTGGTACAGGTATAACGGCTGCCATATTAATTATATTGTAACTGTGATTAAGTTTAAAAGTAAATAAATAAAGCTATAGGAGTGATTGGGGATAGTAAAGATCATTAAAATTTTCATTTCCCAAAAAGTTGGCATAAATAAATTTTAGGTAGGGAGTAAAATTTTGGATAGTTTGTCATTGAAGCTAAAGATATTTATTTTTATATTTTACCAAAAACCCTGTAAATCTCTTAGTTTGAATTTTACAGTTGGAATGGATGCTTATAATCATTTGAATTTGCCTTTAAGTTGTAAGTCCTCGTCTAATTAACTTGTGTGTTACAAAAAATTATAATTGTGCTCATAAACTGCTCATAAGTGCATTAAATTATATTCATTCTGAAGCTTGAATCTGTTTTGTTAATTATTATCTGTTTCCTGAAACTTAACTAATTTGTTAAATATTCAAACAAGTTTTATGTGTAAACATATTTTGTAAGTGGTTGTGTTCTAAGAGCAAAGTGGCACCCATCAGGGAAAACTGAGAATTCAGGTAATTGTTAAGGTACTTTATAATTCTGAAAAATATCAAGGTACTGTCCAAAAATTCTGAAAAAATTAGGGAATTTTCCAGAATTTTACCAGTTTTTAGGAATTTTTTTTTTAAAGATAAAATTATTTACAATTCAGGGTTCAGTATAAATAAAACTTCATAATTTTTTTTTCCATTTTAAAAAAGTAGTTACACATTTTATTAAACAGCTTTAAAGAATTTTATAATTTTATTTTTTCGTTTCGTTTTCAAGTAATATAATTTTTTTATATTCATTACACATGATAAATTATGTAGATATTTTTTCACCTCTATTCAAGTTTTAGAACAACATGTCATCACTTTTAGTTGCGTTACTCATATTACATGCGGATGTAGAATATTTGGATGAGAAATTGCAACTGTAATATATCTTTTGAGTATAGACAAAAGATATGCCTTTGGCTTATGGAATTTGACTGCTCTAATTAAAAGAATTATGAAATCACTAGGTGTATTCAGATTGAAAAATTGTGATAGCATATACCTAAAACTGTACTTTTATATATATGTGAGCAAAAAATTACAAGTCTCCACCCGTATAAAAAGGCACCCTCAACTGAATCAAAATTCAGAACATTTTGGGAATTGAGAAATAGCAAGTAACTGCAATATGTCAGGAAATTTTTTTTGAGAAAATTGTCAAGAAAATATTATGGTGTTTTTTTTTTCTTTTCCTGGATTTTGTGGCCACCATGAATAGGGTGAATATTTCTGAAATTTATTTTAAGCTGAAATAATAGGTTTTTACCTGCATTATTCATATCTTATGATCAGTATTTATATATCAATTTTATAAGTCGTTTTTTAACTTAGCATTTATTATAATTTCATTTCAGCTTTATAAAATTATGAAATATTTGCCATTTTTGAAAAAAGGTGCTTGCACTATTCTTGAATCAATTTTTAAAATATGCTTATTTTACTTTACTCTATTTCTGAGTATCTAAGTCTTATAGTTTTTTTTGTTTTGTTTTGTTTTTAAGTGTTAGCTACCATTAAACAACTATCTAAGTTTGGTTTGTGTGATTTTCATTTCTTATTATATTTACTTTTAACTTTTTTTTCTATAAAAATTTTTATTTTAAGGTCCAGAGAGTTTTCAGAGATTGGAAGAATTTCCATCCTTTACTTCATGTATAAAATGTTTTGGTCGACCAATTATACCTCCTTTGGTAAATATATATTTTTTACTACTGTCTTACAGAGTAGGCTGGTACTTAAATGTTACACTGCACTAAATGTTTTCTCTTAGAAGAAAATTTTGTTTTATATTTTAAAATTTGTTACATTTTTTAAATTTTTTATTAGTAGTGTATATAAAATGCTCATTCATGTTCTACACTCATGCTTTTATTTTTATTCTAATAAAATATGCTATCTATTTATAATTTGTTTTAATTTTCAGAATTTTTGTATAATTTTAGTAGATTAAGTTAAAATTAGTAAAATAATCCAATTAGTAAAATTATGAATGCATTTAGAGAATAGGATTTAGAAGTGATTTAAAATTGCCAATTTTTAAATTATAAAATCTTTATTTTCACCAAAGATTTATTATGTACAAAAGAGATATTTTTTAGTTCATTAATCAAATTGTATGCTCTTAGACACAAAAAAAGAAAAGAAAAGATATAATGCTAATTGCACACTTATTTATATGCATATAGGTATAGACAGAAATTACAAAAATTTAAAGCTTGGTGGCCAATGAATGAACATCTCTTGCTAAAACGCATCTTATCTGTGTGACTGGCAGGATATTTAAGAGGAGAATTTTTGATTCAGATCGTAAATTTTTCACAAATTTCATTCCATGTACTCATGTAGACAGTAACTGTACCTCGTATACAGGTGCACGAATGATATTTGAATGAGATGTCAGCATTTGAGAGAGGATGTGTTGTTGGGCTCAAAGAGCCAGGTTGGTCTAATCAGTGAATCACTTGACATTTGGGTAGTATCAATGCTGCTATTAGACAATGTTGTCGGGAATGGGTGAACCATGGCCAAATACAGTGTACGTGAGAGCCAAGCAGTCATCAGAGCTGTACTCACAGTCCCAAATGCATCATTATCATCAATTGTACATGCAATTAGTGTTTCAGTTATTGAAAGGACTATTCATAAGTGGCTCATAGAAAGGGGGCTGAGGTCATAGTGCTCTTTGCGTCGACTACCATTTATCTCTGTACGACAAGCTTGTGTGAAGTGGTGTTGGGATCATTTGACCTGGAATGTCACTGACTGGAGTAGAAGAGTCTTTAGTAGTGAGTCCCGATGAACTGAGCCCCGATGACCAGCGAAGACCTGTTTGGAGACACCCCGGAAAGTGGTCGGATTGTCTGACTGTCTTCTGGCACACAGGTTGACAGTCAAGAGTAATAATCTGGGATACCATTTCATTTCATAGCAGTACACCTATGGTTTTCATCCATGGCATTGTTACAGCACAGCAGTATTTCGACAAAGCTCTATGCCACATTGTATTGCCCTTCATGTCACACCTTCATGGGCTTACATTTCAGCAAGATAATGCCCAGCCCTACACATGTTTGTACTGCTTGTCTTTATACTTGCCAAATGCTATCTTGGACAGAAAGGTCTCCGTATCTCTCTCCTATTGAGCATGTTTAAAGCATTATAAGCAGAGCCCTCCAACCAGCTTGGGATTTTGACGATCTAGCTTGCCAGTTGGACAGAATTTGGCATGATATCGCTCAGGAGGACATCCGTCACCTCTATCAATCAGTGCCAAGCTGAATAACTGCTTGAATAAGAGCAAGAGGTGGACAAATGCAATATTGAGTTTTTCACTTTGTGAAGCTCTGCCACTTGAATAAATCATGTAGTTTTTCTCAAATTGTAATCATTTGTTTTCTGTACATGTATATCTTTAAACATCCTTTTTTTTTTGTCTAAGAGTGTATTTTATTATATCAAAAGTACCATTTAATACCATTTTTTTTGTGTTTTGTAGTGGAAAACTACAAAATTCTATTATCCCATGATAACTTGTAGTTAACAATGTTAAAGTATAGTGAATGTTAGTATAGTATAGCCCAGAACTAGCTAGCTGTGTGTGTGTGTGTGTATATATTTAGAGATAGATAGATAGGCAGATACAAATGTATATCCAAATAATGGAAGTCGATTTTGCAATATTTTATTTTATTATTTTATATATTATATTTTATTATAGGCCAGTTGCCTTAATTAAACTGTATCTAGTGTAAATAGTTTCTTAAAGTTTAAAAAAATATTTTTTTTCTCTTTCTCATTATAGTATTGATAGAATTTTACTCATATCCATATAAGCATTTGCTCAATAACTGGTAAATTCAGACAATTCCTTAGTTTCATAGAAAGATTGTACTCTCAACTCTTTTTTCTTTATTTTAGTTGACTCCCAGTCGTAGACATGAACTCAAACAGCTTCGTATTGCTGCAGCAAATAAAGAAACAGAACTTTTAAGAAAAAAGAAGGAAATATTAACTAGGCAATTACAGGTAAATATGATGTTTACTTTAGATATCTTTATATTAATTTATATACCTTTCAAATCTTTAATCTCTATTGCTGAAAAAAAACTTTTTTACTCTTTTTATGATTGAAAACAATCCTTCAGCACTTGCAGTGGAAACTAGTTAGTAACTTATACAAATTTTAATAAGTTTAAACAAATCTTATAATGCACACATTGAAAATATTTTAGGGAGGGTCCAGAATCCTCAGACCTCCTCCCTATACACATAAGTGTACATCCCCTATAAATATCAATATATACCTCTATAGATATTAACATGATTCACTATGTAACACTATAATTATATCACTGATACAATAATTGTCATTTATTCTTTTCAAAATGCAAATGCTTTTGCTGAATGTATTTTGAGATAAATTGATGCAAAATTTTGTCGAAATAAATGTCAATACTTAATATTTAAATGGCATTTAATAACTGTATGCAATTATATTCATTTTGGACAAAGTTCTGTGAAATTTTAAGTTCGCTTTTTTGCTTCACAAGTATCAACTGTAAATTGGTATGCACAAATGTATGTCCATTCAAAATTATTTATTTTCTGGAATAAACCTATTCATTAGAAATCTAATTAATTTCTGAGTTTATTTTCATTGTTTAGCTATCAGTATTTATGAAAATGAGTGCTTAGTAATTTATTTTGAAATTCTATTTCTTTAATTGGCCTATTTTTTCTTAATTTCTTTTGTAGGACACTCAAATTAAATCTTCCAAGATCTCCAAAGATGTTTACAGATCTTTTACTCAATGTAGTGTGCAAGAGAGTCGTGCCTTATGGTATCCATCCTCTAAAGATTACCAAGAAGGAATTTCTGTAGCAATAAGTAAATTTCCAACGAGTGGTATATACAGTTCCGTTCACACTGGTGCCATTGTTTGTTCTAATGTGATTGAAGGTAGTCATACATATACTTCTGGAATTGCAAGAGATTCTCTGTTTGGATCTGAAGTTAGTGTACTTGGTTGTGAAGAATGTTCTCATAGCAGTATTAATCTTGAATGTAGCCTATGCCAGGCAGAATGTAATCAAAGCTTTCACAACAGAAGTTTTTCTTCTGAAATAAGTCCAGAAGTGCCTTGCAGAACATTTTCTTTACTGCAGCCGAATGTTAATGTATTGGAGAATGAGTTAAATTCTACTGTAGAGGAAACAGATTGTGAGTCTTTGCCTACTGTAATATCAAATCAAAAATATACAATTCCTGATACTGATTCAGAAAGTAATGTAACTTCTATGACACAAAGTACTGATTTAGAAAAATATATGTCATTTTCTTATGAGTTCAGCAGTCCAGATAATTCAGCTCTTGTTTGGGATTCTAAATCCTCTAGTCAGCAATATACATTATCCAGATCTGATGATGCAAGTTCAGAGACAATTGTAAATACTGAAAATGAACTTACTCCATGTGCATCTACCATGGCAGAGCTTACAGATAACATTGAGGATGAATTGAGCACTGCAGAAGAAAATGCAGGGGCTTTAGACAATAAATACAAAACAGGAGGACTTAAAAGAGCACATTCAGTTGATAGCTACATGAAAATTATTCAATCTTGTTCAAGAAGTATGAATGTAAAAAAATCTTTGAGTGAACCCTTCAACACAAATCAAGAAGCTTCTTCAAATATTGATGGTGAAACCAAAACATGTACACCTAAAACTAGTTTATTAATAAAAGAAGATAGCAAAGAATCTGAAGAATCCAAAGAGATACCTGAAAGAGATGTATCTGTTCAAGAAACAAATGAAGTTTTATCATCAAATAATGACAAAGATATAGAATCAAAATCAGGTGATAATGACTCTTTCCAAAAAAAGCACATAAGACAAAGTTCATATACCTTAGACTATCCCTCTCCTGTTTTAATTTTAGCTCATGCTGATTGCACATGCAACTTTGACGCCAAATGCATATCTCCTCATTGTTCAGCATTAAATGACGAAATGACATCATTTACTGCTTTTACCAAAGAAAAAGTTGACATTAATATTCCAGTTTCATCTCATCAAATCAAAAAAATTCCTATCATATGTTCTGAAAATTCATCTGTAAATACAACAAATACAGAACAGTTAACATCAAGTGTTGTGGATGTATTCCCAGTTGTTGAAGAAGACAACTGTGAAAAATCTAATTCTGGAAACACAAACATCTCTAAAGAGGAGCTTGAATCTCAAAACACAGTTGAAATCAGAAAGAATACTGAAGAAGAAAATCCAGAGCTTTTAAGTGAAAAGTAAGCATATTATTTCGCATAGTTTTAAATCTTTAGTGGTTGCCTGTTTTAATATTTGCTCATTTTTCTAATAATATAATTAATTATAATAAAAAACTATGTACTAAAAAAACCAGTTTCAATTAGCTTTATTCCTTTAATTCAGATAATTAGTTATATTCACTAGCCATTGTAATTTAATGTACAGTAGAACCTGCTTATGAAGTTTTCCAGTTTGACATTCTAATTCTGTGGTACCAAATATATTAATATACCAATAATAGTAAATTTTCCCATTTAGGAAATTTAACTTTTGAATATTTTCTCACTTAAAATTTATTTATCCTAAACCTTCCTTTCCATTTCATTCTGAGGCATAATTAATTTTTTACAGAATTGAGGTAAAATATATTTGCAAAAGGATTGATGAATTTAGAGAATGATAATTAACATCATTTCATCATTTATTATAATAATAGTTATTAGAAATTAGCATGTTTTGGCACTATGCTCGTAAGATGTAGTATGTAAAATCTTTAATAAACAAAGTTAATTTAGTCCTAGTTACGAACCATCCCATATAGGGATGAAAGTAAATTAGTAATTATTATGATAAATCTGTTATAAAGATAGCAAGCACAAGCTCTTTTAGGAATAAATTATATTATGGTAAATTAATATAATATTTTTTCCTTCTTGTAGTCTACACCTAAAGCCAGTGTTTTCCTAAATGTTAAAAAAAAATATATAGTGTTTAAGATTGTATTGTAGTGTTTAAAAAATTTTCTAGGTTAATTGAAATGTTAATTTTATTTTTAAATAAGGAAAAAAGTTACATATTTATTAGAACAGAGGGAGAAAAATGAATTACTGCTATATTCAAATACTTTTTAAAATGCATTTTTCTTATTTTCCTGTATAAAAAGCTTTCATGCTTAAGTTTTAAGTACCAAGAGAATGACCAAGAGTTCAATCTTAACATGGAAATCAGGAAAAACGAATATGTATATGTATGTGTGTTTATATATACATTTTTATAGGAATGTTTTGGGACCTTGCTTGTTTAAGCAATATGTTTATTTTCAAGGTTCATATTTTCCCTTTATCATTTTTTTTTCTTCCAAAGATTGCAATGCATCTTATAATATAACCATTAACCTCTCATTTACCAATAACATTGTTGAGTTTTGGTTAAGATTAGTATTGTAGATGTTTTAAAAATATACATTCTAGGTTAATTGAAATGTTAATTTTATTTTTAAATAAGGAAAAAAGTTACATATTTATTAGAACAGAGGGAGAAAAATGAATTACTGCTATATTCAAATACTTTTTAAAATGCATTTTGAAATATTTAAGTTAAGCCAGTTTATTGAAGAAAACCCAAAACGGAAACTAATAAAAAAAAAAAACACTTTGTGTCAATCAGTATGCTTTAAGAAGTTTCTATTGATTTAATAAATACACAAAGCAATCTTTGAGTTTTTACAGGCTATATAAATAGAGTTAAGATGGATCTAAAAAAATAGATCTTTTTGCTGAGCAATGGCTGAATGGGTAAGGTACTGCAGTTTGTAGGTTCAAATTCTGCTGATGGCATGGATGTTTATAGCCCTTTGGAATCAGTCCCAGACTCATTAGGCCTTGTATAGCAAACCTGTAGACCATACCATTCCAAACCAAATTAAAAAAAACACTTTGTGTCAATCAGTATGCTTTAAGAAGTTTCTATTGATTTAATAAATACACAAAGCAATCTTTGAGTTTTTACAGGCTATATAAATAGAGTTAAGATGGATCTAAAAAAATAGATCTTTTGGTGTGAAAATGTACACTTTTGTTACTTATTCATGAGTAAGAAGTTTCTAGGAACTTACTATTATACTATTATACAAATCTTATGATGGAGGGAATATATATTTTTGTGGGTAATGGAAAAAAAATTATACCTTTATTTAAATATTTTTAAATGATTTAGTAGTATAGTAAAAAAAAAAAAAAAAAAAAAATCAGTATTTTAGATTTAAGATGTTGCGTGTATATATTTGTATTATTTTAACGTTTTTAGTAAAGTTTGATTAATTATATTTAATAACAATATTCTCATTTGTTTTAAAATTAAGTTTGTTACTTTCTTTAAGGCTTTCAGAAAACTTGAATGCGTCTATTGATGATGAAAAGCAAGAGCTTCTCAAATGTATCCTTGAAGAATTTAAAAATAAGGAAATACGTGTTAAGCAACTGCAAGAGGAACAACAGCAACAGTGGTTAAAGCTTCAGGAAGAATTTGAAGAGAGAGAAAAGCTATTATGTCAAAAATTAAACTTACCTCTCATATCATCGACTGGTAAAGTGTTGATATTTATTCTTAAGTTGTAATTTTTTTATTTTTTATGAAATTATCATTTATGTTAATGTATATTTGTATGTATGCATTTAAAAAAAATATTTCATCAGTAATAATAGTTAGGGTTCATTCTTAGAGAAGCCAAGTGGCATTGGGGGGTTAGTGTCTTGTTTGCGCTAACAAGATACAAGTCTAAAGATCGATCTTTGAGCTGGGCAAGATTGACTCAGCCTTTCATCCCTTCAGTAGATAGACAAACTGAGGACTAGCATGGTTGGAAACTAAATACTGGGGATTCTGTTTGTTTTGACCACCTAACTGGGACAAATCCTTTGTACCTCAGTCCCTTGATCTCGTAAACAGAGATAGGTACCATAGTCCATGGCTCCACATAGGCTATAGCATCAGGTTTAATCATAGTGTGGGTTTACAGGCAGAATGAAAACTGTTGGTGATAAATAACATTTTTATTCACTATTGCTTTCAAATATCTAACCAAATAATTAAAAAATAAATAATCTATTACAGTGAGCCATAACACGCTCCCCCCCCCCAAAAAAAAAGCTACAAATTTTTAAAAAGGAGAGTGCATTTATTTAATTTTGAATAACCTGGTAATTTCACTTTTATCTGAATATATATGTATCAACAAGTTTATTAAGGTGTAAGTTAACTAAATTAAAGCTTTTAATAGTTTTGAATGAATCTTTTACTTTGTTTGCAGAACTAGTGATTTTTAAGATATTTAAATCAGACTTCAGTGCAGTAGTATTTTCTGTTTTAAATCCTATTTTCATTATTTTAGATTCATCATCGAAGGCTGAAGAGAAATCTCAAATCAGCTGTGATGAAGATTGCAACAACGAGAAAGCTTTAAAGAGTAAATTCACTCCTGAAAAGAAAGATGCTAGTGTGTTTCATTCTCCTGTTCCTTCTGATCAACCTCCTACACAAGATGTATCCCCAATAAAGAGTCCTAATTTACTTGCTCCACATGAAACCCCACAATCCTGCTCTTCGTGTGATGATCTTAACTTTCCTCAAAATACTAGAGCTTCATTTCCTCCATCCACTGAAAAAAAGTCTCCTAACGCTAGTCCATCCAAACCATTAGAAAGTGTTAACGATATACATTTAAATATAGATTCTAAAGTTTCTCTTGACTGTAATGAACATTGTTCATATTCTAATGTTAGTGAATCTTTGCCAAGTATGAATGGTTTTGCATCTTCCATGATTCCATCATTACTGCCTCATAGTAATAATCTTCCGAGTTCTTCAAACATAGTCGATTCATCTTACAAAAAATGTGATAGGTTATTGACATGCTGTTGTGATAAATCTCGTAAACAGTGTGAATGCTGCACATCATTTAATGGATATTGTGGATATAATATCGATACCTCATATCCAGAACATCTTCCAGTTTCTGATGACCAGAATTTTGTTTTGGATACAAAAGATTTAAGAAGTGAAATTGATGTATTTTGTGATTCTCAGAACTCTTCTTCTGTTTTGAGTCTCCAGAATAATAACTCAAACCAGAAAGATTTCTTGAATTGCCATACTGTTAATAATTCAAGAAAAAGTCCAGTTTCAAAGAAGAGAAGTGATTTTGCTCATGTGGCCCAAGATACTGCAGTATCATCTTTTGATAATTTAGAATTACCACATAGTGTCTGCAGTAAAGCAGAAAAATGCATTTTGCCTCATACGTCTAAAGAAAAAAATAAGTTATCAGTAGATACTCTACTTTCTTCTGTCTGTTCTAAAACTCTAAAAAATGGATCTTTCTCACCTCAAGATGTATCTGTTAATAAAAGAATGGTAAAGTTTATTTTTATTCTTTAGTATTTCAGTCCTTTGTACACAAAAAGTGCATTAAGTGAAATTCATCACTTTTACTAATTTGAACCATATGATGTATAAATTTATTCTATTTGAAAAATTATTTATTTAAAAAGTCTGTTTTTTTTATATGTATATATTTTGATGCCATAAAAGATTTATGTCAAGTAGTTTAAAGCAGTTTTATTTAACAAATTTATTTAATAATTTAAAAGGATGTGAAATATTAATTTTTATCTTATACAATTATAGTTATCCGTGTAAATTATATATATATATATGTCAGGGTGACCACATGTCAGGGAAAAGTGGAAAATCAAGGTATTGTCAGGGTACTTTGATTCTGGAAATTAGAGGGCACTTTTCAAAATTTAACAAAAATCATTAAATCTTCCAGAATTTCACAAATTTCAGGAAATTTTTTTTAAATTACAAAAAATAATAATAATAATAATAATTATAGTAGGATTAAAATTTCAAACATTTTAAATTAAATTTTCATTTTCCATTTTTTTTTAAACAGCTTTAAAAAAAATTTTTTTTAAGTAAAGTCATTTTCTATTTTTATTATAAAGTAATGTGATTTTTTAAAAATATTTATTATGTATGTTAAATTATTTAGATATTCCCCCCCCCCTTATTCAACTGTAAAAAAAAATTTCATTACTTTCAGTTCCATCATTCAGACTATTGTGGAGAAAGTGCAACTGTATTATACTCACTGCATGGAAAAAAGACACTCCTTTGACTCATGGGATTTTAACTACTCTAATTGAAAGAGTGGTGAAGTCATTAGGTGCATGCAGAGGGGGAATTGTTCCTGCATATACCTAAAATTATACCTTTTATTTATATAAATTGAAAAAAATTCAATCCCTGTTCTTATAAGTACATAGCTTCTACTGGATCAAAATTTAACACATTTCCAAGAAATGCCAATTGACTGTGATATGACAGGGAATTTGGGGGACATATTGAGGTACTTTTCTATATTCACCCTTCATTATTCACCCTGTGTGTGTGCTTGTGTTAGTTACTAAACTTGCTTTACAGTGACTACTATTCGTCATATATTGATAAAATAGAAAAAAAAAATGATGAAAATGGTGGAATTGATGAGAAAAAAATGATGCTATAAATAAATTTTTTAAGGTGTTGTAAGTATTTCGTATTCTCTTCATTTTCATTAACGATTAGCCAGAATCAACTGCTAGAAGTTATATATGGCACTCTTTCACTGTTTTGACATATGCCAATGTAAGATTTTAATTAAAGTGTATTTTTAGTCTAATATTTGCAGCCTTAATCTAATGATTTATATTTAATGCATGTTATCTTAATACATATTTTTTTTTAATTCAGATTGATGATCCAGTTTTAATGAAAAAATTTGAGAAGTTACCAGCTTTTGTGAAGGGGTATTTAACAAGACGCTTATTTAAAACTGAACGTGTTCAGAGTCTTATTAAGACTCTTCAGGTATGTTTATGGTTTTATTAATATTTTGCATTTAACAGACCATATGAACAATCCACCTGTTGTAATGTACTTACAACCTTAACACCAGTGTTCAGTTACAAAGGGGAAACACAGTAAAAATGATACCTTATATTTAGATTAAGATATTTATTCTGTACACTATTTACAAATTGATATACTTGATCACCTTATGACATAACCAGCAATTATTTATGTTTTATATTCATATTTACACCATAATTATTACAATTCTCTTTAGTTATGCGTTATTCCTTAATCAAAATATTGAATTACTAACTGAGGCCTAAATAATCACCATGAAAATGTTAAATCTGTTTTACCTCAAGTACAGGTACAGGGGAGCAGGCAGGGGCTTTCCTCTCATGGTGTGTTGGTCCAGGCACACAGGACATCGGTGCTGGCGAGCAGGGTTTGGGATTTCAATGTCCAGATACTCTTGAATCCCAACTTCAACTCCTTTTTCTTAACTCTCTTTCCCAACTCCTCACCTTGGTTTTAAGGCCCCTTTTTCTTCTTTGCCAATCGTTTGTTTGGTGAAATTTTTCCACATCTGCTAAGCCTATGCAGACTGCTAATGCTTCCACATCTTAAGTTCTATAAATATATATTTTGGAACTGCTTCGAATGGGTATGTCATAACCTTCACAAACACTTCTGTTACATTGTTAGAGTAGGGGAAAATGTTTTTAAATATCTTTTTGTAGTGTGTTGTTGCAGCTATAATGAGGAAATGTGATGTTTAAAAGTTTAGAGAATACCTTTTCTTCATGTGAAGATATTTTCAATGAAGAAGATAAGGAAATAGTAATTATCAAACATCAGCTAAAACTAAAGCTGATGAAAAAAATGGAAGAATCTGGTCCAAGTAAGTGATTATTTTTAGGAAGTGACACTATTACAAAATAAATCAAAGAAAAACAAACTTCTAATGTTAGGATATCTGTGAAAAACTCTATTACAAAAGTCCTTGGAAATGCATGTGTTTCAAAAAGCTTTATTTCTCATTTCAATACTTGGAGTCTATTGATATCCTCTGATATGATACATAGGTTAGGAAACTACACTAACATTTTCTTTGACTCAATTAAAGAATGTTTATTTACTGATAGAGGTGACAAATATAGTAAGGAGTATATAAAAAATGAGCTGAATGCTCAATGCCCAAATAAAAAGAATAGAGAAAGTAAATTTGTTTGTGAAAATATATATAGAAAATAAGGCATTTTTTGAAGAGAATAGGCAAATTGAATATAAATGTCAATTTTAAATATGTTGTATATGTATTTTGATCTCTTTTTAACTTTTTTGTCCTAGTGTAAAGATTTTATTATAGAAAATAGGAAAAAATACCCCTAGGTATGAGATACCCCGAATATGTGATTTTTATGCCTGTGATACTGGGTTAAATATCCATTCTGACCATCCTTGAATGCATTTTGACTAGTTTCATTCAGACATTTGTATGTATTATCTTGCAAAACTCAAAAACAATAAGACATAGGATATTGAAACTTTATATTTAGGACTTTTGTAGCATCTAGTCATGAACCTTTCTTTTTAATTGCAATCTGCACGCTATATAACAAAAAAATTCAATGTAATGGATATTCCTGGATTATTTCTGAGCATAATTCAGTAATGATTATTTGTAGAATGTTGAAATTTTGTGTTTAATGCTGTCAAACTATCTTATTGTACACCTCTAATAATTATTACAAACTGCATTCTATGCAAGGAAACATTTCAATGTAACAGTTACTACCAGAACCTAATGCTGCCAGGTAGCAGAACTTGCATTGAACTCGTTGAGTACAATTCTACTAACTGTTGAATTAATATCATAAATTTTTGGTTTTCTTTAAAGGCAATAGTTTAGTTATTGTGTAACTGTCCTTTTTATTAAAGAATTTGTTTATTGTATTTTTCATATAACAAATTTAAATGAAGTGCAACAAAAAATGTGCATAATTTAATAGGTGTTCAAGGAAGTCATGTTGTGTCCACACCAGATTTTTAAAAATATATATTTATCTTATCTTGCATTTATTTATTTATTTATTTATTTTTAGTACAAGCTTATTATTTCTTAATTCCTAAAATTCTCTCTCTCTTTTTTATTTATTTATTTTAACTTTATTTATTTACAGGATACTGCTTTGTTGATTAGAAAGCTGGGTGAAGATTTGTCAATGAAAGGTGATTTTGTGTCAGAAAGAGATGTGGCTTTCCATAAACAGTTGATAGTCCAGGTATTTCAACTATATGTCTAAACATAATGATATAAATTCATCTAGTTTTCTATTTTCTTACTGAATTTGGGATCTCATTAGCCCTCATTTTGCAAAAATGTAGACCGTAGAGCTCCAAATCAAACTTTCTGGATTTGGTAATTTTGTGGACTTGCCGAGTAGTTAGGCCATGATAGTTTGTTGTTCCTGTATAAGTTGTTATTTAATCTGCAAATATTGCTATAAAAAGTGTTTCTTTATGTTTAAAATTGTTTAAATGTTATATTTATATTTTCATTGGCAAATTTTCTTGTAATCTAAGTAAAAATATTATGGATCTGTTGTTAGATCAAGATACAATCCTGAAAAGTAATTTCATTTTTCAGAAAGTTATTTCAAATTTCATTATTAAAGAAAGGATATACCTTATTTTTCTTTTGCTAATGATAAGATATGAGTTGATGGGCCTTTTAATGTTGCTGGTGCAGTTAAAAATAAAAGAATTATTGTTAAAATATTCACAAAGTATGAAGAAAAAAGTATTCTTGATTTAAATTAATGATAATAAATATATTTTTAAAAAATCCAATGATTCGTATTATTTTGTTTTAGTTTGTCCTATATCACTTATATTTAGTTTGGTTTGGAGCGCTACGTTCTACTGTTTTGCACACGAGGGCTAATGAGACCGGGACCTACAGTTTAAAGCTGATTCCGAACGGCTACAAACATCCATGCCAGCAGCGGGATTCGAACCCGCGAACTCCGGTTCCGAAGAGCAGCGCTCTACCATTCGGCCATCGTTCGGCCACTTATATTTATGGAAAAGAGTATTATAAATAAAGTATTTGAACTATCTGGAATAAATTAACAACTAAATCCAGAATATAAAAAATTGTTAAGTCATTTTAAATAAACAATTAATATAAAATATAGTTTAACACCATATAATTTACGTATATATAGACTTTAACCATTTTTAATATGAAATCATTTCAACTAGGTATTTATTTCAATACATATAAAATCTAATTTAAGTATATAATACTCGGATCCCATTCTAATAATTAGTCTAATGAATTTTGGCAGTTTTTTTTCCCTGATTTTAAATCTGGGAGATCAAAACTGAAAGCCACATTCGGCCTAGCTGTAAAATTTTGTCACCCATCACATAATTCATAAAATCTATAGTTGAAACTGACAATAATAAATATTATTCTATAGTTTCTTTATAATTCTTATAATTATTTGTGTAATTATTAATATTTACTATTCCATTGTTAATATATGGATAATAATAAAACTTTAATAATAATAATAATAGTGTTTTGTCTCAAATTTTCACCTCATATTTATATATATATATATATATATATATATATATATGTAATGATATTCTAACCCAAAACTAATTTAATTATAATTGTATTCTAAAATAAATTTTCAGATTCTAGTTCTAAAATTGCAATCTTTGACAAAACTCATTTCTTTACCTTCTGATTGTGGCTACAGTGTCAACTTTGCATGCACCAAAATCAATTGCTGTTTTGCTCAACTATTCTGATATAACTTCTTTACATAACTTAGTTTTACTTCTTACACATCATTACATTACATCTTACACATATTCTCATTTGTTGGCTCACTAGCACCAAACACTGTTATATAACACCATGTACTTATTTTGGCAATAAGAAGCAGTATAAACGAGTTTTCAGAATAAATTCAACATTTTTATTTTTAAATTTTTGTGTCTTTTTTTCTTTATTTCCCTCTTTTATTTATTTATTTATTTATTTATTTTTTGACTTACAACTACACTGTGTTCAGCCTGGATACCATTTTTTATTTGGGGTGGGTCTAAGACATCCATTACATACATATAGTTGAATCTCAGGGTTCCTCGATTTTTGGTAGTGCATAGGCCCCAAAGCAGAATGTATCAAAATGTACGACGCATGTTGCTGAACAATATGCTTCGTTGCAGAACATTCATGGCTTGCAAAATTAACTGAAAAGAATAATCTACATTTTTTTTTTCCTAACATACAGAAAGAAGGAATGAGTTCTGGCAAAGGTGGGATTCAAGAGGGAATGCAATGTTTATTGAAATTAAATCTTTATTAGCGCAAGTTATAAATGCATTAAAAACTGAAAACCTACATTTATCAGTTTTTTAATAGATGTTTTATCGGTTTCCATACCAAAAATCATTTTCAAAATTTGGGAATCAGCAAAAGATAAAAACAAATAGGCATAATATAAATGATAGTGATGAAACCAATGTCAGAATAACTGATAAAATGTTTATTTTGCACCACCAGGACACAGATAAGTCCAAAAAGTACTAAAATATTCCCTTTCTTTTAATGTTTGGGTCAAAAAGACTATTCCTATTTCATCATCGTGGTGATGTTTCTAAAATTTTTCACAAAGTAATTAACAAGATCGTAAATCCTTTGTCAATCCTCTGGTTTTAATAAAAACATTTTCCTAAATTCATTGTTTTTTAACATTGTTTTATTAAATATTTTGACTATTGCTTAAGATAAAAATATATTTGTATACTTTTTTACTTGTGTATGTGTACTACAATGGCAATAATATTATGAAAAAGTAAAGACTGGTATAATAAACGTATTTGTGGTAGAATATTTTTGATTATCTGAAAGCTTGTTGTGGAATGTTTAAAAGCATTCTGCTGTAGGATGCAGAGGTGACACAAACTCATTGACCAGAAAACACTTTCGTTTACAAAATTAATTGTTTAATCCACAAAAGAAAATTTTGAAACAGTTTCTGAAAAGACAGGTAATTCAGATGAGTGGAAATTTGCATTTGATGTGAAATGACTGACTCCTGGCAAGTCTGTCAAAAGGATTCCTTGGCATGCTGAAAGAAATCAAATTGAAAATCAGAATTTTTTTTAAAGTTGTACTTGATGTACACTTACACATCAGGGCATACTGACAATAAGGAGATCTCAGAAAAAACAACATATCCCCACTCAATTTCTTCTCTGTGTGTATTTATATACACACAACATTTTGTGTAAATTGAATAATATTAATTCATTTATATTTTTTCTAGCTGATGACAACTTTTCATAATGTTTATGACATCTTCTGTACTATCAGTATGAAAGAGAGAATGAATATAATAGCAGAATCAAGAAATTTCAGACTTCAGCAGAAAGCTTTAGACCAGAATCCCGATTCAATATCTTCAGTAAGTTTCAACAAACTTAATAAAATTTATGATTTTATTCTTTATGTATATTTTTAATGTTTATGGGATTAGATATTTGTCTCCTTTTAAATATGATTCGTGAATAATGTGTGTGTATAATATACTTTTCAAATTTATTAAAACTGATACCTATATATCATTCCAATGTGTGATGAATTTTTAGTCATATAATTGTATAATCCTTTTGAGGATTTTACTTTTGATGTCATTTTTATATTTCTATTGTGTATTTCTAGTATTACAAGAAATTAAACATTTATTTTGATACTAAGAAGTGCATTATACTTATAACAATCTTGTGAAATTTAGATTTTCTTTCCTTTTCTTCCCTTTTTTATGCATTTTTTAATAAATTAGGTTTTTATAATATATATAAATCAATAAATTTTCCTTAACTTTAATGTCATACAATTTACAGTTGCAGTAATTTTGAATTTATGTTTTTGCTGAAGTTATTGAGGTCATAGATATTATTTTTTTAAGTGATATTGTAAGTTAATTTTTATTAGAACAGGAAATCCTAACAAATTTCAAAGATATTCTTTCACATTTTATCATTTATAGTGTAAGTAAAGTCATCAGACTCTAAAGGTGATTTAAAACTGACTATTGTAGAGGACAGAATTCAATACACTGATAGGAATTTATATATATATATATATATATATATATATATATATATATATATATATATATATATATATATGTATATGTATATATGTATATGTATATATAATATATATAATATATATATATATATTATATATATACATATGTATATTATATGTATATGTATATATATATATATATGTGTATATATATATATATATGTATATGTATATATATAAGCATATATATATGTATATATAAATATATATGTATTTATATATGCATATATATATGTATATATATGTATATATATGTGTATATATATATATATGTGTGTGTATATATGTATATATGTATATGTATGTATATATATGTATATATATATATATATATATATATATATATTATATATATATATATATATGGTGTATATATATGTGTATATATATATATGTGTGTGTGTGTGTGTGTGTGTAGAATATATATATATATATATATATATATATATATATATATATGTGTATATATATATGTATGTGTGTGTGTATATATCTATATATATATATATATATATATATATAATAATTTGGAGTAAACAAGCAAATCATTGTCCAGCTTGAGCATTGAAATCACAACTTTCTGGTTATGTATGGCCTTTGCCAAATATGATCTAATGTGTTTTAGTGTGTAAATGTTTAAAAATACATCTTTCGTGAATAAGTTTTATATTTTATTTTAATTTTTATTTAGAAAAAAAGGGAATATTTGGTACTTATGATTCTTTCTCTCACTATGAACATTTTAATATTACTCTACTAGCTGTTTCACACCCAGCCTTCGGTCTGGGTATTAAAATTTTTAGGATAAAGATTTAGAATTACTACTAAAGATAAATGTTTCAATAAAAATTTTAAATAAGTCTCGTTTGCCGCAGATTGTTGATGATTATAATAGTTTTTTATTAACCTAATGTAGTAGGCCCCCAAGTTTCTTACCAATAAAATTATTCGATGGGATTTGAATATGGATTCATTTAAAATTATTTGCACAAAATTTTAAAGATGCCTGTATAGTCTACCTAATCAGATCATAACCAAATTACCAGACTATGATCATAGGAAAGCTAAACATCACAAGCGGCCGAGAGCCGCCATGATTCCTTAAACTGTTAGGATTTCATCTCCCTTCTTAATACTACCCACTACACTACCCAAACGCGAGGCGATCCAATAGATGGCACCACAGAACATGCTCTGAGCTTTTCTCATTATCAATTTTAAGCTGAACTTAGTTTTTTTTTTTTTTTGTTTTTTTTTTTTTTTTTTTTTTTTTTTTTTTTTTTTTTTTTGTATCACCTGTTTTTATATGCATTTTTTCTAACGTAACTTAAATTTAACTTTTATCTTTCATCATCATTCACTTTTATCTTTACTGTCTTCTACAGTATTTTCTTAATTAAAAAAATTCTTTGCTATCCTTAAACTTTCTTTTATTATTATTTAATTTTTATTCATCTTACTTACTTAACTTGTTAAGGGCCTAGCACTATTTCTCATCCCATCATAAAGACCTGCATTTTTGTATTTATTGTGTATTAACTTAATGACTGGACACTTGATAATGATTTTATAACTAGCTACAGGGGATAAGGCCTTCGGCCAAGATACCCCAGACAACTCTTCAACAGATTTGTACCTAATGTAGTCTCCACACTGTAGCTAATTGTTCACCACTCCAATATAGTCCCGATGGCGACCTTGAACGATCGTTCACAGGTTGCATCCACACACTTGGCCACTCAATGAGCCAAGCGTGTGTATGCATTCATAGAATCTACTGTGCTATTTGGTAGCGCATAACTGGATGTCTTTGATCTTTGGAGAAAAACTGCTTCTGAAGCCATCCTCTGCCAAGGTCATTTTATCGTCTGCCATCATCGATCTCAATAAGACATACCCTGTCCAATGGTGGTGATGGCTTGCAGTGGCCCACCGCCAATTTTAATGATTACTTTTATTTAACATTGTCTAGTGTTTTTCTAAAAATTTGTGTTTAATTACTAACATAATTTTTATATCTTATAAAGTACAGTTTTTAACACATTGAAGACGGTATGCACTGAAAAGTGTCTAGCCTCAGTTCCTGCACATTTTTTGTTAAAGTGATAACAAAAAAATCCAAAAATTGTGAATTTCCATCATCTATTGCCAACAGTTGAAAAATAAAAGACGGAAATTCCCGTCTCCCATCTTCAATGTGTTAAGAATGTTTTTCTATTACAAGGTTTTTTTATTTAGAGGAAAGAGGTATAAAAGATTTTTGTTTCATTAAATAAAATAATTGTGCTTCGATAGAATTTTTGTAAAAATTATAATTTACTACAAAGCCCTTATTAACATAATTGAAAATAAAATTTGTTTTAAATTTTTATTTAATTTAATGTATATCACCTTATTTATGTAGATGTAAAATTAAAAAAGTTATAAAAACCCTCTTTATTTACATTTAAGATTTTTCAGAAATAGAATTAAATGTTTAAACTGAAATACAGGTATTAAAGTTCAATTTTTTCAAAACTTTATATGTTTGATTTAACATAATGTAGTGTTTTCAGGTTATTTACAAATTGTATATTAAAAAAACTCTTTCAAACAATTTTGAGTTTCTGACTTTATATATATATATATATATATATATATATATATATATATATATATATATATATATATATATATATATATATAGCACTTTTTATAGTTATTTTGAACCACAACTTTCAATTTTGTTGGGAATTTTTTTATTGGCTGTAACAATAAAATGTTTGTTAGAATTATTAGGACTTCCCAAAAGCTTAGAATAAAAGTAAATGCTAATAACTTTTTGTATTATAAAATACTTTAATCTAGTAACATATGACATAGAAAAATTGAAAAACTTGTTTAAAAATGTTTATATGTAAATTATATAAGGATAGTACAGTGGAACATTAAACCAAACCTTACTAATGGTTAACTTGCTCATAAATTCATAGCAGATAACAATGACATCAAAATGGAATTTTCTGAACCCATGTTGCAACAGTTACAAGGGTAATAATATAGTACTATGGCCTCATTTTTTTTCTCTGATGAGGCAACATTTCATGTATTCCATTTCATAAATTTACCTTCAAGGCAGCTTGGGGAAGATCTTCAAGAACTAGGCACTATGACCAGAAGTCTATTGTACCCAAACCTTGTGTGTTGGTAGTGGGAAATGTAAATCTTCATAACTTTTGAATTTGAGGAAGGGAAATTTCCAAAAGTTTGAGAGTGACAACCCACCAGTTAATGTAGTATAATGTAGTAGTTTTAATGTAGTAGTAGGATGTGACAATGGGATATTTAATTTCACATTTTTATGAAGATATCTTCTTAATCAGCAACATCTACCTCAACTTGCCATAAACATTTCTAATGCTATGGTTGGTTTTGCTGGAGATTATGAATAATGTCCATGTGCAACAAGATTTTTATATTTTTTCCAATGCAGCTAGTAATACAGACAGATATCTTTATGCCAAACACAGTTGCAAAGCTCTTACTCATTTAGCACCACCAAACAGCATGTAGCTCTTACGATGAATGCTATAGATGCAAGTAATATTACCCCTGTTAGGTCCTCATTTAAAAACAAGGATCGAGCAGAAAACTCCCATATTTGGCCTGCCACCTCCAGAGGTATAATTTGAACTTAGAGGACATTGGGATTACAAACTTACTTTACATGCCCCAGCTGCCATTAATGAACATGAACACACTGTGTACATTGCCATTTTTAGCCTTGAAATCATAACCTTCAGTTATGAGATTGATGCCTTTGCTGACTAAGCCATCGTGTCTGTACTATGCAAAAAAACTGTGTTCATCTTATCCTTCAAAATTTCCAAACCTTATGCCTTGTGACTACTGCCCATAGGAATCATGTTAAAATGGTTTATGCTGATAAATTTACAAATATTTAAGACCATAAATGTAATAGAATGCATTTCTGATGAACATCATAATGCCATTCTTACTTTCCAAAAAGACTGAAAAGATTTTTAGATGTTCACGTTACACTGCTGAAAGTGTAGGGATTAAAAAAAAGTTACTTTTGTAAAATTTAAAATTTTTCTCTTTCATATTTGCTTTATTGCAGTAAAATATTCGTACAATTAAAAAATTAATTGGCATTTACTTTCATTTCAGACTTTTGGAAAATTTCGTGTATCACTCTAAAAATTATTTATGTAAATAATTCTTTTCTTGTGTCAGTATTTAAAAACACTTTTTACAAGTTCAATTCTTTATTAATAATATCTGGAATCTAACCTTCTAGATTATTTTTTGTTTCATATATGTTAGAGATGTAACTTATATACATTCATCAGAATTTTCTCCTTTTTCTTATTTCTTGCACGAAATTCCAAGCTGGCTTTTCTCTTAAGTATTACATCCCTGTTCATTATTGCATTATGTTTTGATTTGTATCATTCTCCATTGTGCAGGTTACAACAAATGCTCCTGATCCAGTCCATAAAAAACATAAACTGTCTTCAGCTACTCTTAAAGCATTAGAAAGGAAAAGGAGGTCCTTTATTTTTTCCTTATTTGTCAACACCCTTTTGTTACAGTCTTCTTTTTATGTTAAGCTTTGTGCATATTTAATTTTTTATGTTAACTCCTTTGCATGTGCATTTTTAAGATGCTTTGTTTCATTCTTAAGGGAATTGATTATAGAAGTACAGTAATTGTTTTCTGTGTTTTGTTTGGTTTATTATATGCTAACCTCTTCATTTGCAGCTTTCAGCCTGGGTTTACGTAATTACTGACATCACTTGAAAACACTTTTGCAAGCTATTTTAATTCAAGATAAATTATAACACAAATAAGTTCTTTATTGGCAATTTATTCTTGCACTTGGCTAAATACCTGTGGGAGTATGAAAAAATATCTGTTTTTTGTGTATTATAATCCATTTCAATTCTGATTATGCTTTTCATAATTGAGACTACAACTTAGGGTAGTGTTAACCTTCAAGAATTTGTGAAGGCATTTTCAGCATAAGGATACTAAAATTTGATGACAATTATAAAAAATTTAGCATGTCAACTGAACTTCCATTGAAATAGTTAGTTTGACTCAATTTTATGGATTCTTTTCTTAAATTTATTTTAGTGCAAAGGATATTTAAAAACACTTAGTGTGTGCTTTTAATGACAGATAAATTACTATCTGTCAAATTATGTATTAGCCCATGCATGTTTTATACTTGGTAAAATGTAAAAACAGCATTCATCTGTTATTGGATGTAATATTAATATATTTTATATTATATGACAGGTTTTAATACTGTCTGTGACAATTTGGTAATATCAAAGAATGCCTGTTCAAAATTTCATTAATGTATAACAAATTATGTGAATTTGTATAAAAAAACACACATACAGATGGGCACTCTTTTTCGTATGTAGATAGATAGATAGATAAGTTAACCCCGTTAAATGTTGACTACATGAAGTTTCAGATTTTTAAGACAGTATGAATGATTTTTTAAAATTATTTAATTTTAAAAAGTAATTCAATTTATATATCATTCTCTGTTGCTTATTTACAAAAATATAGCAATTTGAAATTTGATTAAACATCATATGGTCTCATTTATATATATTAAAAAAAAACTTCTTGTCAAAAGAGTTTTATATACTGTCCTATATAAACATTGTACTTTAAAGTGAAATTTTACAAAAAATATAGATATTTATCATGTTTTCAGTCAGTGTTCGTTCCAAAAAATGTAGGAGGTGAGGACTGAAAAAACTTGATCCAAGTAAAATTGTGGAAAATAACAGATAATTGAAATTTTTGGACAGTTTTTATAGTATTGTACCTTCAATAAAAAGGAAAAATCTTCCTAAGAAAACATTAAAGTTGTACAAAGTGTTTTTTAATTGGTCCTAAAAAGGAATGCTAGGAATTAATGGGTTAAATTGGTAAATTATTCTTAAATATGTAAGTTACAAAAGTTTAATGTAAAAGGAATTTCAGTATACAAAGTTAATATTTACTATTACCAATTATTACCAAATTAAAATACAATATAATATCTACTAAAATATTTCAACAAAAATATTTTTTGAGTTTCATATACAAACCTTAAAATCATTGTTTTAAAATATTATAAAATATATTTCTTTTATATGTAGTGCATTTGTACTAAAATTTATGTATCTTTAAAGGACAACCATTGATAATAGGACATATACTTTAGAAGATTTCAAAAATGTTAGATCAAGGTAAAGATTGCATTTCTCTAATTATTGTATCATACATTACAAATGTGTTACAAGCAGTTGTGATAAGTTAAATTTCACCATTTACGATACACATAAACATTTTTTCTTGAAATTATGATTAGATTTATTTAAAAATTCACTGATTGCATTGCCCACTATTTTCAATTTGTTTGTTTTTATACAAAATCTTTAAATGGTATAATTTTTATGCTGCTTTAATTATACAAGTAATTTTCAACAATATTAAATTGATATAACAGTGAATTTAAGAAAATTTTGTATAAAGTATAATGTGTTAAAATATACTTCTTAGATCAGCCATTGAAAACAGAACTTATACCATTGAAGATTTAAAGGGTTGTAGAGGAAGGTAAGTTGATGTTTTAGAATTCTTTTTACATTTAAAAATAATGTGTATATATGTGTAATGGGTGTTTTTCCCACTACAGACTTATAATGGTATCCATGCCAGATACAGTCCAGTTATTAGGCCATGAAAGAAACCAGGAAAATTTGAATACAAAAAATGTTCAGCTGATTCAGAAAATCCATCTTTAGCATTCTCCCACCCAAATGTTTTACATTTGCTTATATAGAACAGTTAGGGTGCAACAAAGCCAGCCGATCAGAGTGTTAGGATTAATTATATGGGTAGGGGGGTGCTAGAAGTGAAACTAAGTTATGTAAAGGACATAAGTTATATAGTTATATACAAGAATAGTTTAGCAAAGTGCTAGAAGTGAAACTAAGTTATGTAAAGGAAATAAGTTATATAGTTATATATAAGAATAGTTTAGCAAATCAGAAAATAATTCTGTGTTCTCAGAGTTACCAAAGGTTACCACAATTAAAAGAGAAACAAAGATATTTTGCCAAAGGTTGTCATTTTAGATAGAATCATCAGAAATGTATTTTTGAATATAATTATAATTAAGTTGGTTAGTTTATTTAAAATATTATTATTCATAAGTTGGACTGTTACATTCAGTTGACTGTTTCTGTTTAGTCAAACTATTTTTTCTTTATGGATTGCTGTTATCAAACAGTTTTCGTTAATGTAGGTTTGTTTTGCTTATATTATAAAAATAAAGTTGTTTGTACTCTGGAAGAACCCTGGAATTCCCTGAAAATTTACACTATCCATCTGCAGGGGAATAAAATTGCCATATATTTTCCCTTATTTTTTTCTGTTTAATTTGAAAAAGAATACAGCTCTATGACTCTCAGCTAATCCCTCAACTATTGTATTGTGATCTACTAGACTCTAGATCTTAAACTTAATAAGCTACTTTGACAGCGTACTGCAGGAAGGTACAGAAAAAGTCAAGGAATATTTATGATTTTGAGGAGTAGAAATGCTTATGGATGAAAATCATTTAGTCTTGAGATAACTTAACAGCAATTAAAGATCAAAACTCTAATATAGATGCTAATTTCATTGAAGGTAAATGAAAATACAAGCAATGTTAGATTTAGATTTAGGGTGGGACGGCCCATGAGAGCACCAGCACTACGACCCAATGCCTACTGTACTAAAAACCCCCCATTTACTGGAACAAAGGGGTCCCAGCATAAAGTTAAGAAATATTAACAATAAGGCCTCAGACCAATAGCTGAGATAAATCTAAGCATCAATTTAACCGGGAAGTGGATCAGCTCCCACGGCTCGATGAAATGATATTCAAGAAATTCAAATCTCTGGGCACAGTAGTAGTCACATTCACACAAAATGTGTGAGGAACTCTGCTCCGCTGTATGGCACCCCCTACATATCGGACTGTCCGCAATGCCAATAATGTTAAGGTGCCTCTTAAGGCAACAGTGGCCAGTCAACAGACCAATGGCTACCCTTAGCTCATTCCTACTGAGCTTAAGTAGCTCATTAGCCTTCATCCAGGGATAACCCTGGTTAAGCTCCTTGGCCTGCCATGATTACCAGAATCAACACAAGCCCTATAAGTCTCCCCCATTAGAAGGTCCTTAACAGTCTTTCTCACTACATTATGAGGAACATTACGAAGTACCAATTATACATATATACCAACATATGAAGTACCGATTCATCATGAAGGATAGCTCAGAACCGTACTTTGCGAGATTATCGGCAATTTCGAGCAATGTTCAAGATAGTATATTATCTTGTTAGTTTAATAAATGAAAATTAAATGCTTGTCTTTAAAGAAGTAATTCTAGTAACTTAGGAAAATTTGCTTTCATTTATTTTTTTACAGGAAAATTTAATCCTTTTAAATATGTTTAGCATGCTTTTCATACCTTTTAAAGATTTTATATTTTATTAATTTTATAGAGAGAATTTAATGCTCTCCACATCCATCTGAAATGTTGTTTGTTAATAATAGTTTTTTTATTGCTGTTAATAAGTACATAAAATTTTTCAGGTTTTTCTCCCTCCCCCCAAACATTCCTGTAAAAATAATATTTCATTCATTGTTATAAATTGAAATAATGGAAAATTAATTCTAAATTGTTGCTACTATATACATAGCAACAATATAGGCTATACATTGTAGGACATTAAGTGCTGCTACAAATTTAATAGTGACTAGGTGTTATATTGGGCTTAATAGCAAAGTAATATGAATTATAAATACACAACAGAATCATAGATAACTTTTAATGGGATGATCATGGGCAGTCAAAACATTACTTATGATAACTACAGAAAAGAAAACCAGCCGTGTGCATTACCATGCAAGGTGTAGCGCTCCAGTTGCATTGGGATAATCCTCTTCATAACTAGGGAGGGTATATAAAAAAGCATTTTCATAAAGATAAAATATATTTGTATGACCTAGCATGTTAGAGGGTATGCTAGTGTTAAAATGTGGCTTAAAATTATGTATGATTCATATGATTTAAGATCTAATACTACTAGGAATTTCATTGATGTGTTTTTCATTAAAAAAATATATATAGCTAATAATTCTGTTTTTAATGAAGAAAAGTATCAAAATCTTTCATCTAATTAAATAGGAACAAACTGAGAAAACATATTACGCTTTTCTGTCTTTTTAGTTGTGAGTGCTATTTATGTCTTATTCATCCTTCTAGGAGTACTATTGATAGAAATAAATTATTTTAATCCAATATAATGTGAATACTTTTTAAATATTTCAATTTTAGCATTGTTGTGTGTTATGTACTTTTCATTAAATATGTGTAACATAACATACTTTTACGAATTAGCTCTAAAATTTAGTTTTTGGTTTAATTTTATGGATGCTTTTCATACCTTTTAAAGATTTTATATTTTATTAATTTTATAGAGAGAATTTAATGCTCTCCACATCCATCTGAAATGTTGTTTGTTAATAATAGTTTTTTTATTGCTGTTAATAAGTACATAAAATTTTTCAGGTTTTTCTCCCTCCCCCCAAACATTCCTGTAAAAATAATATTTCATTCATTGTTATAAATTGAAATAATGGAAAATTAATTCTAAATTGTTGCTACTATATACATAGCAACAATATAGGCTATACATTGTAGGACATTAAGTGCTACAAATTTAATAGTGACTAGGTGTTATATTGGGCTTAATAGCAAAGTAATATGAATTATAAATACACAACAGAATCATAGATAACTTTTAATGGGATGATCACGGGCAGTCAAAACATTACTTATGATAACTACAGAAAAGAAAATCAGCCGTGTGCATTACCATGCAAGGTGTAGCGCTCCAGTTGCAATGGGATAATCCTCTTCATAACTAGGGAGGGTATATAAAAAAGCATTTTCATAAAGATAAAATATATTTGTATGACCTAGCATGTTAGAGGGTATGCTAGTGTTAAAATGTGGCTTAAAATTATGTATTCATATGATTTAAGATCTAATACTACTAAGAATTTCATTGATGTGTTTTTCATTAAAAAAATATATAGCTAATAATTCTGTTTTTAATGAAGAAAAGTATCAAAATCTTTCATCTAATTAAATAGGAACAAACTGAGAAAACATATTACGCTTTTCTGTCATTTTAATTGTTAGTGCTATTTATGTCTTATTCATCCTTCTAGGAGTACTATTGATAGAAATAAATTATTTTAATCCAATATAATGTGAATACTTTTTAAATATTTCAATTTTAGCATTGTTGTGTGTTATGTACTTTTCATTAAATACGTGTAACATAACATACTTTTACGAATTAGCTCTAAAATTTAGTTTTTGGTTTAATTTTATGGACTTACAGATGGACCAAGAATTTTTATGCTGTTTATAGCTGTTAATTTGAAATATATCATGTTGATTCGCTTGTAGTTTTAATAATGTTTTTAGGTACATGTAAGGAAATGTCTTTTTTAAATTATACTTAAAGAAATGTTGTATTACATGCTGCAATAGACCATCAGTTTCAGTTATATTTTTTCGGAGCACATATAATCTAAAAAATCAATAATCTTGCAGTATTTTCTTGCAATGGTGAATTATCAGTATTTGACTGTACTATATCAGGAGGTGTTGTAAAGTTTTAATTCTTCTAAAAAATAATCCAGATTGAAATTTCAATCTTTATTTGTTATTCGTAACACTTTCTGTACATAGTCACTACCCAGAGTTCCTCATGTGTCAACATTTCTGGCCTTTTGAAGCCTGTCATTGTATAACCATATTGCAAATCTGTATTATCTTGTATTACAGGTTATCTTGTTATACACGTTCATGAACTCAGAATTAATAGATGTTATTACAATATTATGTACATAAAGATAAAATTAATGTCCAGAATAAATTTGTTCAGATATATAGGTTATTTCTTTTTAATTAAAACTTTACAGTCCCCTACAAAAGAGTTGTATTGTAAGATAGTATATATTTGATATGAATTGATTTATCGTTTCATTTGTCTTATTTTTTAGAACTCATTCCAGCATGTCAGCTAAAAACATTTCTATTTCCCCTTCCGCCATTTATAAGATTAGTGTTGGTTTGCCTCTCAAAAGAAAAACTGCAAGTGAGTAAATCTACATATTGTTTTTAATAGAATTATACAGTGTTAAAATATTATATGTATTTGACTTAAAATGAAACATTACACACACACACACACACACACACACATATATATATATATATATATATATATATATATATATAATGTAAGGAAAATTCTCAGGGGCTTTCAAAACTTAAATCAAGGGCTAAAAATTCCCGCGTCCTTTTGCATTCCCCTTTTTAACCCCTAACCTAAATTGACCACTGGGGCTACAGTTCACGCCTTCAGAGAATGAGCTGACCAATTATAATCCTACATGGCCCTAGCGGACAATTTAGGAAATTTCCAAATAAAAAGGAGATACACGCTGTCGGAGACAGATTTTTTTTTTTCCTAGAGATATTTTCCCTCAGATGTTGACCCAGGTGTTATGGGTCTTGTACATAGAACTTCATGCTCACTGATCCTTCAGTTTGTCCTATCCCTATGATGAAGTGGGAACCCGTCCACCAGCGTTATCTTAATAAAGGTCTTAGCTGAACGGTGTCATTTTTATGGCCATGACTGCAACCACCCATTGAGAAGTCAGTCTCATTACATATATATATTGACTCTGAATGAAAATAAATCACAAATAATTTTTAAATATTTATTTCTATTAATTTGAATATCTTGTCCTTCTGGATAATTTTGATTAACTTGTGATATAGAGATGAGGAAAGGAATAATTTATTGTATTTAGCAGAGTTGAGTTTTTGCTAAGGTAGGGCCAAAAAGTGAAGAGATTAAAATTAAATTTTCATTGTCCATTTTATATATTTATTTATCACTTTATACTGCACATACAGCTTTAAAAATTTCATGAAGATTTTTAACTTAAATAATAATTTCAATGTGTAATGAATAAATAATCAAAATTAAAGCAGAAAATTATAATTTAGATTTTTTTACCTGAATAAAACAAAAGAATCATTTAGAACATAAACTATTGCATGATTTAACAGCTTTTAACATTACATAGCCAATAAAATAAAATGTTTGAGGAAGTTTCTATTGAAAAAATTTTTTTTCTAATAGAATGAGTAAATAAAAAATTTTAAAATTTTTCTTTCAATAACATCATAACTATGACAATAACTGTGCAAATATGTAGTATGGTTACAAAATTTCTTTGAAATATCTTAGATGAAAAATTTCCCACCACTTGTTAACTATAACTACTGGTTCAATAACATTAGCAGAAAAGTATGTTTTAGGAAATGGTGACTCATTAAAATAAAATTTTATTACAAGTGTCTTAGTAGAATCAATTTCTTGTAACCTTTAAGACATTTTCTTGAAATGTAGCTTATACCAAGGAAATTACAGTTTCAAATACTACACCTTCAAAAAACATGTTGTGTATTTATTTCATGATTCTTGTGCAATTTTAAAGTATAAAAATTTTTTATTCGACCGCTTTTTCCCCACTCTGGTAAAAAGTTGCCAATTCAGACAGTATTAATATTTGATTATTTTTGAAACACTAAAACTATTTTAAAAAGACTTAACTGCTAAGCTGCTCCTGAAAATGTGTACTCTTAAATAATCCTTTAAATTAGTTTAATCTAGAAGTGTAATTTAGGTAAATTTATGGAGTAAGCATACAAATCAATCTGTAATCCAGCTAATGAAAACATGGATATATAATCTGTAGCTATAATGTAGAAATTCTGTCTAACTGGTTTAAAAGAAAAAAAAAATATTTAATGTTGATAGCTAGAAAACCAACCTTAATTTGTATCATGGACAAATCTATAGAAAAATCAAGTGGAAACAGATTTGCTTGAACATATTGAATCCAAAATGTTTTAATGTGAATTCTCTTTAATATCTGTCCATAAGCCTTGCACTTCCAGCAGCAGTTCAATTATAATTTTACAGAACTTTATTGTGGAAATACTTATTGGAGAACTAGCATTGCTTTCTGTGTGAGGATTGTACAATTCAGCTTTTGAATATGAGCTTTGTAGCAGGGTTTATTAAAGCGTAATATCATACATATTCTTAGAATTTTATAAAGATAGTGGTTTGATGTTTGTATAAAAAACTACAAAATGTTTGAAATTTCCAAGAAAATGTGTCTCATGTACTTTATGCATATCAATGAATCACTTTTAAAAACTTTAAACTAGGTTGACAACACAAGTAATGACATTAGCCATACCATCATAAAAGGATAGGGTTTTTTTCTTTTAATTTAAATGGTAAATCATTATCGGTCTTTTAAAAAAAATCTACCACTATAACACTTATTAAAGAATATACTATACTTACTCCTGTATAATGCTCACTTTGTTCTTTACAAGATAAATAAGGCAAAACATTTTATCATATTTACTGCATGTACATAAAGTAAAATTTCCAGATCCTTTTCCAGTTTATAAACTAATTGGTTCAGGACCAAATGGTGATTGAATCCTCAAAACTGTTTCAATGTCATTCTTCAGTCAATTCCATTCTTAATGAAATCCTTCACATTTGTTATCAGTTGTCTGAGGTAATTTAGGAGATTTTTATCTAATTTTAGACAACTGTGGGACTGAAATTGAGGATCCTGTATCTTTGCCATGTCATCATATAGATAAATGAGACAAATGTCTTGAGTCTGGTAAAGGTACTATTTTGAAAGTGGTAATATTGATACTGAACAAGGAATCATCGCAAATTAAATTAATTTGCAAAAGCCAAAATTTAGAGTTGCCATCTCATATGCTGTAATATATAAAGAGCACAAAAATAGTATCAACATTTCCAAATATAGAATTATTATTGTGAATTTATTTAACTTTTAAATGTATCTGATGAAAGATCATTCTCAATAATAAAATGCATAAAAAATTATTAACGAAACTACTTACTCTTGTTAGACATTTTATAAAATAAATTTCCTTTTGTTTTTTATTTAATTTAGAAACCAGCTGTTCAAACTTTTCTAGAACACTTAAAATTTACTGTTGCATATGAAATTTTTTTATCATTAAAAATTTCATTTTATGAATAAAAATTCTGTTGATAACCACATATTAATAATTTACAAATAATAAAATTAAAAATTTCATAAATAATCAGTAACAAAATTGTTTACAAAATTCTGAGTCAATCAATATTAAATTCTTTATCTATTTTTTACATCAGGCATAGGGCTGTGAATAATATTAATTGTGACAAAATAATTGATCATTTTGATGAAATGTAGACTAGAAACAGGATTTTTAAATAAAATTTATTCATATCTACATACTTACTTTTATATTAAATATTTAATTAATTAAATTTTCTGTAAAAATTTATAAATGAACTGTTTAAACTTTTCTAAAACAACTAAAATTGTTATATGGTTAAGCATTTTTTAATAATAAAAATTTAAGATTTGTGTTTCAGATTATTTAGTTTTGTTTTATTTTGTTGTGTGCCCTATTGTGGGAAAGGGAGGTACCCAGTAAGAAGAAAAAGTCTAGAGCTCCAAATGAGTTTCCTATAACTCTGCTTTGTATACCCCCCCCCCATAACAAATGAATGTGTGTAGTCAAGATACAAACAGCAATCTAGTTACACTGCAGTATATATTTTACAAATAGTCCAGTATGCAAAAGAAAATGAGAACCATGCTTCAATCCAGAAATTTGGAATTCAAAGTTAATAATTAGTGTTCCTATCACTGTTATATAAAAGAAATACAATAGAAGTTAAATAAAAATGCAGCAATACTTTTAATGAGACAGATTTTTCCTTTTATTTCCTTACTTGAATATCATCTTGATTCATACTGTGTGATTTTCTTAAGCAGCAAACATTATTGTGCATAATACCTATCTGAGTTTGTGATCAAAGTGTTTTTAAAAAATGTCTTGTATGCAAGTAAATACAATATGTTTTATTCTTTGTAAAATTGTTTTTATTGATTTCTTTATTGATATATAATAAATATGTTAAAACTAAATATTTGCTTTATATTGTAAACTTGTCTTTAGCGTACTTATAAATATGTTATTTTTGGTAATTTATATTGTATTTTATTTACACCTTTTCTTTTGTTTAACCTGTTACTCAGATATTTTTTTCTTAGGCTGTAAAATTTAGATAGGGTTTAATGCAAAATTTTTTAAAAATTATATTTTTGTAGCTTTCTAATTAAAGTTTAATAAACTCTTATTAAGTTAGTTTTTTAAAGTATGAAGACATTCATACATTAAATTAAAATAATTTAAGCAATTTGTTTTTATAGGTATAAAGCCATCTCGGTCACATCAAAATCTTCACAAGTGGGTGCCTTGAGGCTTGAAAGTGTACTGTGAAATAAATTTTGTTTGATAATGATTTGTTTATGTCTGATAGGATCTATTTATTATGCTATTTTATCTTGGATTTTCTTTATATTCTATTTTGTATATGATATTGACTTTGATAAATAAATATGTTTTTGTAAACTTTGATACTTTTGTATGTTTGTTGTTCTAATGAAAATCAGCAAACCTTGCTCACAATATAAATCTTTTTTTTTAAATTTAATTTAAAATTTTTTGAATTAAATTCTTTATTTGAAATTCCCTTTGAGAGTAAATATTTGTTTGTAATTAATTTTTTAAAACTGCATTCAAAAATTGCTTTTAAAGATTGTGTATTGGTTACTATTTTAATTGCCAAAATGAAGAATTTGCTGTATAAATTTGATAAAAAATTTTTAGCCTAAAAATATTGGACTTAATCAGTAAGTTCTATTTTTATTTTTAAAATTGTAAGAGGTAGAAGAGTGGATGTGGTTCAAAAGGTAGAAAGATAAATACCCCACTTGAGCTGTTTACCTTTTAATTGATAGTTGAGAATTTTTAAGTGTTGCTAAGATATTTTTTAGTATATTTAATGGTTATTGGCACTGAGAACTGTATGAAGCTTTATTGACAGGTTTGTTTTACAGTTATAAGCTGTTTTTGGCCTAGTGTATACATTGATGAGTTCTTTTGATATATGTTTGTTAGTCCCATAAAAGTCATTTTACTGTTAAATCATTTAATAAATTTCTAATTACTATAGAAAGTATAGAAATATACTTTTGAAATTCTGCAAATTTACAAATTTCTTAAATTAATCCATACTCTTTTTAAAGTGTTATTTCTAAATTTGTTTTATTGAAAGTCACTTGGGGCCATCAACAAATGATGGAATGGAGAGTGGAATCATGAAATTGTGATATGGTGGAAGGGAGTAACAAGAAGTATGACACCACATATTATTTTGATTAAAATAATGCTTAAAATCAGCAGATTAAATTTTGAAGTTTTATTACCAAAAAGTGAAGATATTTTCTTAATTGGGACAAAAGTAAATTTCATGGAAATTTTTCTCTTTTTTGTACTTACATTTCTTTTTTCTTAAAAAAAAAAAAGGGGGCATTAAAGAGGATGAGAGTGATGTGAAAATGCCTAAGAACTAGATTGCATACGTAATTTTGCAATTTTTGCTTGTGAAGACTATTGTGTTATTACTTTATTGTAAGCGAAGATGTGTTTATAAAATCAAACAAATCTGTTATTTGCTACTTTCTCACTAAGTACTTTAATATAGAAAAAGAATTGTGATTATATAAAAAAACTGAGAATTTGATTGGAGGAAATATCTCTTTGGAAATCTTGTGTTCATAAAAATATTTTTTATATGTCTATTTGTATATATGATATGTACTTATGTATAACACATTTCGATCTTTTTCTTAAAATATATTACTAAAGACTTTAAATATAGTCCTTGATTATTGTATACAAATAAAATCACAACAAAATTTTTAATAATCAGGGTTGTGGTATCATTTTTCCATACCTTAGAAGATTATGACTTATTACATCTTCATCTACTTATTTCAAATTCTCAGGCTGTTTACAATTGGTTAGTTTTTGAAGAGTAGATTTGATTACTGTACAAAGTGAATATGACTGTAGTTATTTTTTCTTTCATACTTCAAATATACAAGCATGGTGTGGTTTGTTTTGGTTTTGGAGTGCTACAGTCTAGTTTTTGCAACACAAGGGGTAATGAAACCAGGACCTACTGCTTAAAGTCGATTCCGAATGGCTACGAACATCCATGTCATAATGGGATTTGAACCCACAAACTCAAGTTCCAAAGGCTAGCACCCTAACCATTTGGCCATCATTTGGACAATCATGGTATGATACTGTCCAAATGAAGCACTTTAGAGAAACACAGCAGAAATTTTGAAAATTCAGAATCTTTAAAGCTAAAATATGCTGACAAATTTCATCATTAAAGATTTGACTATTTCAGGGAAAGACAAAACTAAAAAGTGTCAAATCTTTAACATAAACATCAAATATTCAGAAAATCTCAAGACAAAACGACATGGAAGAGATTGTAATATTATGTCAATCAGAAGGTGAATTTCGGGACCACATGTGTGGTTGTGTCATCTGTCTAGCTATGCATAGACAATAATGTTCTTAGAAAGAAACCCCTTCAGCCATAAATGTCTTTCAAGGCTGCAGGCTTTTTCTATCCCCCTCCCCTATCCCATATGGTCATTCATCTCAAGATACAGGGTCTGCTCATTTTCGGTAATCTATTGTATATCATTTTCTTGTTGTGGGTGATTCACAATGAGTATTTTAAGACGGCTATCTTATAAAATAGCTTTAACTTTAGACTAGACATCAACGTTAGACTAGATTTTGGTATATAGCTAATTGAGAATGAAATTGGAACAAATAAAAGTGTTCAATGTTTTACTAATATGATAGTTTTCACAAAAAGTATATTTACATATGTATGAATAATATGAACAAGTAGGGGAAGGAAATATAAAGAAATGAACAACTGTAAACATTTTAAATTTTGTATTGTCTTTAAAATGAGATATATTTATTTTTATATAGTTTTGACATAAATGTAAATAATACAAAATTTAAAGACATCAAGTTATCACTAGAAAGCATATATGTATATTTTGTAATTTTAAATTAAGATAGAGGAATTTGGAAAGAAATACTCAGATGAATAAAACAGGCTTGACATAAGGAAATGTACCATTTTATCAACAAGACAAAAAATATAAATAAACATACACACATTTTTTGAAAGAAAAAGAAATGGGATAAAACTTAATAAAAATGGAAAATTCTTTTTTAAAAAGTTCCATATGCTTTTTCACTAAATAATTTATAAATAAACATTTCCAAAGAGTTATATATTCAGCCTCAAAAGAAAAATAAGTTAGTTTGTAAAATGCCTTTACTTTGAATTATAAAGTTAAATAATACTTTAATTTTTATAATTTTTGGCTTGTATCGTAAGATGCTAGTGTTATGTTTTATTATTTGAGTTAAAAATTGATAATTGTTATACCTCAGCCATACCTTAATACTTCAATGTGTCTATCAACACACATGGAGAAAATATGAAAAGGAAGCTCTAATTCCTCTCACCATTGACAGGACCTTACCTTTAAAAATTAGAAAATAGATACTATATGTCAAATTTCTAACTTTCATACTAATATTTATCTGGCTTAATATATCAAAGCAGACTTGTTTTGATTTCAGTAAAGAATTTTTTCTTGTAAGTTTTAGCAGAAAAATTATTATTACACACATTATATTATAAAGTATTATTTAGATAAATTATAGTATTATTGTATAAATTATTACAGTATTATTATATAAATTATTACATTATACAGTAATTATTTTGCCTTTCAGTGACAAGACACATCAAACTTCAATTATTCGAAGAAAAATCTGTCATGCAAACTCTTATGTATATATATATATGTATATATATGTATATATATATATATATATATATATATATATATATATATATATATATATATATATATATATATATATATATATATTGTATATATATATGTATATATATATATGTATATATATATATATCAGTACTGTATGAAGAAAAATCAGTTTTAACAAGAATGTGAGGATTAATTTATATGGTAATAAGAAATTTCCTGCTTTTTCTCAGGAAAGAGCAAATATAAGTTGGAAGTTCCCCCAAAATTTTAGTAGCTTCTAGATGTTTTTTAATTATTATACTAACATTAATGGTAATCAATTTATATTAAGAAACTGGGATTTCCAGACTGTGCGAATATGTCGTATAGTGACAGTGAGAATACGACGCTACGGGATATACATGAAAACTGGGACAGATTAAGGAAATGAGAATAATATTAAGGAAAAAGTTATGCTTTATACTTATTCAGGTAAAAAAATTTACAACTTTAATAATAATGAATTTATTTTAATGTTTAGTTACTTTTTGTATTGTTAAATTGTTTGAAATATGTAAAACATTTTTATTTTATACCAGTATAAATTATATTTTTGTAATAGGAAAATTTTAATTTCTATATAAATGGAAGGACTAAACAAATACTCAAAATAATTTTGGTTGGTTGGCTATACTCTACTGTTTCGTAACTTGAGGGTAATAAGATCAGGACCTACTGCTCATAGTCAATTAGGAACAGTTACAAACATCTATTACTGCAGTGAGACTCACATCCATACACTAATGTATTGAAAAGCAGCAACTTTCCCATTCAGCCATAAAAAAGTTCAAAAACAAAGGTTAAAATTGATGAAAAGTTAATTTGCAGTCGATTAAAAATAATAAAAAGGGTACATGCATAATGTAGTGTGTGTAAACATCTTCATGAATGTACCTTTATGATTTTAATTGAAATATGTTACTGAGTACTGACTCAGTATCTATGAGTGGATCATTAATTAATCTTCTTACTCATGAAAAACTATAGCAGAGATTAAATCTTTTTTTTTTTTATTTATTTATTTTTTTTTTTTTAATAAACCTCTTGAAATTCATTGAAATTGAAATAAAATATGATGATTGCACCAATATAAATAAATCATCGCCCCCCTTTGCAAGTAACTTCCTAGGAAGTTACTTGTAAGAGTTTTAAAAATAAAATTAAGATATAAGTATTTTATTTATATTTTTACTCATTTATTAGTCTTTTATGTGGTGATATAGTGTGGGGGACTACAGTATACTGTTTTGTTACATGAGGGGTAGTGAAACCACGACCGCCTTACTAACGGTTACGTACATCCATGCCAGCAGTGGTATTCAAACCTACCAATTGTAGTACCTAAGAACGGCGCCCTACCTATTCGGTCATCGTTTGTCCATGGTGATTTAAAGATGTATATTTGGATATGTGGAAATAATTATTAAAAAAGATTAATTAGCTAAAAATATTTAATTTTAATAAAAAATTTACATTTTTTTAATTTTGTTGGGAAATGTTAGAAATAAAGAAAAAATACCAGTGAAGAAGCTGAAATTATTCTGAAATCTAGCTGTGTAGGATAGCCAGCAAGCCCTCCCCCCCCCCAGATTTTAATAGCGATTATGTACATATGTATATAATCGCTAGTAAATTAGCAATTTTATATATATATATATACATAATGAATTTAATATCATGTACAGTGTATATCTTTTCAGTGTTAATTTAATATTGAATTCATTGGGGAGATACTTCATTACTCATTCTATGCTTTTAATTTGTTCGTTATATCATTTTTTAATCATTTTGTTATTTAAAATCATTGTGTTATGATATTCATAAGGGGTATTCATGCATAAGAATACTGAAGTATCATTCACAAAAAACAATCTTTCCCCTTGGTGCCCCTACGAAAATAACTTCTAACTACGGCCCTACAACTACCTCATTTTAAAGACTCCTTTCATTCAGGGATTTAAACAGCTTGATCATATCACGCTTGAATGCAGTAAACTTAACTCTAAATAAAAATAACTCAACCAAGTTGAAGTAAAAATGACCAGTGAAGAAGCTCAAAAAATATTTTATATGTTAAAGGGTCATATGATTAGTGTAAAATAATTATCATTTTCGACTTCTCATAGCTTGAAAACTACCAGTTTTACAAAAATAATATTTTAACGTAGTTAGAACAAATTATTATCTTTATTTACATTTCTCATTCATTTTTGAAATAAAAAATATATTTTCGTTAGAAATTTTTAAATAAGACACTTTATTATTATAAAAAATGTTATCAATGATAACGCGCATAACTAAAAATATAATTAAGTGAAAGACAAACTTATAGTTTTTAAATCTTTTTACAATATCTCAAAATGACTTTGAATCTAAATTTATATGTATTTAAGTTATTTATATATATATATATATACATACATATATAATATATATATATATATATATATATATATATATATATATATATAGAAAATATATATCAATCGATATAAATATATATTTATGCAATATATATATATATTATATAATATAAAAAATAAAAAATATTAACCTTTTGAGATAACATGTACTTTACATGGAAAAAATTTTGATAAAAATTAAGGTTTTGTAAGTTATTATAGTAAACAAATGATTCATTTTTACTCATAACGCCTCTTAATATTTTAGAATTTTTAAGCGGATTGTTTTAAAATGTTCAGAATTGAATTCCTTTTCACTTATATTTTTTCTGAAAAATCTAATTTTTTATCGATTTAACAGTCGTATGACCCCTTGAACAAAATATATATTTAAAAGATAAAACATTACGACACCCCACCTAAGTATCAGAAACATTGTCAGTGTCAAAATTACTACATAAGACGTAAAATTTCATGTATAGACCTAAGATCTTGCTACACATGAAATTTTAGTATCGTGAAAAAAGAAAAAAAAAATCGATTGCATATGTCCGTGTATTTTACACCAAATACTGAAATGTTTATAGTATAACATAAAATTGAAAGTGAGCTAGTATTACAAACTCAGGGTACAAAAGGTGAAGTGCAGAGATTGCAAATTCAATTCAAATTAATAAAATGAAAAATTTTAATTAAATCAATTATTTTTAAAAGTCTAACTGTATAGTGCTGTGGCTTAAAAAAAAATGCTGAGTAGGCGTTTTTGACCAATGGGCAAGTAGCATGCTTTGCTATTGGCTATATTTAACCTTGTTTCTTTTAAATATTGTATCATCTTCACCTAATACTCAACCAATTACAGAAAACGTGAAACAGATTGAAGTAGTAGTCGCTGAGTAAAAGTTGAAGTTACCATTGCCGCGACGTCAGCCTACGTCACATCCAATCAAAATAACGTGAGAGCCCGTGGCTACCTTAAAGTGACAGAGGCGTCTTAATATTGCAATAGTTGCCGGGAATTATCAAGCGTTGTTAGGGTAGCTAAAAGTTATTACATTTAATATATACAACTTTAACTTCTCAAAATTTCTTTCTTTCAAGAAATGAACCATGTGGTAAGCTATGATATATATTAGTCACGCGGCAGTTGGCGGAAGCTTTAAAGAGGATGCAACGCTGAGATCTGATGATTTTTGTTGAAGAGAATATCATCTGAATTTTTATGTATAACAGTTACTCAACTTTAAAAGAAAGTGCTGTGATAGTGTTGTTTTGAATCAATTTAACCATTGAAATTTTATCTTGGGTTAACAAAGCCGCCACATTACCGTTTGTCAGTACCTGGTTGGTTCAAGTAAACAAAAAGAAGCGAAGTGCCTTGTATGGATAAAACACTCACTGTCTAATTTTCAGATTATTTGAATAATATTGTCATTATATTTTGTATTTTAACATTTGGTGTTTACTCCCACCGTTCCAAAAGGACTTATGCATACCAGACCATTAGTCGCTCTCTTGGATGGCAGAGATTGCTCTGTCGAAATGCCAATACTTAAAGATGTTGCAACAGTTGCTTTCTGTGACGCTCAGTCAACACAAGAAATCCATGAAAAAGTTTTAAATGAGGCTGTTGGAGCATTAATGTGGCACACAATAACCCTCACCAAAGAAGATTTAGATAAATTCAAAGCTCTGAGAATAATTGTTCGTATAGGCTCAGGTGTTGATAATATAGATATCAAAGCTGCTGGTGAATTAGGTATTGCAGTCTGCAATGTTCCAGGATATGGAGTGGAAGAAGTTGCTGATACAACTTTGTGCCTTATCCTTAATTTGTATCGGCGTACATATTGGCTAGCAAATATGGTTAAAGAAGGCAAAAAATTTCAAGGTCCAGAGCCTGTAAGAGAAGCTGCTCAAGGATGTGCTCGAATTCGGGGTGATACTCTTGGTATTATTGGTTTAGGTAGAGTTGGAACAGCTGTAGCTCTTCGTGCCAAGGCATTCGGGTTCAATGTTGTATTTTATGATCCATATCTTCCAGATGGTATTGAGAAATCTTTAGGTCTTACTAGGGTTTATACCCTACAGGATTTACTTTTCCAGAGTGACTGTGTCTCTCTCCATTGTACTCTAAATGAACATAATCATCATGTATTTAATGATTATACAATCAAACAAATGCGTCCTGGAGCATTTCTTGTCAATACTGCTCGTGGTGGTCTTGTTGATGACAGTGCCCTGGCAACTGCTCTAAAAGAAGGTCGTATCAGAGCAGCTGCCTTAGATGTCCATGAGAATGAGCCATGTAATGCTTTTTCAGGCCCATTAAAAGATGCTCCTAATCTTATCTGTACGCCCCATGCAGCATGGTACAGTGATGCTAGTTCTACAGAATTGCGTGAAATGGCAGCACATGAAATTCGGAGGGCTATTGTTGGCCGTATACCAGACTCTCTCAGAAACTGCATTAACAAGGAGTATTTTGTAAATACTGGATTTGGGGAAAGTGTCAATGGAGCCAGCAGGTATAACTTTACTCCAATGGGGGTTCCTCATTCTACCACCCTAGAACCCTTAGCAACATCAGCAGCTATTGCTACTTCTCATTCACAGCCTCACTCAACTCTTCAAGATCATATCGCTCCAAAATCTTCCTAATCATCTAACTCTAAAATCAGAGAGTGTGGGTGTTTAACTTCTCTGTCTCCTTTTGCTGTGCCATGAAATTGCATCCCACCTATGCAGGGCTTTTTTTATTATGAAGATAGCTTTAACAGTCCTCAGCAGGTTTTTAAATCACAGCTGCATGTATTTCATAAGGAGAAGCATTCAATCAGCCATCCAGTTGTGTGATTTAACAAAACTGTTGATCCTTTTGGGAATGGAGGGAATTCTCTTTCAATTAATGCTAAGTATTTTTATAATAATTTGTAAAAAAAAAATCAAAAAATAAAAAGGAAATCAAGATGTTGCATTTATGATACAGTTGTTGATTCTCTTCTGATATTTATATCAAAACTAGTACTTTTTAATTTTTTAAAACAAAACTATATTTATTTTTACTAGCAGCTTTCTATATTTATTATGGTAAGTATAAAATTAAAGAAATCCTAACATTCACACTCACTTACACAAATATGTGTATAATTTTTTTTTGTATGTATATCTACAGTTTAAAAAAATTGCTTAATCATATACTTGAGAAATACATATGAAGAATTTAATAACTAAAAGAAATTGAAAAGTTTATATTCCTTGGATAAATTATAGAAATGTTATTTATCCCTTAATTGTTTATTTGCTTTATTAAGACTACTAGTTTTGATTTTTTTTTTTCATTTTTAAATTTGAAATAATTACTCAATGTTGGAGATACCTCTCAGTGCTGGCAATTGATGCTTTGATTGTAGTTGGTATGTTCACATTGTATATCTCTCTCCATAATTTTATATTTGCCTAAAATATTAAAACTGTTCTACTCAATAATTGCTATTGCTTTAAAAAGTTGAGATAAATGAATTGTTATATATTTATAAAATAGTATCAATTACCCTTAAAATGTTTATGAAATTGTTAGGGAACTGAAGTCTAATTTCTGATTGATAAATTCTAAATTCTTATTTTCTCTTTTGTGTTATCTAATCATTTAGTTAGAAATTAACATTACTCGGCTTAGAATAAATGCAAAATGCAGCAAAATCTCCATGTGTAAACAATAGTTTGCCCATCTTTATATACTGATATTGTTTGAAGTTTATGCTTTATTTAGTTTAATATACATCCTTTTCAATGATAATCAGGTAGGGAACAGTTAGTTCTTTGTATAAAATGAATATTTTCAGCTATTGGTTACAAATCTGCAGTCATGTGTTCAAAAATTTTTTAAACCAATATTTAAGATTTTGCAAGATTATTGTCTATCTCAGGCAGGGTTGCAAAAAACCCACCTACCCCAAAAAACCCACTTCAGAGTCGGTTTTGACTTTTGATCTCAGGTCTTGTAGCGGCATTTATTACGTTCCTTCCTAATGAGCATGCTCTTGCAGTGTTCATTTGTTTATGTATACGTACACACACACACACACACACACACACATATATATATATATATATATATATATATATATATATATATATATATATATATATATATATATATATAACGGGTGGGAATATTACCTTCTGTATTTTATTGTACACAGATTTATCTAGATTTTAGTCTTTCAGTCTAATCTTAAAGTTAGAAATTAAAGATACTGTCAGTTTAATGAAGTGTATACATAGATATTATATATTTGTATGTATATGTGTTTGTGTATATATATACAAAAACGTGTGCATATATACACAAACAGGGTCAATTTTAGGGCTGGTTAGCCATCTACAAGCAAGACAGTGTATTGCTGCCCCAACATGGATTCCTAGTACAATTGTAATTTAGCCCAATGCATGGATACTTGTGTTTTATAAGTGTACTCGTATAATTGACTAGGAATTAAAGTAAAATAAAATACATGCACACAGGGTTGGCGTGATTTAAATCATTTTATTTTTCACTTTTAAAACCTATATTCCAAAGACAGGAGAATTAGGAATCAGTCAGCACAGTAATACCAGTAAGTAAGTGTAAATACATAGCATGTGCTTTCCAAAAATTTAGGGGTACTTATCAGAAAGTATGTAGTAGGGGTAGTACAATAATTATGACAGGTGGAATTCATTTTATGTAATGGAAGGTAGGGTTGGTCATTTTGCTGGCAAAATGGTATTTTTGCGAAGACAGTGGCAAAAACTGGTAAAAAATGGCAAAATCCAGGAAAATTGGCTGGATTTTAAAAATGTACAATTAATAATTAATAAATAACAAAGTAATAAATAATTTTGTACATAATATAATTGAGACTTAAATCAGAATATTAAGTATTTCATTAGTATTAATTTGACAATTTAAAATAATTTTCATCGATGTTAACAATGAAAATGCAATATTCTATTTTTGTAAATAAATTTATATGATGGAAGCATGGGATAAAAAATGTTTTCTTTATTTATCAATTTAATATAGTAATGTTGTCTTTAATGTGTATATATACATATATGATATTTTATATAAGTACTAAAAACGTTTAAACCTACAGTTTGTAGGGGAAATTAGCTAATAATTACATTGAAAACAACATTGCTCATAAAAACTTGCAAAATCAATCTTCATTTTATCTTTTTTTTTTTTTTTCTAAGTGATTACTGTTTCAATAATGCATTGAATATTCTATGTTAAAAAAAATTATATTATGCATTTTTAGATTAGTTAAAATTAGTAAAAGTTAAAATAGTTACATCCTCGAAAATAAAACATATCCATTTTTGCCACTTGGAAAAAGTGGCAAAAATGTATTTTTGCCAGGACAGTTTTTTTCACCTTTGGCAAAAACGTGCCAACCCTAATGGAAGGTAAAGATAGTATTACAGAACTTAAAATCCAGTTTGTCTACCAAATAACTGCCATGGCTTCAGCTGCTGGAATGGAAAGACAGTTTTCTTTTGGTAATGTTCATTCTAGACTTCAGAACCAATTAGAATTGGATAAAGCATCAAAGCTAGTGTTTTTATTGAAACAATTAAATCCATATTTAATTTGTTCTTTAAATTGACGTCTTATTTATTTTGCACTAACCAATTACAAAATAATGGAATGTATTTAGATTAAAATTTATAGATTTAATTTTAGGTAATCAGTGTGTAGAATATACTAGATAGATACGATGTTACTTCTCATAACAAACTATTCTTTGTATATTGTATAAAACATAAAAACAACAATTAAAATTAGTATTCAGAAAAAAAGCAAAGAAATCCGATTTAAATCAAATCTGATTTTTTTTATTAAAAAAAAAAAAAAATGATCGTACTCTGCATGCGCATGAACTGTACTTATGATCTGCATGCATTCTTGCTTATTTGCATTTCAGTGTCAGATAATTCTTTCAGTTTGTATATATCCTTTTTAATTGCTAATAATCTGCTTGAATAAGGAGAATGTGTAATTTGGTATCAAAATTATTTGTCATAACTTGGATACATAACACTTTACCTCTTATTACAACTATGTTTGAATTTTTTTTAGTTGACATTTCTGAAATATTTAAGATTTTCTTACTATTTAAAAATTTTAAATGAAATCCTGAAATTTGGCTACTTGTATGTATGTATGTGTGTGTGTGTGTGTGTGTGTGTGTGTGTGTGTGTGTATATATATATATATATATATATATATATATATTTAAAATTGCACACATTGAAAAATTAATTTATAAAGGATTATAAATAACTTCATTTTTTTAAACTAGACATCTTAGATATCTGAAATAAATCCATTTCAATAAATGGTTTTTAAAAGAAATTTTATTTCAATCATTGCTACCTTGGATTAGGACAAGTTGTTGATCCCTTGTATGGTGTAAAAATAAAATTGTTGGGCATATTTACTGTAGTCTGGCCACATCTGTGTTCAGTTATAAGTTTTGTACAAATTAATCTAGCATTTACTGATATCTAAGATATAAAAAACTAAAGTGCACTGGTTTTCAATCAATGCTAGCAAAAATATTCTTGCATCAGATTGAAACTTTATGTTAGTGTCTAGTGGGAATCATCATTTGGATGACTTAAGATATTTAACTTTATATGCATACACACAAGATTTTTATTAGTATAAGAAGAAACTAATTGCATGAAAGATATATAGCTGTTCTGCTTACTATTATAGTTTTATTATATCAGAGAAACAAGTACAAAAGGTTTTATTTTTCCCTCTCTTTTTTTAAACTTCATATTAACATGCAAAATCAACTATTATTAAACATTGACACTGTAAAGTGTATTCTATATTTCATTAGGCCTAAGTAAATGATGGTTTTACAAACTTGAGAATACTACATTATTATGCATAACCTAACTTAAAATTTTAGATATTTTGTAAAAAATGATAAACTATGTTGTTAGCTATGATCTTCTGCTTATTTTCATCAGTTTTAACATATTTTAGAGGAATTATTTCAACAGTACAGACTACATACATTCCTAAAGCTTGGAACATGCGTTGATTCTCATTAGGGTTTCAAAATTATTTGTTATTTTCTTTAAATTATTAGAGGTTTAACAGATTTAGCAACATTATAGTAAGACTTTCTATATGTCCTATTTTCACTGTTCAAGACAGCAAAAGATTACTCAGAAAGCTCTTTTAGAAGACAAGTCTCATAAATCATTCTTATAGAGAAATTTGATTTGTAGTCCTGAGTCAAGTCATCAAAATTTGGTTCAATTTAGTACCTACGTGAATTTGCAGTCATTTGTGTTACTGTGTGATCTATCCTGAAATCATAAAATTTTAATAACAGAAATATCCTAAAGCTTCTAGAATTAATGGAAAAAATAAAGCAAGACCACTTATTTCACATAAACAGCCTGTCCCCTGTAAATTCACATCAGTAGGGGAAAAGAATTATTTGAAAGAGGTATTCTAATTTATTAATTCATATGAATATTGTTTAGATTGATTTTCTGTATTTCATTTCATAAAACTATTGAGAAAAGGTTGATTGTAAAAAAGGGGGAAAATATATACACTAATCATTATTTCCACATCTGGGGCACTAAAATTTTCTGCAAAGGAGTAACTTCTTTTAGAATTGTGTTTAAATGTGCTAAGCAATAATTAACTGCTTAAATTCCTATTTTCCTCAAGTAACATTGCTATTAATAATTTTATTAGTTGTAATTAGAGATAAAATAATAAGTTCAGCAATATAAAGTAAGCAACCCACATTAATCCCTATTTTACTCTCTCAGTAAGATGAGAAAAACCAAATTTGGGACAGTGATAATGAGAAATATTCAGTTTGTAAGTCAAATGACCAAAAAAAAATTGCATTTTATAGATTATATTTGGTGTATGTTTGTGTAACTGTATGCAGATGTAAACAAATTATTTGTTTTTGTAAAAAAAATGAGTAAATGATTCTTGAAGCATTAAGAATAAATACTAGACACCAGGGTTGGCATGATTTAAATCAGTTGATTTTTTTTAAAAAAATCATTGATTTAAATCATTTTTTTTTTCACTTCTTTTAAAACCTATATTCCAAAGATAGGAGAATTGGGAATCAGTCAGCACAGTAATATCAATAAGTAAATAATTGTAAATAGATAGCATGTGCTTTCCAAGAATTTAGGGGTTGTTATCAAAAAGTATGTAGCAGGGGTAGTACAATGATTGATTATGACTGGTGGAATTAATTTTATGTAATGGGAGGTAAAGAGAGTATTACAGAACTTGAAATCCAGTTTGTCTATCAAATAACAATAGCCGTGACTTCGTCTGCTGGAATGGAAAAACAGTTTTCTTCTTTTGGTATTGTTCATTCTAGCCTTCGTAACCAATGAGGAGTAGATAAAGCATCAAAGCGAGTGTTTTTATTGAAACAATTAAATACATAATCCGGTACTTAAAAAAATATTTAAAATAATTGTGATTTGTTTTGTTTTTTTAAATAAATAGTTTGCATTAAAAGAATATTTAATTTGTTCTTTTAATTGACATCTTATTGAGTTTGCACTATCCAATTACAAAATAATAGAATGTATTTAGATTAAAATTTATATATTTAAGTTTAGGTAATCAGTGTGCAGAATATACTAGATAGATAAGATGTTACTTCTTATAACAAACTATTCTATGTATATTGCAAAAAACATAAAAACAACAATTAAAATTAGAATTCAGAAAAAAATAAAAAAAAATCCGATTTAAATAAAAAAAAAATCTGATTTAAATCAAATAAATCTGATTTTTTTTTTTTTTTTTTTTTTTTAAATCATGATTTTTTTCCAACCCTGCTAGATACATATAAATACAAGTCAAAGATGGTGATGATGAAAAACACTAAAATTATAGATGATATATGTGTATAACTTCATATAGTCAGTCCAAGTAAAACTTGCACACTATGCTTTTTATATTCAATTTGAAATTTTAAAAGCGAAAAATGCTGAATTTTGACAATTCTTTTACTTAAATAATAATAATTTTAATTAGTATTTTTACTCTAAGACTTAAACTTTGTTCAATTTTTAAACAATATAGCATATATATTTAGTTTGATAGGAAAAATTTTTTGTGAAAATGTAAAACTTGCACACGAAACAAAATTGTCAATTTGAAAAACTTAAAGAATGTGATATTGTCAATCTAGTACTTTGTTGGTTATCCTGTATGACTCCAAACATGTTGGCATAGATCTAATGAGAATTTCTTGATAATATTGACATGTTAATCTAACAGCCATTAAGTTGCTTTTCTTTGAATTGTGATAATTTTTTATACTAACAACTTTTAACTGATGCTATAAATTTTCTGTAACATTCAAATATGGTGATTTGAGTACGATTTATGGTAGTCGCAAGTTAATATTGTGTCTTTCAGGTCATTATTTTGATAGTATTGAAAAATCGTTTGAATTCCATAATGTTGTGTACTAGGTTTTGTATTATCTTTTAAAAAGTTAATATAAACATACTGATTCATTGTGGGTCATATAAACAATAAATGGTGAGCACCTGTAGGAGCCAAACAGCTATCCCTATACTATCATGCTCCCTCCTCCATATTTTACAGTTTTCTCGTTTTTACTGGATTAAATTCTTTATTTTTGTTTCACCATACTTTTACCTTTCCAGTAAAAATTCAACTTGTTTTTAAGGAATGGAAAACAAATTTGTTTGCAAGTCCTAGTAGTAAAGCATTAATTTTTCACAAAATATATATTGCATTCTGTTCAACTATTATAGAGATTTGTGATTAATCTTTTGTATCTTCTAACCCAAAATTAAAAATACCATATTTCTTAAAATGTTTAGATACATCATATGCAACATGGTGATATATAGGGTGCTACTCTTAATTTTGCTAGTGCAGGTGATAAGAGTTCCAAAAATTATACAGCTGGTGCCGAATCGAATATCTCACTGATGTTTTACTGTCACATTTTCAAAATGAGTTCTGGCCAATTCTCATCAGTCATGTTTTATCCAAATATGTAATAATAGTACTGGTGATAAACGATAATACTGATTATGTGTCGTCATTAAAGTCTGCTTAACCCTTTTGTGGGCCATTTATTTCTCACTCCACATTTCCAAACTTTCAAAATAGAGCTGCTAATTTTATTCAATCGATCGAACAATTGATAGCAGCACAAAACCGAAGCGGTAATCAGTCTTCCTGTCGTTTCAATAACAAAACCAATATATTAGAATGGGTTTTGCGCTTCCCACAGGTGTATTTTGTAAAATTGTGTAGGTGGGAATTAATCTTCCCATGGCCCACGAAAGGGTTTAAAAGATTTGCACAGGCAAAATGGAAAAGTTGAATAAAAAACTTGTATTTCACTGGCACAAGCAATAAAATTGCCAGAAATTATACAACCGATGCCAAACAGAATATCCTGTTGGCAATCTACTGCTATATTTTAAAAATAAGTTGCTTCCAAACAATTATAATTGTTTGTCACCAATTATGTCTGTTTGGAGAGTTTTGTGCCGTCTAAAGGAATAAGTACCTAAAGGTTAATTGTTCAGAAGTCATTCTTGGGATTTAAGTGTAAAGGAAGGTTTTAAGATACTTTAATCTTTTATGTTATGTTGGGGTAGGGGAAATATTGTCTTTAGCTAGATAAATTTATAATTTTGTTTACTATCAGAAAAAAAGGCTGTATTACAACTAATAGTATTTGTTAAGTCTAACTTAAGAAATTCACGTTAAAACTAAGTTTGTTAAAAAGAGGAATTTTATATTGTTGTTCTATAATACATACATTAATGTTACCACTTCTTTTTGACCTTGTTTCGGTTTTCTAAAGAACTACTTTATTAAGTATTTGGAAAATTTAATCTTGAGTAGTGTGAATGCATTTTCTCTCATTCTTATAAAAAAAATAAGTCACTAGTACATTTATGGAACAATTATTAATAAAAAAAAGTTTACTATGCACAAAGAAAAATTTCGATGGATCTGTAAATTTCACTAAATATAAACATCAGTAATTGTGTGCATTTTTGTGTGAAAAGAAACATTTAATTATGCTAAAATACATGTCTATTCAAAAAATGTCTTTTTTTTTATTCACAAAGTTTGTTCAATTATGTGCACAATTTTAAACCAAGATTTACAAAGATTGCATATTATTTGACAGTCAATAGCAGTAATAATCTATTAAAATTTTGAATGAATAAATTAAAAACTGGGTGATTATGGGCTGTTAATGATAATTTTCAGTGCATACATGAAATATACATTTTTATGCTATTACAATTTCATAGTCAACTGTAGAAGGGCAATATTTATGAGAAATATGTCTATTTTCCTTTGCAGAAAAAACACTTTTTTGCCAATAAATTTTTTAAAATTAGTTTTTACATCTTTGAAAAATGTATTTTACCATTTGAAAAAAGATTTTTTAATTCAGTATTGTTTAGATATAGACAATGTCTTCAGCTACAAGTATCTTCAAGCATCAGTAAGCAATAAAAAAAATTAAGTATAGATTTAATATGCTTTTCCTGTGAAATAAAAATTAGTAAAATAATTTCTTCTATTTGATTAGTAATGTGGGTTCGAATATATCATAATCAACACCATATGGTAGATTTTCTCAGTATAATGCTAGTCTTCGAATTACTGCCTTTTAAAAATTTATTTCATTGCTGATGCAGCCCCCTGACATTATTGTCTGATGCAACTGCATTTTTATATCATAACATGAGACAACTGTGGCTGTAGAGGACAACAAATTTAATAGACCATTACATTGATCTTTGTATCTCTTTTTTAGTTATTATTAACATTGTTTTAGTAAAAATTTCACCATATGCTGATTTTGGTATATTGATCTTAGATACCCCTATCAGTAATTGATTTTTCTGTTATATGGCTTAGATGAAACAGAAATTGGGAGCCTCTTAAAAATTTATTTCATTGCTGATGCAGCCCCCTGACATTATTGTCTGATGCAACTGCATTTTTATATCATAACATGAGACAACTGTGGCTGTAGAGGACAACAAATTTAATAGACCATTACATTGATCTTTGTATCTCTTTTTTAGTTATTAACATTGTTTTAGTAAAAATTTCACCATATGCTGATTTTGGTATATTGATCTTAGATACCCCTATCAGTAATTGATTTTTCTGTTATATGGCTTAGATGAAACAGAAATTGGGAGCCTCTTAAAAATTTTGATTTCACTGCTGATGCAGCCCCCTGATGTTATTGCGTGATGCAACTGCATTTTTTTATTGTAAAATGAGACAACTGTGGCTGTAGTGTTCAACAAATTTAATAGGCCATTACATTGATCTTTGTATCTCTTTTTTAGTTATTAACATTGTTTTAGTAAAAATTTCACCATATGCTGATTTTGGTATATTGATCTTAGATACCCCTATCAGTAATTGATTTTTCTGTTATATGGCTTAGATGAAACAGAAATTAGGAGCCTCTTAAAAATTTTGATTTCACTGCTGATGCAGCCCCCTGACATTATTGTCTGATGCAACTGCATTTTTATATCATAACATGAGACAACTGTGGCTGTAGTGTACAACAAATTTAATAGACCATTACATTGATCTTTGTATCTCTTTTTTAGTTATTAACATTGTTTTAGTAAAAATTTCACCATATGCTGATTTTGGTATATTGATCTTAGATACCCCTATCAGTAATTGATTTTTCTGTTATATGGCTTAGATGAAACAGAAATTAGGAGCCTCTTAAAAATTTTGATTTCACTGCTGATGCAGCCCCTGATGTTATTGCGTGATGCAACTGCATTTTTTTATTGTAAAATGAGACAACTGTGGCTGTAGTGTTCAACAAATTTAATAGGCCATTACATTGATCTTTGTATCTCTTTTTTAGTTATTAACATTGTTTTAGTAAAAATTTCACCATATGCTGATTTTGGTATATTGATCTTAGATACCCCTATCAGTAATTGATTTTTCTGTTATATGGCTTAGATGAAACAGAAATTGGGAGAATGATTACACATGGTAAATTAAGCATGAGACAAATTAAAGTTTCAGTCATTCATTATTGGCATATCATTAAATAATCTTTTTTAATCTACTGATAAATGTAATACTTTGAAAAGTTCTTTCATTATATTTATAGTTTCTAGAACTTTTGTGTGCTTATTTAATGTTAAATAACTGTAGGCTTGAACAAACTGTTAGTCGCTTTTTTTTAGTGCCCAGACTACTGCTGTACGTATCTAAACATTTATTCAGAGCATTTTTGTGTGCTCATTCAATGTAAAACAACTATAGGCTTGAACCAACTCTTAGTAGCTTTCATTTGGTATCCAGTACAAATGGAATACTCATTTAAACATTGGGAGTTTATGGAATCTCACATTGGTATGGATATTCGTAGCCATTCAGAATCGGCTTTAAGGTCTAGGTCTCAGTTTCATTAGCCCTGGTGTTGGAAAAAGTAGATTGTAGCTTTCCAAACCAAACCAAACCATTTAAACATGAATTCAGGGTGTAATGATTCTGGTCAATACATTGCTACAATATCTATCATACAGGACACGGCCCTTACAAGAAATATTTATTTACAGAATCAATATTGTAGTAGAACATGTACTAGTCTTAGTCGAAATTCAGACTCATTATTGGTGTAAAGCTTTCCCTTGTGTTGCAATCTCAAATAAACGATCAATTTCATTTGGCAGCAAGCATTGTGCTATTCACTCTTAACAATCAACCTTTGTTTTGTTCAATATAAAATCCATAGTAATGATGATAAATTCAGTGCTGTGCGTTTTATATTCAAACTGAGGTTTTAACACCTGAGTTCAGTGCATAAAATTTTTAACAAACAATATTGATGGGTTTCTTTCATTGTTCGTCTACTTTCACTGGTAATTTTTAACTTTACTGGCAAGTAATAACTGAAATGAACAAGACTTTTACAGTATAAATGACTGATTTCTTTGTAGTTCATTGCTTCAGTGATATGCTTGAATTCCATTTAAACATCTTTGCTACTTCGTGCAATAAAACGCATTCTCAGGGGTTCTACATTACGAATGATAAGATCTGGTATCACATTTACTTTATCTCTGTGATCTAAGGATTCTACTCGAAAATACCGGAGTATATTGGCTACAATTGCCTTTTCTTCCATCACAGCAAATTTTTGACCTAAAACAAGAAAGAAAAATATTGGTTAAAATGGAGTAAAATTATGCTTTTCTTTTTTTTTCAAAGTATCATGAATATGTCCCTAGAACAATTTTTTATTTCAGTAATTTAGTTTTAAAACCATTTTTTTCTCAGATATTTGTTTTATACACAGCGGTGGTATCTGATTCTTATATGACTAAAGTAAATTTTCCTTAACTTGAAAACATTACTAAACTGTGCCATTTTGTAGAGGTACAATTAGAGTAAATGACCTGATTTTTCATACACCTAAATTTGAGAAAAATATAAGTCTTTAAGACAACAACAAATAAACAGTTTTTCATTTGCAAGGCTCTTGTATTAATTTTTACTTTTTAAATTTTTTAGTTGTTGAAATTGTGTTATACCTGAGATGCTTATCCTTAAAATCATACTCAGCAGTCTTTTTAAAAGTTGCCACTAATGAATTATGTCAGGCTTGTAAATGAATAAAAAGCCATATGCGGAGCCAAATGGCACTTGGCTCAAAGAAGAGTCAATTGAACACAAATGACTGACAACACTCATTTAGAAGTTTCTATAAAATGGATTTTTGTGAAACAAGAATTAAGGGACTACTGTTTCTGGATTAGTAATATTGCCAAACCTCAGGAAACATATATATACTAGCATATAGCACGTCATATGGCAGGATGAGTTAAATTTTTATTTTCCAAAATTGTAATGTACCTATTAGGCAGGTAAAAAAAATGATTTGCTTTTTGGCTGAGAATTATCTTGCAACAAAAAATAATCGATGATTCAATTTAAAATTATCACTTATGTACCTAATCTATTATTTAAGCCAAATATAAAAGAAAATTATTTACGTAATATCTAAGTTAAGTGATCAAACGTATGAAAATAATGCAGACACTATTTAAATAATTTAAAATAAGAAATGATTAAATGAGATACTTAAAGGAATGTCATAATGCTAGAAAAAATGTTATTTTTACCTATTTATTATGGGATAAATTTGATCAACTGTTATTAACCAGGGAAAAAAAAGGCTTGAAATAATGGCATTAAAAGCTCGAAAAAGGGGGTAGGGGTGAATTTCGAACGTTTTAAAGACGATAGTATTTTTTGCTGTGATATGAAGCATATTTATAGCAATGTATTTTAGAATCAGATTGATAGTTTAGGAGAAGATAAAGTTTCCTAGCTTTGAATTTTGCTAACCCTAACTCATCAAGTATGGATGCCTCTATCCATTCCAGGTTCAACCGCTTTATAAATTTGAGGACAGACGGACAGATAACTTGGGCTATTATTATATAGGGGATATATATATATAATGACTCTTATTCTGAAGCATTAAGTTATGCTGAAACCTTACCTACTTATTAAATACAATTGCACCCCTCTATTCTGATTCCCATATATTTGTCCCTGAAGTCCATTATACTTTGAGTTATTCTTTCAAGGATTTTTTTATTTGATTTTTGTATTTTGTGGAGTTAACTTGAGCCATACATAAATGTTGCTATGTTCTTAGTAAATTTTTTTTGCACAGTATAAATATTAATAATGCTCATTAATTAATTGGTGATTGTGCTTATTTTTTTATTACAAAGTTAGAGAAATTTCCATCTTGCTGTTCAACAGTCCCAAACAGATAAATATTCTTATCTCTTTCCAAAATTAATTAAGATTATCACAGAGTATGGAATGCAGCAGGAAACTTTTTCATTTGTTGCTTCAGTCAAATAATGATTTTATATGACTTGGAATTTATGATGAAGATTACATTGCAGTTTGAGTATTCGCGTGACATATTTACTTTCTACTGAAAATTATAAAATTTGAGGTACAATTCCTAAGATTTTTGATGAATTTGCTAAAATATGTTATTGTTCTACAGATTAATAAGTAGCTGGGGTTTAATTCATGCCTACAATCATTTGGAACAATAATGTAATTAATAACTACCATTTATTCCTTCTCTGTTCAAGAATTAGTTTGGAGTGCTACATTTAATTATTATTATTATCATTTCATTTATTTTATATAATCTTTCCACCATGAAAGCTAATTACACTGAAACCTATAGTTTGAAATGAATTCAAGCATCCATGCCAGCAGTGAAATTCAAACCCACATACTCTGGTTCCAAAAGGCATCGTTCTACTTGTTAAATTGCTACAACCATCATTCAGTCACTGGAGAGTTTATATTAGACTCAAACATATTCTTATAGTTTTTAATAATAATTATAAAATGATTATTCCCTAATAATTATAAATTTATAAATTACATAAATATTTATAAATAATTTATAAATTTATAATTAATTATTATTCCCTAATAATTTTATTTTAGTTACCAAACTTTGCAACTTGCTGCAAAATATATGAAATATGAAATGAATTTTTTTGCTAGAGACATACATTCTTCGATTAAATACTTTAATATACAACAATGTAATAAAAAAGGCAATTACAAGAAAACTACTTATTTACTAATTTGGAATTAGTGAAACTTCCAAACATCGTAAGTTGAGTTACATAGCAAAGTCTGGTGGTACCTGGTATGGAATTTAAACTTATCCTATATCCACCAAAATTAAAAATGAAATTTATTGAGAAAGCTAGTTTATGTTCAATTATGGAGGGTAAATGTTGATTATTTTTAAACTTTGTTTATGAATTTTAAAAAGGTAAAATACTTTTTTATTAATAATGCAGTTTAATGTGCATTGTATGAAATCTATTTTCATAGTACTAGTGCCTGAGTTTATTATTCTTACAGTACTTAGTGCTTAACTTTATAATTACTATAATGCAACTAGCTGCTTTATGCTTAGACTTTGGTCTGGATAAAAGAGAAGAAGTTTATAGTTATTTCAAAATTAATATTAGAATTTATATTAAACCAGTAATATCAACAATTTTGAAAATAAAGCAACAATTTTATCAAACTAATAATACATTTCATTTATGTTTTTAAATAAAGTTAAGAAAAGCGTTATAGTTGGCAATCCTTGCACTTTTTTCATTTTTTTTTTTCTAACATAAATTAAAAAGAACTAAGTTATCTATAAGAAGTATCAGATCACAGTATTGTAAAGACTCAATCTCATCAAAATCTATTGAAGGTTTCCCCCCACCTCAAACAATGGCCAAATGGTTAGGGTGCTGGCCTTTGGAACCAGAATTTGTGGGTTTGAATCATACTATGGCATGAATGTAAGTAGCCGTTCGGAATTGGCTTTAAGCAGTAGGTCCCGGTCTCATTAGCCCTCGTGTTGCAAAAAGTAGACCATAGCGCTCCAACCCCCCGACCCCAAGATATTCAATAGTGACTTTACAAATTTGAATTTGCTTCTTCCTTCACTTAGCATTAGTTTCAAAGCCCGAGAGGCTGAGTGAAACATGCCCAAGAAAACCGACAAATTTTCGTCACCCCCTCACAGCTGGTACCTGGTGCAAGTTGCACCCACCTTCCTATGCAGCTGCATGGGCCTTAATTAAAAAAGAAAAAAAACATTCTAGATAAATACAAAGGGAGTATTTAATAATAAATAATAGAGTAACAATAAAAGCATGAGTTTTGAAGGCAAAAAAAAAAAAAATTCAGTACTGGGTTTGGGTTTAGTTAAGAACGATACGGTCTACTTTTTTACTACATGGGTGCTAATTGAGCTGGAATCCAATTATAGAACATACTAAATATATTTTCTAATTTGAAAAAATAATTTTTTTAAATACTCCCGATTCAACAATTCTTTTAACGAATCGTGCCACTCTTTACTAGCCTATTCCCGAAAGTATAGGACGACGTTGCTCTTCGAGCCACAGTTTGTGAGTTTTAATTCCACTGCTGACATGGGTACTTGCATACCTTCGAAATCAGCTTTAAGTAGTAGGTCCCAATCTTATTATCCCTCATGTAGCAAAAAAAAGTAGACCTTAGTGCTTGCTCTCAATTAACCCAATTAATTCTGAGACAACTGTAAAATATTTAATAAATGCACAAAGCAATCACTGAGATTTTACAGGGCCGTATGGTAGGACGCTGCTCTTCGTAGCGTCCTACATATAGAGTCTGTGAGTTCGAATCTCGTTGCTGACATGGATGTTCGTAGTTGAACGGAATTGCTTTATGGAGTACATCCCGGTCTCATTAGCCTTTGTGTAGCAAAAAGTAGACCAGAGTGGATCGGGACAGCCTATTTTGGGGCAACAATTCCAGAGGAAAAATTACTTGGTTCGTAGGCGCCATTTATTGACTAATATATTAACTAAACCTAATAATCGTGAGCTCGTGTCGAGGATTCTTAATACACCGTGTTAAACAATGGAAGGTGAATTAAATGTGGTTAGCGGAGGTTAAACTGCACTTTTGAGAAGAATAGGGGAATAGTGTAGGATCAGTGCCTCTTTCATAGAAAAATGTAAATTTCTAAATTATATTAAACACCATTTTTTTCCGAACAATGTCTTTATTTATAAAAATCAGGCTGTTTACTGCCCATTGTAGACGCTTGAAGTATAAAGTTTATAATGGCAAAAATTAATTTTAAAAACTTAAAATTAAAAAAAAAAATAAAAAGATGATAGTAAAAAAATTGACAATTAGAAATAAAAATTAATTTTAAAATTGTCAAAAACGCAATAAATAAATAAATAAAAAATATTAGAAATGATGCAAGCACTTCTCAAGCTCATTTCTTAGCAAAAATTAATTTTATAAACTTAAAACGACAAAAACCAACAAAAATAAAAATAAAAAAATTTAAAGTTCAAGTAATAAAAAATAAAAAGGAAAAATAGAAAATTAACTTAAAATAGTGTCAAAAATGTAAATAAAACAATACAAAAACTGCCCAATATCATACAAAATTACTTGAATAGTTTTAGTTAATATATTAGTGAATAGATGGCGCCACTGAACCACGCAATTTTCCCTTAGAACTGTAGCACTGGAATTGGCTGTCCGGAACCACTCGTGGTAGACCAACCCCTGTTAAAGAAGGTGTTGGTTTCTCCGAAGCGTTCCAAACCAAACCTGAGGTTTTATGGGTTATAAAAGTAGTATTACGATGGATTTAAAATAAATCTTTTTGCAGAACGGTGGTCGAATGCGCAGGGCGGTGCTTTTAGGTTCTATAATTTGTAGGTTTGCATCCCACTCACTATGGCATGGAAGTCCGCAGTCGTTAGGAATCGACATTAAGCAGTAGATCCAGCTCTAATTAGCTCTCGTGTAGCAAAACAGTAAATCGTAGCTCTCCAAACCACCAGGGTCGTAACTAGGGCGTGGCAAAGGTGGCATTTGCCACGGGCGCATCAGTCAAATGGGGAAGAACAGAAGAAAATGGGGTCCGAAAGAGGACGATTCGTCCCAAGTAGAAATAAGGAAAAGTTGAAAAAAAAAAAACTTTCTTATTATAAAATCCAATGTGTTTAAAAATGATTTTTTATAAATTTTCTTACTTTTTAAAATGCTTCTAGAGACTAAACCTATTATTGATTCTTATACCTTAATATAATTCGGGGTATTCGTTTTAAATTTTGAATTTTATTAAAGTTATTAAAACTAAATTTATATTTAGAAATTTGTCAATTTTTTTACGAAAATTCAACGTCTAAATAAAAAATATTCACCTCAATAAACTATTCAGTTTATCAGTAAAATAATACCCCCAAAATGTTCAAAAATATTTTAAGTGAAAAGTAGAAAGAAAAATAGAGGAAATAAATTTTGAAACTAATATTCTAGGAACATTTTAAGAATTAACAAAATATTTTGCGAGTTAATTTTGAATATATATACATAGATACATACATACATACATACATATATATATATATATATATGTGTGTGTGTGTGTGTATAAAACATGTTTATGTATTTTATCACCATATTTGGTGGCAGGGGCGCAGACCAGTTTTTTGTCACGGGAGCTAAACGAACTAGTCACGGCCCTGCAAACTACTCCTCTCTAAGTTCCACTAGTTTCAAATAAGTAGCTTTCATATAACCATGTTTTTGTTTCCTCTTTATTGCTAGCCAGTGTAATTATATCGTTGTAACTAATATTGAATTTTAAGTTCTCAAAATCATCATTTTTACAGCTATATAGTTATTTTTCCCCAGATGAATAACTGCAACATGTTTTTATACCTCATAGCTAATTGTAATAATAGTAATAATGAAATCATTTAGTTTTTACTGTACCTATACAGTTTCTCGGTCCTGCCGAAAATGGTACGTAGGCATAGGGATGTCTACCTACGCAGTTTTCTGGAAAAAATCGCTCAGGGTCAAACTTTTCAGGATTTGGGAAAGATGCGGGATCCCGGTGTAGCATTAAAGGAAAAATGAAGCATACGCTGCCGGCAGGTACCTTGTAGTCCACTGCAAAGAAAGATAAAAGAAGATATCACGCACATCATATTGTGAATATTAATAATTACCGATATTGATTCCTGAATCTTACTAGGCAGAAATTAGATGCACTCTGTTAGAGACATGAAATGAACAGTTAAACAAAGTTCGCGAAAGGTTGTTGGTCACCTGTGTAAAAAAAAGTCCAAAGTTGTGGATAAAAATGAACTTATCAAAATTCTTAAATTTTAATGAAATTTAATTTAATACAGCCAGGAAAACTGAATTGAGCGGCAAATAGCACTGCTTTTCGACATGGAATTCATACATTAATCCGAGACCTGATACATCAGCTGGTAGATTGGATGATATCAGAAATTAAATATTGCAATAAATCTACAAATTGATATATCGCAATACTACTTTGAAACTGCATACATAAATTGCATATTGATATACACTCAAGAGCCAAAATATTATGACCACCCCTACATTTTGCAATGAACTCGCCTGGATGACGCGGAAGGTACGTGATCAGGTGGAAGTGGTATTTAACTGCTGCTGGAGAGTCTGAAGAATCATTCTTTCACTTACTTCTGTGTGCGATGGGAAAGGCTGCGGATCTAAGCGATTTTGATAGAGGGCAGATTGTAATGGCTCGGAACAAGTATTTCCGAAACTGTATGACTCGTGGGTCGTTCGCGATCTACAGTTGTTAGTACTTATGCAAAATGGATGAATGACGGTCAAACCAGCAGTAGACGACATGGTGTTGGATATCCACACGCTGTCAAAGGAAAAGGTCGTCGGAGATTGTCTCGCATGGTGAAGCAAAACCGGAGCCAGACAGTGACTCAGCTGTCCACCCAATACAAAGCTGGGCAAGTAGAATTTTATCGGAGCACACTGTTCAGCGGACACTGTTGGATATGGGGCTACGCAGCAAACGTCCCACTCGTGTGCCTTTGCTGACCAAGCGTCATCGCCAACTGCGTCTACGCTGGGCCCGGGAACATCGCGACTGGTCCATGGATCAGTGGGAGAGAGTTGCCTGGTCAGATGAATCACGGTTTGTCATTCATCACGCCGATGGTCGTGTCAGGATATGCAGTCTTCCAGGCGAACAGTTGCTCCCTCAATGTATAGTAGGTCATACACAGGCCGGTGGTGACGGTATTATGCTTTGGGGGACTTTCTCTTGGGCGTCTCTGGGTTGTGGTAGAGCAGACCATGAATGCTTCAGGGTATCTGAACATCACTGCGGACCAGTTGCACCCTTACATGACCTCTGTTTTTTCAAATGGAAATGGAATGTTCCAACAGGACAACGCCCCGTGTCACAAGGCTAAAATTGTGTTGGAGTGGTTCCAGGAACATGATACTGAATTCCAGTTAATGTCCTGGCCACCTAGCTCGCCGGATCTCAATCCGATAGAACACATTTGGGATGTCATGGGACAACAGATCAGAGTTCAAAGACCTCCAATTCGCAATATCTCGGATTTGCGTAACCGATTCTTAAACATCTGGTACAATCTACCTCCGGCCATCTACCAAGGACTTTTGGCATCCACGCCAAGGCGGGTTGAAGCTGTGTTGTTCGCCAAAGGTGGTCCAACTTGTTATTGAGAGGTGATCATAATGTTTTGGCTCTTGATTGTATTTTGGTTATTATTTTGCCATTTTAATCTCCAGGTAAACCGTAAAATCCCAAACACTGCTTTTTAACGCGTTTTTTATTATATAAATTTATGATATTTTAGGCAATCAATATGATTCTGAGTGTTGATTTTATCTCCAGATATTCGTTCAATACATCATAAGCCTTTGATATTAACAGAAAATATGAAAACAGCAAGCTATCGAGATATATCAACCCTTGTGACTGGCTATTCCAATCTAGCTATCCTGAAATATCAACTCGCAAACATATCGCTGACTAACTGCAAACAAGCCGTGAATAAGAATAGCTTTGATACATCCCAATAAATACAAGTCAGTAATAAATGCGGAAATATGGCAATAAAAAGCAAGGAATACAATGTTCGAATGGAAACCCCTTGTGTGTTAGTAAACATCGCCAATAATTTCGCCAAATTTGCCAAGGGGTCCCTATTTTGAAGTATTACCTTTCGCGGGCCTAAAAATTACTTAGAATAATTATCAAAGGAGGGAGGGGGGGGACTGAATAAGGTATCTATCGCTAGACGTTCAACGGACTTGGCCTAAAGGAGAATTGTCAATTTTACGAGGTGACAGATGTAACCCTGAGCGGCGGTCCCACCGCATAAAGTTATTCTAGTCAGTTGCGAGCCATGAGGGTGTTTCCCCATGGCTCCGTAGGACCTCGTATAAAATTCTAGGTATAATTAAGCTACCAAATTTGCCTTTTTGACATGGCATCACTTAATGTCAAGTTCTGCCCAAACTTTAAACCGTCGGCCGCCCAAATGCAAATTAAAACTACCTTAAAAAATTAAACACAAAATCTTACGTTTGGTTATACGTTGGTTGATAAACATTTGACCCTGACTTTCGATGATAAGTTTGGGACACTGTTACTGAATTTATGAAACTTCTATTACAAAAATGAAAGTGCACTTACAAACTTTAATGTCTTCTCTAAGCTCTCGAGCAATAAATGGCACAGATGGGTAAAGTCGAAGTGTTTCCTACATAAACAAAATGAAATTAGTACAAAAAGTAAATATACATTAGCAAAATTCACATTTATTTTTTTATATAATTAAATATGATTTATCTGAAATAACACAATTTCCAATTTGTCGATCGAAAACAAAAATTGTGATAGATTCTATGTTATAGATCTAAAGGATAAAGAAAAACTGTTTTAGAAGTTAACATTATATTCTTTAAAATAAACCAATGAAATACAATTTCCGGTTTGTCGATGAGAAACAAAATTGTCATAACCTCTATTTCATAGATCGTAACAATAAAAGAAAAACTTTTGGAAAGCTAACATTTTGGTCTCTCAAATAAATCAGAAAAATAATACAATTTCCAGTTTGTCGATTGAAAACAAAAATTGTGATAACTTCTATTTTATAGATCTAAGGATAAAAGAAAAACTGTTTTAAAAGTTAACATTATATTCTTTACAATAAACCAATGAAATACAATTTCCGGTTTGTCGATCAGAAACAAAAATTGTCATAACCTCTATTTCATAGATCGTAACAATAAAAGAAAAACTGTTTTGGAAAGCTAACATTTTGGTCTCTCAAATAAATCAGAAAAATAATACAATTTCCAGTTTGTCGATTGAAAACAAAAATTGTGATAACTTCTATTTTATAGATCTAAGGATAAAAGAAAAACTGTTTTAAAAGTTAACATTATATTCTTTACAATAAACCAATGAAATACAATTTCCGGTTTGTCGATCAGAAACAAAAATTGTCATAACCTCTATTTCATAGATCGTAACGATAAAAGAAAAACTGTTTTGGAAAGCTAACATTTTGGTCTTTCAAATAAATTAGTAAAGGAAATTTCTAATTTTTTTTTATAATAACCTGTTACTTTAATTCAAGAATGTTAAATAATATAGGTATTATTAAATGTTAAGGTAAAAAGAGAATTTTTAAATAAGAAAAAAATTTGGTTATAGTTTCTGAAAGAATTAAAAGAAAGAACTACCTTTAGGACACAATCTAAATATTTCATTTGACTGAGATCGTCTCTAGTAATAGGCCGAGTGACATCATCCTCGAAAATCGAATCTAATTCTCTATGGACGTCATCTTGGATATCTAGATGCAGACCTAGATTATACAATGTCCAACAAATAGCCATTGCTGTTGTGTCGTGGCCCTGGACATGAATAAGAGATATCAATTAGTGTTGGAATCAAGAAAGGATTAACAGTTAAAAATGGAATTATTAACTATTCAGGTATTCGTAACATGACCATTTATTTTTTGACTCAAAACGGGACATTGGTTTATTTAGGTCAAATAATAGGTAGTCAATGAAAAAAAAACAACACTTTTTTAAAGTTATTTATTCAGAAAATTTTAGTTGGCTTTAAAGTTACGAATCACAAAATATAGGTACCCAAAATGTTTAGTTATATTTATATTTATCAGAAGAACAAATTTGTTTTAATTTAGCTGGTGACGATTTCAAGTAAGAATGGAACTCTTGCCACGTTTTTTTTTTTAATATTCACCTTAATTATCAACTTCGTCTTTAAAACTGAAATTTGTTACTGGGTTTTCTCAGATGTCCACAATTTGTTCATAATAGAAAATACTCTTTCTACTGGAGCATTTGTAGCAGGCAAACATAAAATATATTTAATTACAATAGAAAAGTTTTTATGTTGAAGATTGTTGGCGCGAAAATGTTTGAATACTTCCACCCAACGGGTTTCTGGGAAAACATTTAAATTATTCCATTCCGTTATTTTTTGCGATGTAATGTAATTAGAAATTAATGAAAATTCGTCAAAAACTTCAGTATCTTTATTGTAGTCAATATATTGCTTTTCAATTAATACATCCAGTCTGAAAAAAAAGACCTGTACATTTATGATCATGCCACCTGCTATGATTTCGTTTTAAAATGACATTTTTTTGTAATGTTTTATTACTTTAAATTTTCTTGTCTTAAAATCAGTAATATCGATCACCACAACATAAATACATCGGTCTGAAAAAGCCATATAAAATATCTACAGTAAACACTAACACTTTTTTAATTAGAAATCACACATAAATTTTCTCGCGGTTTCTGAAAACGGGACAATTTTCCGTTCTATAATCCATTTCGGTTACACCGGGATTCGTAATTGTAAAAAAGAGACAGTCCCGTTCAAAACGGGACATCTAGTCACGTTAGGTATCCGTCCATGTTCGGAGAACTTTTTTCTTTAAACGTAGAAACTAGTTCCTGTTTTTACATTTTTAGATTTATTTTTTATATTATCATAGAGAATTGCACTTAAAAAATTTATTCGTGGAGAAGTTTTTATAAAATTTCTATTAAATAAAGAAAATTTCGTAAAAAAATCGGGATTTTTCAAAAGGTATAATTTTTTAATAAATTAAATTATTTCAATATTTTTTGATGCAACACATTTCTTATACACTGGACTAGTGAATCACCTAAAATCTTTGCTTAATTTACATTTAATAAAAAATTTCGATCCTTCAAAATCATACACATTGAATTTTTAACGAATTTTCATTACCTTTATAGCTAACTAAGAGTGTATCATTAAAAATGATCCAAATTTAAAGCTTTTAGGTTATTCACTAGTAAATACTATCAAAATCATTCATAATAATTTTCGACAAAATATTTTAAGAACTTTTTGAGAAATCACATTTCAAGTTTCAACATTTTATTAAAAATACCGTTTCTAGAGAAACGCATTTGAAGTTTACGAAAGCAATTTTAACTATTAAAAAAGTAAAATACATGTTTAAAATTCCCCACACTTTCTTGCTTTAAAATTTTCTAATTGCCAAGTTGCTAATTATTAAAAATACTAGAAAAATGTTTAAACTAATCTTCATGAAAATATAAAAAGTTTTGTCCAAAACATGCTCATTAAAAGGCTTTAAATTCACAACTTCCGGTTCCGAAGTCGCTACTTCCGTTTTGTTTTGACAGCTGTCACTGATGTTTAAACAGCTGTAACTTTTCTTTAAAATGCCGTAGAGACAAAACAAAAACATATTTAGAGTCCTAAAAGTTGAAATTTTACAATAAAGAAATAAAAAAACTACGATTTTTGGCAAAAAATGACGCTTTTAACGTAGACGGATACCTTAAGTTATTTTCCTTATAAAATCCGTTGTATGTGTGTGTGCCTCTGTCTCTTTGCTATGCATTCTGAAATGGCTCGACTGATCTCGATGAAATTTTGCATAATGATTCAGGCAAACTTGGGAAAGTTTTAAAAGCAGGTCAAATTGTTTGGAGGTCTAGGGCATGAAGCAAGTAGAATGCGTTTTTGCCCATTATTTAGTAAGGTGCTCTTGGATAAAATTTATTTTTAACTGCTTATTAATATAAATAACTAATATAATTCATGTGATAGTGTTTAAAATGTGCTGTAATATAAGATTTTACAATATTTATGTGAGTTATTTCACCTTATCTGCTTTTATTTCGCATACTTCTTTCATATTAAAATTCGCCATTTTTTACGTCAATTTATTTCGCTGCAGTAAGTAACGTCGTAATCGTTTGCAAAATTAAAAATAATTTAATAATTTATTTGGCACACACGATTAGTATCGTAATTATTTTAATAGGTAATTTATATTTACTCAATGAACTGTGAAATATTTATTTACTTAACAGTTGAAGTCATTTCGACTCCATGCCATGCATGTTCTTTTATAAAATGCATTAGAGCGTATAGTTATTATATATTTAGTAACTATACGTTCACTTAAGTAAATTATATGCATAAATACGAGGTGCATCCAGAAAGTAAGATTCCCGATGTTTTCCCCTTTAAAGTAAACGTAATTAGCCGTGTCAATTGCGCGTGCGTAACAGATCTATGACGTATTAATCATATGCCAGCTGGACAAGTCCCGATTCGTGCCAGTAGCGGGGTAGCAGTGGTCCGAAATGGAAACTCTAATTCCTTCTCCCGCCGCCTGCAAGGTTCGGTCGGTGATCTTGAATGCACAAAGCATTGCGCCAATTGAAATTCATCGTCAGCTCTGTCAGGTCTATGAGCCGAAACTGACACTCGAACACAAAATTCAACGCTTAGGAGCAGCACTGACATTTCTGCTACGGTATCACGATGACGGCGACGAGTTCCTCGACAGGATCGTCACTGGCAATGAGACTTAGATTTCGCACTTTACCCCGGAAACCAAGCAGCAGTCAATGCATTGGCATCATAGTGGATCTTCGGTCAGGACCAAATTCAAACAGACGCTGTCGGTACGGAAAGGGGTATGCACGGTGTTCTGGGACAGGAAAGCTGGTTCCATTCACAGGCGGCAGAGTTCTACGACAGAGGTATACAAAAGTTGATCCCACAATACGACAAGTGTCTCAATTCTGGTGGTGGCTATGTTGAAAAATAGCTGAAACATTGCTGTACTTGTTGCCAATAAATATGTCCGTGAAAGTGTGAGTTCTTTTTTTTCTTTTAAATAGGGAAACTTACTTTTTGGATGCGCCTCGTATGTGTGTGTGTGTTTTTGACTCGAATACAAAGTTAGGATAGTATCCATAATGGATAATGCAGACTTGAGGCCTTAAAAAAAAGGGATCAAAACTTCATAATAAAAATGTTCAATTTATTTAGACAGTCCATTCTTGGTGTTCTGCCACCAAAACGTTTTACATTCGCATTTATAGTGATGTGAGGGAGCAAGTGAGCCAGCCAATGAGACTGTTGAGATTCATGATCTATGTTTGCTAGAACCGAAATTAAAGAAGAGTTATAAAAGAATAGTTGAATTCAGCTGAAATTAATTTTGTTGTTTTCGGAGTCACAAAAGGTTACCACAGTTAGAGGAGAAACAAAGAAATTACGCCAAAGATTGCAATTAAATTATAGGGGTACGATCACCAGAACTTCATTTTAGAATATAATTATACTTATACTGGTTAGTTATGGTTGAAATATAATTATATACACATACATATATATATATATATATATATATATCTTTTAGTGACAAATATATGGTAACTATCACTTCTAATGCATTAAAATTTGATATTTTTTTAAAATTTCTAATAATTTGGATATAATTCTAGAACATAAAAATGAAATGTATAACAGTTATATACGTATGTGTGTGTCTGTGTGTGTGTGTATGTGTGCGTGCGTCATCGACATTCTTGGCAGTAGCAAGTAGCAATTTTGGGGGCTTCTTAAGAAAATATTTGGCGTTTATGATACCGTGCCGATAGTGTACTTCAAGAAAATAGATTTCTTAAATTATACACATTTAATTTTATGTTATTTAGAAGGCTTATTTACAGTGTGTTAAAACAGTGAACAGCATCTCTCATTTTCCGACTACAATCTGGAATTATTATTACGTGTTGCCAGATGCAACAGATACATTTCACATTTCAATAAAATGAGTGGCTTGACGCTAGAGCCACCACAAATATGAGCAATTTATCTGAGCTTCATCCAGATAAAGAATAAGTATTGTTTAACCATATCCTAAAATAAAACGCTAACGATGCTAAAATGGAGTAGATACGGGAAACGTTAAATTTGTTTCTTTGCTCCAAAAATCTCCATTTTAACCTCGTTTTACTTTTCTTTGAGTGTATTACAGGATTTCAAGTATCAGTTGAAACAACTGCATCTCAAAAAAGGGGAATCAAAGGTCACAAATAAAGTTAAAAAGAAAGAAAACGGAGGATGAAAGTAAATCTCGATTTCGCAAAAGAGAGTCGTCATAAAATGACGGCATTTTAGAAGGGGAGATGAGAAATGAAGCATTTCATCAATTGGTTTACTAGATTTGAAGTTCAAGACTTGTGGATATGACTAACATTACTGTGCGCTATAAATCCGTCCCTCTTACATATGTCTCAGAAAGGTAGTCAAAGGTACTATTAAAGTTCAAATAAAAATTTTAAATACGGAATTTAATACTAGTAAGCCCCATAGAGGCGTATATATATATATATATATATATATATATATATATATATATGTGTGTGTGTGTGTATGTATATATATATATGCATATGTATATATATATATGTATATGTATATATATATGTATATATATGTATATGTATATATATATATATATATATATATATATATATATATATATATATATATATATATATATATATATATATATATATATATATATATATATATAAATATATATGGTAACCATAAGTTTTAATAAATTATATTTTAGTACATTATTGAGTTTTTAATAATCTGGATGTAACACTAGAGTAACCCTCTTATTTTCTTTAGACTATTAAGCTAATTTCTTTAAAAATTTACCCTGTTCTTTTCTTTCCAATTTTAAGCTCATAATCTCTATAAATAATTTGTTAAGCCTACATATAAACAAGTGATGCTTATATTTTGCTTAATTTCTATCTGCTGCAAAAATTCTCCACTGTTTAATTAACAAAATAGTACAAAACTGAAAATCGTACCTTCGAAATCGTGTATAAAGTTAATACAATACGAAACACAAAGAGTAAGTATCACTTGGCGACAATTTGGCGATAACTTGCACAAAAAATATAGCCAAAACATTGTGGCCAACCCCCTAAACTTGGATTGTACCATATAAGCAATCTAAAAAATAATTAACGGGTACTACTAAAGAATAGGGTGCCCTTGGCAAATTTGGTGAAATTGTTGGCGATGTTTACTAAACCGCAAAGGTATTTCACCCAAACAACATTGTATCCCTTGCTGTTTGGGCGACTTTAATTGATGTAGAATGCGCCATTGTAACAGAATTATATACATTTTCTTAATTAACTAGAACCACTGAGAAAGCGAGCATTTGCATTTATGGATAATTAATCCCTTAACAGTTTACAAAGCCAACACCTCCAATTTATTAAAAATTAGCCATAGTAAACCTTTAATGGTTCATTATATATCTAATATTTTTTAGCATCTAATACATAAGAAATGGCTTCCACAAGAAGAGATCGATACAAATATAATACAAATTAAAATATTGATACAGATTGTTTGGACACGGCGAGATCAGATGGAAATGTTCAGTTATCATGCTCAGAGCTTTATCGCCAAGTTGGCGAATGTACCCTGTTCTTTAGTCAAGCCAATTAACGTAGGCTTAATAGAAGATTTATCATGCTTAGTTGGAGTTGAACTTTGTATCTCATATGAGGAACTTGTCCCACTTCACTCTAATACAAAGAATTGAGTATAGGTAAATATGGGGCATTTAAGAGATTTTGTTTACTGTAAAGATATCGAGGTCTTACAGTTCACCATTTTCAAGTTGTTGAAAAGGTCTGTTCTTTTAACATTGTGGACAACAATACAAAGCGCATCAATTAAAAGGGGAAATAGTTTACAGAAATAACAATACTCTGACCGGTTGCTCAGTTGGTTTCAACAATGAATCTTCTACTATTCTGTGTTATGCTTGCGACAATGAACCAATTTTGACAAATTCGGTCATTTCATCTTGAGCTATCAACTGCTTTGCATTGCGAAAAACTCAAAGACTGAAAAGGTGCGATTTTACTGATTTCTCGAATCATTTCAATTGTACAAATTTGTCAACATGTATGTTACTGATATAAACGATTATTTGCCTCCAAGTTCTCAGGTTTCTACGATGAAATCTTTCTCTGACGAAGTTCAGTTCACTACTACAGGTCTCGGTGTAAGCGAAAGCTATTTGCCAGATGCCACACTCATGCTCGTTTGCTTTTTTATTGCCGTCCTGGTAATCTTTTTCTTGTTATCTGCCGGCTATGCACTCTTTCACTACTGGAGAGAGCCCAGTCAGAGCCTGTACGCCTCCGAAACCAATACAACCTTCTCTAGGGAAAGAACGCCCACCAATCCTAAAGAACTTCATGACGAACTAACACCCCGTAACGAGCAAAATAACGAATCTCCTGCTGCAGACGACTCTGTCTTTAAAAGCGTCATGACTGGGATCGAGTCCGTGCTCAGATCTATCGTAGCTCGCTTTTTCAAAAAGAAAGCATCAGAATATGACGACGTGTGGCATACCGGAGTCAATCAGGACGTTCGACAAGTCCCTTTCATAAACATCGACGTCGTTGCCTTACAAAACTCAGTTCCACTTAGATCTTTGGATAATGATTCTCCGAACGAATTGGTTTTGACAGTAAATGACGGCTAAACGAATTTAACTCTCTCAATGATTAACTGCAGCATTTCATGGGCACTTTTGGTTTTTACAATAATTTAATTAATGAACATTTTCATGGCGAAATTTTATAGATATAGATGGCAACATTTTTGATTTTTGGAAAAATGAGCATCCGGACAATGTTATAAAGCAAAGCAAAGAAACAATCCATGACCTGAGAACAATACTACGTTTAATGTGACATATAGAATGGAAAATAAAGATCAAATAAAAAACAAAATGAAAGTTGCGATTACAAGCTCCAAACACGCAGAGATAAGTTCATATTAACGAAACTTTTGACATGCTTTAGATTGGCAATACTATATACAACTTAAAGAGAAATAATATGAGTATGGGCGTTACAACGACCATGGAACTTTCTGAAACAAACTGTAACATTTTTGTTTTTCGGAAAAAATGAGCATTCGGACAATGTTATGAAGCAAAGCAAAAAAACAATCCGTGACCTGAGAACAACACTACGTTTAATGTGACATATAGAATGGATCAAGTAAAAAACAAACTTAAAGCTGCGATTACAAACTCCAAAGAAGAAGAAATAAGTTCATAATAAGAAAAACTTTGCCATGCTTTAGAATGACAACTTAATGAAAATACAACTCAAAAATAGGTATACAATTTAACGAGAAATAATATGAGTATGGGCGTTACAAAGACCGTGGAACTTTCTGAATCAAATGGTAATATTTTTGTTTTTCGGAAAAATGAGTATTCGGAGAATGTTATGAAGCAAAGCAAAAAGGCCTGATCTGAGCACTACATAGTTTTCAATGTGAAATATAGAGTGGGAAATATAGTTCAAGTAAAAAACAAACTGAAAGTTGCAATTACAAGTTCCAAATACACAGACATAAGTTCATATTAACGAAACTTCTGACATGCTTTAGATTGACAATACTAAGTACAACTTAATGAGAAATAACATGAATACGGACATTACAAAGACTACGGAACTTTCTGAAGGAACATTTGTTTTACCAACATTGGATATCTCGACTGAATGATGACTTTACAGAAATTGAAATATTTTTCAAGGAAACCATATACTTTTTACATTCACTACTTCAATATGAAATTTTAATCACAAATTTAACACTGTGAAATTTTTATGCAAGTTTCGATCAATATGTATGCAGAATCACCAGATTTTCAGTTAAATAAAATTTCTAAATTTTTATTCATTTTTCAGTTTGTCTTGTTTGTGTTTGTATCAAATTAATAAATATGACTGTTAATACTCAACTGACAACTAAAATACATTATGTTCAATTAGTAGTTACTCTTGAAACTTTTGTTTAGAAATATGATATTTCAATAAAAAGCATACAGTTTAGAAGGGAACTTATTACAAATGCAAATATTTACGTAGGGGTTTATCATAAAATTTTAATTATTACTATGAAATAACCTAAATATATGGATAAACATTTATTTTACATATTTATTTTACATATTTTACATATAATTATTAATTCATATTACATATAAATTTTACATATCCCTTATACACATACTGTTGTGTATAAAGATTTTATTCAGCTATTAGTGTCGATGTGCCTTGGTTTGAAAAAGCCGTAGATTGGTGTAATCCAAATCATGGTGGCCGAAAGATGGCTGAATAGTAGAGCACTGCTCTTCGGTACTGGAATTTGTGGGTTCGAATTTCGCTGCTGGCATGAGTGTTCGCCGCCGTTCGGAATCGGCTTTAAGCAATGGGTCCCGATCTCATTAGTCCTCGAGAGCAAAACAGTAGACTGTAGCACTTCAAACCAAACCAAACCAAATCATGGAGAAGGTGTAGACCCCACAGTGCGATTATTCGATGGCAGCCTTCGGAAAGTCGAGAAAGGTTGGGAGAAATCTATAATCCTAGATCATCAGCAGTTCTCAAACTTTTTCTGTTGTACCTCTCCTGGCATGCGCTTGAGGCTCACCAGGGTGCCAAGTTACCCAGTTTGAGCTTGGTTTTAATGATGCTTTGCTGTTTGCTACTCGAACTCTAATAAGACCGTAATCTACTGCTTAACCCCTTGGCGACCAACGTCTCGTTTACGGGACGCAGCGATTTCGCTCTCATGAGTACAGCGTCTCCTCCACGTGATGATCTCCGGTTGATATTGAGAGACTAGCTTCGCGTATGCATAATGGGAGATCGGAACGTTTTATTTTAAATTTTAAATGCCAGATTTAATTACTAGATGGCTTAAGCGGCAACGACATTCACAACGGTCGACTCGAATAGCATTTACGTGCTGGTCCTCAAGGGTTGTTAAAGCAGATTACGAAAGCTTATAACCATCTATATTAGCAGTAAGATCCGTATCCACCAACTCCGGTGCCGAATAGCAGCGCCTTACTCATTCGGTGAATGTTCGACAAACTCAATTTGAAAACCGCAATGTTAAGATAAGTTATACATGTTTTCCATCTTTTTAATTTAGAGGGTAATCAAAATTCATTTAGGTTGAATTTGTAGATGGTCCCCTAAAGGAGAAATCGCCAAACTTTCACTCGGCTGTATGAACTACATCATGTTCTTTACACATAGAAAAAAAGCACGATTAAGTATTTTTTAGATATTTGAAAAAAATGTGAAAAATCCAAAGAGTCCTTACCTTTTAAGTATTTAAGTTATATTCCAGTTTTATGCCTTCATTTAGCATTGATTCAAACTGGCATGAGAAAATCTCAAATGATCTACGGTGTTGGTAGCAGGGCTAATTTTTAACCAGTAATACTGAGGACAATATATTTGCAATGTATTTTATATTGGTATATTGAGTTGTTCAGGGTAAAAATCTCACAATTGCTTTTTTGTTCTTAAAAATGCATATTATCAGAAACGATCCAAGCAAGTAATATCTCAGTTGCAGAGATTTAGTGTGACAGAGATCATAGACTATAGAACCAGCTGAATTACCTCAAACATAAATGTGTCAACTTCCTCTCGAATATCTTCCTCCGTCAGTGATTTATCAGTCAAATGGTGCTCCAGAAGCAGCTCTAAGAAAGCCCGTCGTTTTCTTTTCGTTGATGGACTATCATTTATTTCCACCTGAGGAACTTTTGAATAATTTTCTAACATTTTCTGTTTCTTCTCTTTTATGACCTACGTAAGAAAAGAAATAAAAAATAGAATTATATATAACATTACTGTTATTGTCATGAGCCACGGTAGCTCAGTCGACAAATGCAGCAGTATCGTAACCGGACGGTTGCGGTTTCGGGTCTAGAGACAGCCAAAGATCCGCCTTGTTCATTAATGGCGGATGGGGTACTTAAAATAGGTTCTTGATCATAATGCCCTCCAATCCCCCAAACGATACCTCTGGAGGTGGCAAGCTAACGTAGAGTATTTTACTTGGTTCCTGCTTATAAATTACGAGGACTCACTTTGTGTTGTTTTAGGGTTTAATGTTGCCTGTATGGGTCTCAAATAGTCAACAAATTCCTCAGCATTGTATGGGCGAATGCTTAACAGGAAGATGCAACCGCGTTATTTAAAAAAAATTTAATATATTTGTTTTAGTTTATTAACTTTCATATAGTTGTCTCAATACTAAAGTTTTTATCTTCCCTTTATTAAAAAAATACTTTTATTTCCGTATTATTTTTTATTTAGTGATAATAGCGAATAATAAAACTATAGCATACATTTTTCCTGCAAGGCCGTAACTCAGAGGTCGGTAAACTACGGCTAACTGGCCAAATATCGCTCACGCAAGTATATCGAATTTGGATGGCGTGGCCAGTCTTATCTAATCTATGTTTTGAATAATGGCCGCACGTCGCTCTACTTGTGTTTTGGTGGTTTAAGGAGGAGTGGAATGCTGCTTGTAGTCAGTTTTAATTTAGTAAACAGGATGGCCATTACGAAATAACCTTAATTATTAGGAATTGCTAATTTGGTAGTCCAATGTTACGAAATAATGTTTCAGGAGAAACAATTCTATTCATCACATTATTACAATTTTCATTCACAATTTTCACCTGCACCTCTAGGGTTTTACCCCAGAGGTGCACGTTAAACAAAAGGTGCACCCTTAATTCGTGTGACCTCTGGACCACGTGCTTGATTCGTTTTAGTGGCATTGAAAACAATAATAAGAACTACAACGAAATAATATTAATCTTCAATTTACAACTATTTACCGCTCTTTTGAAAGAAAACGATGTATTGGAACAGATTTTACCACCCGTTTACGACATACTTCATCATTAAAACAAAACAAAAACAAAATTTTGAAGATCCTTGTAATCTTTGAAACATTACTAATAGTGTAAAACAAGGAAAAAGTGGGTGATCAAAGGCATAGAAATCGAAACAACATAGATTCATTTGAATATATTTCTGAAATTTTCTTACCTTACGAGTAAAATCGTGGACTAGTTGAAGATTAGCTCTAAACTTTCTTCCAGATGGGAAACAATAAAATATTGAATCTATCCACAGCCAGGGTCTAAGGACACGATGAAGGAATATCTCACCTATCCTAGAAAGTAACATCTATCTAAGTCATAAACACTCGGCCATTCTTATGATGCTTATAAAAGATCAAAGATTTACGCAAAACAAATGGGAGTTAAAACTATGACTATTCATGTTACATCGAGTAACTTGGGTTGTTACAACCTGAGCAGAAGTAAGCAAAGGGCGACAAAGGGCGGATAATGGAAATCAAACGGTGAGGCAAAAATGTTTCAGAAACTGTAAAATTTAGTTGGCTATTGATGATATGAAGTCTCAAAAGGTTGTTATAAAAAGACGATGCAGGCATGCAACACAGACGAGGTACTTGAGTGATATTTTCCTAGAGTTTTTCCTTGTAGTCTTGAACTTACCTTCGTAGAATTTACTCCTTACTGGGTTAGACCACATTAATCTTCGAACCACAATGTATCTCTCGTAGGTCAGCAGCGGCTTGGTAGCCGTTACTGGTCACTTGATGATTGGCATCAGTAATAAGTTGGCAGCTGTATGGCCGAAAAGGCTGAGTCAGCTTAAAACTTATTCAAACGGAGGCATTCAAAATATTGGCAGTATTTGTACAACACTGATATCTATGTACTACCTGGAATCGAGGCTCGAGTCGGCCAAAGATCTACTGTGTTCATTAATGGCAGCTGGGGCATATAAAATAAGTTCGTGGTCGCAATGTCTTCCGAGTACCCTACCTCTGGAGGTGGGAGGCCAAGCCTGGGGGGAGGGATTAATCGGTTTGGTTCCTGCTTTCAAATCAAGGACCCACTTTGTTTGTGTTGCCTTACGGAGTAATGGTGACCGCCTAGATGGTTCTGTCTAAAGTGGCCAAGAAATGTATATTATTTTGAGTTCTTATTTTCATGAGCCACGGTAGCTCAGTCCACAAACGCAGTGATTTCGTAACTGAAGGGTTGTGGGTTCGGAGCTAGAGCCAGTCTAAGATCCTCCTTGTTCATCAATGATGGCAGGGACTGGTAAAATAAGTTCGTGGTCGTATCCTCCAAGTTCCCAAACAAAAAATTCTTATTATCATTTATTGTTTATGCTTATTTAACAATCCGCACCTCCTAGCATGGGAGGAACTAAGCCTTTTGGTGGCCATGGCAAAAATTTGGTTTGTGTTCCTACCACCAAATATGAGCCGCGGTACCTCAGTTAGTAAAGGCAACGATCTCGTAACCAGAGATTTGCGAGATCGAGTTTCAAATCTTCCAAAGATCAACTACGTTCATTAATGCTAGGGTATGTAAAATAGGTTTGTGGTCACAACGTTTTCTAAGTTCCCAGACCCTACCTCTTTAGGTGGCAGGCCAAGCCAGTGTGTGTGTGCGTGAGGGGGGGGGGTTCTGCTCGACCCCTGATTCTAAATGAAGAGGATTCACTGTGTTTGTGTTGTCCTAAGGAGTAATGTAGGACACATATGTGATTCTCCCACAAGGAAATGGTCAACGGATTCCATGGCGTTGTATGGGCAAAGGCTTTGAAAGACAAATGATCCCACGTCATTAAAAACATATATTACCTATATGAAATTGCTTTAATGAAAATGCAAAATAATTGATGTCCATTAATTAGTTTTAAAGCCTCCTTTTTATTTAATGAGTTATAAAAGCCTGTCAGCTCAAAATATCATTAAAATGAAAAACGTGAAGATAAAGCAGTTAAAACACAATGCTTAATAAAAGTGTGTATATTTGTAAGAGTAGATATCCAATAAAAATCGCCCTTACTCACTCATATATAGCCCTGACGTAATCGCTGCAGCCACCACTCTGTGCGTTCATGTTCACACCCATAGCTGTTTCTGCAAGAAAAGGAGGGTAAAAAATAAAGCTCTTAAAAAGACACAATCATCTTTAAAACTTCAAAAATCGATTTTGTATTAATAAAATAAAAGTTTCTGATTACTATTCTATAAATGTATTTACTGACTTTTTAAAATTTTAAATACATATAATTGGTGGTTCACTAAATAAAAATTATATATGTAATAGTTCTTGACATATATAATCTTTATTCTAAACTATTTTGGAACGATGCAGTTTCTACAGCATAGAACACTTCTTTGAATTCGAGAGAACGGATAACAATAATCGATTCCACTTACGGCATATTATGTCCAGGGTGCACATGGTGATGAGAGGTACGATGTCCACCCAAGGTCTGTTGCTCAGCGTCTTGAGTTTAGACACCAGGACTTGCGACTGCTCGTCAAAAATCGGCAGGAAGTCGTCTAGGACGCGGAAATGGAAGGACGGAGTGAGCAGCTTTCTTCGGTATCGCCACTTGTCTCCCTTGCTGAAGAAAAGTAAAGACATGTGAATTCTGGAGAAGGGAACAAAACAATAAACAACAGTTTCTTGAATCTTCATAGAAGATGCTGTTAACCAAGGACAAAGACAATTAATGTTTTAAGTACATGATATAATTTCAGTTTGTTTTTAAAACTATAACGGTATAACAATTTTTGTACAAGAATACCTAGAGACCTAGCAGTTAGCCTGGCTGTAACTCCTAAAAACACTCCCTGTTCAAGCGTAGTATGTGCAGGATTGATCACATTAGATTGGAAAACAGAAGGATTCCATAGATCATAGGAAACCGTCTGCTTCCCAGTGGAGCTTACATTATAGACATACATCTTTTTGCTCAACAAGGCAGCAAAACTGGTACTCATTTAGCAGCACATGGGTAGTACGTGTAGCTTAAAAAATGCTACAGACAGGAGCTGGATCCCTGCTGGATCCTCGGAATTTAGAAGCAGAGATCAAACAGAAGATGTCCAGGCTTGGCCTGCCACCTCCAGAGGTATTATGTGAACTTGGAGGACATTGTGACCACGAAGCTATTTTAGGCACTCCAATCGTCATTATCAACAGAAGCGTATCTTTGGCTGGTCTTCGGTTATGAAATCGACGATTTTGCAGGATGAGCTACCACGGCTCAGATCTTTGAATCTGAAAGGACTTTTCTAGACAGTTGGTCTGGGAAAAGGCTACTATATCGGGAGGAAAATGTCCCTTCTCTTGATGATGATCAAGATGGAAGGAATTATTCACAGCGTGGTGGCTTACCATAGAGGGGTCAGTCATTATCAATACTTGAACACACGTGATTTTATTCCTAAACATTAATCTATCCTATGCACGCCTCCTCTCCCAATTTTCTTCTGAACTCGCTAACGCCCTCGTGAAAGTCATCAGAGCCTACTGGGGAACGGTACCGCCTTCGTTGGGAATTTATGTTTTACAGCAGAGTTTCTTAAAAATTTTGTTGAGGCGACCTCATAATATTTACGAAAATTTTGTGGAACCCCATGAGCATTGCCTAAATCAGACACACGCGTCAGTGAAATTGTCAGTTTCTTCACTTGTACTGTAATAAATAACGCAGTTTTAGGTCAATAACTTAATTTTTAATTTTAAGACGTTGAATAATGTGAATGTTTTAACCCTGTATTACTTGGTGTATCTTTTGAGATACCACTAAAAATGGTTTGTAGATTTTTTATGAATGACTAGAAACGAATGATTAGAAATGACTCGGACATTAAAGAGTTAAATCAGTAAGAAACTTAAAAATATAAAACAATGATAAAAATAAATTCAATTACTTGGGTAAATTTAATCCTTAGCTGTAGTTTGTCCACTAAGTGTAGCCACTTGGAAGGTCACTGCTGAGGAAACTCACTTACTTCTAACAGTGCATATGCGAGGATTAAGTATCAATGGGAAGGGTGTGCATGTTCATTTTTAATTATATAATCAAATCTTGATAAAATAATCTTGGTTGAAGTCAAAGATGTGTTACCAAAACACTCTAATCTTTCATACGCAAGGACTCTGACGAATTGACAGCGTCACGTGCAAAGCAAGTAAATAAACGTTTCTACTCTAACGAATGGTAGAGCGCTGGTATCCGGTGCCGGAGCTCGTGGGTTCGAATCCTGCTGATGCCATGGTATCCATAACCGTACGGAATCGGCTTTCAGTAGTAGAGCCCGGTCTCATTAGCCCTCGTGTGTCAAAACAGTAGACCGCAGAGCTCCAAATCAAACGTACTATATATATATATATATATATATATATATGCATATATATATATATATATATATATATACACACATATATATATATATATATATACACACATATAAAGAAAAAAAAAGAAGCGTCGAAACATTTTCGTTTTTTTTTTAGTCTCTGTTGCCTTTATCTTTTTGTAAATATTATAATGTAAATTGTAATTCTGTAAATATTATTATGTAAAATAATAAGAATAAAATATACTTATAATGTCAAATATTAAGAATGAAAAATTGGGTAATGTATTAAAATTAAGACTGTATATAATATAAATAAATAAATAAATAAATAAAATGAGACTGTAAATAGAAAAATTTTAAAAGTCTATAATAAAATTATGTAAAATGGTTTTAATTATATAAAAATATAATATATAATAATTATGGAGAATGTATAAAAATAAAGAAATAGTGAAAAAAATGTACCAACAATAAAAACTATTTAAATTGATTAGAAACTGAATCTATTGATGTAAGAAATCTTGAAAATCCTACAATACTGCAGTAGTATGTACAAACAGAAGAAATAATGTTCTATATAAAGTACGGTCAGCTAGTCTTTATTTTCAGATACATTGTGTAAAAATACTTAATAATTCTTGGTATATTATTTTTGATTCTCGAAAATTTATAATAAGTTAAAGAAATATCAAAACTGCTACGTATTTTAGCGATCCACAGTTTGAGAAATTCTGTCCTACATTAGGAACAGATAAAATTTAATTTAAAATGAACGACATTTAGCAGATTTCCTAAGAAAAAACTTCTTTAAAAAAATTCTAAATCGAATTCAAGTAACACATTGAGCTTAGATCATATATTTTTGTTTCGAGCGTTATTTGATTTTGTCAGTCTTACATAATTAAAATAACAATAAAATTAAATATATTTTGAAAACTTTTAAAATAAAGTTAAATATTTTGTTAATTAACCGTACGGCGAGCCAATAACGAAAAAAAAGTAACAAAATATATTTAAAAAAAATTATTTTCTAGTCTTTAATTCAACAAAATTTTCTATTATTTCATAATAATTATTATCATCCAGTATTACAACATTTGACGTACTTGCTTCGCTTATCTATGCAATGATCCGGTCCTAAATGATATATTTTGTATTTTGTATAAAAGAACCTTAAATGACGTGCCATTTGCATACGTCCCACAACGCCAAAACGTTACTCATAAATCACTTTAGTAAGTGCAGGTGCTTCAAAACCGCAAGTGTTGAGAAGTGATAAATAGGCCTCAAGCTGTTCATTATCTGAAATCTTTAGAAATAAGACGTCATTACGGCACGTAAAAAGAAAAAATGTGTCATCGTAGCGCAGCTGATAAATCTTGCAAGAGAATAATAGTCGCAACTATTTGTCTTTTCTGTAATTGTCGACAGACGTTTTGTAAGAGACGTTTATGCGAATTTTTCGTTTTTTTTTCCTTTTTGTTCACACTCAAGACGATTTAGGAATGGGCAAACAGCGATATGTGGCTTAATTACAATTGAATTGAACGTCTTATTGATTATGGAAAATATTTAGGACCTGGTCATTGCACAACTTTTTTCCCAACCTTTTTTGGCTCACGTACCGCTTGGTTGTACATCATGTTAAATTGTAGCACTTCGTAAAAATGATTATATTACGTGAAACGTGTTATTGCGAGTGTGTTTATTTATTTGTATGACACATTTCATAGGGTGACCCTGTATTCACACCACATGATGAGACAAACTACATGGAAAAACGCCTAAGTCATGCCAAATTTTTAAGTCACTGTAATTTATAAACTCACTGTAACATATATGTGTGTGTGTGTGATAATATCAATCTAAGCCCCTAAAATATGTCCAAAATTATCCCTCTTGCCCATTTATTATTTTAAATCTTAATTTCTCCTCTTTATATTAATCCTATTTTCCCAGCCATCAATTTCGAACGAGGAAGTTTTTCATTCCTTCAGCCGAACCCCAAAATTCTTTCATTGATTTCTCAAAGCTAAAAATGATGTTGCTCTCATTTTAATAAGGAAGTAATAACTCTCCCAGGAAAAATCTGTAACGATCAGCAATAACAGTCATCCTGAATGCGAATCTTTGGCAGATGTCTGTAGTTAAGAAATAACTCTCTTTAGGCGCCTCCACACTATGTTCCACCGCAAGCCATTACCACCGCCTGTAGGGGGTTTGGCTTATCGTGGCCGATGGCGGCAGACGATAAAATAGACTTGGCGGACGATGGCTTCGGAGGCGGTTTTTCTCCAAAGATCAAAGGCAGCCAGATGCGCAACTAAAGTGCGCAGTAGACCCTATGGACGAATCAATGCGATCAGCTCATTTAGTGGCCCAGCGTATGGATGCGACCCGTGAACCATCGTTCGAGGTCACCATCAGGAGGTGGTGAACAACTGACCATAGTGTGGAGGCTACATTTAAAAAATTAATTGTTGTCTAAGCATTTTCCTACCAGACTTAAACCCCACGTCGTACTTGGTTCCCTCTCGCTCAAGGGCGTCCAGCGTGTAGATGCAACCCGAGAACCATCGTTCAGGGTCACCATAAGGAAGTGTTGAACAATTGGCCATAGTGTGGAGGCTACATTAGATAGCACTTTCTACAGTTGATCGCAGTGTGTCTGGAAAAAAGCTGAGAAAGATGTCGTGAAATGCTGTCTTTCAAATCAGGTATAGTTCTTGGTTTGTCAAGACTGACTAGATGTTTCAAATGCCACCAAAGTCTTCTTATTAGGAACGTTCTCAAAAAATGACTTTTCAGAGAAGAACATGTCTTCAGACGCCACTTTCCTAATCTGTGGCTACCCCGATCCCCCCTCAACCCATGCAACTTTTGGTTTTGGGTAATTTGACCGTCTTCTCAGTGTTGATAAACCAAGAACTATACTTAAACTGGAAGACAGTATTTCATGACATGTTCTCATCATTTCCCCTGGACCTTAGGTCAATAGTAAAACATATTATCGTACGATTTCAAATGGTATTTGAAAACGATGGCCATCATATTGAACATGTCTTGTTGTAATAAATTTCTTTAACTGGCGTAAATGTTGGCTAAATAACTCATCCTCCCACAAAAAACTTCAACCTTTTTTTATTAGCTGTAAACAAATTTCATCCCTTTATATTGTTCTACACAAGATTTAATAAATTTCTGAACAATAGTACCGACTGTAAACAAATTTAAAGTCAGGAATTTCAAATATGAACACACTGTATTTCAAAATAGATTTATTGTATAAAGTGTGTCCATATAAATCTACTGTTTATCAGAAGAGAAAAATATTTTTTTTCTTGGTATTTTTAAAGAGATTAATCATGCATTTAAAAGTTATGTACGGATAACCTCAAATATATAAGCTGGAAAATGCATGTGATATATCATAACACACAAGAGAACGTTAATAAAGTAATGATAAACTCCGAAAGAGAATTACACAGCTAATTACTCCCAGTAATATTTTACCTTATAACTTTAACCCATATTAATATTTCCATAAAATAAAATAAAACCCCTATAAATTATGTTTTCATAAAATGTAAAATAATACATTTCAAAAAGTATGTTATGCTTTCATTAAGTATAGATGAAAAGTAGTTAACAATTTATGTATATTGAACGTGAATTATACAATTTAATTATGGCGGGTGTAGTTATTTCCGTTCTTACTATTTTTGGAATTGTTATAAAATATCAGGATATTCTTAGGTGTGAGGTGGATTTTGCATTTCATTATAAACTCAAAGTGTTTGGGAACAACAATATTCCAAATCTGAGTTTTTTTTTTTTTTTGTAAAAAAAGAATTATTTCAAAGTTTTTTTTAAGGGAGGTAGGAGTGCTGAAGAATGCGGCGCTACCCTTTCCAATTTTCCTCTGTTATTAAATTTATTTTGTATTTCTTTTATTACAAGTGGGGTTGAAGGGGGAGAACCCCCCTCGCATGTTAGATTTTTTAAAATATTAGTGTTTATTAAAATGCTATATATTGTGTTTATTCTGTTGATATGTATCATAAATATTACTAATCTGTTATTTATATTTTAAATAACGTAAAAAATGATAATTATTATTATAATTTTATTTTAATAATGCTTTAAACTGTTAATCTGTTTTTTTTTCTTTTAAAGTTTTGTTAATGCTATGTTTCAAATATGTGCCATGTGACAGCAGCCATGTTTTTCTACTTGGCGATTTTTCAAAACACGCTTTTTTCTGTTGGTCGCAGAAAAAAAAAAAAAAAAAAATGTGGACCGGACCGGCTTTTATAATGCATCTGTTTCAAACTTTACTAAATTTTCAGCATAATTTCAAATATGTTTTGATGCATTAGCCCCTAACAAATGTAAAAAAGAAGAGTGCATACCTTGTGAGAAGTCCCGTACCCAGCCACGGATGGAGGAACTGATATTCACATGACTTTTCAATTGAGACTGTGCTGCTCAGTACAACCTAAACAGGAACAAATATTTATTCTTAAGATGTTTGATATCACTGTGTCAAACAACACGTATACACAATTATTTTTCCTTTGAATACAGTTGGAAATACAAGCAGAAATCTTTATGCTGGGAAGCGGTTACTCCTTTAGCACCACCCGAAGAGCACGTGTAGTTTAAGGAAGATTGCGAATGCGCGTAGCATCGTCTCGGGTCTGGTTGGGTCCTTGTAATTTAGTGGCAGGGACCAAGCAGAAAACCCCCCGTCTTAGTCTGCCACCTCCTGAGGTATTGCGGAACTTAGACATTGCGACCATGAACCTATATTACGTACTCAAGCCTTCAACGCACAAGATGAGATAGATGTCTTTGACGACTGAGCTATATACAATTATTATACCAACAATTATTCTTCCAGTTAGCAAAAAGTAAAAAGACTAGTGTCCTGTATTTGTAAAATTATCACTGTTTAGCGTAGAGGCATACAACGCGATGTTACGTTATTGCCATGTAGCGGGCCGTAACTAAGCCCTTTAGCTACCGCGGCTCTATGTACAAATATTATACTAACAATTATTCTTCCAGTTAGCAAAAAGTGAAAAGGCTAGTGTTCTGTTCTTGTAAAATTATCACTTTTTAGCGCAGAAGCATGCAAAGCGATGTTACGTTATTGCCATGTAGCGGGCCGTAACTAAGCCCTTTAGCTACCGCGGCTCTATATACAAATATTATACCAACAATTATTCTTCCAGTTAGCAAAAAGTGAAAAGACTAGAGTTCTGTATTTGTAAAATTATAACTGTTTAGCATACAAGCATACAACGCGATGTTACGTTATTGCAATGTACAGGGCCGTAACTAAGTCCTTTAGCGCCCGTGGCAAAAAACTAGTCTTCGCCCCTACCAGCTTATATAGTGAGAAAATATGTAGACATGATTTTTTTCTATCATATATCCCCTATATAATAATAGCCTAAGTTATCTGTCCGTCTGTCCACGAATTTTTGAAGCCGTTGAACCTGGAATGGAAATAGGCGTCCATATTGGATTCTTAATGAGTTAGGGTTAGCAAAATTTACAGCGAGTAAAGTTTATCTTCTCCTTAACTATCGATCTGATTCTAAAATAAATTGGTGTAAATATGCTTCATATCACAGCGAAAAATACTGTCATATTTAAAGTGTTCGAAATCCCCTCCTTCACTCCTTTTAGAGAGTTTAATGCAATTATTTCAAGCCCGATTTTCCCCGGTTAAGAGCAGGTGGTTAAATTTATCAATTTATTATATAATAAATTGATGAAAATAATATTTTTTTTCTAGCCTTATGACGTCATTCCTTCAACCATATCATTGAATCATTTCTTATTTTAAATGATTTAAATATCGTCTGCATTATTTTCATACCTTTTATCACTGAACTTAGATATTACGTAATTAATTTTCTTTTATATTTGGCTTGTAGCGGGTACAATTAATTCCCCTCTCCTTTTTTTACTATAGGTGGCGCTAAAAAGCCAACGAGTGTGTTATAATATAGTGTCAGTGGTCAATGAGAGTGTGTTTTGTACTCTTTGTTGTTTGTGTTCTGTGATGTGGAATTTTGCAAGAAAATAAAAGTGGTTCCTAGAAAAATAGACTAAATTATTTTCTAAACGTCTTTTGATATAAGAGTCTCGTCCTTCTACAGGCTTAAATAATAGATTAGGTACGTATGGGATAAGTTAAAATTTAACCATCGATTATTTTTTGCTGCAAGATAATTCTCAGCCAAAAAACAAACCAATTTTTTATCTGCCTCATAGGGTACTTTACAATTCTGGAAAATTAAAAATTTTACTGATCCCGTCATATGACGGGCTATATGCTAGTTCAGAATAAACTCGCAAAATATTTTGTTAATTCTTAAAATGTTCCTAGTGCATTCATTTTTAATTTTTCTTCTATTTTTACTTTATTAATACTTAAAAATATTTTTAAACTCTTTGTAGGTATTATTTTGCTAATAAACTGAATAGTTTTTTTGAAGGGAATATTTTTTTTATCTGAACGTTGAATTTTCATAGAAAATTGGTGAATTTCTAAATTTAAATTTAGTTTTAATAACTTTAAAATTCAAAACGAATACCCGGATTTATATTAAGGTACATTAGGAGTGTTTCGTAAATATTTTGTTAGAATATATAACAAGTTGAATCTCTAGAAGCATTTTAAAAAATATGAAAATTCATTAAAAGAATAATTTATATAAACACATTGGATTTTATAATAGAAAAAAACTATTTTTCAACTTTTCCTTCTTTCTACTCGGTGTGAATCGTTCTTTTTCGGACTCCATTATCTTCCAGGTGGGGCGCCCCTAAGACTGACGCACCTGTGGCAGATGCCACCTTTGCCTCGCCCTAGTTACGGTCCTGGCCATGTATGTCAACCCTATGAGAACAACTCTGAACTTATAGTTTGGGTTTAGCATCGATAAGGTGCTCGCAATAAATTACTTATTTTACAGTCCGGTATTGTTTATGATTATTTAATCCTATGCACCTCCGAACATGGCCGGAACTAAGTCTTTTTAATGTTTATTGAGGAAATCAAAGAAAACTTGTTCTCAAAAATTTTAAATCTGCAAACTTTGTTCCAAATTCATTTCTAAGTTTAAAACTTAGCTATTTAGTAATATTAGCTATTATAAGTAAGGTTTTAAAACTTAGCTATGAATTTTATATTAATACTTTTGTTACAGAGCGTTATATTATGTAGGCCGCAAAAATACTCACTGGGAGCCGCATGCCGCGTGAGTTTGACATCCTTGATGTAGCACAGCGTTTCCCAACCTTTGGTACGCCTTAGAAAAACTTTCTTTCGATTCTTTGAACCATATACTTAATTTTTTTCCTCCTCTTTTATGATAATAAATGGCTCTTTTTTTGTTGCAACCATTTAAATACAACCATGGTACATCTATTGTGACAATTGTCTTGAATTTTTCTTTGGATAAATGTTTCTCATACAGAATTCTACAGCGTGTCTTGCGTCCAGCGATATGCTTTAGAGAAAGACGATGCACATTGCGGTTTTTCGCTTTCTGAAGATTTAAATCAACATTTATCATTTTGTTTACAGTGGACACCGAGCATTTTAATGATTTTGCAACTGTTCTTTGACTATGGGGATTTTCTTTTAACATTAAACAACGTAGCTTGGATACTTGTTTGGAATTTTTGTCCCACTTGAGGCTCCAATTTGGTATTTTTTCCCTTTGTTTTTGACCATATTACCTATCGACGCTTTAGATATCACAAAACCATGACTCTCACATCGTTTTTAGAAAACCGAATATGAATAATTCTCTTCGGAACGAGCATAAATATAGCCTTCAAACCACTGCTTCGGTAAAAAAGCCCTTTTTAATAAAAACAAACCCTTCAAGCCGCAGACCATAATTTTGACTTTTAAAAACAGTACAATTGCAGTTATTTATTATGCAACAAAAGATTTTTTAATACCGCTAACCAAAATCGTCTAAAAAATGTGCGAACAACCTCTGTATATGCATAAGTTAGAAGAAAAAACACAAGTGGATCAAAAATGCCCGTATGATATGCATAAATAAGCAAGCAAAATAACTAAAATAATTTATTCTTACTTCAACGGTTTCAGGCTTGTAAAAGAATACAAAAGGTCTGTTCAGAACCCATACGCGTGCAATTCTTTCTCTGTCGAAAATCTTACAGACCCCACACAGAACTTGGAGTATTACTGCAAGGAAAACAAACACAATTAAACCCCATTCATTCATTTGATCAGGTTTTTAATTTCTTTTATAGTTAGGCTTTTATTAGTTTGCTCGTAAGTATCTGAAAAAGAGAGGGTTTATTGCATGATATACAATAGCATTATTGCAACATAGCTCTCGGCACTTTTTTTAAGTAGATTGGAGCGCCGTAACTCAGAGAGTTGACTGTAAGAAATGATCAACACAAAAAAATTAATTCCACCAGAGAACATTTATTTTGAAGACGCAATGCACACTCTACATAATCTTTTGAAGTTCACATTAACACTGGTATTTTTCCCTTCAAGTACAACCATGGCAACGGGTCAGCAGACGACAATAAAATAAGAAAACCCGGTTGCCAAGAAGGGAGAATTCTCCGAGATGAAACTCAGGAGTCACGACAAAACATAGATATTGAATAAGTTATCGCTGTAAAGGTAGTTTTTCATTTTTTTTATGTTTTGAAGCTTTAATTCTAAACATCGTTTATTTATAGGCTTAAATTATTACAATCATATTTATTTAGCATCTTATTTACAGACATGGCAGCACACGTTTAAGGGCATGATGGACTTTATAACTTGTTTTTATAAATTATTATCTCATAATTCCGAGAACTTGTATGCGTACACGATTGAAGTATAAGAAAAATTAATCGCATTAAACATTTTTTTCTTAAAAACAGTTATAAATTTTTGTGTAATTCACACTTATTAGAATTGTTATTAATTTTTAAAACGTTCCTTGCGACTTCAATTTTCCTAGATACCTATAAAATGTTTACTAAACGTTTCTAATATATATTATAATAAATTAATAATATCTTTTCTGATTTTTCCATTTATTCAATGGATTTTCGCATTTTTATTACACACACATATATATGTATAGATATTATATAATATATATACGTATATATATATATATATATATATGTATATGTATATGTATGTATAGTATATATATGTGTATATATATATATGTATATATATATATATATATATATATATATATATATACATACACACACACACACACACACACACACACACATATATATATATATATATATATATATATATATATATATATATACATATATATTATATGATGATAATTATATTGGAGATTTGAGAATTCAGAGCTGGTACAGGAAAGGGAAAAGAGGGCCACACGTAGCAGTTATCAATTCAGGCATGAATTTTGAGAAGTGCAGAAGGATGTAATCGCGAGAAATCACGTTTTTGATTTAAATTTGAGAGGACGGGAGAATTGAGATTAAAAAACT
>CM063506.1:151634727-151722227 GCA_032207245.1 Pardosa pseudoannulata | reverse complement strand
AATTTAACTAACAGAGGGCATTTTTTAGGAATTAGGCATTTAGCCAACATTTACTCTAGTTAAAAAATTATTAAAGACATATTCAACGTGATGGTCATCATTTTCCGCTACCATCTGAAATCATAAGATAGCATATTCTACAGTTGACCGCAGTGGGACCGACGATATTCTGAGAACATGTCGTGCAAAAGCTGTCTTTTAGATCAGTTATAGTTCTTCGTTTATCAACACTGACTAAATGCTTCAAATAACCCCAAATCCAAAATTCAAGATGAAGCTCCTCCACTCATTAGCTTCCTGTTAAGAATGTTCTCAAAAATCACTTTACAGAAGAACGTGTCATAGCCGCCACTTTCCTAATGTGTGGTCGCCGAACGATGGCCGAATGGTTAGGGTGCTGGACTTCGGAATCGGAGTTCGTGTGTTCGAATCCCACTATGGCATGGATGTTCGTAGAAGTTCGGAATCGGCTTTAAACAGTAGGTCCCGATCTCATTATCCCTCGTGTTGAAAAAAGTTTACCTTAGTGCTCCAAAAGTGGTTTTGGAGCACCAAGGCAAAAACCTCGTGCCTTAGTGCTCCAAAACCAAACCAAACCTAATGTGTGGTTACCCCAACCCATTAGGTTAATAACAAGCAGTTTTTTTACTAAATTTGATGCCCGTTTTAATAAATTTCTCCTAAATGATTTTTAATAGACAGGCTAGAAAAAACAGATATAGATACTATGCAACAATAATTTAATATTTGATACAATTAATAATTATCAAGAAGGAAGCGTTCAAATATTCTTTTTCTTGTAAAGGGAGCTGTGTTCCAAAAATGGTTGGAAAAACATCTGTTGTAGGCCTATAGTCAGGCATCTAACATGCACAGATAATTTCAAACTACATTCTTTAACCCTTAATTTGACAAGATGTTTTTTCAAATATTTTTTAATTTTAATTTCTGTTATTTTTCCATGTCTGTATAGACATTAGGATCTCTGTAAAATAAACAAACAAAAAAAAAATCATTTCCCTTTTTTAAGATAATTAATGTCCGCTGCGGCGAACACTGACAATTATGTTATATAGTAGTTATAAATATACATGTCCGGTGTAGCGGCCAGACTAAGCCAATTAAGGGTTAATTCTTAGATATATTCTTCGTATAACACTCGACATTTTCAGTACGGAGAAACCTGAAATGCCATAGCGTGTTAGTGTATAAAGTACTTTTAGTAAAGAATCAGTTTCACCGTTCTCAGAATGTTAAATACTTTTATGTCTTAACAACGTAATCTAGGTGACTGTTTAGTAATAATTTGTGCAATTTAAAAAAAAATGCTGACTCACTCTGCGCATTCTTTCTTTTCGAGGTTGGAAGAACATAAAATAGAGTGCCTTTTTTTAAAGATCTGCCCAAAATTAGAAATATGGGGCAATAACCCTTAATTTGACAAGATGTTTTTTCAAATATCGATTAAAAATGTATTTAAATAAATAATAATAACAATAACAATAATAATAATTAATAATAATAATATATAATATATTTAATATATATATATATATTATCTATAAAAGGTATATATTTACTATAAAGATCTTATTTATTTGATTGTTCGTTGTAGCGGACTTAGCCAAATTAAGGGTTAAATATTTATATAATATAAATTACATTAACTAAAGTTATTAACCTCTAAAAAAGTATATTTTAATTCTATATACATTTCAGAAAAAAATCAAAATGATGTGCCCAAAGATGTGTTATAGACACAGAAAAGGAATTTTTAATTTGTTAAAATGATGAAAATTACATAGTTGATTACGTTTAACAAGTTTTATTCTAAGAGCAAAATGATATCCCTTAAATAAAATATATTTCGAAGACAGGATAAATTATCAAAATCAAAAGTATCAGAGTCACCTGGAAAAAAGATAGCATTCCCTAGAACAAAAATAAAATCAAAGAGGATTCTAGGAGTGCGTGAAAGTTAAAGTAGCTATTTTTTTCAAAGGCGAATTATGCCGTCTATTAAAATTTCCTCTCTAAAATTCAAGTGGGAATGTTTTCCACTCTGGTTTAAATATGCACATAACGGAAATTTCATTTCAAATAGGGTCAAATGAATGGACAGGGCATTGCTCTTTGGTATTCGATTAGGTAGAATGTAGAATGAATTAATTCGGGTTAGATCCTATATTGGTTGCCAAATTAAAGCCAAATTTTAAAAACTTAATCAGCTTTGTTTTTATACACATAACATTTATGTATCTATTGTGGAAGATACATATAAACAAATGAAAACATCTTTAATGATCTTATTGTAGAATGGTGAACATTGTAATAATGTAACAAAAGAAATTGCTTCTTCTGAAACATTATTTCGTAACATTGGACTACCAAATTAGCAATTCTTAATAACTAAGGTTATTTCGTAATGGCCATCCAGTTTGCAAAATCAAAACTGACTACAAACAGCATTTCCTTCCTCGTTGAACCAACAAAACACAAGTAGCTCGAAAAGCGGCCATTATTCAAAACATAGATTCGATAAGACTGGCCACGCCATCCTAATTTGATACACTTGCTTGAGCGATATTTGGCCCGTTACCCGTAGTTTACCGAAATCCAAGTTACGGCCTTTCAGGAAAATTGTATGCTACAGTTTTATTCTTCGCTATTATCACTAAATAAGAAATAATACGGAATTTTTTTAATAAAGGGAAGAGAACAACTTTATTATTGAGCCAATAGTAAGAAAGTTCTTAAACTAAAACAAATATAATAGTTTTTTTAAAAAAAACGTGGGAGTCGTTTCCTGTTAAGCATTCGCCCATACAACACAGCAGAATATATTGATTATTTTATTACAGGAGCAGCATATAGACAGTATTACAGCCTAAGACAACTCGTAAGAGTCCTCGTAATTTATAAGCAAGAGTCAAGCAAAATACGCGAGGCTTGGCCAACTCCAGAAATATCGTTTAAGAACTTGGAGGACATTACGATTACGTCCTTATTTTAAGTGCCCCGTCCGCAATTAATGAACAAGGCGGATCTTTGGTCGTCTCTAGCCGGGAGCTCGCAACATTCCGGTTACGATACAGGTGCCTTTGCCGACTAAGATACGCGCCTCATGAAAATAACAAGTAATATTATCTATAATTCTATTTTTATCACTTTTCTTAAGTAGGTCATAAAAGAGAAGAAACAGAAAATTATTCAAAAGTTCCTCAGGTGGAAATACATGATAACGAAAGAAATGATCAACGAAAAGAAAACGACGAGCTTTCTTAGAGCTGCTTCTGGAACACCATTTGACTGATTAATCACTGACGGAGTCGTCAGATATTCGGGAGGAAGTTGACACATTTGTGTTTGAGGTAATTCAGCTGGTTCTATAGTCTATGAGATAGATCTCTGTCAAACTAAATCTCAGCAGTGGAGAAAGAGATTACTTGCTTCGATCGTTTCTGATAATATGTATTTCTAGGAACAAAAAACGCGAACTATTTGAGCGATTTTTACCCTGAACAACTAAATATATCAATATAAAATACAGTTCTAATGTATTGTTCTTAGTATTACTGGTTAAAAATTAGCCCTTCTCCCTACACTGTAAAACATTTGAGAGTTTCTCATGCCATTTTGAATCAATGTTAAATGGAGGCATAAAAATGAAATATAACTTATAAAACTTAAATACTTAAAAGGTAGGGACCCTTTGGAATTTTCACAATTTTTCAAATATCTAAAAAATACTTAATCGTGCTTTTTTTCTATGAGTAAAAAATATGATTCAGTTCGTACAGCCGATTGAAAGTTTGGCGATTTCTCCAGTAGGGGACCATCCACAAATTGAACCTAAATGAATTTTCATTATTCTCTAAATTAAAAAGCTGGAAAGGATTTGTAACTTAGCTTAACATAACGGTTTTCAAATTGAGTTCGTGTAGATATCACTGAATCAGTAACGCGCTGCTATTCGATACCGGAGTTGATGGGTTCGAATCCCACTGTTGATATGGATGGTTATAGGCGTTCAGAATCAGCTTTAAGAAGTAGATCCCGGTCTCATTAGTCCTCGTGTAGCAAGCAGAAAAGCAACAATACAACCAGGCTCAAACTGGCACCTTGGTGTGCCTCAAGCGTATGCCAGGAGTGGTACAACAGAAAAAAGTTTGAGAAGCGCTGATCTAGAATTATAATTTCTCCCAACCTTTCTTCACATTCCGAGATCTGTCATAGAATAATCGCGCTGTGGAGTCTACACCTTTTCCGTGATTCGGGTTTTGGTTTGGTTTGCAGCACTACAATCTACTGTTTTGCTCTCGAGGACTAATGAGACCAAGACCTATTGCTTAAAGCCGATCCGAACTGCTACGAACATTCATGCCAACAATGGGATTCGAACCCACGAATTCCAGTACCGAAGAGCAGCGCTCTACCATTCAGCTGCCGTCCGGCCACCACGATTTTGATTTCACCAATCTACGGCTTTTTCAAACCGAGCGTATCAACACTAATAGCTGCCACAACAGTATGTGTATAAGGATTTTACCATTAATATGTAGAACACATTTTTATTCATATATCTACGTTATTTCATAGTAATAATTAAAATTTTATGATAACTCCCTACGTAAATATTTGCATTTCTAATAAGTCCCCTTACATTTCTAAACTTTATACTTTTTATTGGAATATCATATTTATAAATAAAAGTGTTAAGATTAATTACTAATTGAACTTAAAGTATTTTAGTTGTTAGTTGAGTATTTACAGTCATATTTATTAATTTGATAGAAACAAAAACAAGACAAACTGAAAAATGAATAAAAATTTAGAAATTTTATTTAACTGAATTTCTGGTGATTCTGCATACATATTGATCGAAACTTGCATAAAAATTTCACAGTGTTATATTTTGTGATTAAAATTTCATATTGAAGTAGTGAATGTAAAAAGTATATAGTTTCCTTGAAAAATATTTTAGTTTCTGTAAAGTCATCATTCAGTTGAGACATCGAATGTTGGTAAAACAATTGTTCTTTAAAAAAGTTTCATAGTCTTTGTAACGTCGTGATTCATTATTTCTCATTAAGTTACATATAGTACTGTTATTCTAAAGCATGTCAAAAGTTTCGTTAATATGAACTTATTTCTGTGTATTTGGAACTTGTAATTACAATTTTAAGTTTGTTTTTAACTTGATCTATATTTTCAACTCTTTATTTCACACTGAAAACTCTCTTGTGCTCAGATGAGGGATTTTCTTTGCTTTGCTTCTTAACATTGTCAGAATGCTCAAACATGCATCAACAATGCTCAAAAACAAAAATGTCACCATTTGATTCAGACAGTTCCATGGTCTTTGTAACGCCCATACTCATATTATTACTCGTTAAGCTGTATATCTATTCTCGAGTTGTATTCTCATTAAGTTGTCAATCTAAAGCATGATAAAAGTTTCCTTAATATGGACTTATTTCTGTTTCTTTGGAGCTTGTAATCGCATCTTTAAGTTTGTTTTTTACTTGATCCATTCTATATGTCACATTAAACCTAGTGCTTTGTGAAGTCATGGATTGTTTCTTTGCTCTGCTGCATAACATTGTCCGAATACTTATTTTTATGAAAAACAAAAATGTTACCATTTATTTCAGAAAGTTCCATGTTGTTTGTAACGCCCATACTCATATTATTTCTCATAAGTTGTACATAGTATCGTCATTGTAAAGCATGTCAAAAGTTTCGTTAATATGAACTTATCTCTGCGTGTTTGGAGCTTGTAATCGCAACTTTCAGTTTGTTTTTTATTTGATCTTTATTTTTCATTTTGTATGTCCCATTAAACGTAGTATTGTTCTCAGGTCACAGATTGTTCCTTTGCTTTGCTTTATAATTGTTCGGATGCTTATTTTCTCGAAAAACAAAAATTTTGGCATCTGTTTCTGTAAAATTTCGCCATGAAAATGCTAGATTATTGTAAAAACCAAAAGTGTCTATGAAATGTTGTAGTTAATCATTAAGAGAGTTATTTGTTTAGCCGTCATTTACTGTCAAAACCAATTCGTTCGGAGAATCATTATCCAGAGATCTGAGAGGAACTGAGTTTTGCAAGGCTACGACATCAATGTTAATGAAAGGGACTTGACGAACGTCCTGATTGACTCCGGTATGCCACACGTCGTCGTATTCCGATGCTTTCTTTTTGAAAAAACGAGCTACGATAGATCTGAGCACTGACTCGATACCAGTTACGACGCTTTTGAAGACAGATTCGTCTGCTGCAGAAGGTTCATTATTTTGCTCGTTACGGGGTGTTAGTTCGTCATGAAGTTCTTTAGGATTGGTGGGCGTTCTTTCCCTAGAGAAGGTTGTATTGGTTTCGGAGGCGTACAGGCTCTGACTGGGCTCTCTCCAGTAGTGAAAGAGTGCATAGCCGGCAGATAACAAGAAAAAGATCACCAGAACGGCAATAAAAAAGCAAACGAGCATGAGTGTGGCATCTGGCAAATAGCTTTCGCTTACACCGAGACCTGTAGTAGTGAACTGAACTTCGTCAGAGAAGGATTTCATCGTAGAAACCTGAGAACTTGCAGGCAAATAATCGTTAATATCAGTAACATACATGTTGGCAAATTTGTACAATTGAAATGACTCGAGAAATCAGTAAAATCGCACTTTTTCAGTCTTTGAGTTTTTCGCAATGCAAAGCAGTTGATAGCTCAAGATGAAATGACCGAATTTGTCAAAATTGGTTCATTGTCGCAAGCATAACACAGAATAGTAGAAGATTCATTGTTGAAACCAACTGAGCAACCGGTCAGAGTATTGTTATTTCTGTAAACTATTTCTCCTTTTAATTGCTGCAGTTTCCATTGTTGTCCACATTGTTAAAACAACAGACCTTTTCAACAACTCGAAACTGGTGAACTGTAAGATCTCGATATTTTTACATTTAAAAAAATCTCTCAAATGTCCCATATTTGCCTAAACTGAATTCTTTATATTAGAGTAAAGTGGGATAAGTTACTCATATGAGATACAAAGTTCAACTTCAACTAAACATAAGAAATCTGCTATTAAGGCTACGTTAGTTATATTTTAGATTGCTTATATGGTGCAATCCAAGTTTAGTGGGCTTGGGACAATACTTTGGCTATATTTTTTGTTCAAGTTATCGTCAAATTATTGCGACAAATTGATATTTACACTTTGTGTCTCGTCTTGTAATTATTTTATACACAATTTCGAAGTATATTTTGACCAAAAGAGGCTTGAAATCTTGGTAAAATGAATGCAAATGTAAACTTGAGTTTTTAATGCATTCAAACGCTCTTTTTAACTATTTTTTAACTAAACAGTGCGGAATTTTTTGCAGTAGGTTGAAATTAAGCAAAATATAAGCATTACTGGGTTATATTTAGGCTTTACAAATTATTTATAGAGATTATTAGCTTAAAATTGGAAAGAAAAGAACGGGGTAAATTTTTAAAGAAATTATTAGCTTAAAATTCTAAAGAAAATAAGAGGGTTACTCTAGTGTTACATCCAGATTATTAAAAAGTCAACAAAGTATTAATATATAATTTATTAGAACATATAGTTACCATATATTTATCACTATTGTATATATATATATATATATATATATATATATATATATATATATATATGTCGTGTCGCAGTGTTAAGGCGAATGGAAAACAGTCTTTCTTGATAATAATAAGTTTATTAAATCATCGTTTCTTCTAAAAGCAAAACTTGCGCCATCTTCATTAATCGTGGCAGAGCTAAGCGTGGAAAAGGTGTGGACAATTCCATGTCCATGCGCTAACTGAAACTTATCTGTTAGCAAGCTCATCAAATAGTTCAAAAATGCTTCCGCCTGACTGGAATATCCTAAAAGCTTACGCGAGCGTGGGCCTTTTTCATTTATTTTAGTATTATAAAAGAGTTCCCTTGTTAAAATCGTTTTTAACTCACGTAATTTCCAACTACACCTTTTTTAGACCTGACATATATATGTGTGTATATATATATATATATATATACATATATATATATATATATATATATATATATATATATATATATATATATATATATATATATATATATATATATATATATATATATATATATATATATATATATATATATATATATATATATATATATATGAGAGACTGACTTCTCGATGGGGGGTTGCAGTCATGGCTATAAAAATGATACCGTTTCAGCTAAAGACCTTTATTAAGATAACTTTGAAGGACGGGTTCCCACTTCATCATAGGGACAAACTGAAGGGTCAGGTAGCATGAAGTTCTATGTACAAGACACGTAACACCTGGGTCAACATCTGTGGGAAAATATCTCTGTCTCCGCTAGCGTGTATCTCCTTTTTATTGGAAATTTCCTAAATTGTCCGCTAGGGCCATGTAGGTTTATAAATGACCAGTCCCCTTCTCTGAGGGCGTAACTGTAGCTCCAGTGGTCAATTTAGGTTAGGGTTTAAAAATAAGTTTTATAAACTCATCGTTCTTAAGGAAAGAAACATGCGCCATTTTCATTAATCGACCCGGAGCAATGCGGGAAGGTGTTGACGGCTCCATTTCCACGCTCCTAAATCAAACTTCTTTGTTTGCAAGCTCATCAAATAGCTGAGGAATGCTTCCGCCTGACCGGATTATCCTGAAAGCTTACGCGAGCGTAGGTCTTTTCCATTTATATTATTATTATAAAAGAGTTCTCTTTTTAAAATAGTTTTTAACTTACATAATTTCCAACTACCCCTTTTTTAGACCTGACATTATATATATATATATATATATATATATATATATATATATATATATATATATATATATATATATGTGTGTGTGTGTGTGTGTGTGTGTGTGTGTGTATGTATATGCGTTATTGTATTTTTTCCAACGCAGCAGGCGATACAGACATTATTCTAACTCCTTAACAAGGCTGCGAAACTGTTACTCATTTAGCACCACCCGAGGAGGACGTGTAGCTTGAGGTATCCTACGGACGAGAGTAACATTACCCCGATGGGTCCTCGTAATTTAGAAGAAGGTACCAAGCAGAAGACCCCTAGGCTTGGTGGGCCAAACCCAAACATGCGTTATAGTATTAAATTGCTTATTTAAAGTTTTTATTTGAACTTTGATAGTACCTTAGACTATCGTTCTGAGACATATGTGAGAGGATTTTTAGCTCGCAATGTCAGTCATATCAACGAGCCTTGAACATTAAATATAGTAAACCAATTGAAAGGCTTATTTCTCATCTCCTCTTCTAAAATGCCTTCATTTTATATGGCAACTCTCTTTTACGAAGTCGAGTTTTATTTCCATGCTCTATTTTCTTTCTTCTTAATTTTATTTGTGACCTTCAACACCCCTTTTTATAGATGTAGTTGTTTCAACTGATACTTGAAGTCCTGTAATGCGGTTGATTGGTTTGGGTTTATTGGCGCAAGATCCAAGTTAGAATATGCTGCGCCAAACAAAAGAGCACATAATCAAACAAAGTTGTATAATTTAAAAATAGGGGAAATTAACACTAAAATTAAAAAAAAATATAGCAAAAACGAGATAAAGAAATCCTGTAGTACACTAAAAGAAAAAGTAAATTGAGGTTAAAATGGAGATTTTTGAAGAAAGGAACAAATTTAATGTTTTCTATATCTACTCCATTTTGCTTCGTTAGCTTTTTGTTTAAGGATATGGTTAAACAAAACTTATTATTTATCTGAATGATTCTGATAAATTCTGATAAATCATATTTGTGGTTGCTCTAGCGTCAAGCCACTCATTTTATTGAAATATGAAATGTATCTCTTGCAACTGGCAATATGTAATAATAATTAAAGATTGTAGTCTAGAAATGAGCGATGCTGTTCGCTGTGAAAACACGTTGTAAATAAGGCAATTTGTCGCAACGTCACTAACTACTATAATGCCCTTCCCATTCATTTTCATGTTTACAACAGCCGATAGACAAACAATAAACTGCTCTTCCGTTTGAAACTAAAGCCAGAATTGTCATAATTTGAGAATTTGCCCTACTGCGTGAAATTGCCTTATAATATAAAATTAAATGTGTATAATTTAAGTTATTTTCTTGAAGTGCACTATAGGTACGGCATCGTAAACGCGAAATATTTTCTTAAGAAGCTCTTAAAATTGCTACCTTCTAATGCCAAGAATGTCGACGATGCACGCACGAACGCACACACACGTATATAACTGTTATACATTTAATTTTTATAATCTAATATCATATACAGATTATTTAGGTGTTTTGTGAGTTCTAGACTCTAGTCGGACAACGATCCGCCTTGGTCATTAATGGCTACTGGGGCACGTAAAGTACAAGTGGATCAGGATAGCTCCTAAGTTGTTAAGGTTTCAGGAGAAAATTTCTTGGTTTGTCTTACTTGGAGCCATCTATTCACTAATATACAAATTAAAACTATTCAAGTAATTATGTTTGGGCAATTTAAACATAATTTTATTGACGTTTTTAATAATATTTTAAGTTAATTGTCTATTTTTTCCTTGTTATTTTTTGTTGAAATACTTCAATGTAATTTATTAAACATTAATCAAAACAGTAAAATGAATAATTATCTTAAAATATGTTTTAGTGGCATTTCGAATTGAAAAAAAAATTATAAATATGCAGCCAAAAGGAGATTCATTAGGTATGTGCATTTGAAGTAGACACATCATACACTATCGAATTTCTATTTAGCAAACTTCGATTTCAACATCTAAAACGTTTTTATAAGTTAGAATGTGCATATTAAGTATAAAAATACAAAATAAGATACCATAGCTCAAAATAATAAATATAGAAAAAATAAACCGCGACCAAATAAAATATCTAAATCACATTTTGTTAATTGCTTACTAATAAAATATAGAAAGCAAAAAAATCAAAAAATATTAACAAATGTTTTCAAAATTTTATAACTCGTGATTAAAACTTCATAATATTCACATTTAGAATTATATAAAAAAGGAAATGAACAATAACTTTTGAATAGAATAACTTTTTAAACATAAAACAATTTGTTTAAAGGAAGGATAAATAACCTGGTACATATATATATATATATATATGAAAGCATATGTGATTAGTTACATATATATATATATATATATATATATATATATGTGTGTGTGTGTGTGTGTGTGTGTGAGTGCATCAATAAAGCCCACTTAAACACTTTTCCATTGACATTTCATGATAAAAAGATGGTAAGTAATAAAAGTACTTGTTTTATTACAAGTACGAATATACAAAATACAATAAGATACAATAAATAAATAAGTGCGAATATGCAATTAGAAATATACAAATCACTATCAAAAAAGTTTCTTATAGACACCATATTATAAACTGCTGAGTAATAGATAGTTTATAAAATAAAAAAACGACGAACAAGTTTGAAAATTGAAGCAATTATCTACATAGATTAAATGATAAAAAATTAAACTATACCTTTATTCCCCATCACTCTTTGGTATATATCCATAATCATATGAAACACATACTATCACAAAATTAATAATTATTAATCACAGAATTCATTAGACATGGCACCACACATTCAAACAAACTAGGACTAATACAAACGAGCACATGGTTCTGAAAATAAAACGCAGTTAATTTTTGCAGTTAAGAATATCTACACTGTTTCCAATTTTTTGATTGGTCAGTAGAGTGAAGATGACTACATCAATAAGCTCCGCCTTTATCAGAAACGTAATTGGGGGTGTAGCCGTAGTAGGAGGAGTCACAGACCAGTTACTATGTCACTTGATGGCAATATGGTATGAAATAGTCGCTTGACCGACATAATCCAGGCGTGCGACAGTGATTCTGAAGATCGTCATTTTCGTCCGTGACTCTTGTCGGAGTGAATATGGTAGGGCCCTTTATTCTACGATTAACTGCTGACCATCACCTTCACGTTAACCGTGACGCGGTTTCAAATGTTTTTGTTTATATATCTAAATGGAGAGTACGTCTTGGTGGTGAGCATGAGTATCCATTCGGTATGCAGTAATGCGCCTACTTTACGCCTCGTAAGTCAGGCACAGCGCTTGAAGTGGGCATTAACATCAAATAAGAATTTGTTTTACTGTAGAAAGGTATTTGATATCCTAATACACATTTTTGTTCTTTAGTTACACACATTTTTTTGGGTGTTACATAGAAATCCACTTTACTTCCATTAGACAAACTTGTTTTAAAGCAGGCCCAAAGAGCTTTAAAAGTAAAATATTCTTGAACTTTACAGCACAAAAAATTAATTTGCAGTTTTAATGTTATCATGTTAGTATAATTACCCTAATGTATTGAAAGTTTGTTCTTAATACCCTGAAATAAAGAACATAAGTATTAATATATATTTATTCCACAGTTTAAAATCTTTTTAATTCTTTAGACGTAATAGATAAAAGAAGAGGTGTGTTTGTCAAAGTGGTTGGAGACTTGAGTGATATATATATATATATATATATATATATAGTGAAACCTCTCTGAGCGGCCACCCCTCCGTACCGAGAATATTTGGCTGCTTAGAGGGGTTGGCCGCTCTGAAGGGTTTTATTTACTATTATAAGATAATTATTATAATGTATAATATAAACAAGTCTGACATATATTCCTTATGTAAATGAAATTTAAAACTTATCTGAACAGAAAATAGTACTTTATTTCATGCTTATTTTCATTTTTTTATAAAGCCTACAATTTGTTTCTGTTTGTTCTGTAGTCTTCATACTCCTTCAAACTCAAATTCTTTTCTTTAATGACTTTGTTGATTTCCTTCCTTCTGCAGTTAAATAGTTTAGCTAACTTTTTTGTTGATTTGCCATTCTCATATTCACGCAGAACTTCAATGCTGTGCTCAAGATTTAGAAAAAAGCATTTCGACATCGTTGCAACTCAGATCACTGACCAACTAATGAAATGAAACTGGTGTGAATGACATTTTTGCTGGTAGAGGTGCAATTCTTCCTTAACTTTACCAATTGGAATTCCAAACAAAGGCCCTAGGACACCTTCAACGCTTGATTGTCCAGTTCTTCCCTCAGTTTTTATGGGCGGTGCAATAGGGATTCCTTATCTGAAGGGTGTGGGAAAAATATAAAAGAGAACAGATTTAATCTTTCTAAGAAAGGGGGGGGGGGACCGTGGGAATGAACTTCTCAAGTTATTCCTGGGTCTAATATCGACCATAAAACTAACCTTGAGTTTTTCCACTCAAAATTAAAGCATTGACAGAGTAGAATTTCACGAAAAATGAATTGGGCAATTCCACTAGGTGGCCATTTAGAGAGGGTCGGGTGGCCGCTGATACAGGTTATTTTATCATTAGGTCTATGAGTCAAAAAATCCGTGCCATGAAAAATTGGCCGTTTAGAAGTTGTGGCTGCTTGGAGAAGTTTCACTGTATATATATATATATATATATATATATATATATATATATATATATATATATATATATATTTAAATGTGTGTATGTATATATAATCCTTCTTTTCAGTTTAATTTAAACAGAAAATACATAAATAGCTAAAAATCTAAAATATTTGAAAAGTTTAAAATTTTAGCATTTTATGAGCATAAGGTTTACATCTAAAACTTCGTTATTCATTCTATTTTAGATGTATTATAAAGTTCATCATTCAATTTATTTGATATAGAAAATTATATAATAAGGAAAACTTTTTACTAAAACTTTCTTTAACTTCTGCTTCTTTAGTCTGTCAATAGAATTCATTTAAATATTTTATGTATTAGTGATACATAATTTTTTTTTTCAAACTTTGATTTAAATCTGTCTAATATTTTTAATGATTTATAAATAGATGATATTCAAAAAGATTGATAACAATTATGTGTTAATAGGAGTTTAATTAGGGCACTTTAACTGATGGGAAAAAGTCTACTAAAACAAATTAAAATGGGAATAAAACCTCAAAAAATTGGAGGAAAAAAAACAGCAAATTTGCTTCTCTTTTAAAAGATTTGTGTGTGTGTGTGGTGGCTCTTGCACACACCACTTGCCCTTCCCATATTATGCCCATGTGTTTTAAGTTTTTTAAAAATTATCATTTGCATAAAACATACATTAAATGAGTTTAATCAGTCTCTCAAAATATGTTTTCAGTGATTCTTTTGTTCATTTTATGTTGTTATGATATATTTCTGATGTATTTAATTTAAACCAGGGTTGAAAAAAAGCGCACGATTCTTTTTTTTTTTTAAATAAAAGAAAATCAGATTATTTGATTTAAATCAGATTTCTTTGATTTTTTCCTCAATACTAATTTTAATTGTTGTTTTTATGTGTTTTGCAATATACATAGAATAGTTTGTTATAAGAAGTAACATCTTATCTATCTGCTATATTCTACACACTAATTACCTAAAATTAAATATATAAATTTTAATCTAAAAACATTCCATTATTTTGTAATTGGATAGTGCAAAATAAATAAGATGCAAATTTAAAGAACAAATTAAATATTCTTTTAATGCAAACTATTTATTTAAAAAAAGAAATCACAATTATTTCAATATTTTTTAAGCACCGAATTATGGATTTAATTGTTTCAATAAAAACACTAGTTTTGATGCTTTATCCACTCCTAATTGGTTACGAAGGCTAGAATGAACAATACCAAAAGAAGAAAACTGTCTTTCCATTCCAGCAGATGAAGCCACAGCTGTCGTTATTGGGTAGACAAACTGGATTTCAAGTTCTGTAATACTTTCTTTACCTCCCATTACTTAAAATGAATTCCACCAATCATAATCAATCATTGTACTACCCCCACTACATACTTTCTGAGAACAACTGCTAAATTCTTCGAAAGCACATGCTATCTATTGACACTTATTTACTTATTGGTATTACTGTGCTGACTGATTCCCAATTTTCCTGTCTTTGGAATATAGGTTTTAAAAGAAGTGGAAAAAAAAAATGATTTAAATCAATGATTTTTTCAAAACAATCAACTGATTTAAATCATGCCAACCCTGATTTAAACTGAGATACATTTGATTTCTGATTTAATTTTAAACTATTTCTGTTTAAGCAATAATTTTCTTTTTTAATTTATTAGGTACTGCAAAGTTTTTGTGACGTCACTCCCAAAATAACATATGCTCATTCTAGTGTGCAGTCTTACAAGTATGAAATTCAAGAAGTTTCAGAGAAAGAACAGTCATTTTATCTACGTGAAAATTTCTTAAAAGAAAATTTTAATATTGTGAATTCTCACAATTTTAAGTTAATTACTCATCCCGGTGAATGCAATCATTTAGAGGAGTTATTGTGGACAGATGAATTTAAAAAAATTTTAAGCAGATCATCCTTTACCTATGATGTTAATGTTGCAGGAAGTTCTAGAAATTTAGTTAAAGATAATTCTGATTTCTGTGTTCATTCATCTAAAATTGTTTGTTCCTATGAAAAATCATCTGTGAGTAAGTCATCTCTTAATGGATTTGATATAGTACTAATGAGCAATTCTGAAAAAGAAAACATGAATGGGAAAGCGTCAGAAGAGCAGTTGCTTCATGTTATCGATCGACTGACATATTCAGTAAGTGAATTAACCCTTAAAAATAAAGTAAGGTTTCTTGCAAAATAGAAATTTAACCTTTCAAAATTATATGGTATAGTTTTCTTTAAATATTATATACAACAATGTGCTAAAAGATAAAAAGATAATTTAAAAGCAGGGCCCGACTAAGATACTTTTGTGCCCAGCGCACAATCCAATTTTTGTGCCCTCCACCCCGATGCAAATTTATAGCAACAGGTTATTATCATACTTACAGTCATATAAAAATTATAACATTGAATTAGCAAACATATTTAAGAAATTAGCATTAAAGTAATATTCAAAATCAAAAACACTAATTTTCAATTTAAGTAATCATTATTATCTCTGTTTAGCCATACTAAAAATTAAGGACTTTTAAAGACCTACAGTGTCCCACTTTTTTTATTTTTACTGTGTCACACTCACAATCTCTGTGGTGCAGAAAATAAATAATAATAGAATTAAAAATAATTTAATGGTTTATAGTGGTACATTGCTAATAATCTGTCTTATATGCTATAAACCCATAGGAAAAAAAGAGCACCAGGTTTGTTGAAGGAATTAATTATCAGGTAAATCACAGTAAAATTAAAGTAAATAGGAAACAATATAGTTCATGACAAACACAATTACCTCATACAATAATTTATTAAAACTTAACGATGGTAGCATAAGTTTGTAATTTTTCCCCACTTAATATATGTTTCAAGCACACGACTGAATTTTCATGCCCTAAGTGCCCGTGCGATAATCAGGCCCTGTTTAAAAGTTTATCCAGTACTAAGATGCAACTTATGATACTTTTTTCTCTACCCTTTTTAGAAAAGTTTATTTTTATAAAGCTATTTAGATTTATTTTCAATTTTTTTATAGTAAAACCTAAAATTGTTTCTCAGAAAAATATGTATTTGTAACTAGTAAATATTTGTTACCTATTTATTTTTTTATTCTTTAGCTGATAAACTTCTTTGAAAAACCACATGATTTCTCCATCTATCATAAAAATATAGTCTTTCAAAATAATATCAAAGGCGTAACAACAAGGTAAGTTTGATTTTAAATATTTTTAGAGTGTAATTGAAGGGACATTAAAACAGGCATAAACAATTTATATAGAACTGTAAGTTTAATGCCACCTAATAACAGTTTTGTTAATTTAATTCACGTTGATGAATTTTTCTTAGGTTTGCATTTTATAACTGGAAAAAAAGCTGTGTAATTGAGAATGTATTATATTAATTTGGTGTGTACTTTAAAATGTATTATATTAACCCTGTAATCGGTTAATTTCTTCACCAGAAATGTTTCCAAAAAAGGCATATTTTTTTATTGCATATAATTAAGTACCATACTTAATAGAATAAGAATAATAAGAGTTTATTTTATTTTATTTTTCACTTTCAGTGCTTTTAGAAACACATTTTATTTTACAATTTTGGAACTCAGAAACCCCTAAATATTTGCTTTTCTCAAGTACATTCTGCATGCAGTGATGAATGGTTTACAAATTCTACAAAACATTCTCTCATACTTACTGTGAATTTTGAAGTTTACACTTTTCCAAACAGTTCAAAAGTCTTTTTGTGTATTGTACAATTTGAAGCATCATGTACTTCAAAGTCCTACATTGCAATCAGTGCAGAAATACTGTGTTTTCTTTCGGATTCTATTTCCATTCTCATTTCTTTTCGAGCAGCACACTGCACAATGTCTTGCAGGTCTCAGTTTCTTATTGGTAGTTGCAATTATTTCCAAAAAATATCTCTGTCAGTCTAAGAGGATTAGGCCCCTAACCTGGTCATCCACATCAGAAATTTATTTCCGAATGATATTTTTCGATTATACGGTCAACGAGATCAAGTCTAAATTCTAGTTGCATTTTTTCCCTCCGTTTTTACTGTAGACAACATATGAGTTCCATACAGCAATGTCAAAAAATATTGATTGTCGAAAATATCAATGCCCGTACGCCGTACAGGCAAACCAGTTCAGGCCAATTTTGGATAGCAAGTACACTGTATGGGCAAACTGCTTAAGGGGTTAATTTGGTGTGTAATTCAGGCACATGTGGCACTTGTTCATTGCCCACACATTTCAAGAGCCCAAAAATTTAATACAATTTAGAACCTACAGAGTCAAAAAATATGGGCCAATATCAAAATTATAATAATAGCCTGTAATAAATGGACCCCCCCCCTCCAAATGATATCCCTGATTATCATTTTTTGATATTTAACAATGTTGATCAGTATTTCTCAATATCCCTGATAATCTTTTTTTGATATTTAGCAATGTTGTTCCTTGATATCCTGGAATTTCACTTTTTGATGTTTAACAACATTTACCATTGGGTAATTTTGCAATGGGCCAACTACCATACTAACTGCCAGCAACCATATATTTCCATGTAGCAGAGAATTTTTCCAGAGTATTATAGACCAAAAGTGGTGGATCAGCTTATATAGAGATTCATGGAACAGATGTAGCATGTGTTTCTTGATGACATTTTTTGCCGTTGGTGACAAAAAAAATCACTAAATAAGCAGAAATGAACTAATTTGGACAAACAAATTTTTAACTAAAAATAACAAAAATATATAATGGCTCAGAATAAAATTTGCAAAAATTTTGAAATGAAAAAAAATTTTAAACACAAAAATTGAAATATAAATTTATTATGGTTTTTACTTTTGTTATAAGCACACCAAAAGAGTAGTGCTATATATCTGTTGTAGATCTTTGAATACATGCAATTAGCTAATCTTTGAATAAATGCAATTCTATGTAAGCTGGAAGTAATTGATAAGTTGCTGAAAAATATTGTTTAAAAGAATTTTTAATTTATATCATTTAAATTTATGAAAAACTGCTACCTTCAGAATGGGTTACCAAACTTGAAATTTTGTCTCAGTAAAAATATTATTGGCCTCATAATCTAGCATTGTGATTAAAAAAATGGGTGCCGTGTCAGTAACCTAGATAAGTTCATATAAAATTGTGAGATTAATAAAGACAGCATGAGTTTACTTAAAAATTAAAAGAAAAGTTATTTTTCCTTTCCAACATGCTAAGAAATGTATTTGTCTCAAGGTGCAATCGATCCTCTACCTCTGTGGTGTTAAACTGGATGCCATGGCAAAAGAAAGTTTGAGAAGCATTAATCGAGCATTTTCTTTTAAAACGATTTAACTGGAAAATATTAATCCCCGTTTTACCTGCTTGTCGACATATTTGAACATTCTTCTCTACCTCCGCAGTAGTAAATTGGATGCCATGGCAAAAGAAAGTTTGAGAAGTATTAATCTAGCATTTTCTTTTAAAACGATTTAACTGGAAAAATATTAATCCCCGTTTTACCTGCTTGGCAACACATTTGAACGTTCCAGAAATCCTTTTTCTCATTTCAGCTTATATGTGAGTTTTGAGTTTTGGGTAAATTGTTGAAGAAAAGTATCAGCACTCTTGGCTTGTACATGGATTATATTCAGAAATGTATGGTAATTCATTCACTTCTTGAAACAAGTCTTTTTCTATTTGTTTAAAAGCTTTACGTTTCAAATTTGTATTACCTGACATCTTCCTCCAGAACAAAGATCTACAGTAGTCCAGTTCTGCTTTGCTTGTCTGATAGCTTTACTTAGATTTGCAATTAATTGTAGAACTTATGTTGCCTTGTGTGGAGTGGAGAAAGGGCAGAATAAATTCATTTCTATTCATATTCAGCTAATGTAGTTTTGTGCATTGCACTGAATGTTGTTAGATATTATTAGGTGCGCGAAAATATTTATTTTTATGAATATCAATAAGTATCACTGAATATTATTAAAATATCATTTTTATGACATTGTTAACAACCTTAAAAACCTTCCAAAAGGGAGTTTGCTGAACGATGGACGAATGGTAGAGCGTTGCTCTTCAGAACCAGAGTTCTCAGGTTCGAATCCCGCTGATGGTATGGATGTTCATAGCCGTTCGGAATCAGCTTTAAACAGTAGGTCTCGGCCTCATTAGCCTTCATGTGCAAAACAGTAGAATGTATTGCTCCAAACCAAACCAAACCAAACCAAACCAAAAGTGAGTTTCATAAAAGCTGGCATTTTTTTAAAAACTTCATTTTTGGATTATTTCTGTTATAAGCAATACAAATGACTCTTTAAATTTTTTTTTAAATTTTAAACAATTTTAAATTTAAATTTTAGATTATGGTGGTCAATATTGGCAGCTGTCTAAAATTTGCTGTTCAACATTCAGCGACATTAAAATATTGCCAACATTTGTACAGCATTGACTGTTATATTTGTGCTACCAGGAGAATTTTATACCACATAAGAATGAGTGAACTTTAAGCTATTCTGGCTTACATCATATTTAATTATAATTACCTTTTTATTATCCTTATTCTTGAAATTTTTAGAAATTACTTTCAGATCTGTTTGCATGTTTTTTTGCTAATCTGCAAAATTAAATTTAAAAACAGTTAAAATTGGTATTTCATGAGGCAACTTCTCATTTTTAAAATTATTTATATCAAGAATATGTATGTAGGAGATGTTTTAATGTGTTATAGCATGGATAAAATGTACAAAATTGAAATTTATTTTATAATGGGTTTTATATGGACACACAGGTAATCTATAAAAATTTAGACAAAATTTTGGATAATTATGTTTTACAAAGTAACAGTGTTCTTTTGCTGTTTCTATGTGAAATAATACTTCAAGTTTAACTAAAGTGTTGGTTATCTTAAATTTTAACTTTTATTTGAGAACAGTACTATGCCTAGAAAATAAACTATAACAACCACACCATAAAATCATTGCATTACATTGTATTGCCCTTTAGTATATTATTTTACTCAACAATATATTGCCTATGAAATACATACCTAGGCAAACAGTAATAACAAAGTTTGAACTAGATATAAATTGAAACTGCTTTGTGGTATTTTTACATAAATTTCATATAAAAAAAGCAGATCCCATAATCAATTTCAATATTGTTGTAGAGGTATATTGAAGCGGAACAAAACTAATTGTCAACATGAGCTTTTCATCAAAACGTTTTTATTAAAAGACTAATAAGTAAATAAAGAGTAAAAAGTAAAGCATAAAGACATCAGAGTGTTGTTAACACTTGCAGCTTACAAGTGACTAACAGTCTGGCAAAAAGTTCTTTTAATCAAGCACGTTGATTCCAAAGCCGAGAGTGAAGTGATTTCCCCCCTTAACTGAGCTGTGCCTCTCACCTTATATACTGCCCCATGCTCGTGCATGCAGCATCGAGGGAAATTTGCATTCCATGTCAATCTGCATTTGACGGGAGCTTCTTCGATTCGATCAGAACGCCACATTGTAAAAGCAGAGCCTTAAAAAAATTCTGTATGGCAAATGTGGCACCTTCACAAAATTTGGTGTAATAAAAGTTGTCCCTTCACAAAATTCTGTGTTGTAAAATTGGTCTTGTGAAAATGGCCTTTTTGTAACTTGAAAAGAAAAATTATAAGAAAAAAATGTTCCAATTTATTATTTTTGCAATTCACTAAATATGCACATCGGAGGTACATATTAATATGTTGTCAGTATTAGATGTCCCCACTGGTTTTTCTTTTTAAATTATATGTTAATTTTATCCTTCTCAATTCCATTCATTCATCTAATTAAAAGTAAAGAGTGTTTTAGTGTTTTGTTCTATATATATATTATACAATTTGCTTTTATATATCTTTGGAGATTTCAAATAGAATTGTGATAACTAAAAAGGGTCTTTTTCACGTGACATGATTCATTATTTATACGTTCACAAAAATAAAAAAGAATTTCACAATTTTTTTTCACAAAAATAAAGAAAATTTATAAATTTTATTTTTTACAAAATAAAGACCGAAAATAAAAACTAGATAAACCCTAGATAATGTGAATATTTAGTATCTCAGTCTGAATGTAAATAAACAGGTTGGTGACCAAGTGACATCATATTTAAAAATTTTGAATGATGTTCAAATTATATTGTTACAATCTTCAAAGGTGGGTTCAAAATTGAATGGACTTGAAGTAAGACAGCACGAAAACAATAATTTATTGGCAATCAGTTAGAAAATACAATGTCAGAAAGGCATCAAGGTTAAGGCATTGCAAATTCGTGCCAAGCTTACAAAATCTTCACAAATTAACTCGAGCACAATGCTGTGGGCTTCCATAGCTCTTTCTGCATAAAACAGAACGGAAGCAGTGGTAAAACACAACACACCATGCATACTCTGTAAACCAAGAAATCTACTTAACGACCATGACTCGTTTTTGGGACTCAGTCTGCCTTATATAGGCCTGAAGAAACTGGTTGAACATTCCAGATTATACCAGAAACTGGAACTGGAAGTTGTAAAGTATCGCCATACTTGGCAACATTTGGCGACAAAAAAAGTTGCCAACGAGCTGGTATCTCACCAATTTGGCGAGATACCCATAGAGTCCCAAGTTAAATTTAAGGTTTGCTACCAAATTCATAACAATATCTTTCAAACTATGTTGTATAAGTTCTATTCCATATTACTTTTAAAATCCATATACTAGCTAGAAATAGTACTCCATGCATTTATATAGTACAGTTTTTTCTTACAAGTTTAATAGTTTAACTTTCTTAAAATAATATTTAAGGCTTATCATAACATGTATATGCCATGTTTATTATACAGTTTTGATATAATTTTACTACATATAATATTTAATATATATTGTAGCTCATTCTAAGTGAGCATATGTAAGACAGGAGACAAGATATTTGAAATGTTCTCCAACCTCGCAAATATATTTTATTTTTAATGGTTTTGACCCCATCACATTTTAGAACTTGACTTATGATTAAATTGATTCCATAGTAAACTTACAACTTGCTTAGTCACAGAATAACAGAAAGGTTGTAGTTGTATGAAAGTTAACTTTTATTTGTTAGTTACTAAAGTTGGTCAGTACTTAAAAAATCTGTTGGTATTTTTCCACTTTTGGTTTGTAAAATCAGTATTTTTAAGTCTTTGCCTAGCTTTCACCCCTGTATTTACTTCTCATTAACATTTAGACAAAATTTTAATAAATTTAATCTGTACTGCTTATGTAGTAAAAGCTATTAATTATGATTAAAATGAAAAAAAATTTATAAAATCTAATATTACATTTGATCCAAGAGGCTGGGCAAATGGTAGGGTGCTGCTGTTTGGTACCAGAGTTAGTGGTTTCGAATCTTGTTGCAGGCATGGATATTTATAGTTGTTTAGAATTTGCTTTAAGCGAGGGGTGGCCAAATACTTGTAAGTGCGGGTCAAAATGAAATTTTCAAAATGTCTCGCAGGCCAGAGGACTATACTGTGTACACTGTGCACACACGAATGTTTGGGTGGAGTTTTTTCCCTGCCCAAGAAATTTTTTGACAGAAACACTATAAGTATCATTTTAAAGCATTTGGACAGAAAATTTGACAGTTAATAAAAGATAATAGTAATAATAAATTGTCTTACTTAGGTGTATATGCAAACAATTTGTGCCAAGTAAAATATGTCACGTAATTTTTAAAGAAATAGGATTCATTATATTAAATTAAGGGTCATTAAATAAATCAGTTAATGAAAGATTTTATTTTGATATTTATTTATATCTTAACGATACAAATTATATTATTTTGATTGTAATTATTACATTTTTATATTTATATTACATTTTGTAAATATAATAGTAAATAGAATTATAAAAAGAAAAGACAAACATTAAACATTAAAATAGAATAGTTTTGGTTAATGCAAAACTTGAAATCTGGAATGTTCATTTGATATTATTTTTTCAAAATTTGGATCCAAATCACTTGTAGCGATCCTTAATACCGAGTGTAGGGTTTCGTCAGTAATTTGTGATCGATATTTATTTTTTGTGTAAATCATTAGCAAAAAAGTTTTTTCACAAATATATGTAGTACACTATGCATACAAATACTGTTCATTTCAACAAAATCGCATATAAGAGAATAAAAAAATTGCATGCCGGATAAAGTAAGCAAAAGGACGGGATATGGCCCACGAGCTGGCTTTTGCCCACCTCTTCTTTAAGCAATAAATCCAGGTCTCATTAACCCTTATTTAGCAAAACAGTAGACTGTAGTGCTCCAAACCAAACTTAAACCATAAAGGCTTTTACTAATATCAAATATAAAGACCAGTTATTAATATAATATATAAAGTTTTTAATAACAAATTTATGTAAAGATTTTTTTTCTTTTTTAAAATATTTTCTAGGGGCCTAAGTGCTTATGCACAGACTATGTATATAATGAAGCTGTATGGTCTTCTCCATTTTTCAAAAGTAAAGGTTGAAATTTTAAAAGTCACTCACCATGTTGAAGATGGAAGCATTAGAGTTAGGTGGCGTGTGAATGGATTACCTCGGCATAAACTTTTCATCATGTTGTGGAAATACAAAAGGATACATTCATTACCCAAAGAAGGCACTGAGTAAGTAGTATTTTGCTAAACTTTATTGTATATGGTTTCTTTTGAACTAAGCATTATGTAATTTTTTGCGTATTCAAATATATAATCTATTAACAATAGAACTACCCTAACCATCATTTTAATGGTTTTCAAATTTCATATAATTTATGTATTGTTCTAGAATTTTATGACATGACTTTTAACGAAATACAAGAATAGTTAAATATTCTTGTTCCATTTCCACTTATCCACATTAATTTCCATAATCACAGACATGCATGACCCTATTGCCAAATAAAATTTGTTCACCAAGGAAACTCAAAGCAAGAAAGCTTAATGGGTGGGTAAATGTATATTATTCTGTTTTTTTTTTCTTAAATTGTAGATTAAAATTTTATTAATATAATAATAATTATTTTTTAATAAAAATTAGTTAATATTTTTGCACAAAATATAAGTTTATCTCTAGGGATATTGTATATAAACATTATAGGGTTATATTTGGCTATTATTCATGGTCACTTGGATAATACCAAAGTACCCTGAATTCAAATTGGAAACATTTTGATTGAAAAATTGCTATATGATTAAACTTAGGTATCTAGATACAACAATTTATTTTTATGTGAGTTTATTAACACTTATAAAGTAAGTTTATAATTTTTTTATGATAAAATTCCTGTAATTTCTCTAAAAGCATATGTTTTATTTGTATATACATCAGAAGTTTTATTCATACATACTTTTAACGAAAGCTTTTTAAAGTCATGGAAAATGATCTGCTAAATCAGGGAAAGTCATGAAAAGTAATGGATTTGAAAAATTTTATTTTGGCAGTTACCCTGGACATGCCAACTACTCTGAATTCTTCGGAGCAGCTCCAGAGAAATGAGAAAATTTGATAACTCCGGAAACTCCTCAGATTGCTCCAGAAAATAACAAAATTTTTGAACGGCTAAAAGATTGCAATTCAGCAATTAAATACAAAGTTTGGGAAAAAATAATGCTGAATATTACTCTTTGCACACAGTAATGCTGAATGTTAAAAGTTTTCTGTGCTGTGCAAGAAACAAACAAACTGAATTTAGGTCAAATTTGAGTAGACAAACTCTAGAATACCTGGTGGTAGGAAAATGGAAATATTTTCATCATGGTCAATGTTGCTATAAGAAACACCATTCTGAAAAATAAGTTGTTAAAGCTAAGAAAGCTACTCATAAATTTTTAAATGCATAAATTTTAATTTACCTTTCACTATTTACTACTGTGTAAATATTTTAAATTTAATTTTAATTCAGAAACCAATAAAATATGTAGTTATATATAATCTGTAATTAGCATGTTTCAAACCTCGCTGGTGCTCCTGACACAAGTGCCTGAATGTTCGCATGTCTGTAATCAGTATGACCTATATCTACTTATACCAAGACCTGGCAAAATAATAGCTTTTGGCAATTTCAAAGTTAAATGATCCAGTGTTCAGTAGCCATTATAACGGGATCTATTTTGCTTCGGTTATTATTCAGTTTAGAACAGAACAGTCTAACTGGTAAATGTAATTAGAACACAATCATTATCAGTTGTTGGCAGCTAATACTTCTAACACGATAAAGTTTTTGGTGAAAAGTGCAATCTGTGAAAAGTCCAGTCTCAGAAAATAGTATGAATATTATTTTATGTTCATTCTGGGCAATAGAAACTGTTTTTATTAATAATTAATGAATTATTATATTAAATATTGTTTTTGTGAAATTATATTCTTTTATGTACATTAAATCAAAAGTTACAATGAAAGCCATGATCAAAAATCTATCAATTTGATGGGTGCGGTAAAACTAGGTATATATATATATATATATTGATAGTTCTAGTGTTAAGAGCAATTATTCAATACATTTTATTTTTCACATCAAATCCTGTTATCTAATTTATAAAAACAATATTGTACTGAGCTTTGATTTTGAAATTTTAAAACATTACATTTAATGTTCAATACAATAGCAGTAGAATGTTTTATAAATTACAGTTCAATCATTACAAGATGCTCCAACTACATTTGTGATATTTGCTACTAACCCCACTGTGGCATGGATGTTCGCAGCCATTCGGAATCGGCTTTAAGCTGTAGGTCCCGGTCTCATTTGCCCTCGTGTTGCAAAAAAGTAGACCGTAGCACTCCAAACAAAACCCATATCTGTTTTTTCATCTATATATTAAAAACACAAACATTTTAATTTTAAAAATAATGAGGTGCGGTAGCTCAGTTGACAAAAGGCATCAATCTTTTCACCTGATGATTGCGAATTTGTGGCTCAAGCCTGCCAAAGTTTTTCTGTGTCCATTAATGTGGCTTGGGCATGTAAAATAGGTTTGCCATTGCATTGTCCTCCAAGTTCCAAATTGATACCTCTAGAGATAGCAGGCTAAGCATAGGCGAGGTCTTTTGCTTGGTTCCTCCTTTTTAATTATAAGAGTGTAATTTGACATAATTTGATCTTGTTTGTGTTGTCTTAGACAGTAATTTTAGATTAATATATCGTGCTCTCATAATAAAATGGCATCCAACTATCTGCAGTTTGATAGAGGTGATGCTCAAATAAAGCAAGTATCCCTGCATTTAAAATAATAGTTATAAAAATAGATACTATCTGATTAGAAATTGAAGATAAGAATTTCTCAATACTATGTGGTTCATATAATCATTTTAAGAATAATATGAACCATAAGGTAACTTAAGGTTATAAATAAATATTACTATTTTCACTAATTTTTTCTGAAATATAAGATCAAATAAATTGCGAAATCTAAAGGAATAAATTTCTAAGTGGCCTCAATTACCTTCTAGAAGACATGACATGATTATCACTCGTCTACGGGTGTGTCACTGCCGACTCACACATCCACATCTCTTTCTTGGTGAGGCATCTCCACAGTGTGTCTATTGTAAGACTACTTATACAGCCACACATATTTTAATATCTTGTATTTGTTTTAAATCTTTGTACATAAAATTCTTTGGAAATTCGTCACCTAATCTTAATTTAGTCATTGGGAAAATGCCGCATCCAGGTTTATTTCCTTTGCTTCGCTGTACTGGCTTGTACTTTGAAATATGATCTGTATTTGTTTTTTAACATTTGATGTTCAATTTTATAATATTTAATTCTTAATCTTTTAATTCTTGATTTTAATTTTAATATTTTTATAAATTTGAATCTTTAAATTCTTAATTTTCTTTTTTGTGCTGTACTTTTTTCAATATTTTAGTTTCTCTTTTAAATTTTAATCAACTTTGCTGACTATCATGCTAATTTTGTGTCTTTCTAAATTTTTTGCCTATTTATTTGTTTTTAAATGTTTTTTCTATTAGATTCAGGCATCTTTCTTTTTTAGCATTTCATCAAAATTGTGTTGTTCTATTGGGTTTTTCATCATGTTTGGTGCAGTTTGTCCCAAAAGGAATTAGTGCCACTAAATTTCAAACAACCAACCAACCTTGAAATATAAGATCAAGTGTTTGAACAGATTATTATTTTTAATTTTCTACTGTACTGCATATTTTTCTTAGCATTTATTAAACAGTCATATGTTGAAGTTATACAAACTATGTATTTACTAATTTTTATATAAATCTGTATTTCTCAAAATACCTGTGGATTTATAGATGCTTTTTTAAAAGTTTATTTTGAAGTATCTTTCTAAAAGTAGTATAAAAGTGTCTTTCTAAATTTTCTACCTATTTATTTGGTGTTAAATGTTTTTCTATTAGATTCAGGCATCTTTCTTTTTTAATGTTTCGTCATGTTTGGTGCAGTTTTTTCCAAGAGGAATTAGTGCCACTAAATTTTAAACAACCAACCAACCTACCTGAAATATAAGATCAAGTGTTTGAACAGATTATTATTTCTAATTTTCTACTGTACTGCATATTTTTCTTAGCATTTATTAAACAGTCTTATATTGGATGTCTTTTGGATAAATTGAAAATGTTGAAGCTATATAAACTACGTATTTAATGGTTTTATTATGAATCTGTATTTCTCAAAACACCTCTGGACTTATACATGCTTTTTTAAAATTTATTTTGAAGAGTTTTATAGTATTTTTATATTATATTTTGATGAAAGTTTTATATTATGGTATGAGTGAAAAATACATGTGTTTAATATATCTTTATAGGTGGTTGGATGGATTCTCTATATTCAGTGTAGGAGATGATGGACTAATCTATAAACATATTTGTGATAAAGTAAGTTCTTTAGTACCTGCGGTTGATTCTAGACTGTTTGATATAAATTATATTTAATTAGGTAGAGGTTCTGTTACATAAAAATAAAATACTCATACAATTTATAATACTTTTAATGAATACATAAATAGCACTGGACAAATGTAGGAAATCATAGGTAGAAATTTCACTTTAGTTTCCTTAAAACTTAAATATTTAAGACTGCAGTTATATTTTTAACATAATAGTAAATTTTATGTATAACATAAACTGAATTTTATTCTAAACAGGGTTAATAATTATATGATGTTATTTAACAATTTAGATACTCTGTGCTAAACACTAAGGGTGCTTAAAATCTACATTAGAAAAAGAAATTATCTGACTTATGCTAGTTAAAGTCATTAGATTTCCAATAATTATTTCATTTAGGAGATTCTAATATTTCTCATGCAAATCTTCAATAATTTTAATACTTTTATCATTCATTTTAGATTTATGTATACAATATACAATATATTATCACTTTACTAAATTCAAGGGAAAAAAAACAGCTATAGCATGTAACTGGGGAGTCAATTTTATATGCTTGTGACAAATAAGCTCTTTTATAGAAATTGCAAAATTTGTGCTTACAATGAAATAATGCTCACTTTTACCGAATTGATAAATATAATATTAAATAACTGGTTGCTAAAGATCTATTAAAATAACAGTATTTAATCTGTAGAGTTAGGCTATCTTAATAGGATTAAATTAATGAACCAAGTTTTTTAGAATGTCTACAGATTAAGCAAATCAATTTTTCAGTAATACCAAGCACAAAATGGAGGGAAAATTTATTTTTATTACACCAGTAATTTATTAATTTACATACATGTACAAGTTTTATAATAACCACTCTTCAAGGTATAGAATTCATATTTTAAACATTTAAAAGTTATTTGCAAACTAAAATCTGCATTTTACTAAATTTTCAAACATAAATTAGTGACAATATTAATGTTAGCTGTCAAAAAATTATTCATATATTTAAAAGTTATTAACATTTAGATTTAGAAAGAGAAAAATATGATACTTGTTTGAAATAATTTTTTTGATTGTTAAAAGGTTTTATTTAAATTATTAGGAAAAATATACAGAAGGTCAATCAAAAAGTTTCCATTTTGAAGGTGCGACTGCAGCATAATATGAAAATTAGCCCAACACTGGTGTGGGTATTAAGTATTAACATCAAAGCATACAATTATTGTGGCATTCACTTATTTCTGAAGTGTGTCTGGAAAATGAAATTTTAATAATGGTGATGTTACTACCAGATGTGACTAAACAGCCAACATACTGTTACTTTTTCTTGGCTAAGGACAAAACCCAAATCAAGTTGAATAAGGTACCTGGGATACTTATTTAGATAAGAGGATATCAACCTCACTAAGGTATTAACTCTTAACAAATGTGGAGGTACTAGGAAATGAAGACCTCCACTCAAATGGCTTGATGATGTTGAGGAGGACTTAAAAACACGAAAGGATTACTAACTGGAAACACATAGCAAACTATTGTAATGGATTGTTGCTTATAGTTCAATTCTGGTAACAATTTCACTCAAAATGTTAGTTGATGCTTGGAGGTTATCCACCAATTAAAAGGGACATTTTGCAGAATGGTGCATTGATTTCTCTCAATGCCTTTCGTCCCTTAAAAACATCTTTGATAGGCAACAGTTCTGTCAGACATAGAAGTACAACAGGCAGTTTTACTAAAGGGGTATATTCAACTGATGAAACAGTGGGATGATTACCTCAATGCTCAAGGCCATTTTGCATGTCTGACATACCAAAGCAATCCTGTACAACCTTTGAATGGAAACTTTTTGATTGCCTTATACTTTCTATATATTTTAAGAGACATAGATTATAGCTATTGTTAGAATGAATTTATATATATATAGAGTGGTTCACAACCAGAGTGGATAAAGTCTATTTTTTCTTTTACAAAAGGAAATTGGTACCAGGTAAATAATTTCTTATTTCATAAATATGCATATGTAAAAATCTGAGAGAATACTTAGGTGTTAAGCATTTAATAAACTTTCACTAATTAATTATAGTCCGTGTACTTAAGGACTCAACACTTAATTCAAATGACTTTGTTCACTTTAGTTGTGAACTCCTCATATGTCACTAAAATGTCTCAAGATTCATAATATTCTATTGTAATAAGAATTAAAACTTGATATTTTAATATATTAATTTAATTATTAACAACATCTTTCATCATAGATGATACCAGATGATGAACAAGTGCTCTCCAAAAATGTAGATATAAAATCCAGAGTTTTAGGACTACTTGGATTAACCCCAAGACGGCCTGCTGCTCTAAATACCCTAATACCATGTTGCCGAAACCAAGATTTAGTTTCCTGTAAAAAACTCACATGACCTTGATAATTAATAGTGAATTTGAAATGCTGAATAGATGAAATATCGGTGATTGTATATATAGATAATATTCAGAGTCAAAATTTCTACCTGTTAAAAGCATATAAAATTATTTATTATCCCTTATTTGTGTTGTTTGATATTAATGATTAAAATCATATTTGACACCAAAATTTAAAAAAAAAAATTGTATGTGCCCTATTTTACACCCCAGAATTAATTTATTGAGTCCGATACATAAAATTTAAATTTAAATCAAAACACTTTAAATTTTTTTTTAGTTTCGGGATAATTATTGCCAAGGGTTGTAAAAAAAATTTCATAAATTATTTTTTCCTGTAAAAACATGCACACTAGATTAATGTTCATTTTTAGATGAAGAATACAAAAAACATTTAAACTTTAGAACAGTAGCAAGAGAAATATGAAAGACTGCAAACAACATTTTCTAGATGTTCCATAGAAGTTATATATATAACAAAATACCAGGATTTATTTTTCTTTTAATCTTACATGTGTATCGTTGATATTAATCTTCTGACAATGATTTACATACTAAATTTAATGTTCTGTAGAAATTAAAGTATTTTAATTATAAAATTTATGTTGAAAATGAAAACGACTTATTAGAAAGCTCTTAAATAAGATTCTAAATTTTACATATTTCCTTAAAAAATGATTTTTAGAATTAGTTTCGATTAAGGTTTTGAAGAGAATTACATTGCTTTATACAACAGAATTAATGCAATTAAAAGTTGCAACAAATATTTCTGATTTTGTGTAAAAAGAATTGTATAAAATACTAACATTTATACAAAACTATATACATAATATATATAAAAAATAATATACACTCAGAATAAATTAAGTACTGAATTCCGTATAGTGCTCATATGCTAGCAGAAAAAAAAACACAACCCAAACTTTTAAAAGCACATAAATTTTGCAGCCCCATAATGTCATAAGTCTGGCTGCATTGAATTTATGAGTAATAATTGCCAATGTGATATCAGACTGTCAAGACCAAGAATATAATTAGAGTCTTCTTCTGAAGTTGGGAACACATGAGCAAAATCAATCATGGAAATTCGAAACAATGTACAGTCTTTCTGTAATTCATTACAAATAATCTGGGGTAAATTACAATCACTGCACAGGTTATTTTTTCCAGAATGTGTGCTGAAATTTTTGCTGGAAAAAACTGGACTGCAATCATCATAATGTAAACCAATGAGTTCCTTAGAAGAATTTTCATTGAATTGCTTGCAAGTTTCTAAATTCATCACATGCATATTTTTCTTCCTAATCCAGGACAACCAAGAGGATAAGCTACTTTCATATACTAATAGAATTGAGCTTGAGATGAATATAAATTTTCGTTGTTTAACGAACCAACTCTTCAACTGCAATAATTTATGCAACAAGCCTGATAAAAGCAGGCAGTTGATTTGGCCTAATTTGTTCTTGAAAAACATCCCCAAACCTATGGAAATAAAAAATATAAATTTAATATTGAAAAGATTTTTAGATAGTCAAATTTTTTGTTAAAATGCTTTTACAGAATACAATTGCACTACTTGTTAAATCAAAGTAACTTTTATGAGAATATTACTTTAGAAAATACTTAACATGAACATAGGTACAAATAAATACAACTGATATATATCACATCATTTAAAATATAGTTTGTTAAATATTTTTAATTGCATTTGCTAGCCTTAAATTCTGCCTAGTTTATTTTTATTTGAAACAAATATTTAGACAATGACTTTATATAAAATCCATACTTTTTATCTATGGAAGGATGCAAAGTATATTAATCTTTAATATTATAATATTGAGAAAACTACTTTGTTAAAAAATACTTAAAGTATAAAAAGTCATTACATGTTTTTAGAGCATTATTACATACAATTCAAAATTCCGCAAAACGCAACAGATTAAAATATTGTTAAATCTGTGTATAATATAACAGTAATTATAACAACTTTATTTCAACGAATAATAAGAAATAGCAAGATATTTTCAAAGTATGTTCAATGAAAGGCAAACAATTTTGAATTCAAAAGATGGTTGAGTGTATCATAGTTTCATACTACAGTAAATTATGCCAGTGTTTTTCAAACTTTCAAACTATGAGTTCCTTTTTTTACTATATTACATAATTTGAAGTTCTAATAATATAATACATTTTATTTAAAGCAAATATTTAAATGTTCATATTAGAAGAAATTACTTTTATTACTTTTTCCTACACATAAAATAATTTTTTTTAAAAAGAACAATTAAAAATTTACACTTCTTGGACAGTACTCATCTCTCTTCAGTGAATGAACCCTACAGCTTGTGCATCGCTGATATACACTCAAGAGCCAAAACATTGTGACCACCCCTACATTTTGCAATTAACTCGCCTGAATAACGTGGAAGGCACATGATCAGGTGGAAGTGGTATTTAACTGCTACTGGAGAGTCTGAAGAATCATTCTTTCACTTACTTCTGTGTGTGATGGGAAAGGCTGCAGATCTAAGCGATTTTGATAGAGGGCAGATTGTAATGGCTCGAAGGCTCGGAACAAGTATTTCCGAAACTGCACGACTCGTGGGTTGTTTGCAATCTACAGTTGTTAGTACTTATGCAAAGTGGATGAATGACGATGAAACCAGCAGTAGACGACATGGTGTTGGACATCCACACACTATCAAAGAAAAAGGTCGTCGGAGACTGTATTGCATGGTGAAGCAAAACCGGAGTCAGACAGTGGCTCAGCTGACAATACAATACAATGCAGGGCCAAGTAGAATAGTATCGGAGCACACTGTTCAGCGGACACTGGTAGATATGGGGTTACACAGCAAATGTCCCACTCCTGTGCCTTTGCTGACCAAGCGTCATAGCTAATGCTGGGCCTGGGAACATTGCAACTACTCCATGGATCTATGGGAGAGAATTACCTGGTCAAATGAATCATGGTTTGTCATTCATCACACTGATGGCCATGTCAGAATACGTCCTGGATACAGGCGTATCCTGGCAGCCTAACTTACAGGATCTCAATGCAATAGAACACATTTGGGATTTCATGGGATGGCAGCTGAGAGTTCAAAGACCACCAATTCGCAATACCTTGGATTTGTGTAACCGTTGCTTAAACATCTGATACAATCTGTCTCCAGCCATCTACCAAGGACTTGTGGCATCCATACCAAGATAGGTCGAAGTTTTGTTGCAAACCAAAGGTGGGCCAACTCATTGACAGATGGTCATAATGTTTTGGTTCTTGAGCGTATATACTAATGATCATTGCATTATGAGCACCAGCATATCAGTGTTCAAGCACTAGCCAGGATATTTATTTGTTAGTACATAGTTTAGTATATCTGGCACATGTATCTATCAGCTAGTTCTTAACTTCTAAAGTCTCTCAAAGGTGAATATAATAAAGTTTCCAAGTTGATACGCAAATACTTGATTGGGTTGATGCCAAGTTAAATTCAGTATGCAACAATTCTGCATTATGTCTTAAGGAATAAAACAGGAACTTTCAATCAAGACATCCTTTTTTTGGTAAGATTATTACTCTAAAGTTAAGTATGACGCAAATTTGCAATCCATTTATAAGCTAGAATGACAACATTTGATGAAAACATTTGATTCTAAAATAATCTAAGAAAGACACAATATTGTTATTAGTTTTTTTTAGTCCAATTACATAGACAAGAGTAAAACATTTTGGACTCTCTGAACTCCTCTTTTCAAAATTTTTACCAATATGGTAGGAAAAAGTTACAAAAAAGCTATTGTGCTTTTAAACAGAAAAGACCGCAAATGAAACTATTTAGCAACACTTTGTAACTTTACATTTTTTGTAATTCTAGTCTCTATATATTACCTAGATAAAACGAAATAATTGCATGCCTCAAAAATTTCAGTAGAAAAGGATTAATTTTGGTAATTTTTTTAACTTTTCTTTTTTATAGACTTTCCAAACACAATAAATATTTTTTCTGAAAAATTTACTGTACTAAATTTGATGCAATTATCTTATTTCCTTAATTTACAAGAATAAAATTTCAATTCATTGAAATTCAGTAAAACAAAATTTGAAATCAATAAATTTAAAAATTATATCTTAAGGGAGAGGGGGAAGCATTTAATGTTTTTGTCCAGAGTAGTGAAACTGCCAGAGCTGGCTCTGAATCTTGGTTACACACGATAAATGGATCATTGGATTACTGGTGGATACAAAGTTGTACAACTAGAGTGAGTTGCAAATTGTATGCCATAATTTACCCTACACCATATATACCGACTTATTTGATTACTAGGTACTTAAATTTTCAATCTGGAAGAACGGCCATTTATTATGGTTCATTGGTACATATTCTAATTATAATACTTTAACATAATGTTAATTTTAAACTCTTAGCCCTTAAACTCTTAACATTTCTCTCATTTGATCCCTAAAACTTATTTATAAAGTCTTTAAGTAAGAAATTTTAGAATGCTCAGTCTAATTAAAAAAAATATTCTAGTTCTACAGCTAAGAAATTTTACCCTCCATTTCCAAGTCTCTATTATAAAAATAATAAATATAAGGCAAGTGATATTTATGCGCCTTACTTTTATAAATAAATAAAGATTTCACAAAATTCTGGAAATAATGATACTATATTAATATTACAGACAATTTGTTTCTATATTAAATGTATTTAAAATAATAATCATTAAGGTTCTTATTAAATTTTTCAATTAGATTATACTAGTGTAAAACTGTATGGTATATTCCAGTTCTAAAGAATTTTAAAAGCACACATACATAAAAGTAATTTTACTTTGTTCAAAATAAAATATTAGTATTTACAGTTAAAATTAATAAATAGAATGGAAGTCAATTGGTAAAATTATTACCTGCATTAACTGCTTCTGGAGTAGTTAAACTTAGCCCAAATTTTTTGCTGATAGTTGTATACACCCCTTCAGTGTGATCAAAGACCTAAACAAAAAAAAAAATAATGAAACAATGAACAAAGCATAAAACATACAAGGTGCATCCAGAAAGTAAGTTTCCCAATGTTTTTTCCTTTAAAGTAAGCATAATTAGCCATGTCAATTGCATATGCATAACAGATCTATGACGTATCAATCATATGCCAGCAGGACAGGTCCCAACTCCTGCCAGTAGCATGGTAACAGTGGTCCGAAATGGAAACTCTAATTCCTTCTTCCGCTGCCTGCAAGGTTCGGTCAATGATCTTGAATGCACAAAGCATTGTTCCAATTGAAATTCATCGTCAGCTCTGCCAGGTCTATGAGCCGAAACTGACACCCGAACACAAAATTCAACGCTTAGGAGCAGCACTGACATTTCTGCTATGGTATCATGATGACGGCAACGAGTTCCTCGACAGGATCGTCATGGGCAATGAGACTTGAATTTCGCACTTTAACTTGAAAACCAAGCAACTGTCAATGCATTGGCGTCATAGTGGTTCTTCGGTCAGGACCAAATTCAAACAGATGCTGTCTTTACATAAAGGGATGTGCACGGTGTTCTGGGACAGGAAGGCTGGTTCCATTCACAGGCGGCAGAGTTCTATGACAGAGGGATACAAAAGTTGATCCCACAATACGACAAGTGTCTCAATTCTGGTGGTGGCTATGTTGAAAAATAGCTGAAACATTGCTGTACTTGTTGCCAATAAATATGTCTCTGAAAGTGTGAGTTCTTTTTTTCTTTTAAGTAGGGAAACTTACTTTCTGGATGCACCTCATATAAAGCAAAGTATTTTATAATATATATATAGATAGAATGTTCAAGAAAGTTAATACCATAAAAATAAAAAGAATGACAATATCAGGTAGATAAGAGGCTGCCCATATATGATATTACACTTTTTGAAAAATATTTTTGGCCCTCCTCCACCCCCTTAGTCACAAAGTGTCCTACTTCAACATCCCTCACTCACCTTTGTCACATTTTATGCAATATAATTTTATAAACAGAAACTTGCAGTTCAGAAACAAAGCATTATGTTACAGATATTTCAAATTCTATTTTTAAATTTTAATTATGTGTATTAATCACATCTGTAAAAATAGAACAATAATAATGATTGGTGTACTTATTTTGTATGAAATAAGAGTATAGTTTTACAAAAACATACTCAATTTACAAAATTAATAAAATACTAATGTAAAAGAGCAACTGAAAACAGTTGTATTTGGGACTTTTAAATAGAATTTCATATACCTTAAAATTTCTGTAATTTAAAAACAGCTTAAAAATTTAATCTGCTGATTTTAAACTTTTTTATTTTATCTAAAATATATGATGTCATGCGTCTTACCACCTTCCTCTCCCCTTGACTCAATTTCATGAATCCCCTACCCTCTCCAAGTATGAAATCATTTGTAAATGGCCCTTTAAGCCATGGTTTAAATGTGTTTAAAAGATGTAATTTTATTTCTGCAATTATGCATCCAATGAAACTTTATTTTTCCTATTGCCAGCCAAAATTACTTTTTTGACTACATGTCAGTTACAAGACATGATTACATGATTTATGTTTTTTTTTCTTCTGTATTTGCCATACAGTATCAACCAGATGTAGTGTGCTGTGAGGTATCAGCAAATGCTATTCTTATATAAATGTGCTACATCAGACTTAGTTGATAGTGTGCAGGTAACATCCACATTTTTAAAAAACGGGATAGGGCACATTTATAAAAAAAGGACAGTTTCAGTCAACAGGGTTTTCACTCTTTTTCAAGAACAAAAATTAAGGACTTTTTATAAGGACCTACTTGAAATGCACAGCATAACGACATAAATCTTATTTCCTAAGGAACATATTTTAATTATGAACCAGACAAGGCATGTTCTATAAATGTCCTACAATATTTCAGAATTAAGTTTTAAAAAATACCTAAAAATTAATAATATAAACCTATTTGATAAAAACATTTTGAAAAATGTACATCTAAAGTTTTTTGAGATTAAATTAAAAATAAATTGTGAATAAAATGTAATATTATAAACAGTACTTTCTGAGTGTTTAAAAATGACTGATACATATATATATATATATATATATATATATATATATATATATGTGTGTGTGTGTGTGTGTATATACTAGCTGATTATACCCGATGTTGCCTGGGAAAGTTTTAGACTTTTCTATTACATTCAATGCGAAAAAAATTAAACTTCCATAAGTAACTGAAATATCTACAAAACACCCACCCTTCATGCTTTGTTTAATTAAACTCTGCATGAATGTTAGCTATTAGCAAAAAGCAACTGAATTTATAAACCCTTTCAGTATGCAAAAGATTATTTATTTGTCAAAAAAGTTTTCTAGCTTGTGACCATAAAAAGTGCTAATAAACTAAAAGTATTTTCATAATATTTTAAGAATATCAAGAAAAGGAATTTTGAATTACTACAGAAATATATTGAAAACATATGTATTTGAGGATTTTCTTTATTATTAATACTCCATTTTGGCTAGAAAATGTAAAAGAATGTTATGAACATTAACAAATATTTTATATATTGGCTATTTATAGTATTGGCTTTGTCCTGTACTGGTGTTCTTGGAACCGGTTTGGGGCAAGTTAAACTCCAACTTACAAAATCAGAAAGTTTGGAGTGTACGGCGAAAACTGATAGGCAATCACATGATGACATATAAATTGATCAAGTTCCAATTTAAAAATTAAGGAGTTTTTCAGGACCTTTGACAAAAATTAAGTAGTTTTAAAGGCCCTTAAAAATGAAAGCTAAAATTAAGACATTCTAAGGACTTTTAAGGACCGTGGGAACCATGGTCAAGTGAGAAGGCACTTTTTATAGAGTAAAAGAGGTATGGTACTACAGAAAACACTACTTTCTGTATGTCGTATTAGAACTATTTCTTGTTATAGCATATGTATTCCCTCATCAAATTGAAAACTTTTGAAAAAATACAGGGCACAAACTAAATGTATTAGGAAAAAGCACATCAACATTTAAAAAATGGAGGACATTGCACCCTTTGAAACATTCTAAACATGAGCAGTATGTGTAGAGGCTGGAGATTATTGTATTTTTCAAGGAAAATTTAAAATTGATTCATCTAGTGTTGGATATAAAAAAGATTTAGTTTGGTTTGGAGCAGAATGGCCAAATTTTTGCAATACAAGGGCTAATGAGACAGGGATCTGCTACTTGAAGCTGATAATGGGCAGTGTATATAGCAGGGAAGCTTATCCAAACAGTTCTTATTTATTAAGGTCAATTATTAAATGTGCAGCACATATGCTAGGGTAGCTTATCTTACCAAACTTACAATAACACCATTTGTTTCTCAAAATACAAAGGAGATCATACATTAGGAGAGAGAGATGAGGATATTAAAGAACCCCTTAACGCAAAATTTTTTGGAGATTGTCTTGAAATTTTATTATAATTTAAAATTAGAAAAAGCCTTAGACTTATCCTTTACAAAAAGAGGGATATAAAGCAATTTTCAAATTTCTACCTTTGAAAGGAAAAATGTGTTAAGTATTAGGATTTTTTTTGAAAAAAAGTTTACAAATAAAAAATACATATTTAAATGTAATCAAGATAAAAATTGTATTACAAAATCAAACAAATTATTAATCACAAGCTGTATGGGAAAATAATTTAAGAGTTCCATATTTTGTTGTACAATCATTTACAATAAAAAAGAAGTAAAGAAACAAAATTATGTTGAAATAATTTGATGCCAGTTTACCTGTCAGTATTAAAAACTAAAGTCAACTTTTATATAAAACTGCAATTTAAATATCAAGTAACTTTGAATTTTTTAAACTTCATATATTATGATAATGTTGAATACTAGGCCCTATAATCTGGTGATTTTGTGTCTGAACACTTTTAGTACTTCTGATCATAAATTGAGACCTATGTAACTGTATAGTTATTTACTACTGTAATAAATTAAAGACTGATATTCCTGATTACCTTTGATTGTAAATGGAAAAAAAAGTTGTGACCAAAGACAAAGTGATTTTTTCTTTATTTACAAGATTTCAAAATTTTACTATGCTTTAAAAAATTTACATGAAGTTCCCTGTTCAAAGTTCCAGGATATAAACAAATGTGAATTTCATATTGCAAGATTTTACCAAAATTCAAATTATGTGTAACTCAAAAGCTTGTTGCTAGTTTTCAAAACATTGCTATGTATTTTACTGTAAAAATACTGGTTCATATTTATAAAGGTCCAAGTTTTGACCATTACTTATTGGGGTTGAAAATTTTTATCTCTTGGTCTGTATCTTTTTATAAACCTGTTAACTGCAGAATTAATTTTCTTTACACTTGTTTCACAATGGCAACTTTTTTTTTTTTTGCACTTTACTTTTAAAATATTGTATGAAAAAAAAATTTGATGCGAGTTGATAACAAAATATTTTAACATACCTGGTTAACAGATTAAAAAAAACTTGTATTTTGTTAGAGAGAAAAGTAAAGCAGCAAAAAATTTACAGGTAGAAAAAGGGAAAACAGTAAGTTTACTCTAGTTTTTATTTCTCCTAACAGTAAGAACTTTTACTTTTTTTTTTTTTTTTTTTTAAGAAAAAAAAAAAGAGAGACTTAAAAACCATGGTGTAGTTGTTTATACTGTCATTTAATCTTACATTAAGAACATAGCTTATTCATATTTAACTAAGATTTGCCAAATAGTTTCTAAATATAGCTAATAAAACATTTGGTCCATTTAAATTAGTATTAGCTTACATATCTTTACTAATTTATATAATATAGCCATCTAAAATGGAAAGGACTATAGCATACTAGCCCAGTGGCGTGCGGTCCATATGTGCAGGGTGTGCACTGCACACCCTGGCAAAATTATGAAGGACAATAAATTTCTTCACCTATGTCTACCTACCTTTATATGGTATATAATAAATATTATTTATAATATATTCAAATATTATGTCGATTTGCTTGCTTGAACATAGGAAGTTCTGATGTGTACGCACTGCGCACTAAATTGAAAATCACGCTTTATATGTATGGGCTAGTGGAGAAGAACCGCATACTATGGCACTGAGGCAAGTGCAGCTATTTTTCCTGCACTTGGCATTCAGAATCATCTGAAGGTATGGGTTATTAAGCGTTGTATTAGAGCGGGGACTTACGTGCTGAAGTGATTTTGGTTATTTAACTGATTAACTGGCCATACGATTTTGCAAACGGTTAATGTTTAAATTTATATATCGTAAGATTTTGTTTTCATTGAAATATAAAAGAAGTATTTCATCAATATAAAGTGAAATGTTTTAGTGTGGTAAATTAATTTCGGTGATGTATTCTATTTATTGAAATAATTAGCTGAAAAACAATGTTGTTTTGTTTTAAAGAAACAAATTTTAACAGAACAGTCCAAATTTTACCATTCATTGTGTCTTACAGACAGTATATAAGTTATATTATGTAACACCATATCCCTGGTTTTGTTTTTAAAAGTTGTCAAGATGTTTTTTGCAGAATATATGATTTCCAAATGTTAAAAACTTGTGGTTGGCGCTTATGTCCTAAATAGGACCTTGTGCCATAAAACTCCAATCAAATGTTAAAAACAATAAATATAATTTAATCCACTGACCGAACAAGAAACAGTTCGCTCTATTGTGCCAGCGTGCAGCGAAATCATCTGCACGTGGAATGGACGTTCGGTTTTTCGGCACCACAGCGGCGGGTGCCATGTGGTGTTACGTTTGCTGAACATATCGTGGAAGTCCAAAGCGTTGCTTTTTCGATGCCGATCTGACACCATACAACAAAAGACATGATTTTCGCTTCAGTGCTAGTAGAATTCTCATAAGTTTAGCTGTTTTTATATTTATAACTAGACTACTTGTAGGTAAATATTTAATTTATTGTAATCTTTAAATTTATATTCATAATGAATAACCCGTTTCAGAATGGAGAACTCAGAAGTCTCAATAATTAAAGATTTATTGGAAAATCCATGTTCTCTGCACACCCAGCATGAAAACCTACCGCATGCCACTGTACTAGCCACATGGTATCAATAAAGCTTTTTGCAAAATATTGGCTGGTTCATAGGCTGATTTTTAGTGGGACAAATAATTACAATTAACACTAGATTTATGTGGTATACCTATTTTCATGGTTGTGAGCCAATTTGACTCATAGGATGGTTTAACAGTTAATCACATAACATGAAATTTATTGGTAATGTCAGGCCTGGGCAACAGTCAAGTCATACATGATTTGTTTCTCTTCTCATTTGGCATTCCTTACATACAATATTTGTATGTATGTGGGAGCCATTGTCACTTGTTTTTACTACTATCAATGCTTAGATTTTGTATAAAGAGACAACTGAAGTAAATATTTAACGAAAAGATTTTATTTTCCAATTGGCTGAAGAGCTAAGAAGTAAATATAGAGAAGAAGTCGAGAACACTTCCATTCCAATGACAGAAATTCATGCTACTGATGCACGGAAGAATTGTCAAGTTCAACAATCATGCAAAAGAAACCGATGTAGAAACCATTGTGCTAAATGTAATAGAAATGTTTGCAGAAAATGTGTTACAAAAACAGATTTTATGTGTAAAAAATGTTTTCTATGAATTTTTTGAGAATAATCATTTTATTTAAATCAATTTGGAACTATTTTCTTTGCAAAAAACTTCAATTTTCTTGTATGTGTCAAATTGGCTCACTTCAGTAAAAATAGGTATATGATCAACATCCATAAATCTAGTGTTAATAAAAGTTAATTGCAATTTTTTCATAACCCAGGAAAATTTAAATTAAAAGTTAATTGTAATTAATAAAATGCTTATGTGTTCATAGTTTAGAATAAAACAAATAGTTAAATTTTTCAACTAAATTTGATTCTAGAACAACACAAAACTAACCTAAATTTCAAACTTAATACCTATTTTGCGAATTCAATAAAATAAGATGTAAAAATGATCAAACTATGATTCACCCAACTTTAAATCTTTTAAAGAAATTAATGTTGTTTTCAATATTGCAAATTTTTAAAAAATATTTTCAAAATTCTGATAAAACTGACATAACCTCTAGTCCAGTGATGTCACTATTTATTTTTAGCAAGTTCATACAGGAATTTAATATCTTTCAAACATATTAAGCATATTTATACCTTTTTTTTAAGTTAAGTACATTTTTGCTGAAAGAAATAGATTTTTGAATTTTAAGATATTACTGAAATGAAAAATCCCTCCCCCCCCCTTTTTAATTTTTGATTTACTTTTAACAACACCCAAAACTATAAAAATTATCAGTCTATAAAATTTATCAACAAACCATAAACTATATGGATCCATAAAAATTGCCAGGTATGCCATACATTTTTTCAGTAAAACGTGTAAATGGAAAAACATAAATAATATACAACACAGGGTTGGCAAGTTTTAGCCACATGTGGAAAAAAACGTGGTAAAAACTGGTAAAAGCTGCCTTGGCAAAAATAGGTTTTTGCCAGCAAAAATGGCAAAAACAGATTTTTGACACATTAATAGACATTTATGTTCTTTTACCTATCTTAAATTAAGTCACAGACTAATATTACAATACATTAGGATAATCACATATTTTCACTTTAATTTCTGTAAAATTATAAATTTCATCATTAAAAAAAAATCTTTAATTGAAAAAAAATCAAATTGTTAGTCTGATTTTTACGTTGCAATAAATTAACAATATTACAAAATGTATAGAAGTTATAAACAAACACTTCCAGTTTTAAAATATCAACCTGATCGATTATCATAATGCAATATTTCAGAAATCCGAAATATAAGCAAAAGTGATAAGTAAATATATATTAATATATTATGCTCAAATAAGTGGAGTTTTAAAATTCTTATTTAAATTTTATTTTTTTTTTAAATACAAAAAATTACACTTGAGGGAGGATCAACACTTGCTTAACTCAGGATAGAACAGGTGGGTTCTTGTTTGAACTGGTTTGTGAATGATGAATGGAAATGAAGGTGCAGGAAAATCTTTTAGCAGAGAGAGAGAGATAAGAGTAGTGCAAAAATAAAATAAAAAATAAGAATATATTTTTTGTTCATTCATTTGTTTATTTTTAATAAGAAAACATTTTATTTTATTTGTCGTTATGATTCTTTTTCATATAACCTGTATCACTAAATTTATATTATGCAAATTTTGATTTTTGCCATTTTTACTGATTTTTACCAGTTTTTGCCACTGTCCTGGCCAAAATACCTTTTTGCCGGCAAAATGACCAACCCTGATACAACATAATTTATAAAAAACTAAAATTTCCTATAGTTAATTCTTTTAAGTTATAATTATATAAAACTATTTTTATAATATGTAAAAATAATAATAAATTTCTTACTTTGATTCCTAAAATACGGAACTTAAAAGTCTCCAGAGATGGATACTTCTTCACTTCTCTCTTAATTTTTTCTTCAGAAGCTAAAGGGTCATAAGTTATAGCACCTATTTTTACATCCAAAACAGAAGGATTTTCAAATCTTCCACATATGTCTTCAGTACATAAATACTTTACATCTGTAAAATAAAATCAAAATATTCATAAAACAGAATAAAACATAATAGCTTAATTTTTCAATTAAATTTGATTCTAGAACAACATAAAACCAACCAAAATTTCAATCTTAATATCTAATTGGAGATATCAATAAAATACAATTAAAAATTATCAAACTATAATTAACTTGGCTTTAAATCTTTTAAAGAAATTGATTATAACAAACTTCTTACTTTTAATAATTCCTTGCCATAAACAAACTGTTCTTATTTTGTATAATTTTTTTAGGCCAACATACATAAATGTAGCTTTATTACTTAAGGTATCTGTCTACGTTAAAAATGTCATTTTTGGCAAAAATCTTAATTTTTTTATTTCTCTATTGTAAAATTTCAACTTTTAGGCTTCTAAATCTGTTTTTGTTTTGTCTCTAAGGCATTTTAAAGAAAAGTTACAGCTGTTTAAACATCAGTGACAGCTGTCAAAACAAAACAGAAGTTGCGACTTTGGAACTGGAAGTTGTGAATTTAAAGCCTTTTATAGATCATTTTTTGGACAAAACTTTTTAAATTTTCCTGAAGATAAGTTTAAACATTTTTCAAGTATTTTTAATAATTAGCAACTTGCCAATTAGAAAGTTTTGAAGCAAGAAAGTGTGGGGAATTTTAAACATGTATTTTAATTTTTTAATAGTTAAAGTTGCTTTCATAAACTTCAAATGTGTTTATCTCAGAAGGGTATTTTTAATAAAATGTTGAAACTTAAGATGTGATTTCTCAAAAAGTTCTTAAAAATATTTTGTTGAAAATTATTATGAATGCTTTTGACAGTATTTACTAGTAAATGATCTAAGAGCTTTAAATTTGGATAATTTTTAATGATGTTACACTCATAGTTAGATATAAAGGTAATGAAAATTTGTTAAAAATTCAATGTGTATGATTTTGAAGGACCAAAATTTTTTACCAAATGTAAATTAAGCAAAGATTTTAGGTGATTCACTAGTCCAGTGTATAAGAATTGTGTTGCATCAAAAAAATATTGAAATAATTTATTAAAAATTTAGATATTTTGAAAAAACCCAATTTTTTTACTAAATTTTCTTTATTAGAAATTTTATAAAAACTTCACCAAGAATAAATTTTTTACGTGCAATTCTTTATGATAATATAAAAAATAAATCTAAAAATGTAAAAACATGAACTAGTTTCTATGTTTAAAGAAAAAAGTTCTCTAAATGTAGATGGATACCTTAAAGGCAAGTTTTTGCTAAAGATGAAGGACATAAATATGGAAGAAAAACTTTATAGACGTATTAAAGATATATATAAATTCTATCCAGGGATATAATCAGGATTTAGTTTTGGGGAGGGGCTCAAACTGGACTGAGTCAATTATATATTTTACTATTTTTTACTAAAAAACAAAATTTATTAAAATATTAAATAAAAATTTAATATTCTAATAGCATTAAAAATTACATAGAAATTAATGTATATATCTAAAAGTCGAAGCACAATCTTGCATAATAAGTTTCAGCAAAACTTGGAGGTAAAGTATTAAAAATTAAAAAAGTAGATAAAAATTATTAAAAATTAGAAATTTTGATTAAGTATGCAATTTGAAAATGTACTTCTATTTCAAAGTTAACATGCAACAGAGTAAATAATTTTAGGCAGTAAGGAGAGGTGAGTGGATCTAAGAAGTCAGTAGCCATGGAATGTATGGCTCTACAGCTCTGTCTCTATCAGTAGAAAAAAAAAACATTAAGTCACAATTTATTTTAACTCTGTCCCTCGTGTACTGAATATACATAAATATAAAGTCTGTAAACATGAAATATTAATAATTCCAAATAAATAAATAATCCACATAAAATCAGGAAATCATTAGAAATGTTTAATTGATATAATGTAAATTATTGAATGTGTTATTTCAAAGTTAAAATTACCTATGGATTGCAAAGGCATAAATAAATAAATAAATAATACATATACATAATGATATTTTAACCTAAATTAACAAACTTAATTATTATATTCTAAAATAAATTTCTGTAACATATTCTATACCTATAAAGATAAAGTTTGACAAAATGTCTGTTTCTTTTCTAATTATGGTAACTTTGGCAACCACAAGAACACCAAATTAATTTTTGTTTAGTTCGACTAATCTTATATAACGCCTTTATGTAACTTAGTTTTGATTTTAAGCATCCTCATATTATTCTTAACACTGTTTAGCTGGTTCTATATAAGTGAATGTTGGCATACTGGCTGGAGAGTTGTCACTCTGCAGCCAAATATGGATACAGATGTGGATTGTCTCAATAAACTAAGCATTTTTATTTCCAAATTTTTCTGTTTTTTTTTTCCATGGCCTAATAACTGCACTTTATTTAGTATCAATATCATTTTCAAATTGTAGTAGGTAAAAACACCCATTACACACACACATGCATATATATATATATACACACACATACATATTGAAAAACAGTATACCAAATTTGAGAGCCACCTGTTCTTACCTTCAAGATCTCTCATCTAAATATGGAACATGTTATGCTAGGAAAAAAGGATTTCCTCAACATTATTTTTTGGCAAATGTTGTGACTGTTAAAGTTAGAAAATTATCATGCACTTGTAAAAATTTTTGAGTCTATGAGGTAGGAAACTTAAACTGAAAGTTAACATGGTAACCAAACCACCAAAAAAACCCCCAAAAAACTCTAGATGTTCAATGCATATGATTAGGTTAGGTTTAGAGTGCTACGGTCTACAGTTTTGCTACATGAGGGCTAATGAGACCGGGACCTACTGCTTAAAGCCGAATCCGAACGGCTACGAACATTCATGTCATGAGGGGGATTCGAACCCACGAACTCCGGTACCAAAGAGCAGGACTCTACTGTTCAGCTTCAATGTATATAAAAAATTAAAAACCTTAATTTTGATGTTAAATCGAGAAAAATAAATAAATAAATAAATAAAAGATAAAATAATATAATACCTTAGAACTTGACATAAATATAAAACTATATAGATAACAAATCTTAAGAGAATTTATTAAATACAGAAAATATGAAACTTATGAGTAAACCAACATAAAATGTTCACATACTTAGCTGATAAATTTGGATGCCTAATTTCAAGTACAGAATTTGTGATATTAACCAAAATTACCAATTTTATCCACCTAACTAATATATGAAAAAATGAGTACTGTTAAATATGTATGAAATTTTATATTAATTTACTTCACCTTAAATACAGTCTTTCCTCGTATGACAAAATTGTAGTCCTCAAAATGTTTAGATACCCATTGCAACTTTTATAAAAATTATAGACAATATAAATAACTAAAATTAAATATACTATATATACCAGGGTCGGAAAAAAATCATGATTTTTTTAAAAAATCAAAAAAATCAGATTTTTTTTAATTTAAATTGGATTTTTTTGATTTTTTTCTGAATACTAATTTTAATTGTTGTTTTTATGTTTTTATGTTTTTTTTTTTTTTTTTTTTGCAATATACATAGACTAGTTTGTTGTAAAAAGTAACATTTTATTTACTATATTCTACACAGTGATTATCTAAAATTAAATATATAAATTTTAATCTAAATACATTCCATTATTTTGTCATTGGATAGTGCAAACTAAATAAGATGTAAATTTAAAGAACAAATTAAATATTCTTTTAATGCAAACTATTTATTTAAAAAAACAAATCACAATTATTTCAACATATTTCAAGCACCAAATTATGGATTTAATGGTTTCAATAAACTAGCTTTGATGCTTTATCCACTCCTAATTGGTTACGAAGGCTAGAATGAACAATACCAAAAGATGAAAACTGTCTTTCCATTCCAGCAGATGAAGCCACGGTATTTGTTATTTGGTAGACAAACTGGATTTCAAGTTCTGTAATATTCTCTTTACCTCCCATTACATAAAATGAATTCCATAAGTCATAATCAATCATTGTACTACCACTACTACATACTTTCTGAGAATAACTGATAAATTCTTGGAAAGCACATGCTATCTATTTACACTTATTTACCTACAGGGTATCTGCCAAAATAAATTTTTTCAAATCCATGACTTTTCATGACTTTAAAAAGCTTTCGTTAAAAGTATATAGGGGAAACCGGGGTAAAATGGTCCGCTTTTGTGAATTTTGAGTATTTACTCTCAAACTAATGACTTTTTGAATCTGAAAATATATATGCATATTACCTATATATTAGGCTTTATATTACACTCAGTCAAAACCAATTATTATAATTACTTTTTTATTATAATTTTTTTAATAGCAAGTGAGAAAGTGGACCATTTTACCCCGACCCTAGGGTAAAATGGACCGCAAAAAAATTTCTAATGATAACTTAAATGTAGTATGTTATTTAATAGTACAAAACACAAAATGTATTATATTTATTTTCTATAGTTTCAATCTGTACATATAAAGCATAATATTAGCAAATATTGAAGTTAATGAATGACATACCAAAAGATTTGTGTGTTACTGAAAGTCTGCTATTTTCTTGAGAAGCAGTAGGGTCTGGGAGACTCATCACAATATCTTGAACATTTCCAAGTGATTAATCAACATTGTCAGGGAAAATGAACACATTTTGATTAGGTTTTTGCCTCATAAATTTCAGAAGAATGTAATCTTCATCATTTTTTCCTGTTATTAAACCAACAAAATGAACCACTGTCTTTTTTGTCAAAAATTTAACCAAAACATACTTGCCAACTTTAAATTCATTATCAAATTTAGCATCATGCTGTGAATTGCTTTATTTATCACTGTGTTGTGTATCACTATAAACAAACATATTTTCCGAATCACTCGAACTTTCTGATCCACATAAATTTTCTTTATTTGCTTTAAAATGCTCAGTTTTATAATTTTTCTGTATAGCTAAGACTAACATTTTTTTCTAAATTCTTCCTAGCTTTAACTAAAGCAGCATTTTTCTGTTTTAATTTTTTTCTCTTCCTTCTCTTTGACATGTTTTTCAATCATTGTTTTTACTGGTGTATCAGTTAGAATTTTTGATGCACTCTTCTTTCGGTTGTTTGTTGCTTTGTGCATGCTAGCTTTTGCCAAGGGGCGTAATTCAAAAGGTGATATTGTTTTCAACTGATGATTTTCACTTTGAACTGATTGTGATGTATTTGGATGCTGATCCTCTATGCTTACGCTTGATTGTTGATAACCTGTGCTTGGTTGACGATCAGCTGTACTTGGTAATTCAAAATCTGGTGACGGTTGATCAGTCACATATGAGAGATATTCGATATCCTCAAAGACGTTTTTATTGAATGGCCATATATCTGTTACCTTAAATCCTGATTGTATATTTTTTAAAGTATCACACATAAAATCAACTTAGAAAAGCATATGGGATACAGAAAAAAAAAAAAAAAACACAACCTGGAAAATGGACCATGGTCCATTTTACCCCAGGTTCTGGTGATCCATTTTACCCCATGTGTAATACTGGCAAAAAGTGTCAAAAAAAAAGAAAAAAGAACAAATCTTATATTAAATTGTTTTAGCTACATTAAATATAATAATACATTATCTTAGCTCTTTATTGTGAGAAATTAAATCCTCCAAATCACAATTCTTAAATGAAGAGAAGAAGATATGTTATGATGAAAATATTTACTTCTGACTACCACAAATAAACTTTCTAGAATAAAATGGCTAAATTGTCAGCTAAACACACAAATACACATTCATTTTCAAGACTGCAGTGCTGTCATCTATGTATCAATATATTAAACATTAAAAATAATAAATAAAATAAATAATAGGGGGTGGTCCATTTTACCCCGGTCTCCCCTAAGAATAAAACTTCTGATGTACATACAAATAAAATATATGCTTTTAGAGAAATTACAGGAATTTTATCATAAAAAACTATAAACTTACTTTATAAGTGTTAATAAACTCACATAAAAATAAATTGTTGTACCTACATACCTAATTTTAATCATATAGCAATTTTTCAATCAAAATGTTTCCAATTTGAATTCAGGGTACTTTGGTATTATCCAGGTGACTATGAATAATAGACAAATATAACCTTATAACATTTATATAAAATATCCCTAGAGATAAACTTATATTTTGTGCAAAAATTTTAACTAATTTTTATTAAAAAATAATTATTATTATATTAATAAAATTTAAATCTACAATTTAAGAAAAAACCAGAATAATATACATTTACCCACCCATTAAGCTTTCTTGCTTAGAGTTTCCTTACTCAGTAACTTCAGCCAAATGACAAGTAAAAACAGAATTAAACAATTCAATGGATTTTTTTTAATCGGTAGTTTAGCAGATCCATGATTTTCCATGACTTTTATTCATTTTACTTGAAAAATCAAGACTTTCCATGACAAAATGAATCCATTGTCTAAATCCATGATTTTCCATGACTTTCCAGGTGTGTGGAAACCATGTACCTATTGTTATTACTGTGCTGACTGACTCCCAATTCTTCTGTCTTTGGAATATAAGTTTTAAAAGAAGTGAAAAAAAAAGATTTAAATCAATGATTTTTTCAAAAAATCAATTGATTTAAATCATGCCAACCCTGATATATACAATCACAATAATTCAAATAGTTTAAGCTAAAAATTTTGAACATACTTGTATCACTTATAGTTGTTTCCCAAGTACCATGAAATAATGGTATATACATTTTCAAATCACAAATGTCAGGATCCGAATTATGGCTTTCAAAGATCTGTTGATAGAAAGACAGCTCTCTAACAGCTCTTATATCTCCCTTTAAAAGAGGCTTCAGAATGTTTCCATTGTCATGTTTCAGAATATCTGTAGAAAATGAGAGTATTTTCTTTAGAATGGTTATTCGGGATTTTTCTAAGGAGAACTAAAACAAAAAATTCAAATATTCTTTCTAAAGAACATTAATATTAAATTTTGTTATTGGTACTAAAAATAACATAATAAAGTTTTCATATATGATCAGTAGAAAATTACATATATATATGTAAAAATTTTTCATACCCAATTTGATTTTGTCTTGTATATGGGTATGTCCTGCTATTCTCAAATGATAATGTTGAGTTCCTACAGGCAAATCTAAATTTTTTGTAGTTTCATTCATTTTTGTAGTGTAAATTTCAATACTTCTAAAAAAAAAAAATGTTAGAATATAATTAAACTTAAGCAATGACTATTTTGAAAAATGATGGCTATTTCCCAGTTCAGGGGTCCCCCAGAAACCAGTTCAGTGGGGACGCCAAGTGTGAGAGATATCGCAAATTCTAGAACCCTATTTTCTGGCACACCTTGCTCTTCTTTTCTGACTCTTCCACCAACCCTCCCCTCCCAAAAAAAAGGTGGGGGTGTCAATCGGCGCCTTTATTTTAGGGTATTGGGAGAAATGACATGTGATTTGAATATCTGACCCTTATTGGTTTCTGTAACTAACAATACTCCAAGACCGCTGAATTTGGATTTTCTAGCGTTCATTTCAAGTCTTTGTCCACTTTGGCTGTGCTCTGGAGGTTTGTCCATTTTGCCTGAGCTCTTGTGGTATTTTTTTTCGTTTTATAAATTTAATACTGGAGCTCACACCAATACAATTGAGGGCTTGTGGAGCTCAATTAAGAGATCCCTCCGCACAGTTCGCAAGTGTGAAAATCAATTTGATTCGTACCTATGTCAATTTATGTGGAGGAAAATGAAAGAAAATCCGCAAGATGCTTTTCAGGATTTTTTAAATCAGGTCAAACGTGTATATCCGGGGCCCTCGGAACTTGGAAATTACCAAAATGATGTATGAAAACATATTATACATAATGCAGTTTATTTAACAGAAAAATATTTTACACCATTTAATTCTCTATTAATCAATGCTTCTAATAATTTTGATTAAGAATAAAAATTATGTGAACGTTCCAAGTTATCCATAGTTAATTTTTCATGCATTCGAAAGGCTACAGTGTGACATACTTTAACATTATCTGAAGCTTTAATTATTTAAATGCATGAAATAAAGTAAAACAAGTGCATACAACTAAGTAAATTTTATGTTTTATAAAACAGGCCCTTACAAAAGTAAGTTTTTAAAATTTTCAATTGCTCACAGCAAATGAATCATAGTAGAATAAAACTTCACGTATTTTAATGCTCATCATTGTAATTTAACAATTTATATCAAATTCAAGACACCTAACAATTTGAAATATTTTCGCTTTAGAGTGTCAACCAGTACTTGTAACATAACGGGCAAAAAACATATTGGAATGACACCCATCAAGTAATGTTAAATCATAGCAAGTTACCATACCACCACGATCAGATGTCATACCTGTTTGTTTAGGATCGGAGTGTTGCCAAACTGAAAGCTAGAAACAGTTGAACTAGTTTTATTTGCGAATAAATTTTAATTGCGTAACAGTTACAAGATTCTGCACTTCGCAGTTTACCTCTGATTCGTCGGTGGGCGGTATCATTTAAATTTACAGACATGAAACCATTATTTATACTTTTTTACATTTCAGAGAACATTTTTTTAAATCTTAACCAAACTACACCATATTAATATTATTTCCAGTTCTTAAATAAACTGAAGGGGGAAATAGTAAAATAACCTAATTCATAAATTATCACTATTGTTAATTTTTTTATATCTTAATTAAAAAATTGTCTTCTACAGACTGAAATAATTTCTCTTCAAACTCTAATAGCTACTTAAAAAAATAACTTTTATGTGGAATTCAGGCTGTCTAGAAAATCTTAATCTTTGAACTTGTACAATCTATATAAATAAAAGCAAGTGTGTTATACATTCAAAAATTACTCAACCGATTATGCTAAAATTTTTTTACATAATTTGTTCTTACTGTATGTTTAGGGAGAGTTTCGAACAATATCCGATAAGTAGAGCTACTGTTTTTGTTGCTTCTATAATTTCGCTTAATATCAACAAAGAGCTAAAATGGTAGAAACTTGAATCGGGGAGTATGGAATATAGGTACCTAATGCAATGTGGTAGGGAACTAATGCAAAAATAACTTTTTTAATTCAACTCCTGAGAAGTAGTAATAGGTAATTGAATGGACAAACATTTGTTATTGAAAATTTTATCTTGATGCCATTTTGAACAATTGGTCTGTGCGAAGTTTTGGGAGCACACAGGCATCATAATTGATTCGAATCACAGCTGGGCCAAAGACGTGATTTAAAGAAAAATAAGCCGATCGATGGCCGAATGGTAGACCGCTGCTTTTCGGTACTCAATTCAAATTCCGTTGCTGGCATGGATTTTTGTAACCGTTCGGAATCGGCTGTAAGCAGTAGGTCCTTGTTTCATTAGCCCTCGTGAGCAAAACAGACCGTAGCGCATCAAAAAACCTAACTAAAAATTAATCAAATCGAATATAAACAATCGATGCTACTTTGTACTCACATTGCAGTGCTCTAATCGAAAGTACTAACCTCTAAGTATTGTCAAGTACATCTATTCAAGCCAGAAATCGAGTACATTGATTATTTCCTTCTTTCTCTCCCTTTCTACTTCAGGCAAATCAAGCAGTCAGGCTTCAGGATTTTTCATATGGTTACTACGAAGCTGTGAAGAATAAACAGTCATGCAAAACTCGGGTGTTTTATAAATATTCAGTATTTAAAGTATATTTTATTTATTTTTATATTTGCATAAAGCAAATATCAATATAAATAATAACATATTCTTATACGTACTGCTATTTCTACTTTTTTTTGCTTTGTAGCATACGTACTACAGGTAAAGTACGTTTGTTTCCTTTGTAGGTTTCTGATTAATTCCTGATTTTACTTTTAAGCTGTACTACGTGAGCAACCTCCCCCATGTTACGTTAAACAGGCAATAAGTTGTCCTAATTATCAAACGCAATTGGTTTGACACCAGAACATCATACCCCCGCCAACTTGGCGATAATACTCTAATCATGGCAACCTAACTTTTATTTTCCTGATCACGCCGTATCTATACTTCGACTGATATTATAGCATTCGGCTCTCCTTCTGCAGCCCATTTACTTATGTGGCTAATTCATATTGGTTTTTAATTTTGTGAAATTAAACTGATTAGCTTTGGTGGCCAACGGTGGTTTTATCGAAAATTCAAACAGGTTAAACACGTATTCTATAATTTCCGCTTGGATGTTGCCTCTTGCTAGTCTGTCCCATTCTCTAATAGTTCACAATAGTTCAATTTTCAATAATTTAGAGTTGAGGGGTTAGGTAAACTCTTGTGGGATCAATTGCCTATGAATATGAATGCCCAATTTATGAGTAGTTCCGGTTAATTAAGTAAATGTATATTATTATATTATATTGATGTACTCTGTGCTAATAAAAGAGGCCAAAAATTCTAAGGAGCACCCTGCTTTGATGGAACACCATGCAATAAGATCGTTCTGCCTCTCAGCTGAAATTATAATACTGACTCACAGCGGGATCCGAACTCTGTCTTTGATCGATTTCTGCTCTCAGTCTCCGATGATTTGTTGGAGCCTTTAATCCGAGGTAGATGAGGAGTAAATTCTGGAAAATTCTCTCTTGTTCTACACTTTTTGACAACTCGCATTGGGCTATCTAACTTGACGGGTGTAAGGTGTTTGTGAGGCTGGAGATTCTTCTCAGAATTGAGACTTGAGGAACACTACAATAAAAAGATTCTTTCTTCTGATTTCGTACCTCTCTTCCACATGCTAGCCTCCCAGTGAGATGCCAGTCAGATATGCAGATTTATTTACCACGATCTCGGAGTGCAAAGGGAGAAGTTTCTTGTGCCTTCCATGCTCGAATCCGGAAACCCAAGATTTTAGACCAGAATTTCTCATACTGTAGCTCCCCAAGCATTTTCCACTGTTCTTCTTCAATGACCAGACAGCCCAGGATGGGCACTTGCTTTCCACAGAATCGAATTCCAAGCTCTGCTGTCCCTGGCCATGGACATCCACTTTGTCCTTTTTTGGTTTTTAGTCTGATTCAAAACAGTCGAGACAAATTATGTGGCAGGTCCAAATGGTCTGGCCGAGAAGATCTTTTTTGTTACACTATCTTCGTCCATTCTGTACAGGTGTCCTGCCCATTTAATTCTCTGAATCCTTATATATTGTACTATATCTAGATCTTTAAAAGATTTATAGAGTTCAGAGTTAGCTCTTCTTTTCCAGATATTATTATGGTTTATGCCACCAAATATACTTTTCAAAATTTTTCTTTCAAAAACAGTAATGATATTTTTGTATTTCTTTCTTTCCTTATTTTTCCTTTTCAATTTCCACTTCCGCGAGGTAATAAGACATGTTTAAAATTAAAAATATTTTCTACGAAGAAAACTGACTGAAAATTTGAATATTTTGGTGTGTAATAAAAATTAAGTGTATGTGATTTATCACCGGCCGAATGAAACATTTGACTAAATAAAAACTTAGTCGACATTCAAGATGTCAGTTTCTCATCCGCTAATAGACAAAACAAATTTACGTTGATTATTTTTAGTAATAAATTAATTACAAAATACGATTTCAACAGTAAAATCTACTTTTCTGCAAACGAAATTACCTTGTGTGGTAAATGCTTTTTTGTTGTTGAATTTGCTAAATACAGTATAAAACTGAGAGATAAATTTTAGTGTTCCACGATGAATTCCCTATTTCAAAGCTACTTCATGACCGAAAAGTGTGAGAACCTTTGTTGTGGATTTATTGGCTAAAACATTTTGTCTCCAAGTATCACCTAATGGGAACAACTCGCCAAGCACATGTTGGTTTCGTAATAAGCCAGTGAGTGCATTTAACCACACATACACACAAAATCAACTTGGGTGAAGTTATTATATTATTATAAATATATAATTTGTAAAAATAAGAGATTTGAAAAAAAATTTTCAATTTTACAACTCCTCTTCAACCTCCACTCAAAATACAGTTTCTTTTAAGTCAAAGAGTTTTTTGCTGGATGAGATCCCGCACTATTGGTACCAAATTTGATACTTGATTAAACCTCTGGATTCAATTTTGAGATATTAATTAGAGATTTGAAAAAAAATTTTCAATTTTATAATATATATAACCTATATATATATATATATATATATATATATATATATATATATATGTATATATATATATATTAATATATTACAATATATACACTAATATCACAAATTTTTGATGAAAATCAATAATTTATTTAATTTGTGATTAAGTGAATGTTTCAGTCTATTTAGTATGAATGATATGTGGTTCCTTAGTGTTTTCTTTGTTAATTCAATAAGATTTAAAAAATTCAATTTTTGTAAAATTTTTCCTCAAAATGTTGATTTTGTTAATGTAACAATTTGTTGAGTTACGATCCCCTCGCCAGATTTCAAACGCCACGCTGCAAGCACGCCAATTTCGCCAAATGTGGTTGAAGCACCAACAAGATCCATGATTAGAAACAGGAGAGTGGGCCAAGAAGAGGAGTTGAATAAAGCTTCACTACTAAACGGTTAAAGGCATTTAGTGTCCATATTTTGGTAGTGTTAAGAAACTGTTTGGCTGCTCAATTAAATGGGCATACTTGATTAAACCTCATTCGATTTTGAGCACCATTATGTTCGCGCATATTTGGTACTAAATGGCAAGATCAGTTGCCAGAAATTTCTATCAAATAAAATTTTAATTTGACAATCGTAAGAAGTGGGGTAGAACATAAATTGCATACCTTTAGTTTATTGAAGTCCAATAAATAATTGGTTTTATTGGAAGGAATAAGCATGTCAGGGTTACGAGACTGGATTCCCATTTAAAAGCAAATAAATGAGGAACCCAACTACTACTTTTATTACCACACTCTACTACCATCCCTACACTATTTGTGTACCACAGGAATAGCTTCTGATAACTTGGTAAATTTTTAAAATAAGCCCTCATCATAATTGACCACCGAAGCCTGACTGCTTGATTTGCCTGAAGTAGAAAGGGAGAGAAAGAATGAAAGAATCGATGTACTCGATTTCTGGCTTGAATAGATGTACTCGAGCAAACTCAGACGTTAGTACTTTCGATTAGAGCACTGCGATGTGAGTACAAACTATCATTTTTAATATTCAGACATTATTAACTTTAATAGCTGATTACTCATTTGATGAGAGCACGGTCTTAAGTATCTACGAACGGAGTAAAATCCATGCTAATAAATTAGAAGTACCAAGCATAAGACAATCTGCATTCGGCAAACTATCATCGATTACTTATATTCGATTCGATTAATTTTTATTTAGGTTTTGGCTCGAGTTGTTCACGAATCAATCTTGATTCCTGTGTTGTCAAAACTTCGAATCACAGACATCTACCATTGATCGGCTTATTTTTCTTTAAGTCACGTCTTTGGCCCAGCTGTGATTCGAATCAATTATGATGCCTGTGTGCGCCTAAAACTTCGCACACACCACTCGCCGGTCGTGCCTTAACGTTTGACAAATTAAATTTATATTTGGCAGGAATTTTATATAAGAGCTGTTTAACACTAGATTTACGGAACGAGCCAATTTGACTCAGTAAAAATTTGATCACTATATATATATAAAACTTTATCACTTTTCAAAAACATACGTTGGTTTTTAGTTAAGTAATAAAATATATGTAAACTTTCATTCCTCTTCCCCGCAGACCCCTTCCTTTCGCAGTATCAAATGGGGTATACCTATTTTCACGGTTGTAAGCCAATTTGACCCATAGAATGTATATGAAAATAAATAAATAGAGTAATAAATATAGTATAAAGTAAATCTACTTGAATAACATAATTTGTTTTTGAAATCAACATTTGGCGCTCTATATAGAAAATAAATATAAAGTATAGAATAAAGTAAATATAGAGAAGAAGTCGAGAACACTTCCATTCCAATGACAGAAATTCATGCTACTGACGCACGGAAGAATTGTCAAGTTTAACAGTTATGCAAAAGAAACAGATGTAGAAACCATTGTGCTAAATGTAATAGAAATGTGTTTCAAAAACAGATTTTATATGTAAAAAATGTTTTCCATGAATTATTTTGATAATAAACATTTCATTTAAATTAATTTGGAACTGTTTTCTTTGCATGAAACTTCCATTTTTTTATGTGTCAAATTGGTCACTTCAGTAAAAATAGGTATATGATCAACATCCGTAAATATAATGTTAAGTTATTATAGATTCTTCAGCTTTTAATGCAATATTACCCAAACTACAATGACCAAATGGTTAGAAATTTAGGTTTTTATAAAAGTTAGAGATGTGTGCCGTTCTAGGTTAAAAGAATAACATTTATTTTAAATATTGAATTGTCATTCAGAATGGAAGTTTGATAGGATATAACGATGATTTTCTCATACAACAATTAGTCCCCTCCTGAGGTAAGGGACGTATGGAATTCAAGATAAAAATCACAGATAAACAGATAAAAACTTTCACACTTAAAACCAACATGGATTTACTCTAAACGAGGTATTTTCCATTGACGTTATTAGATAACACAGCATTAGGTTTCAGTTATGCGATTGTCTTTTTTCCGTTTATTGGCTAATAGTATATCTAATAATTTTCCCTTTTATGTTGAGTGCCTGTGGCTGCTTAATGCACTACGCAATTCATAGAACACGGCTCACATCTTAGATTTTTATTTTATTTTTTTAACCAAACAAACGAAATGACTAAATTGCAGTCAGCATTTCCGACAGTTTAACAATCGAATACTGTTGTGACGACTTCAATGTTCTTAAGTGAGAAGTAGCATAAAGAAGGATAAGAGTCACAATAGAATTGGAAATCACTTTTATTTTCTGGAGTAAATACTAGTTATATATATAAGGGATTCTAATCTCCCAAAACAAGTCGAAAAGTAAATGAATGGTTCTTGCATAACATTTCCACGACGATCACAGTCGGAAAGAAAAATCAAATAATCTCACAAAACGGGGAGACTCTTCCAGGGTGCAGTGCAAACCCGATCTATCCCCCGTTCGGTATCCGAGACCCTGCCGTTCCTTATATGAGCTGACTTTTCGAGTCTCCCGAACTTAATCACTAAAAGGATGCCTCTGGTCAAAAATCGCGGAAGCCTCCACGAGGTCAAAGCACCTACGTAAAAAAATGTCGAAAAGCCTCGAGTCGCAAAATTCTAGGCTTTGTATACCTGGGGGTCCGTTACGGTCCCGCCAACCGTTTTTTGGTCAGTTACGATTCCAGTTACCTGAGAACTAGCTAAGGTTACAGCTAGTTTTTTTAATTGAATTCTTATTCGCTAGATGTCCCGATTCCAGCTTCTCTAGGCAATCCTCCGGGGTCATAACCGCAACCGATCAGGGGCGTGATGCCTATTCAACCGAACTGTCAACATTGCAGACACATCGTAGCCGCGCTATTGTAGCCGGATCGAAACAGGAGGGCTTCGAATCATCTGATTTCGGTCTTTAGTTCTGGACAAAGGGGGGTCTTCATACTATGCCGGAATAAAATCCATTTTACTTTGACTGCAGTATGAAAGGGACATGACCTTACGTGTTAGCCCATTTTTTTATGCCGACTCCAGTAACAATAGCCTAATGGTTAGGAAGCTGATTTTCGGTATTGAAGCTCGTGGGATCGAATCCCACTGCGGCATGTATGTTCGTAGCCGTTAGGAATTGATTTTAAGCAGTAGGTCCTTCCCTGTCTCATTAGCTCTCGTGTTGTAAAAAAAGTAAACCGTAGCGTTCCAAACCAAACCAAACCATATGTTCTCAGTATGTATGCATATGTTCTCAAAGCCCGTCTAAGATACTTGAGTGCCCGCAGAAAAATCTAGTTTTTTTTTACCCCATCAGCTGTTTACACTAGTTTAACTGAATTAAAATTACTAAGTAGAGAATAAATTAATATAAGTCAGTGGTTCCCAAACTTTATATCTCACCGATCTCTTTTATTTATAAGGCACATAGCAACTGAAACTCTGAATAAATATTACATACGGAAAAAAAACTAAGGGCCTATTAATTATCACTGATAAAACACAAACATAAAAACTAAGCAATATAAATCAGAAGAAAAATGTAAAAAATACTTACAAAGGGTGACGAAGAAAAAAGTTTTTTTTTATGAAAAGATACAAGTAAAATGATACTGCAGTGAATGTTTTACCCCTTCTTGGGCTGAACGGCCGGAACTGAAAGCGATGTGACTAACTGTTACATCGTTTCTCTAGTCTTTATTGTTGGGCTTCTGGGATATTAAACACTATTTTTAATTCTATGTAAAGGACTAGGAAAAAATTAAAAAATGAATTTACAAATTTCTTTAAAATTTTGATGGTGTTTAAAAATTTCTCGAGGAATTCATTAAGGGTCCTATCGGAACTTTAGGATTCCACGGAACACACCCTGAAAAACCCTGATATTAGTCAAACATTAATTTGGACCAAACTACAGGGAATAAAGAGAGTTTGGAACAAAAAGGGAGAAGTATGTTTAAGGTAATTATAAAAATGATACATTAATGAATGTTTTACCCCTTCTTATGCTGTACGGCCATGACTGAAAGCGATGCGACTCACTCTTTTCTAGTCTATATTGTTTGGTTTCTGGTATATTAAATACTATTATTAATTCCATCAAAAGAATTAGGGAAAAGTTAGAGATTCAGTTTAAAAATTTCGATGGCGTTTAAAATTTCTCAAGGGTCGTATCGGAACCTTAGAGTTCCACGGAACACACTTTGAAAAACCCTAATATTAGTCAAACATCAATTTGGACCAAATTACAGGGTTTGGTTTGGTTTTGGAGCGCTACGGTCTACTTTTTGCAACACGAGGGCTAATGAGACCGGGACCTACTGCTTAAAGCCGATTCCGAACGGCTACGAACATCCACGCCATAGTGGGATTCGAACCCACGAACTCCGGTTCCGAAGGCCAGCACCCTAACCATTCGGCCATCGTTCGGCTCCAAATTACAGGGAATAAAGAGAGTTTGGATCGAAAAGGAGGAAGTGTGTGTAAGGTAATCATAAAAATGATACATTAATGAATGTTTTACCCTTTCTATGCTGTACGGCCATTACTGAAAGCGACGCGACTCACGCTTTTCTAGTCTCTATTGTTGGGCTTCTGACATATTAAATACTATTATTAATTCTATATAAATGATTAGGGAAAAATTAAACAATGAATTTACAAATTTTCTTTAAAATTACGACGGTGTTTGAAAATTTCCCGAGGAAGCCGTGGAGGGTCGTGTCGAAACCCCAGGATTCCGTAGAACACACTTTGAAAAACCCTGACATTAGTCAAAAATTAATTTGTACGAAATTACAGGGGATAGAAGAGTTTGGAGCAAAAAGGATGAAGTATGTTTCACCGTTTGAGTCCCAATGGTTTTTGAAAAAACACTGTCGAAGAATTCCGAACAGCGCAACCGAACTTTATCTACATGGATATGAAAAGACCCAAGGTTTGGTGTGGAGCGCTAAGGTCTACTTTTTGAAACACGGTGGTGATTGAGACCAGGACCAACTGCTTAAAGCCGATTCCGAATGGCCACGAACATCCATGCCACGGTAGGATTCTAACCCACGAACTCCGGTTCCGAAGGCCAGCACCCTAACCATTCGACCATCTTTCGGCGAAAAGACTCAAGGAGCGATTCTTTTACTTTATGTCGATAAATCCCAAGCGGCGAGATAGCACTTCTATTTTATATTCTAAACATATATGCTTCAATATTGCACTATTATTATAGTAATGTGCCTATTGTAAAATGTATTATTTACATAAAAAGAGGAACTGTGTGATGTACTTGCGTCAGTAAAAATGGACACCCATGACTTCGACAGTCGATGGAGCTCCATCAATGGTCCACAACACACGGAATATGCTCGGTTTTCTCGACATAAAAACTGAACAGCGCGGTCGCGCTGCTTGGGACACAAACGGTTAAGGTAATCATAAAAATACACTTTTATTCATCTTAAAAATATTTATTCATCTCAGATCATAAAAGTATAAATAACAGTGCATCAACTATTAAGTACCGAAAGAAATATTTAGTTCTGGAATATTAAGATCAAAGTAGAACATCCATGAATTGCACCCATTTTATGTGTTCGTTAATTGGTAGACAAATTTGGCAGTTTTAAGTAAGGAAAAAAGTGTTAATAGTAAACTACAGTATAGTTATATTTTCTTACCATTATCAAAATGTAGTCTATGTCTCGTAGAAAGGTTTAAGAATCTGATGAACCTGAACTGTTATAAATAAGATCACAAGAAGAATAGGAAGAAAATTGATATTATCTGAAAACAATTTAAAAAAAGACATCCAATATTATCCATATAAGCAAATTTTGTTGCAGGAAAAAGTGATATGCATTTACAACGTTACTCGTTGTTACTACTGTTAAATTAGTTTGCATTCAACCCCATTCTTTTCGGGTTTTTTCGAATTTTCTACCCCTCCCCATTTTATTGCTGAAATTTAGCATATTTTCTTACCCCAAATTTGAAAATGCCTTATATTTTCGCTTGCAAGTAGTTCTTTTTCTTGACCCATTAGTGGTTGTATTTGAAATTTCCCATTTAATAAACCCCAGCTTTTCTGCAAAGCACAAAAGTTTAAAATTAAAAAAAAAAAAGTGTGATACTATATTTTTCAAATCTATTGATTTGAAGTATCTAAATAAATCCTCCCCTACAGGAAATTCTTTAGTATTGCATTTTAACTTTGAAATAAAAATTTTATATTTTCATATATAATTTTTTAAATTGCGTACTTAATCAAACTACAATTTTTAGTTAAATATCTTAAATTTTGATCTACCTTTTTTAACATCAATAATTTTTGTTTTTATTCCAAATTGTTTTACACTTTAACAGAAACATAACACACAAGATTGTTCATGGATTTTATATATATATATATATATATATATATATATATATATATATATCTATTTTTTTTTTTCGTAATCCAGTGTTAAGGCAAATGGACGAAACAGTTGTTCTTAGTAAATCATATCTTTATTCAAAGTAAAGTTTCGTTTAAAGGCATCGCTTGCGCCATTTGAATTTATGTGTGGCAGAGCCACGCTTGGAGTGTGTTGACAGCTCTACGTCTACGCGCCAACTGACAGCTATCGGTTTGCATACTCATAAAATTCTTCAAATATCTTTCCGCCTGACCGGAAGATCCTAAAAGCTTATGCAAGCGTGGGTTTTTTCATTTATTTTGTTATTACGAAAGATTTTCCCTTTAAAATGTTCACAACTCGCTTAATTTTCTCTCACCTCCCGTTTTAGACCTGACACACACACACACACACACACACACACACACACACACACACACATATATATATATATATATATATATATATAAATAATTATATCAATTTTCATATAATTTTTAATGCAATTAATATTAAATATTAATATTAAATTTTTTATAATTTTTTACTAAATTTTATATTTTTAAAGTTTAAAATTTGTGAAATACCCGAAGAAGGGTTCAGTCCTTTTTGACATATATACATACATACATAAACACATATGTATATATGTATGCATACATGCATATATATATATATATATATATATATATATATATATATATATACATACATACATAAACATATATAAAGTTTAACTCCTTGAAATGCTACGACGGATTGGGGTCGTCATTTATTTTATGTGTCACTGTAGAATTTGACGATTGTATATCGCAAAGAGCTGTTTTCGTAGGACGCAGTGCAGCATATTATTCGATTATTCATTTGCTTTATTTGTGCTTCGATTCTGGTCAAGTTGCACACCCTTCCACCTTCTCAACAGTACCAATAACAAAGTTGTATTCACAAATTAGTATATCAGAGAGATTTGTATTGAAAACAGTATTCATTATAGCACTGCTCTCTTACACCGAATGCAAACTGGGCAATATTTGAGAATCATAGGCGGGAATATTATAGATAACAGAAATGCTTTAGTGAAATATTTTATAACAATTCAAATTACAAAAATAGTTTTTTCGCCTCAGCCGGTACATGACTATTCAAGGAAACCAAATTAAATAGCATTTTACAGATGCGTCAAATTCCGTTTTATTTGCACGGGGTTAAAAAAAAATCTTTCATTATTTGGGTTACCAAACTTTGCCTTTTTTTAATGTATTAACTTTTAGAAATTCATAGTAGCTCGATAACTGACAAAGTCATTGAGTTAGATTTAACTGTTAACATAACCAACGTATTGAAGTAAACAGTTCTAATATTATCAAAACAGTTTCTGTTGTTTATTATTAGATGTTAATAGTGAGTTTACTGCAAAGTTAGGAACGTCCAATTAAACATCCAATAATCTCTGTACTCTAAGAGTAGACAGAAATAAAAGATGTCTAGAAAAACGAAAGTTTTATAAGACTGTTTGAATTCTGATCAATATAGATGCAAAGCTGGCTGTTCTACAGAATTCTTCTCTAGAAATATAAGCAATTCAACGAAAGTTTAAAAACCAAGTTATTATTTTTTTAAAAATGAATATCTTGCAAAATTTAGGCCAGGTAGTTATTGAAAAGAAAGTAAAAATACAGAAAAATTACGGATAAAAACCAAATAGTAAATTCAAATATGGAAATAAAGGGAACACTTCCAAATTGTAGGGTCTGTTCATGAGATAAAATGCTTATTACTGTTATGGGAAAACCCCCGGCATAATAACTGCCAACTAACTGAAACCGTAACAAACGAACTTAGTGCCGCGAGTGGAAACAGACCTGATGAAAGCTCGCTAGTTTTTTTTTACATGTACATAGTTTTTCTGTAATTCCTTTTAAATGTATCCGGTATTGTAATAAATTTATTTCTTTTACTCAAATGTATTCGAGCATTTTATGCCTAAGACGGAATTCTCAAGGTGCTTATCAAAGTATAAAACAGCCCGGCCCGGGACAAATTGACGAGAAGCAGTACCATCGGAAATTTGAAGGTAAGGCCCCTTCGCTTTATCTATTATTGATTTATTTGTACTGCATTCTCTTCTCTTTTTCTGACAACTGTGATCTGTAGGGTCCAATCAAAACAAAGTTGGGCTCAAGGCCTGGTGTTTATTCACCCCACCCCACATGAAGTTCAGCACAATGTTCAATCAATAAGTACAAATTTTAATAGCTTTTTTTACACAAGAGTTTATAAGTATCAAAACAGTATAAATTTGACAGTTTTTATAATTTCCTTAACTTTCTAAGTAAAGTTTCGTGAAATATTGCTTGAACAATTAATCAGAAAGATTTTTAAATTTTATTAATTAAATAAATTAAATTTTAAAAATTAGATACAAAATTTTAGTTCCCCTAATCATCAAAGGGCGCATGGCCACGGCACAGTCAGCCCGGGCTGTAATCAGGTCCTGGTTATCTGGTAATATGTATCTCAAAAAATTAATGCACTTTCATATTATCATAAAATTTTCCTAAAAGAGAAATGTCATTCAGATTAAACAGAAGCTAATGAAAATAATATACACTCAAAACCTTTTTTTTTCTAAAATATAGAGATCAAGCAGAATGGTACAGTGATGATAAATCAAAATGACGAACACAGCCTGTTCTTCGCCACAACTTCGCCAAGCTATCCCGCTTGGTTCTGTGGTTCATTGAGCACACTGAAAAAAATTGAGCCAGTAAAATATATTCTTTTGTCCTTTTTCTCGACATTGTGACGTTCATCGCACAGACGAGCAATCGAAGTCTTTATCCCAACCAGAGATTTCGACCGGGGAGTCCTCGATCAGTATGGGATAAACGTCAAAATTTGATACATCTGTACAGCTTTTAACCTGAAAAACAACAAGTAGAATCTTCAATTTGGCTGGGAAATCAGCATTTTGACCAGTAAGAATTTGTATTACAGAGACCACATTAGAAGGCTTTAAATTTTTTTTATTAACCCTCAGTTTGACAAGATGTTTTTTCAAATATTGATTAAAATATATTAAAATAAATAATAATAATAACAATAATAATAATTTAAATAATAATAATAATAATTAATAATGATAATATATAATATATTTAATGTATTATATATTATCGATAAAAATATATATCTATTATAAAGATTTTATTTATTTGATTGCTCTTTGTAGCGGACTTAGCCAAATTAAGGCTTAAATTTTATAACTTTTCAGCTGTTTATTTCTTCTCTCCCTCCAAACGGTTCTTTTCATTGTATGTGGTATAGATCAGCAGTTGAGAAATGGTGGTCCACGGACCACCAGAGGTCCATGGAAAAATTTTGATAGTCCACAGAAAGGGTGATTATTTATTACTAGCATAAAGCCCGTCATATGACGGGATCAGTAAAATTTTTAATTTTTCAGAATTGTAAAGTACTCTATAAAGCCGATAAAAAAATGGTTTGCTTTTTGGTTGAGAATTATCTAGAACAAGCTCAATAATTTGTTTATCTTCATACTCCTCTAAAGTCTCCCGATACTGTGACTGCAGTTTAGAATCACGTTGAATTCATTTAGAAAGATAATTCAAAGTGTTCTTAGCTACGTCGAAATTATCGTTAAGTTTTTCCCAATTTTTTTCCACAGTAATTAATGGAAGTAAAGGAATGAAATTATCATTTCTACTACACCCTGGAGGTAGATAGAATTTGTTGTTAATACGTGTGATAAAATTTTCATTGAAACAAAAATAAATGGATTAAATTTAAATTATCACATATATACAAAATCTATTATTTAATCCATATATAAAAAGAAAATTATTTACGTAATATCTAGATTCAATGAAATATCTGTATACGTAAAATCCTTTGTAAGTATGTATGTTCACTATGCAGTCCGAAATAGATGAACCTATGGAGATGGAATTTTGCATGGTGGTTCAGGTTAACCCTGAGATTATCAGGCATGTCAAATTGTTAGGAGGTCAAGAGCGTGTGGAGGCAGAACGCTTTTTTAAATCTAAAGTATGTTTGGTGTCTATATTTTAACGGCTTTTTACACACTTTCCTTTTAATTAAGTTAAAAAATAATTTAAAATCTTTTGAGTAACTTAGTTGGTCTGATAGCATTTAAAATGTGTTTCCATACAGGGTGTCCCAAAACGATCGCATAAACTCTACACTGTTAGATTCATCTTTGGGAGTATATAAAAATTGACCAAAGAAGCGTTCCTATACGATCCATAATTTACGAGAAAAATACGAAAAACAAAGTATGACTTCACTGCCGGTGCAAGAAAATAACACTTTATTGAACATATCAACAGCAGTATATGCATGGGCATACTCCCTAACAGTTCGTACGGCATTTCCATTACATTGGCAGTACATCAGGTATATGTCGCAGTAATCAAGAACGGAATACATGGCCACCATACGAAGACTACCAGTACTTGCAAGATGCAGCCTTTTAAATACCAGTTCAACGGCGGTTTAACGTCATTCCATGGCGCGCGCATGCATGACGCGATATGCGCGGCGAACGTTTTAAACATTATCGTCTGGAAAGATATGCAAATACTGTTGTTGATATGTCCAATAAAGTGTTTTTTTCTTGCACCGGCAGTGACGTCATACTTTGTTTTTCGTATTTTTCTCGTAAACTATGGATCGTACAGGAACGCTTCTTTGGGCAGTTTTTATGTACTCCCAACGAGGAATCTAGCTGTGCAGAGTTTATGCGGTCGTTTTGGGACACCCTGTATAATTTGAGGCATAAAAGGACAATTCCAAGACACCAATTTTTGTTCCTCATTCTTAAACTGCAATCATTAAAAAAAGAACATTTTCAACAAAAATATGTATTGCTAGAGAATTTTAGAAAGCTTTAAAATTAATTATTAAATTTCATAATTTTTTAGCTATTTATTTCTGACCCAAAATGGAGGATATCTTTGTTACGCGGTATAGATGGAAACCGCAAGACACTAATTCTTTATTTGTATTTTAACACCTTGAGCGCAATGTCAGCCCCTGGTCTGAATAGTAAACTGTCTATTCAGTCGGCGTCTGAACGAACTGACAGTGCACTTTTCAATGGAAAGTTTTAGCCTTTAGGGACTGACTGTGTTCAAGCGGATAGTCCACTATCACTTGGACAGATGTCGCGCTCAACATGTTAACTGTCTTGTATTGACTTGATAGTTAAATGCTAAGCGGAAATTTTTTGTTGATCTTCTATTGACGAGATATTCTATATTAATAAATCTTCAATATTTTACCAATAAAATTTGCTTAAGATTAATGTACATACACACACAAAATATAGAGCATATTACCTTAGGAACTATAGGTGGGACTAGAGTGCGGTTTCGTAAGCCATCCCAGTCGAAACCTTGAAACCACCTGAAACATTTATAAGATACGGAAGTTATTTTTCCATTTATACACTTCTCATACAATTAATATACATTAGTAGTCAAAAAATGTAAAAATTATACTGAAGGTTAACCAATATATCAAATGCTTCAGAATGATTAAACCCACCCTTTTAATGGATGGGTTTTTAAATCTATTTTTTTTTATATGCATTATGCCGTAAACGTTGAATCCATTAAAGAAAATCGTAGTGTTTGAAATAGTTAATACACATTTATAGAATAAAGACCAGCTCTTGATTATAAAAATTCTAAATAGTATGTCTAAAATAGTTATCTGCATGGATGAATCTATTACATATTTGGGAGACTTCTGTTAAAAGAACAAGAGGCCTCCGAAATCTCAGAATTCGACCCAAAACAACAACAATAACAACGGTTATACTGCTTCTAAATTGCCTCCCGTGCTAGGCTCTTCCAAGTGGCATTGGTAATAACAACAACAATAGTTATGATACTGCTTCTGAATAGACCCGTGCTTGGCTCGTCCAAGTGACATTGGTAATAACAGCAACAACAATAGTTAAGATATTGCTTCTAAATAGCCCTGTGCTTGGTTATTCTAAATGGCATTGGCAAAAACAACAACAATAGTTATGATACTGCTTCTAAATAGCCCCGTACTTGGCTCGTCCAAGTTGCATTGGTAATAACAGCAACAACAATAGTTAAGATACTGCTTCTAAATAGCCCCCTGTGCTTAGTTCGTCTAAGTGGCATTGGCAACAACAACAACAATAGTTATGATATCGCTTCTAAATAGCTCCCCGTGCTTGGCTCGTCCAAGTGGCATTGGTAATAACAGCAACAACAATAGTTAAGATATTGCTTCTAAATAGCCCTGTGCTTGGTTATTCTAAATGGCATTGGCAAAAACAACAACAATAGTTATGATACTGCTTCTAAATAGCCCCGTACTTGGCTAGTCCAAGTGGCATTGGTAATAACAGCAACAACAATAGTTAAGATATTGCTTCTAAATAGCCCTGTGCTTGGTTATTCTAAATGGCATTGGCAAAAACAACAACAATAGTTATGATATCGCTTCTAAATAGCTCCCCGTGCTTGGCTCGACCAAGTGGCATTGGTAATAACAGCAACAACAATAGTTAAGATATTGCTTCTAAATAGCCCTGTGCTTGGTTATTCTAAATGGCATTGGCAAAAACAACAACAATAGTTATGATACTGCTTCTGAATAGCCCCCGTACTTGGCTCGATCAAGTAGCATCGGCAACAACAACAGTAATGATACTGCTTCTAAATTACGAGGACCCACTTGAGCTAAGACGTTTTTTCACATACCGGTGCTCGTCAAACGAAAAGTGGTAAAACCCTGCACCGGCCTTAGCCATCCAGATCGAATCTCGTCAAACGAAAGGAGCACTCCTCCTTAATTCTTAAGACCTCAGTTCCCCGTGCTTGGCTCGTTCAAGTGACATTGGCAATAGCAACAGTAATGGTACTTCATTGCTTCTTGCGCAACAATATACTTAAATAAGTGGTTCTATTTCGATATATTTGGACTATTAATTTTTAAAAATATAATAAAAATAAGCTAAAAAATAGTTAAAAAACACGTTTTCATACAGACGAAAATTTTCTTTCCTGATACCCGGGGCCATTGAACACTTTTATGACTAAATGTAAAAGCGTGGGGCTCCAATAATATGTTGAACTTAAAAATAGAAATAAGTAAAAAATAATTAAAAAGAAAGATGCGCTTTCATAAAGAAAATAAGTTTCTTTCATGCTAAAGCGGGGACACAGATACTGTTTGTGCCTAAATGTAAAAATGCGGGATGCCCATAATATATTAAATGTACGATATTATAAATATGAAATATCTTTTGGGTGCTCCACAGTTTTCGTTTTCGTCTGAGACACAAATTTTCAATGTTCCAGGGTAATAGGAAAGAATATTTTCTTTAAGAAAGTGTTTTTTTAGTTACTTTTTATTTATTTATTTATGTTTTTTAATTCGTTTTTACATAAAGTAATCTTTTAAAAAATTGTTTTTTTACTTATTTTTATTTTAATTTTTCAGTCTGAGGAATCTTGTATTCAAACTTTCATTCATCATATTTACTGTATATTATAATGAATATATAAGATTCATATATGCAACAACAGATGCCGCCACTTTTGGGATAGGTTGCGCTTATTATATTTTAAATAAATGTATAATTAAATTATCGGTAAAGATATACTTTTTGTGATTCATTCATGCATTTTCACCAAAGATAAGTTACGATTCAAAATTTTAGCTCAATCGGTGATCGGGAAATTAGAGAAAAAATAGGGTACAGAATTTTGACGACAGGTAGATATCATACACTGATGAAAGATTTGAAAAACTGTGAGTTTTGTGGGAATAAGAGTGCTGCCATTTAGGTGATTATAGATTAACTATGCATAACTGTTTTTAATGTACGGCTGTGAAGCCGGACGATGGCCGAATGGTAGGGTGCTGCTTTTCGGTACAGAAGTCCGCAAGTTCCAATACCATTCCTGACATGGATGCTCGTAACCATTGGGAATCGGCTTTCAGCTGTTGCAAAACTACTGGGACTCCGCCACTACAGGCAGAGTTCTTTATGGTTTCTTAAGAAAAGCGAAATTGTTTAGACTGAGTGGAAATGCGGCAGTAAATGCCTTTCTTACGAACCATGGACTTTTCCCTCAGTATCTCCACAGGTTCTAGGTCTCAGATAGCTCATCGAGAGATTGTGTCTGCGGTGCAGTCGGTGATTCCAATCGCTATCTGCACGACTGCCCTCTGACACACGACTTTCATCTTAAGAAACCCTCTGACACATCCAAGGAACTCTGGGCAGAGAGCCTAATCAAAAACCCGGTACTGATAAGGAAGACCAGGAGCCTGGTTCACTGGCTCACCGCTAATTAAGGCGTCATCGTGCGGCCATGAGGATTTTAAACTAAAACCACACCACAAGGGTCAAAGTACCTCTTCACTAATGCCCATCACAACTGCCCTGTGCAGTTATTGCTTCCCTCACCAACACTTGCTCTTATGTCATAAAGTTCCATGTAGTACACTGCACTTTTAACCTGGGCAGGACTCCTGCGGAGTATCTCCTACACTTCCAGAAACTACATTGGTTGTACTTATCTGTTTAGACTGTCTACATTTTTTATGTTATTTAAAATTTTATGGGCGGAATGCTGACTTGGCCCCTGCGTAACACATTGTTGCCGGACGGTCAGACCGAACCAGCAATTCAACACCTTACACCCGACTTCGGGTGGGTGGCTGGTTACAGGTAGTACACGGCTTTCAGCAGTAGGTACCGGTCTCATTAGCCCTTATGTACTAAAACAGTTCACCATAGCGCTCGAAACCAAACCATATGGTTTGGACACTTTGCATTAAGTTTCCGTGTAATATTTTCCCTCCAGAAGTAATATTTGGCTTGGCTTGGCTTGGAGTGCTACGGTCTACTTTTTGCAACTCGAGGGCTAATGAGACCGGGACCTACTGCTTAAAGCCGATTCCGAACGGATACGAACATCCATGCCACTATGGGATTCGAACCCACCAACTCCGGTACCGAAGGCCAGTACCCTAACCGTTCGGCCGAAATAATATTTGAAGTACCAAAAAGATGTATATATGTCCTATTGTAGTTAAAGAATTAAAGGAATGAGTGCAAAAAAGAAATTGTAGTAAATTATCGTAGTTAATAATGTAGGGTAAACATCGGAAAATCCACTCACTTGTGTTTTTTAATGTCAGATATTCCGTCTTTCTGGTAGCCGAGTCTTTCGGACGGATTATCCCTGCACAGCCTACGCATGAGGGACACTGCGTTCCTGCTGATGTAATTGGGGAAGCCGAGAGCATCTATCCCTTTCAGAATAATCTTATACGTTTTCATCGGGTCGAAAGCACAGAATGGCGGCCTGAAAAGAAAAACAGCTGTAAGTATGCGATGATCTATTATAAGTGAATCGTCAGAAATGAATCTTAAAAATCAGACGAAATAGCATGTCGACAGATAGAAAATACAGTGGACTTCGATTAATGTGATCAGTTTGGGACACCGTGATTTTGATAACAATAAACGATATGAAAAATTAGATAAATTTATCCCCCCTTTAGTTCACATTCATAAATTTATAAACGAAATGAAAAAACATAAATTATATATTTATGTACTGTATATTATCCTTAAAACATAAGAATTGTATACATAATTAAAAAAATAATCAGTTCTTGATTGTCTACAATTTTTTCTAAGAAGCTCATTGATAAATTGTTCGTAATCATAATCAACCTGTCATAACGATTTAAAATTTCAATCTTTTTTTTTAATGTTAAATCATTTCGCTTTCTGGCTTCCGTACCGACAAGCTGCATGTAAGCGAGCAAGGCATAAAATATGAATACGCTCCTTCTCAGTTGCGATAATAATGTGTTGCCTTCTGCTTATCTGACAACCATTGACCACCAGCAAGGTGTGCGCATTTTTGAAAAATTCCAGGAACGTGTAATACCCCACTCCTTTGTTTATTCCCCATTTCCCTAGGTTGAAGAGGAGAAGTCTGGATAATTCAAACAACAGCGAATGAAAAGAAAAGAATGGATTCCTTCTGAATAGATTGTGAATATTCCTTTGCCAGTTAAAATGAGGTTCGAAAATTGATCCCATTAACCTATGTAACGATCGCATAAAGCGATATTTTTTACATACAGATTAATAGAGAAATTCGGGACCAAGTAATTTAGATAACAGTAAGCGGTCGATAACATTAACCTAGATCACATTAAGCGGAGTCCACTGTAGTTGAAGAAAGTAAAAGGATTATTTTCATTAGAAAGTTCACCCCTTTAATTGATTCGTTGGTCTAAATATATCTCCTTTACTATCTTGGCATTGATGTCTCCCAAAATGATCTTAAAAAATTGTTTTGGAAGAAAAGCTTTTTTTTAAAAATTTTTCCTTATTTCTATTTGGGGCGAATCGTTCTCTTTCGGACCCCATTTTTCTCAAGGTGCGGCGCCCCTAAGACTAATGCATCCGTGGCAAATGCCACCTTTGCCACGCCCTAGTTACGGCCCTGGAGAGTTAGAGAGTGAGAAATAAAAAAATGAAGATAAAAGTTTTATGTGTGTTAGATTGTTAGGGAAACGGTGCTTTCACAGCTTCCAATGCGTTTGTTATATATGTATACATGTATGTATAAATATATATATATATATATATATAATATATGTGTGTGTGTATATATATATAAAACATATATATTGTATATATATATGTATATATTATATATATTTATAATATTTTATATGTATATATATATATGTATATAATATGTATATATATTATATATATGTAGTATAATATATGTATAAATATATATATATATGTATACATATATATATATATATTATATATATGTATATATATATTATATATATAATATATATAAGTATATATATGATATGTTATATATGATATTATAAAAAATATATATGTATATAAATATATTATATGTATATAAAAAATATATATATATATATATATATATGTATATATTATATGTTATATATAAAGTATATGTATATATATATGTATATATATATGATATATATAATATAATGTATATATAAATATGTATATATTATATATATATGTATAGTAATATATATGTATATATATAAATATGTATATATATATGTATATATATATATATATTATATATATATATATATATGTATATTTATAAATAATATATATATAAATATATAAATATATATATGTATATATATGTATATATATATATGTTATATAAATGTATATGTATGTATATATATAAATATATTTATATATATAGTTAGATATGATATATATATATATATATGATATATATATTATATGTATATTTATATGTATATGTTATATATATATATATATATATATAGTATATATATATATATATATTATATATATATATATATATATATAAATATTTATATATATATATATAAATATTTTTATGTGTGTGTGTGTGTATAAAAATAGATGTGTGTTGCTATCAAAGCCTAAATTTGAGCTTAAAAACAAAGTGACAAAGTCCTGTAGTGCCTAATGATGATATATAATCTATAGACACTAAAAGGATTAAAAAAAAATGAATAATTAAAAGTTGGAAATAACTTTGATGTGCAATAAATAATAATTTAGATGAAATCACGCGTTATTTGCCTTTTCTTGCTTTAAAATAAATTTTATAAAAAGCTGTCTTACAGGTATGACAATTAACAAGAATTTATAGCAATAAGTTCACAATATACAGGATAGCTTTCTTGGGTTAAAAGTCTGTGCATAAATAAATTTTGTGTTACTTATTTATTATCCTGTCTGTTGAGTTGAAATGTTAGATATTACGTAAAATAAACTGATTTTGAAGTTGAGGTTAATCCCTACAAATGTTACACAGCTAAACCTGGAAAGAAGTGCATAATCCATACGAAACTGTGATAATCTTAGCACGGATGTCTGAGTCACCAATCAGGATAAGAAGTCGATGAAGATTAACTTAATCTTTACCATATTTCTTATGCTGACACAATCCGATTTACATTAGATTATTTTCCCTATTCTCGTCTTTTTAATTTTCCAATTCTTTTTATTCTTTTTAGTTCGTGGAATTTTCAAGGTTTTAGTTCTCAATGTTAGTAAGAAAAGTTAACATAAGTATTTTTTAACAAATTTCCCTGGCTTCTTTAGTGTAAGCTATTGGAATTCATAATTAAATCAGTCAGACTGTGACTGATTCTTCTTTACAGTGAAAGGACTTTAAATGTTTTAGTTCTTAGCCAATTGAGGAGATGAGAAAATATAAGTAAAGGAACAAATTCCTGTGGATGATCTAGTACACTAGATCATCCACAGGAATTTGTTCCTTTACTACTGGAATTCAGGATATAGGTGCATATCCTGTTAATATATGAAGATGAAAATAATCAGTGTTGCTTAAAACAACCTTCGTATGGATCCGATTTCATTATCTTCTAATCTAATACTCAATTTGGACAGTTCTGTTCCATACAAAGCACGTTAATCCCGATAGTTTGGTCCAAATTTATTTCAGTTACTGGAAGGAGCTATGATATAACTAAATATAGCATAACAATAATAATTTTTATCATTGTAGTCTCTCATCCAACGTTTTTCTTCTAAGACCCTTTGGAACTGATTGGGACGGTCTTAACTCATTACGGCCTGAGAGTGTCCCAATCAGTCTGTGCCATCTGGTTTTATCCGTGGCATTGCCCCTCCAGTTTTCCTTACGTAAGATTTTTAAGTTGCTTTCAACACTATCCAGCCTCCTAATTGCTGGTCTTCCCCGCATTCTAATTCCCAATGATTTGATAAATGTTAGTTTATTGACTGGGTTTGTGTTCTCATCTAAATTAATATACTAGCCACCGAATCCTGTAACTTTTTACTACCTTAATAATGTCTAGTAGTCTATATTTTTGGTAGATTTCAAAGATAAACATTGATTTACAAACACCGTTTTCACAAACTGCATCAAATATTTTTCTTAGTATCTTGCACTCAAAGGTCAATAGTTTGTTTCCCCATTTATTTAGTCATTGCTCAGAATTCACAAACAACGTTATATCAATAACAATTTAGAAGAAATATCGAATGTTCTAACAAGCATCTTTATGTACACAACCATCAAAATTGAAGTAAATTTAGCAATAGGGAATGTATAATCTTTACAGCACTGTTTGCATTAATTCATATGACCTTTATAAAAATTAATACATTAAATTTTTATTTAATAGACACTATTGTAATATGCCGAGCGGTCGCACTGTTTCTATTCCCGATTAGTCCGTCACACCCTAGTCATTTGGGATATGACTTCGCATGGGTCCCTTGCACTGAAGCAGCCATGGAGATGAAATAACCAGTCGTAGATGATTAAAACTTAACAAGGTTTATTTATTACAAAAAAAAAAACATTTAAAGAAAAATTAAAGTGTATGCAGATGTAACCTATCATCCAGAGAGGAGATCACTCTATATCAGGGGTGGGCAAATACATTTAAGCGCGGGCCAAAATGAAATTTTCAAAATGTCTCCCGAGACGGAGCACTATACCCGTACGCTGTGCACACGCGAATGTTTTGGGTGGAGTTTTTTCAATGCCCAAGAAATGTTTTTGAGAAAAACACTATGAGTATCATTTTAAAGTATTTGGATAGAGAAATTTGACAGTTAATAAAAGAAAATAGTAATAATAAATTGTCTTACTTAGGTGTATATGCGAACAATTTGTGCCCAGTAAAATATGTCACGTAATTTTTAAAGAAATATGATCCATTATATTAAATTAATGGTCACTAAATAAATCAGTTAATGAAAGATTTTATTTTGATATTTATTTATATCTTAACGATACAAATTATTTTATTTTGATCATAGTTATTACCCTTTTATATTTATATTACATTTTATAAATATAATAGTATAAATAGAATTATAAAAAGAAAAGACAAACATCAAACGTTAAAATAGAATTGTTTTAGTTAATGTGAATCTGGAATGTTCATTTGACATTATTTCTTCAAAATTTGGATCCAAATCATTTGTAGTAATCTTTAATACCGAGTGTAGATTTGCGTCAGTAATTTGTGATCGATATTTATTTTTTGAGTAAATCATTAACGAAAAAGTTCTTTCACAAATATAAGTTGTACACTACGCATACAAATTACTGTTGATTTCAACAAAATCGCATATAAGAGATTAAAAAAAAATTGCATGCAGGGTTTTTCAACGGACCGGAAAGCAAAAAGGCCATATCAGGCCCGCTGGCCGGCTTTGGCCCACCTCTGCTCTAGATCAACCTGCTCTCTTAGAAGTTCAGCTTCTCCCTTTTCCAAGCAGGAAACCTCGGTTTTAGGGTAGGTTGACCCCCCTTTTTGACCCTTGTCCTTGGAGTAGCCGACACGCCCTTTGGCTGCTGGCCGACTCGGTCAAAGCAAAATTCCTTTTCTCTGTCGGTGTTTTGATAAACGACACGATTGTCACCTCCATGTGTCAAGAAAACCATTACAGGGACAATACTGTCATTTTCCATTGAAAGAATGAATAAAAGTTTGCTTGACTACCGACAGAGGCGGAAGCGACTCTTACAACTATAACATATTCCCCTTTTTTTAACGGAAAATACTTATTATTCGTATAAGTGCTGAAACTTACATGTAATAACAGAATGCTAATTAAAAAAAAAGATGTAGGTATTGGGATAGGTAGGTACTCACGTTCCTGTGAGAAGCTCATACATCATGATTCCTATGGCCCAGAAATCAACTGCTTTGTCATGACCTCTGTTCAGTATGATTTCTGGAGCTACGTATTCGGGGGTACCACAGAATGTCCATGTCTTTCGGCCACTACCTAGCACCTTTGAAAAACCAAAATCCACCTGGAAGGGAAAAAAATCTCTGATAATTTGGTCGTAATATATGGGTTTAGTCTGTCGAAAATAAATTTTAACATGGCTCAAATTAATATACTTTAATTAAATAATTTTAACCCTTTCGAAGGCCGTGGGAAGATTACTTCCCACCTAAATGATCTTACAAAATACACCTGTGGGAAGCGCAAAACCCATTATAATATATTGGCCTTGCTATTATAACGATGGGAAAACTGATTCTTGCTTCAGTTTTGAGCTGTCATCTATTGTTTGATCAATTGAATATAATTAACACTTCCGTTTTGAAAGTTTGAAAAAGTTGTGTGATAAATAAATGGCCCACGAAAGGGTTAAGAAACTGAATATTTTTATTATGTAGAATTATTCCTTACTTATAGATTTTGGTTTAGTTCGTAACGCTACGGTTAATTTTCTTTTTTCTACAAGACGGCTAATTGGACCAGGATCTACTAATTAAGGTCGATTTCAAATAGTTTCGAACATCCGTGTCAGAAATGGGATTCGAACCTGTGGGCTCTGGTACCGAAAGGGAACTTTCTACCAATGCTGCCAATTTTTGGCCTACTTGTATAGAAATTATCTTTAAGTTGTAGGTTCTAATATAATTGGTATTCATGAAGTCGAACGATGGACAAGCAAGCAGATCACTGTTTTTTTGGCGGGATCTGACACTGTTTTTTGGCACTGTTTTTTTGGCGGGATTTTCTCTCAACAGGGGCAAGCTGATTTTTTCAGTATGAGGTTATTACTAGAAGAAAAAGAGGGTGGACGATGTTGGCATCCGCCGCTTGCGGGATAGATATTTGGAACGACACGAGACAAAGACACCATTTTTTGCAAGACCGACGCCGAATCCAGAGTCTTCTTCCACGTCTACAAGCGATGAATTATATTTCTATTGTATTCTGTGGAATTTCATTGTCTAAAATCATTTCATCAAGACATATTAGTCAGGGTGTATTTTATTAATTTTAAATTTCTTCTTTTTCAAACACTAAATCAACGTAACATTATTCCCACACCTACTCAAGGCTATTTTTCGGTTTAAATGAAAAGAATTGATCAAGTCACACGTGCGCATGCCCGTTATTTATTGAACGTACCTTATATTTTATTAAGTTAGTAGAATGAGTAATAATGGTATAGGAAAGGTACGATTATCTGTTGAGGTTTGGTTTGGATTGGAGCGATACTGTCTACTGTGTTGCTACACGAGGGCTAATGAGACCAGGACCTACAGCTTAAAGCCAATTCCGAGTGGGTACGAACAACCATGCCTACAGCAGGTTTCGAAGGGCAGCGCTCTGCCATTCGGCCATGGTTTGGCTATTTGTTAAGGAATAGTAAATTACTGACCAGTTTAACATATCCTTGTGCGTCTAAAAGAAGGTTTTCTGGTTTCAGGTCTCTGTAGATGATGTTTCTGTTATGGAGGTATTCTAGAGCTTCTGTAACGCAGGCGGTGATGAATCTTGTTGTGGTATCATCGAAATTACCCCTAAACCAAGAATGAAATAGTGTTAATTTTAAAGCATGAATAATAACTATTTACAAAGTTTAAGCACAAGTTATAAAATTTATTTATTCTATTCTTAAAACACTTTAAGTTACACAAACCTACCTTTTTTGTTATGTCATCACACATTATATAGTCATGTCTAAAAATAAAATATTATTCTTCAAAAGTAATCAACCGAAAACATTGAAATTACTGTAGGACAAAGGTGCAACAGTTTCATTTATATCTGATTATATCAATGTACTGTAAATATTAATTTGGAGATATGACAGAAAATATTACACTACCTTAATGAACATTAATTACAGTAGATATAAAGTTAACGAATGTTTGCAGTTTTTAGAATTCAATTCAAGTTATAAAACTACCAAAAGTATAATTAATCCCTTAACTGTGATGTATATTTCAGAAAAAAAGCATCAGAATTGGAAAATCTTTTTCTAGCTTAATTTAATCTTATATATCTATAAAAATGTTTTATTTATTAACAAATGCGGAACACTTGCATCTATTAGCATTTTACCATACAATCTATTTATTTGTTACCCTTTTTGTTATGGGAGCATCATACAATCAGAACGACACTGCTCCCTTTAAAGGTCCAACACACAAATACAACCAAGTTTTACTCGGGAATAAAACCCAAAACCGTTGGGTGAAAAAACAATACGCTAAGCACTGTTCAATCTGGGCTGATCAACATAAACATTATAAAAACAAAATAATTAAATAAATTAAACAACATATTTAACCTTTTGCACTCGAGAGATCCGGAGCGAAGCCATTTAAAATTTGTGAAATTATGTTAAAATCTGAAAATTATTTGTATTGTCTCCATAGCGGAACCCTCGAGTTTGAAGACAAATTTTTAATGGCTCCGCCCCGGAGCCCTCGAGTGCAAAGAGTTAATATTTTCATTTAAATGTCCAAAATTAATAGAATAGCTTAATTCTTATGAAACAGTATCTGTTGTAGTAACTTTTCCCCGTTGAAAAACAGAAACGTCTCTCGTACTATTGTAATTCCAATTCGAAACAAAGGATGAATCCTGTTTAAGTGCACGTAATGTGCAGTTAGGGTTAAATGGTCGTTAGAACACTGTTGTACAGTTGTTGTTGTATGCCACATGGTCAAACCAAACAAGATTTGCATAGGTGGCTACTCGGCAAAAAGGTGAGCTTTTCGTTTTAACGAGTACTGTATGGGTGAAAGTACGACTTATTCTCAAGGGAGTCCTCGTAATTTTGAGTCAGGGACCAAGCAGAAGATCCATAGACTTGTCCTGACATCCACAGAGGTATTGATTGAGAACTTGGAGGACACTGTGACCACTAACATATTTTACGTGCCCTAGTCACCTTTAGCGAACACGGGGATCTTAGGCCGGTTCGGGCTCCGAACCCGCAACCCTCCAATTACTAAGAGAGCGTTTCCTTTGCCGACTGAGCTACAGCGGCTCTTGTTGTACAGTATATCAGCTAACTGTATAGAAATGAAACTATCGCTGACTAGTAATACCGTACTTAGCTGCAGTGATATCAACGACATAACTACCTAGCCAAACATACTGATATATTCATAAGCACCATCAGACTCGTGCTTTATGTTGTGTTTTTTGTGATGTACTTGTCTGCACAGGTCACTTTTATCTACATTGACAGGTGTAGATAACACTGGAAAAAAATGTAATCAGTTTTACTCTCGTATACGATATGCATTAAGTATTATGTACCACCATATATTGTCTTCTGTTTATTCCCTGCTTCAAAATTACGAGGACCCACTTGAGCAAGTCGTTCTTTTACCTTAACAGTGCTCGTTAAAACGAAAGGAGCAACCCTTTGTTTTAATACGAGTAGCATATGACTCAATCGTGCTTGGTTTGTCCGAGTGGCATCAGGAACAACACTACCATGTATTGTAAAATTGATTATGTATTAAATCTCAACCCAAAAGAAAAATTAACTCTTGTCTGAATGAAATAGAGAACTATTAACTCCTGTCCAAAGTCAGGTCGGGTATCACAAATTGCATACATTTGATATGTCCGAAATGGTTTTCAGTTAATGTGTACTAAGCTAAATTTGGTATATATAGATGCTTGTGTTTGAATTCAAAGTATGGAGAGAAGAACACTCACGAAATAATATTTACTACAGAACCGAGAATGCTCAGTTGGTAAAGGCAGGAATCTCGTATCCGGTGGGTAACTGGATATCGAAGCTTGAGCCAGCCTAAGATCCACCGTGTACATTAATAACAATTGGAGCATGAAAAAAATGCTTGTGGTCACAATGTCATTCAAGTTCCCTAAAAATACCTCTGCATGTAGCAGACCAAGCCTGGGGGATCTTCTGCTTAGTCCCTGCTTCTAAATTAGAAATCCAGCGCGGGTAATGTTACTCCCGTCTGTAGTATACCTTAAGCTACAAGTGCTCCCCAGGTTGCTAAATGAGTAACAGCTTCGCAGATATTGGGAGAATGCTTAACAAGCAAGTTTCCCTGCTTAAAAGATAATAAATAAATAAATTTTACTTACTTGTCTCTCAGAAGGCTCCAAACTTCTCCCCCAAGACAGGCTTCCATTAACATAAAAACGTACTTATCGTCTTTAAACGTCTTGTACATCCTATAAAAAGAAATTTTGAACTTTATTAATATGCTACTGAGATTGTCTACAAAAATGCACACTTTTGAGGATATTTAAAGCATCGGAGCTTACGCTCCTCTTCTGATTTGGGTTTCAATTACTATCTCAAGGAATTTTGGTCCATTGTGAAAGTTTGTCTATTTTATAACATAACGTATGAATATACAGTTTCATAGCATTTTATCACTTGAGGATGATTGTGAACATGTTTGATGGTTTGGTTTGGTTTGGTTGGGAGAGGTACAGTTAACTTTTTTGCAACACGAGGGCTAATGAGACCGAGACCTACTGCTTAAAGCCGATTCCGAACGGCTATGAACATCCATTCGACAGTGGGATTCGAACCCATGATCGCGCCCTAGCCATTTGGTCATTGTTCGGCTGAACACGTTTGAACTGAAAGTTAAAAAACTCGTTATAAATGGCTTCAAAATAAAATAAATCACAAATTTGGATGAAAAATGATTTTGAGAGGTATTGCATGGTATCACAAAGTATCTTAATACTAATATTCCTGTATATATCTGTCACCGTTTAAGCGCAATAACATTAACTAACATACAGACAGACACATAAATACTACCTTTTATTAATAGAGATTACAAGGAAAGAAATTTGATATTTGTTTCGTTGTACAAAGTAAATGAAATACTTCCTTGTACAAAGTAAAAAGAAAGTATTGTAATCACGAGGAATTTCAGAGCACAAATTTCAGCAAAAATATTTATTTTGATCATGAATGACTGTTTAAGTATTACATCTGTATGTATTTACAAAGAATATTTATTTCTGAAACTTTAAAGAACCATTTTGATCATTCCTGAGCTAATTTTAACTAGTTACCTCTTGACGTATGTACGTACGAATCTTTCACAACTCAAAAATTATTTGTCGTACAAAGTCAAATTTTGTTTGATTTACTGTCATAACAACTAGTTCTGCAAATCCCATTTTAGTTGCATTCCGAACTCTTTATAATGAAAAGTTACCTCGTTACTTGGAGAAACGAAATCTTTTTTGAATGAAGACCACGTGTGAATGATGATTCTGATGCTGCATCATACAAAATTTAAAAAAAATGTAAGATATGAAAAGTGACTGATAGGCTTACAAGAAAGTTCTGTGGTCCACACATCAGATTTTTTAAAAAGTGAATTGCCATCAAATCGTACTTCTTCTCTTTGCTATTAAATAATGATATTACTAATGTGCAATAAAAATTACTTAAATGATAAATAGGCATTAATTTAGAGCATTTTTTAATACTTTTTTTTTTCAGTTTAGTATTCTGCTTTCCTCTGACCTGGTAAAGTCAGGGCTGTGAATTGTTTTTGCCTCAGGTGGCCGAATCGACAAGACGTCTTTTCAGATCCAAACTTTACAGTTTTTATTCACGCTGGTGGCATGTTTATTCGGAATTGGCTTTAAGCAGCGGGTCTCGGTTTAATTGGCCCTCGTGTTTCAAAGAATTAACTCTCTAAACCAGGGGTTTCCAACCTTTTTGTCCCCAAAAGCATATTCTAGAATACCTGTTGGACAGAGGGTATCATTTATGTTTTCAAGGTGAATTTATAGTTGAATAAAGTTAAAAATTCCTGCACATAATGTACAAAAAATATGCAATTCCAATAATAAAACTTATTACATAAAAATTGCTTTTATTCTTGCTCCAAATAATTATTAAATTATGCATACAAAAAGTATAAAAATACAAATCTGAAATTCAATGAGATTTTTAGCATTTCATTTCATTTGTTTTTTCTTTGTAGTTAGGCGAATATGACGATTCTAATGCTCGTAAGGAGTCTTTAACCCTTAATATCTTGAATTAATTTACCATCAACTTTCTTGTTGCATTTTTGCGTCTTTAGATAAGTTTTAATGGAGAATAATCATAGAAAAATGAAAATTAATTTTTGCTGTATTTTAGTAGTTCATTTTGCAGCTGGTACTTTCTAGTACCAACATATATTTTTGACTCTATGATAGAAAATAAAACATTAAATTATGAATAAAACAAATGAAATGCTTATCTGGGAAGCATAGAAATCTCTAAAAAATAATAGTACGGAATAACTGGTAATAAACCATTAAATTTACTCAGTCGAACAACACGTGTATCAACTCTACCACAAAATGACATTCGAATGCAGCATGCCAATTATAAAATCCCTACTATGAACATAAAAAGGATTCCTGATTGGTGCTGTCATTTCTTTTCTGCTGCAGGAACTACATCGTTCATGTCCTTGTGAGTACCGTCAGGAAAAACGGATTTATTAGGAATATATATGCGTTTGATTGAAGCTCTACTTATAAGTACCGTCAGGATAAAAAGGGTAAAGGTGTTCATTTGTAAGTCATGATCTGTACTTTGATTTTATAATATTCATTGTCGAAAAAGATGAACATTATAATATTAAAGTACAGATCATCAGTCAGCTTCGAAAACAATGACTCACACAAGTATGTAGAATTGAAATACTATTTTATATGCTGCTTTATAATTTATTGGTTTTTTCAAGAATGGAAATTTGTTTCTGCCAATTATATTCGATAAATTCCTAACTGATTCAATGGATTTTAGGACAATGTCGTTCTGAAGATCTAAAATTTCTATCTCTAGTTCTTCTGCCCTTACATGAACAAACTCTAAAATGCATGTAGCCAATTCGGTTACATTTACTTGGTAAGCATTGCATAAAAAGGTGACCATTAATTCGATATCAAACTGTTAAAAGCTCTTTTCAAATTGGTTTTAAAGTAATGGAAGGTTGATAGCGAAGGATGATAAGCCAATTTAACCATCGCCTATATTTTTTTTAAGAGTCTAGACTAAATATTTTCTGTTATTTATAAAATCCATACATAATTTAATGAAACAAATATCTTATCGGATCATAGTCCATAAAGTACAGCGCTATTGACTTTTGGTATGATATTCAGTACGTCTAAGTCCTGCTTTTCACATGAATATTCAGTACCATCGACTGAATTAGCTTTAAGTGAAAGGCGCAAGGACAAATTTATCCTCATATAGCAAAAAACTGATCCGAGTGATTGAAAAAAAAAACTTTCAAAAGATTTCTAGCAATTTCTCTCAAAAGTGTCAAGCCATCTATAGATTAAATGCAATTTTCTGACCAAAGTCTAATCAAAGTAAAGCCGAAACAACTAAGGCACAAATAGAAAGAGATTGAACGTAGACAGTTGTTTAGCAGTCCCGAACGAGCTGCATTATCAATGAGAATTAACTTAGAACTGTGAAAGTAGACTCAACAAGGAGATAGAAAATCCATGTCTACCAATCCAATATTGGCTACCTGCCGAACTCTTAAAACACACACACACACACACGCACATTAGGGCCGGGTAAGTGGTGTCCAGCCTCTGCTAAAAAGTGTTAAATATAAGAGTGAAAGTGAAAGAATACAAGAATGAAAAAGAATATGTTAACGGAATACACCAAAGTTATATTAAAAGTTAAAGTTAATGGTCGTCGTTTATTTTAGAAAATTTAGGAGTAACAATATCATGAACAAATGATAAACTTTTGTTAATATGGAAAGCGTCCTAAAAGTTAAGCATGAGAACAGAACGGCCTTTCAGAACTACGGAAGCAGAGATAAATCAAAGCAATAATTACATTTCCCCGTATTTAGGCAATCTGTTGTTATATTGCTCAACATGAGTGGGAATGTAATTACTTGATTCATTTAACCTCCTGGCTGAAATTCTTTTATCTTCATGCAAACAAGGTTTTATAAACATTTTTATTCCAAAATGCAAATACTTGATAATGTATACATGAAAGGAATGCACAGTACCTGATTACTAGATAGTTCAGTAAAATTTTTGTAAACTTACCTACAAATGAAGGGATGTCTACATGACATCATAATGGCTCTTTCGCTGAGTGCATGCTGCTGCTGTTGCGTTTCTACGACGTGCGCTTTCTTTAATATCTTCAGGGCGAATGTCTTTTGTTTATCGTAGATATATTGAACCTGTAACAAACACAGTTTATAACTAGGCAGTTACTAAGGGAAATAAGACTTTTGCTTTCGTAAAAGAGCGTTTTTGTAAGTAAACGCCCATAATTCTAAAGGATAAAGATAATGTCTAAAAGAGTGAAAACTGAAAAAAATTTAAGTTTGAATTACATACAGAAATGGTAGGTAATTTAATTAACTATTACTATCTTTCCATTTGAGATATACAAGAATAATAGTGTAAAATTAAGCGGACATGTTTGTATTTTAATCTATGAAAATAATTAAAAAGAAAAGAAATTAAAACTTAGTGGTTTTGAGACCTTTTAAAATTGTTCTATGAAGAAAAGAAAATTTTCTTTTAGGCTAACTTAATTAGGAGTGAAGTTTAAAACTGGTTTGCATGCCCTGTATAAAACGAAATTAGTTAAATTACTTGATTTATAATTCATAATATATATGTATCTTCATCAGTACACAAAGTTTCATACAGTTATTGAAAACTGAGATATATCTTGCAAATAAGCTAAAAAATATGAAATCTAGGGAAGAGCATTTTAAATAATTCAATTACGTTCGGACGTTGCATATAATAAGTTATTGATGTTCTTCCATTTGAGGCATGGTAAAAGTAATATATCAAAAGAACAAAAATATTTGGAGCTAAATACATACATTTTTTTTAAAAATCAACATGTCTAAGACTCTATAAATTTAAATGACAAGTCCTACAAATATATCGAATAAGATGGAAGAAAGATCTTTTGATCTGAATGCACACACCATCTTTATTCGACTCCAAAAATTTAAACAAGTCCTACAAAGATGTCTAATAAGATGGAAAAAAGATATCTTTATTTGAATGCATACACCAGCTGTACTCAATCCTAAAATTTAAGCAACAAGTCCTAAAAAGATGTCTAATAAGATGGAAAAAAGATATCTTGATTTGAATATACACACCAGCTGTACTCAACCCCAAAAATGTAAACAACAAGTCCTACAAAGATGTCTAATAAGATGGAAAAAATATATCTTGA
>CM063506.1:151612227-151624727 GCA_032207245.1 Pardosa pseudoannulata | reverse complement strand
GTCCGCAGGTTCGAATATTGCTGTTAGCATAAGTATTCGAAGCCGCACGATATTGACTTTTTTAGTAGCTGTTTATTAAGGGGCCTCAAGGGTTTTAAACGTTAAAAAATCGAAATTTTTTTTACACCACTGAAAAATTCGGTAATTAATGGGTAAAGCTCAAAAATTCGAAAATGTCAATCCAAATGACAAAACTATAAAGGATACTCAAAAACTTGATAGATTGTTTATAGGAATGTCGTCTACCTTTGCTGAAAATAGCCTCGTTGCCAGAAAACATGAAAATTCGACAAATTATTATTTTTTAGTCGTTTTTAGAAATGATAAGCATTAATGGGTTAAATTTTGGTATAGTGGTTTCTTAATGGATAGAAACAATGAATTATATATTGTAGGAACCAGAAAAAGTAAATTGAGGTACAAAACTTATGGAATTCAATATTAATAAATTTTAACAAAGCTGATTATTTGTTTGGAGCACTTCGGTCTACTTTTTTTGCTACACGAGGGTAATGAGACAGGGACGCATTGCTTAAAGCTGATTTCAAACGACTGCGAATATACATGTCAGAAGTAGGATTCGAACACAAAAATTCCGGTATCAAAAACCAGCATCCTACCCATTCGGACATCGTTTGGCTTCAAGTTTTATTCCAATGCAAGTGACAATATATAGACATATATCTTTATACCAAACACGGCTACAGAGCTGTTACTAATTTAGTACCACTGAGGAGAAAGTGTAATTTAAGGAATGCTTCGGATGCGATTAACATCGTCCCCGCTAGTTCATCACAATTTAGAAGTAAGGACCAATTAGAACTTCCCCAGGATTGCCCTGCTACTCCCGGAACGTGGATGATATTAGAACCCCTATTAATGAACATGGTAGATCTTTGCCCGTTTTGAGCCTCAACCTCATAAACCTCCGATTAATAGATGGACGCTGTAATCCACTGAGTTACCACGACATAGGCTTCAACAAATTTGGCCTATACCATCATAGTTAAAGTTCTGGTTGTTGGACGAGATCTCAAAGAGCTAATATGATATCGCCGAATAAATAAATTCATTCTCATGCGAAAATATAAAATAGTTTTATTAACAAAAAAAAATCCTTTATAAGTGATTTGAATTCATAACATACGTTTTTAGAAAATATACAAGGATATGTATTACTGTTGAATTATAAAGTACGATATGTGATTTGAGGATGAATGCTGTATTATAAAAATGACTTACCTGTCCATTACTGATGATAAAAAATGTATCTCCAGTGGCCCCTTGTCGAATAATGTATTCACCAGCAGGGTAGAAATCCTATAAAAATACAAAACAGTACTATAGTGTTAAATCACTGATTGGTCAGTTTGGGAATATTGATTGAAATTGTATATATACATGATGATTTTACGATCATTACACAAATGTCGAGGGTTGGCACACCTTACTGAAACATACATATTTTGCTATAGAAATGCGGGGTCTGATGTAATAAAATGAGTCATGAATATGAACATATGCAATATAAGTAATATGTCAAAATTATTACACCTAAATATCTATCTACAAATCTCCTTTTTTCCATTTTCATCCCATTTACGGCTGGGAAATACCTAATTTCCGAAATGTCAGAGATAAAGGAGTGTTCGCCGACTTAAATTTTTTTTACCAGTCTCTCAAAACTAACTCTTGAATAAATGATAATTTTTTGCCAGATTTTTCAGCTGTCCCATGAAAATAGTTTAGCTCCTCCAATAACTAAATTGCTGTCTGTGAGGTTTCCGAGATAACCTAACACATTGTGTGCGGGTACAGTGGACCGCTCCCGGTACATTGTACCAAGAGCGGGTGTTTTGAGCGTAAATTTGGTGATTGAGTTAAATCTCAATAGATCGAAAATTATTTCATTTTTGAACCAACTTTTCGTATTTTATATTGAAATATATAAACAAATATATAAATAGAAATACATAAATAACAACCATAAGATTTTTGCAAACAAAAAATATATTTTTTAGCTGATAAATTTATAATAGTATCGTAAATATGAAAAACCAAATAGAAATAGTAGTATATAGTTTTATTTCTTTCAAATTATGTTATATATAAACATTTTTACATTATAAAAAATGAAAAGAGCAATCATAAAACTAATAATATAAAAACTAGTTTTTATTTGTCTCAATTTTTCCAGAATCTATGTAGTAGACAAGAACATTCGGCTTCTTTTTCCTCTATATACCGTTATTTTTGTACCCATCATGTTACACTAACCCGCACTAGTACCTGTCCCGCGCTCAAGTATCAATCGTCAAAAAACGTACTAGTACGTGTCCCGCACACAATGTGTTAAATGATCAAGGTTCACTTTTGACTATCAAAAAATGCTGAATAATCAAAAGTCTGTTGGGAAGAAAATCACGTAATCTTTCTCTCTGGGGAACGAAAGTCATTGAAAGATTTATTTTCTTAGAGCATTCGATGCAAAGCTCTTGCCATGTAAAGACGGTCTGTTGAACGGTGCGCTTTAAAACACCAGGCAATGTGAAACTTTGCAATGCTGGGCTTGTTTTATTGATGATGGAACGACAGCAAATTACTTAACCCTTAATTTGACAAGATGTTTTTTCAAATATTTTTTAATTTCTGTTATTTTCCCATGTCTATATAGACATTAGGGTCTCTGTAAAATAAACAAAAAAAAATATTTTCCATTTTTGAGATAATTAATGTCCGCTGTGCGAACACTGACAATTAGGTTATATAGTAGTTATAAATATACATGTCCTGTGTAGCGGACATAGCCAAATTAAGGGTTAAGAATACTATTTGCTCAATAAGTCTGGTAAAAATAGGGGCTAATTTCCCGTGTACTCGGTGAATGAATGATACTTTATCTGATTTTATATATATATATATATATATATATATATGTCTGTATATGTATGTATATATATATATATATGTATATATATATATATATATATGTCTGTATATATATATATATATATATATATATATATATAATATATATATATATATATACATACATACATACATTTACAGACATTATATACATATATTTAGATATGTTTGAAACATATAGCTATATATATACAAATATATATATATATATATATATATATATATATATATATATATATATATATATATATATATATATATATATATGATATTTCCGGAAACATATTACAGTTATTATTAACATGAATGTGAGTCTTTCATCGAAACATTAATAGTAAAAGGAACAGATATGTAAAACATTAAAAAACACTTTTATGAATATAATAAAATTGTGGAGCATAAAAGGACTTGACCTATCTATTAATTAATTGTTTAATTACTTTGGGAACTAAAAAAATAATAAATAGCTGAAGAATATTTGTAATGACATAACACACAATTATATTTTACAATATAAGAAATGAAAAAAGAAACTAATAAAATATCCCCGAAACATACACAAAAGTCTGCAATAAATTTGATTTAGTTCTTTGATAGGAAAGGATAGAATCAATGATATTTTCTAGACAATTTTTAAGCAACTTTAGGGAATGTGGACAGTTGCGAAAAGTGTGGTATCGAATGAAACCATTGGAGTTTCTCGGCATAGACGCAATAGGAAATAAGTTAAATTAGTCCTTTATTCTTAAGAAATTTTAAGAAAATTAGTAATTTCATTGGAATTCATAAAGTAACGATATTTAAGTTAAATGACTGATTAAAATTCACTGATTTTAATTTATATATTTACGCATAAATTTATAAAAAATGATGTTGAAAACATTTTGTACAGAACTTTTAAAAACCATATGTATATATGTCACTAATTGTTTGAAAGTAAGGTTTGACACAAGAAAAGGGTACCCTGCTAACTTGGCGATAAAGCTCTGAACATGGTAGCCTCACATTTTCCCCTGATCTCACCGTGTCCACACAATCTGTATTTATATTTAAATTTTGATTTATATTATATTGGTATCTAATCCTACTTGATCAATCTTTTTCTTATATATTAAATGCACGTAATGCTTAAAACATTAGATATAGTGAACCATTAATGGTTCACTATGGCTAATTTTTATGGCTAATTTTTTGTTGGCTTTGTAAATTGTTGCGGAATTCATAACCCATATATATAAATGCCTCGTTTCTAAATGCCCTATTCTTAAGTATCCCCAAAAGCTTTTTTTTTTCCTAATACAGCTGGCAATACAGGTACTATAAGCCTTTATGACAATACAAGGCTGCGAGGCTGTTACCCATTTAGTAGTACCATCTGGGTAGTACGTCACCGAAAGTAATATTACAGGAATAAGTATAAGTTGATTATGATATTTAATAAATATACTGGAGAACCTGTTTGTGGGGTATATCTTATTATATAAAGGTTTTCTGAATTTGAAAATTATAATAAATATTTTTTTTCTTACCACTTCCAGTACGTCAGCCATTTTGGAAAGAATTTCTTTGCTTAGATTCTTTAGAAGAGGAACACTGAAATGTAATAATAGACTGAATTAAACAAGTGTAAAAAGTAAAGAATTAAGTTTTCGCATAAAATAAAGTGTACATGAATGTACCATACACAATTTAAGGAAATTTTATTCCATTTCAAACTATGGACTATTGCTTATTCTTAAGACATGCATTAAGCCAGGAAAATAAACATTTTGTGTTCTCTGTTCCATCTTAGTTTGAAGAGAACTGATTCAACATATTTGAGACCATTAAATAAAAGCATTTTACCCTTGGTATCACCGAGTTGCAGATCTGCAACATAACCCAAATCTGATATTATTTAGAGTGAGATTTAATATTAGAACATCTGGTACTATGCTACTTGCAACTGCCAAGCCTGCAAACTGCTAATATAAGTATATATATATGTAATATATCACAATCATTACACCGAAAATATCTATCTAAAATTCTCCTTTTACCTCTTCTCGTTCTTTAATACTTAATTTCCCATAAAATGTCAGATTTAAAAGAGTTTTCGCAGACTTAAATTCTTTTTACCCGTCTCCTAAAACTGACGTTAAAAAAAAAAGCTAATTTTCTGTCCAGTAGCCACATTTTTCAGCTGTGCTGGAAAAATAGTTTCCAGCCTCCAATAACTAAATGGCTGCCTGTGTGGTTTTTGAGTTACCTTAACTGATAAAAGTTCATTTTTCCCCCCCCCCCCCAAAAAAATAAAAAAAAAAAAAAAACGCTGAGTAATATGCAGATCTTATCGGAATGAAATCACGTCATCCGTTTGCTCTTGGGAGCGACATTTGGAACAATTTATTTTTATTCTGTCATTCGGTGCAAAACTCTGGCCTTATAAAGATGTTCATTTTTAGACTCAATAAATTTAAGGTTCCACAACGATAGACTTCGCTTTTTTAACGACTGTAAAACACTCAGGTTCTCTCACTGCCCTGTAAGTCCGGGCAAATCAAATTATAGGGGTTAATTTCATGTGTAATCTTCGAAGATAATTTCTCTGTTTATGTGTATGTATGTATGTATGTATGTATGTATGTATATATATATATATACATATATATATACATATATATATATATATACAGATATGTAATATCTTTATGCAGTTTCTCTCTCTATATATATATATGTGTGTGTGTATATAAGTATATGTACATATGTATGTATGTATACAATATATCAAAATTATTACAATAAATCGGTAAAAATATGCTTCATATCATAGAGAAAAGTACTGTCGTCTTTAAAACGTTCGAAATACACCCATTCCCTCCTTTTCAAGCGTTTAATGCCGTTATGTCAAGTCCTATTTCCCCCGATTAAGAGCAGGCGATTAAATTTATAAATTTATCAGATAATAAATAGGTAAAAATAACATTTTTTCTAACATTATGACGTCATTCCTTTAACCATCTCATTTAATCATTTCTTATTTTAAATTATTTAAATATCGTCTGCATTATTTTCGTACGTTTTATCACTGAACTTAGATATTACATAAATAATTTTCTTTTATATTTGGCTTAAATAATATATTAGGTAAATATGTGATAATTTTAAATTTAATCATCGATTATTTTTCGTGCAAGATGATTTTCAGACAAAAAACTAAACCATTTTCACACCTGCCTCATAGGGTGCTTTACAATTCTGAAAAAATAAAAAATTTTACTGATCCCGTCATATGACGGGCTATATTTGAGTAATAATGTACTGACTCCAACGGAATTTTTTGGTGCTAAAGGATTGGTTTTTGTTGATTGTTGCTAACCTGTAATTTAGCAACTACCACAATTTGGCCACCGATTCCGTACCAAACGGCTATACTAAATTTATCTACTGTATCAAAGTTTTAGTCATCGTTTGATTAGATGTACATGGCAATGCCTCAATCAGAGATAAGAAGATTCAGGCTCATTCCTAGAGTTAATATTTTTTTTTTTGACAAATGTTCAGTTACCCTAATCTCTTATATAATAATAGCCTAAGTTATCTGTCCGTCTGTCCTCGAATTTATGAAGCTGTTGGACCTGGAATGGATAGAGGCCATCCATATTGGATTCTTGATGAGTTAGGGTTAGCAACGTTCGAAATCTACTCCTTCTCCCCTTTACTAGCATTTAATGTCCTTATTTCAAGCCCTATTTTATTTTTTATAAGAGCAGGCGATTAAATTTATCAATTTGTCACATAATAAATAGGTAAAAATAACATTTTTTCTAGCATTATGACGTCATTCCTTTAATCCTCTCATTTAATCATTTCTTTTTTTTTTAAAATTTAAATATCTTCTGCATTATTTTCATACGTTTTATCCCTGAACTTAGAAATTACATAAAATAATTTTCTTTTTGATTTAGCTCATATAATAGATTAGGTACATATGTGATAATTTTAAATTGAATCATCGATTATTTTTTGTTTCAATGAAAATTTTATCACCGGTATGAACAACAAATTCTATCTACCGCCAGGGTGTAGTAGAAATGATAGTTTCATTCGTTTACTTCCATTAATTACTGTGTCAAAAAATTAGGAAGAACTTAACAATAATTTTGACGTAGATAAAAAATTTTGAATTATCTTCCTAAATGAATTCAAAGTGATTCTAAACTGCATTCACAGTACCGGGAGAATTTACAGGAGTATGAAGAAATTCAGGTTTCAACGTTCAATTATTCAGCGTGTACCAGATAATTCTCAGTCAAAAAACAAACGTGTTTTTTACCACACTCATGGGGTACTTTACAATTCTTGAAAATTAAAAATTTTACTGATCCCGTCATATGACGGGCTATATGCTAGTACAAAATAATAACAAACACAAAATATATATTTTTAAAACTTATTTTTGTTTAAACTGGGAATAATTGACTACGTTGTAGTCAAGATGATATAAATACAATCAGTGAACGTGTAAATCGAGCACTATAAATTTTCTGTTCAATTTGGGATTAGAAAGAGAAAAACGTAAAATCTTGACTTTTTACTTGGAAAAGGAATTAATTATTAAACGATTTGTATCACACTAAAAAAATTGAAATTTTTTGTTGTACACAAAAACTAATTTTATTGCTTAAAAATGAATGTTTTAAAATTTAATCATATAGTAACAATTTTTCTTATTAGAAATGCTGAAAACTGCCTAAAAAATTCGGACATGTATGCGCTTTTATAATCACAACTAGGTAGATTCGGCGCATATATGCTCTTATGATACAAATGAGTTGAACAATTAATTAATATTTTTACATAAGCAACCTTTAGCTTTACCCAATATTTATCGAATATAACAAATATTTAGATGAATATAGAAAAAAACAGGGTCAAAGTAAAACTCGTACGCTGTAAAAATTTAAGATATATTTTCAATTTAGTATTTTGGTTGGTATCTGGTATTTCCTGTCGTGTTACAAACGTGTTGGCACAGATCAAACGAGAGTTTAAAAAAAAATGCGGACCGATTTAGTACAGTGAAATCCACTTAAGAAGTTTTCCAAGGACCTAACTGATTAAAAATATCTTAAGAGGGAAAACTTCTTAAACGGGAAATCAGCATAAGCATTATTTATGCATATGTATGCTTATATATATATATATATATATATATATATATATATATATATATATATATATATATATTGTATATAATATAAATATAAATATGTATACAGTAAAACCGACTTAAACGAAATTAATTTATTTTAAAACAAAATAATTACGTAGATAATGAGGAGAGATTTTTTTCTTTATAAAATATTATATAAATAATAGGTTTGGTTTTTATCAAAAATTTACATTTTTTGCATACTTAAAAATTGAGCTAATAAAGGAAAACAACATAATTACCTTAGAATATCTTTAATTCAGCTAAGAAAATTTGATTTAAACACCACTGAAATCTATTTTACAGAAAAAAATCGGTTATAGTTTTTTGTTTTTTATCGGCAATTTGTAATTGATAACAGTCCAGCTGTCTTAAGCTTTTAAAAACTTCTTCATGCACGTTTTAAATAAAAATGACAACAATCGTTTTCGGCCATAAACCTTTACAAACAGAGAGAGAGGAGAAAAAAAAAACAGTAATCGAAAGGCAGCTATAAACGCGTTCTGAAAGTCAACTTAGAAATAAAAGAAAACTTTTTAAGCGGGAAAGAGTTTGGAACGAAATTTTATAAAGGGGTTATTTTAACATTGTATGAATAGGGGGAAAATGGGTACCGAAAATATAAACTTCTTAACCCCTTCCGGTATGATTTAATAATGAAAAACTGTGCATGAAATAACCATTTAATTTTTATTTAAAAAACTTGTTTCATTTTAGAATTCTTACATATTCTTAATTAAAATCCACTTTTTACATAGTGTTAAATAATATCAGAAACAGTAAAATTAAGAAAATATCAAAGCAAAACATTAATAAGGTATACAGATAATAGTCTTCAAGCTAGTGGTACTTTTCAAAACAAAGTGCAAAGGAATTCTTAATTGTTTACACCGCCAAGTAGTCTCACTTTTAATTTGATTCTTGTAACACACACGGTATTTCTTAGTAGGTTTTCTTTTATTCTGACTCATTAATTTGGCAATGACTCGTACCAAGTAAACAATATGCAATAGTGACTTGTGATTTTCACAAGTGATAAAAGTGTTGCCAAATTCAGTACACTAGAAATTTTAAACTAAATTAATTATCCTATTTAACAGTAACTTTAATCGCATGACGAGTGTAGCTCGTCATTGTGCGGTATGGAATGAAAAACTAATGACGAGCTAGACTCGTCATTTTACCGGAAGGGGTTAAACGGGTTTTTCTGTAAATGCTTCTAAAAGAGACATTCTTAACTTATTTTTCTTAGCAATATTATAATTTCTAATCTGAACGTTTTGCTGTTGACAAAAATATTCGATAACGTTCAAATAGGGTTGTTGTTGTGTTAGGCCACTAGGTCAAAGCAAACACGATTCAGTCCCATGCTACTCGTATTAAGGGGAAGGAGTGCGCCTGTCGTTTTAACGAGCACCTCAAGGGTCAAAGTACGACTTTTGCTCGAGGGGGTCCTCATAATTTTGAAGGAGGGACCAAGCAGAAGACCTGTAGACATGGACTGCCATACCCAGAGCTACTCAGTAAGAACATGAAGGACATTAAAACCACGAACTTATTTTACGTGCCCCAGTCACCTTTAGCGAAAACGGCGGATCTTAGGCCTGTTTGGATTCCGAACCCCCAACCTTTTAGCTACGAGATCGTTTCTTTTGTCGACTCAGCTACCGCGGCTCTCAGATAGGGTGACTAAATTTGGTTAAGGTTAACAGTATAGTAATCACAAGCGAACATTTACACCAGAATATTTTGGGATATTATCTTGATAGTATTTATGAAAAAGTTGTTTGAATTGAAGGAGTTGTGTTATGTAAGCTTTTATGCTAGAACACCAGATAGAATAATTTCGACCCTAACCCATGTATATTCTTTTATAAAATCCTGTAATATTTATATATCTAACTATTAAACTATCTATATATCTATATTTATATAAATAAATAAAATAAATATATATATATATATGTATATATACATACATATAAAATGATATATATAATTATATATTTAAGCTACAAATGTACAGTAAATATACGTTCTAGTTTATTATTTATTAAAATATAAATTTTTTAAACCCTGCATATTACACTGGAATATAAAAAATGCATCACACACACGCGTGCACACACACACACACACACATATATATTACTATACATATACAGTTATACATAACATACATATATATACATACTATATATATATATATATTATATATATATAAACATATATATATTTATATTAAATATATATATATAAAAGATTATATTATATATATTAAATACATATATATATTTATGTTATAATATTAAATATTTATTTCTATAAAACATATATATTATATATATATATAAACTATAATATATATATTATATATATTATATATACATATATATATATTTATATATATAAAAAAATATAAAAAAAAATATAATAAATATATATATAATATATATTATATATATATATATACATATATATAATATATATATATTTATATATTTATATATACTTTATATATATATATATATATATACATATAATATATATTTTATATATATATGTTATATACATATTTTTATATAACTATTACATATATATAATATGATATATATAAATATATTTTCATTTTATATATATATTTATAATATATATATATATAAATATATATATATATATATATATATATATATATATATATATATATATATAATGTCAGAATTCTTAGCAATAGCAAGTAGCAAGCTTTCGGGAGCTCTAGTGCTAATACTGTGATATAAACCTAAGATATATTTTTCCATTCAGGTTGGTTGAAATACGAAAGGTTAAATCCAGAGCGTAAACATACTGATCCATCTTCAATCCTTTAAAAACTAATCGGTCAATACCTATTATCAATACTAGGAAATACATGGTATAAGAAATTATCATATTTCTAAGAAAAGCGACTTTAAAATATCTCTGCAGGAAAAAAATAAGCTGATATTTATTGTGAAATTCTCGTTCGATTTATGACAACGCGTTTGGAACACGTTAGCTGGTAAATAGGCATAGTTGGTTTGATTGGTTTATTTGGAGCTATACTATTAACTTTTTTGCTATATGAGGACTAATGAGAAGGGGATCTATTGCTTAAAGCGATTCGGAACGATTTCGAATATCTATGCTAGCAGTGGGATCCAAGCCCACGAACTCTGGTACCGAAGAGCAGCAACCTATCTAGTCAGCCCTCGTTTGGCTAGAAGATTGCCCAACATAGTACTAAATCGAAAATATCGTGGTTTTAATGCTATTTCTACGGCGATTTTGTGTATGACTATTTCGACCAAAAAAAGGTTCTTTATGACTCATTTGCTTTTAAATGCAAATGCTGTCTGGATTTGAAATTGTCGGTTGAATATAGATATTTCGAGCACTATATATTCATTACTCAAATGCAAGATCATTTGGAATTTCAACTTCCTAAAAGATAACCCAACTGTTCTTGACGCTAAAATTATTAGCCTTCATCAATATCAGAGCATGTATTGACTTATGTTACTTATTTTTTGCAATAATGCCTTCTTTCATGAAATTCGGGACATCCATAAAAATGAATATAAGAAAACAAATAAGGTTTTTTTTTAAAAATAAAAATAGTAATAAAAATAGGATTACCAGTAATACAAACAATTTTTCTACTTACATAACTGCAATGCTAATTTCGATGCATTTTTAAAATTTTATCACAAATGAAAGCTATTGGTTCCAAGTGAAGCACATCTAGTAAAATAAAGTTGAAAGAACTAAATTTATAAATCGTTTTGAAATTTGTGTTCTCTCTAGTAACGCGACTCACAAACTGAACTGAGGTTGTATACATCACATGCTCAAGACATCCTATGGCTGTTATCGCTATTTTGTTTATAGAATCTGAGTGTGAGTGTGACTGTGAGATACGTTCTCAAAAACATGATTCTAATTGGATTAGACTTTCTATGCAACATTAAGAGCCTTTACACATAATCTTTTTTTAATCCCATATATAAAAATAGCCTAAGTTATCTGTCCGTCTGTCCTCGAATTTATGAAGCGGTTGGACCTGAATGGATAGAGACCTCCATATTAGATTATTGATGAGTTAGGGTTAGCAAAATTCAAAGCAAGTACAGTTTATCTTCTCCTGAACTATCGATCCGATTCTAAAATAAATTGGTATAAATATGCTTCATATCACAGCGAAAAATACTGTCGTCTTTAAAACGTTCGAAATCCACCCCTTCCCCCCTTTTCGAGCATTTAATGCCATTATTTCAAGCCCTATTTTCTCCGGTTAAGAGCAGGCGATTAAATTTATCAATTTATCACATAATAAATAGGTAAAAATAACATTTTT
>CM063506.1:151574727-151607227 GCA_032207245.1 Pardosa pseudoannulata | reverse complement strand
AAGTATTTTCTTTTAAATTACTTATAATTAACAAACAAAACAGGGATAAAAATGCTCTTAAAAGTAAAATATAATTTTATAACAGTGCATAAAAGATAAATTATGCGGAAAGTTCCCATATGAAATCTGTAATGGGCTGATATATAGAAATTGCGTGAGCAGCTTCTATAGGTTTTTGGTTTGGTTTGGAGCGCTATGGTCTACTTTTTGCAACACGAGGGCTAATGAGACCAGGACCTACTGCTTAAAGCCGATTCCGAACGGCTACGAACATCCATGCCATAGTGGGACTCGAGCCCACTAACTCTGGTACCGAAGGCCAGCACCCTAACCAATCGGCCATCGTTCGGCGCAGCTTCTATAGGATAAGGGATAGATGTTATGGGTTATGCAACTAAAAATAAGAGCGTGGGGCATTCAACATATAACAATTAAATATCACATTAGTATTTTATTAGAAACTAGCATAAAGCCCGTCATATAACGGGATCAGTAAAATTTTTAATTTACCAGAATGAGGGACCCTATGAGGCAGGTGAAAAAATGGTTTGTTTTTTGGCAGAGAATTATCTGGTACACTCTCAATAATTTGTTTATCTTCATGCTCCTTTAAAGTCTCCCGATACTGTGAATGCAGTTTAGGATAAGGTTGAATTAATTTAGAAAAATAATTCAAAGTTTTCTTAGCGACGTCGAAATTACCGTTAAGTTCTTCCCAATTTTTTTGCCACAGTCATTAACGGAAGTAAAGGAATGAAGCTATCATTTCCACTACACACTGGTGGTAGATAGAATTAGTTGTTATTACCGGTGGTAAAATTTTCATTGCAACAAAAAATAATCGATGATTCAATTTAAATTATCACATACGCACCAAATCTATTATTTAAGCCAAATATAAATGAAAATTATTTAATTGATATCTAAGTTCAATAATAAAACGTACAAAAACAATGTAGACAATATTTAAGTAATTTAAAATAAGAAATAATTAAATGAGATGGTTGTAGAAATGACGTCATAATGCTAGAAAAAAAATGTCATTTTTACTTATTTATTATGTGACAAGTAGTTTCAGCAATGTACATATAGTTTGGTTGGATTAGAAAGCTACGGTCTACTTGTTTTGCAACACGAGGTCTAAATAGACCGGGACCTACTGCTTAAAGCCGATTCCGAAGGCTAAGAGCGAACATCCATGACACAGTGGGATTCGAAGCCACGAACTCTGGTACCGAAGATCAGAGTCGTAACCATTCGGCCATCATTCGGCTGTATGCGGGCGTGTGCCAAAGGAAGAGGCAACAAACTGAAAGGTACAGCACTGCTAATTGGAGTGATGGAAGCAGAGGAGGATCAAAAATGAAAGATATGTATGAAGCAAACAAATAAAAAGTACTAAGAATAAAAAGTAGAAGGAGAAAAGGCAATAAAGTCGAGATTCTCAGTTCCGAGTTAGGAATCTTCCGACAGGGACAGCATCTATATGCCCATAGGGATACCTCTTGATCCGCTCTTAGGTACAACACGTATTGAGATCTAAGACAACTACAAAAGAGTCCGAATTTTTGGTCAACACGAGGTCTAATTAGACCGGGCACCCCAAGTCCTTGAGAACAGAAGTGACACAGATGACACAGTGGTAACCCAATAGGTATATCTTAAAGATCAGAGATGTCCTTTTAATTCCTCTTCGCCCACTTTCCTATAGCGGATCTTGTTGGTGTTCAACCACATTTGGCGAAATTGGCGTGCTTGCAGCGTGGCGTTTGAAATCTGAGGGGATCGTAACTCAGCAAATTGATACATAAACAAAAACAACATTTTGAGGAAAAAAACAAAAAATTGAATACTAAAATCTAAAAATTAACAAAAGAAAAGGCAATAATCATTCTAAAATAGACTGAAACATTCATCTTAATCACAAATTAAATAAACTGAGTGTGATTCTTAGGTACAACACGTATTGAGATCTAAGAGAACTACAAAAGAGTCCGAAGTTTTGGTCAACATCATTGAATCCGTGTCTCAACATTACGGCCTCACCCCCAAGTCCTTGAACCTCCTCGAACAGAAGTGACACTGATGTATCTACATAGGTAACCCAAATAGGTATATCTTAAAATTTGAGTTCAGAGTTATGTCCTTTTTCTGAGAATGATATGTGTTTAAAAATATATTTAATCCTTATGTGCTATGAATTATAGATAGTTTGAGAAGATTTTATAAACTGATAAAATTTGTAAATATATATATAGTGTATAAATAAATATTTTAATCTAATGCCATTTGAATTTTTCTTACGCATCTTATTTAGGGAATGTGTATTTTTATAAGGTTGTAAATTAGATTTAGTACCCTGCAAATGTTCTGTAGTCCCTTAGAGCTAGGGTTAGAGATCATCTACCAAATATTAACGCAATGCAACCCAATAACTCAGGTACTAACTGTACGATACCTATCTAAATATTTTTGATCTCTGGAGACGACAATTACCTTATACAATTATATCGGTTGTTAAAATATGTTACTTTGACACCGATTCTAATTGCGTTCTACGCTTTTATTTCTCACCACCGCCACCTACTGCTTACAATTGATTCAGAATTGTTATGAGGTTTGGTTTGGTTTGGAGTGTTACGGTCTACTTTTTGCAACACGAGGGCTAATGAGACCGGGTCCTACAGCTTAAAGCCGATTCCGAACGGCTACGCACATCCATGCCACTGCGGGATTCGAACCCACGAACTCCGGTACCGAAGGCCAGCACCCTAACCCATCGGCCATCGTTCGGCCGAATGGTTATGAGACTCCATACCAACAGTAGAATTCGAATCCACGAACTCCAGTAGTAAACCGGAGAGTAGTGGTTATGTATTCGGCCATGTTCGGAGAGAATAAAAAAGAAAAGTTTATGAATATGAGAAAATGTCGATAACAGAAAAAACATAAATAATCACAATTTGTTATTTTTTTTTAATTTCTCCCGCACGAGATCCTTTAATCAGTATCGTGGGATGAATCCAACTCTAGTATATTTATAGAATGTGTTTAGTTATTTATCTCTTACAAATATTGCCGTTGTTTTTATCATATACGTTGAGATAACTCAAAAGGCTAAAAATTCATAAAAGAATCTCGTTGAGAAAGATATTTTGAGAATAATTATCGTGGGACAAAACAAATATTGAGCCTATGTAGCACTATTTCTTTGAAATGTGTTACCAATTTCTATAGGATGAAATAAAAGTATTTTTAAAAATGAAAAGATTACCACGAAATTACAAATTTTTAGACATATATTTAAAAAAATAACCACAACTTTAAAGTTCTTAGCGAAATTTAAAGTGATGTTAATAGATCATATTCGAAAACAAACGAGGCATTTAAATCCTTTAATCCATTCTTTATTGTTCTAAACTTTTAGAAAATACAGTTATCACTTCTTTCAACAGAATTAGTAACAACTGGAAACAGAGGAAATGATGCTTAACTGTAACATATTTTTAACAAAGTGTTTGTTTCTATGAGTATAGTTTGGTTTACACAAGAATCTTATCTCGTAAGATTTATGGTTTGAGGCTTAAATCTGTAAATGTTTTCGATACATGACCTGTCTAACTGCTGGTGAAAAATTGTAATGCTTACTTACTACGACACTTATTGCAAATATAATATTTCGGAAACTAACTGGAGCATTGCTTAATTGAATGAATGACGATTACTCAAAGTTCATTAACTGTCAAGGTACATTTCTAAAGAATACCAAAATTGAACCTTCATAAAAACTCAGGGCTTTAAAAACAATAGCTGTTTAAAACAATTTTCTAGCATAAATATTTTAAAACTATAATCTTACAGACTCCCAAATATTCGAATTTTATAGAACTTGTATTTAGGGTAATTTTTTTACGCAAAATAAAACAGGTACCCGAAGAAAAAATAATTACTATAGAAAATAAAATGGGTAGGGTAGATAGAACGGGATTTTGTTTGGGGTGCTACGGTCTACTGATTTTAGTGCGAGTTAATGAGACCGGAAACTACTGCTTAAAGCCGATTCCGAACAACGTAGAATATTCATGATAGTAGGGCGACTCAAACCCGCGAACACTGGCATCGAAGATTAACGCCCTACGTATTCGACTATTCTGCGACAGATTGAAATTAGGATGTTTATTTTGATGAAAATATTCCTCTCTAAACGTTGAATTTATAACATAAAATTTAATTTTCTTAAAACAGCTGACCCGATGCAGCCTGAATCGGAAGGGTACCAGAATTCGCGAATTCGAATCCCGCTACTGGTATGGATGTTCATAATGTTTAGAAATATACTTTAACCCCTTTATGACCAACATCTCGTTTACGCTACTCGGCGATATCACTCTTATCTGTGCACCGTAATCTACGGTTGATATTGAGAGACCAGCGTCGTGTATGCGTAATAGGAGATCGGAAAGTTTTATTTTGTTTTAAATGTTAGATTTAATTAATAGATGGCAACGGTTTTCACAACGGTCGACTCGTATACAATTTACTTGCTGGTCCTCAAGGGGTTAAGCAGTAAATATCGGTCTACTTATTTCTTATGTAGTAAAAAACTGACCAGATCTCTCCAAAACAAACTTAACTTTAAAATATCCAATCCATTTTCTCCGATACGGAGCACTTGCTTTTATTAATAGCATTCATCAAACAAAGCCGAGGGTATTCGATGACCAATTCATTGTGGAAGTACCATATCGGCTAGTTGGTTTGTTTAGAGTGCTACGATTTATTATTTTGCTACGCGAGGGCTAATGCTAACCGGACATGCTGTTTATAGCCGATTCCAAACGGCTAAAAACATTCATGCAAGCAGTGGGTTTCGAACTCGCGAACACCGATACAATGCCTTATAAATTCGACTATCATGTGAGTGCCATTTAAATAGGAGATTTTTGTTTCTTGTGAAGGAACAACAGTCAAGCCTTACGTGGGAATTCAACCCACACCTTTCAACGTGGTAGCCAACATTTTAACAACTATGTTTACCGTTCGGCATATCCAATCTAGAAAAAGTCAATAAAGTATGATTACTAATAAAAATTAGCAATTACTCTTACTAATTAAATTTTTTTCAAGTTATTATGTTGTGGTTGTTGTTGTATCTGATGTCACTTGGACGAACCAAGAACGATTGAGCCATACGCTACTCGTATTAAGACAAAGGGATGTGCATTCGTTTTAACGAGTACTGTTATGATGAAAGAACGTCTTTGCTCTAGTGGGTCTTCGTAAGCAGAGACCAAGCAGAAGACCTATAGACTTGGCCTACCATCCTCATCAAGTTATTATAGATTTTAGTGAACTCTAAGGTCAACTTTTTTATCCGTGAAAGACAAAGACCTATTTATATAAAATCTATATAAAGTGGTTTTTGAATATTCTATTAACAATTAGAATTGCACCTCTGTAACGATAGGCAGTGCCTTCATTATTCGGATGCGGAATCCGGGATTAAGGAACATACCCAAATCCTTTACGATAGGCACCAAATTGAAGACACCATATGGTCACGTGGATGAAAGTACTCAAAACACACAATAAAGAGTCAATTTTAAGAAATAACACCGTTTATTAAATGCCAAGCTAGCTAGCTCGTATTCAAACAACAACTGCCGCTCTCAGTTTTAACAGAGGCTTTTATATGGTAACAGAACATTCTAGATGTATTTTAATGAAACAGAAAATTTGCATAATTTAGACGTCTTCTTGACTACTAAACAAATCGAACATAAAATTACGGAAATAAATTTGTCCTGACTCAGGATCGAACCGGAGACCTTTCGGTTCGTATCCCACGACTTAAAACCACTGTGCCATGGAGCTCCGTAGATTTCGTTTGAAATGTGGCAATATTTGTGATCCTTGCAATTTTGTTAGATTGCGATGTTTTATTAGTTTCGAAATGAGAATATTTTAAAATTTAATTTTTAATTATTAAAATATTAAAATAATGTTTACTTATTAAAAAATTATTTAATCACATCTGCGATTTTTGAGTGATTAATGTGATATCAGCAAGTAATGTTATCATTACTAGATTTGCCTTCCTTTTAATTATTTGCAAGACTTCGCACTGTCTATTTCATAATACACCTCTAAATCGTTTACAAACTGAACGTAAATTCAACTGACTCTCTTTTAGATATGATAATATCACCAAGAGGGTGACAACTGGCTTCCTAAACTTAAAAGAATTCATCGAACTATGGCCGGATGGTTAGAGAGCTAATCTTAGGTACCGGAGTATGTGAGTTCGAATCTCTCTGGAGCATAGATGTTCGTAGCCTTTCGGAATCATCTTTTAAGCAGTAGGTACCTCGTGTTTCAAACAATACACCGTGGCACTCCAAACCAAACCAAACCTAAAAGGATTCTACCTTGCACGCCCTACTACCGGTCCAATTATAGCAGATAAGTTCTATTCTAAAAGAAATAAGATAATGAAAAATTCTTATTTGGATTAAAAATAATTGAGATTGTACTACCTACCACAGTAACTAAGTTGGTCTTACCTTTTGAGAAAATTGATATTTTCCTCCAGTCTTTGTAGACCTGTCACCATCATAATGGTTTGGAAAGCTCTACGGTCAAGAACCCATAGCAGAGAATTCGTAACGGCTAAAAAATAAAAAGTACTTGTAAATATTTTTGTAGATGATTGCTTTTTTTTTTTCAATTATACTTTTAATTAACTCTAATTTTTCAAATTTTAAAGTCGAAATTTTGGCAACTAATATTTTACAATTCGGCTTTTAAGTGTTTACATTTACAAACATTTGTTATAAAGTAAATATATTTTCTTAGGTATATGTGGCAGAATAGGGCAGAAGGACAAGATAGCCCCTTAACTCTTAATTTGACAAGATATTTTTTGAAATATTTTTTAATTTCTGTTATTTTCCCATGTCTGTATAGACATTAGGATCTGTGTAAAATCCCTCTGGATCTCCGTAATAGAAATATATTTTAAAGTTTTTGTTATATATTTAAGCAGTATAGAAGTTTTCATAAACCCGCCAGATTTTATTTATTTGATTGTTCGTTGTAGCGGACTTAGCCAAATTAAGGGTTAACTTACACCATTACTTCCAATGCGGGGCACATGCTTTTAATGCATTTGATTCTACTTGACTTCAGACATTTGTTGGACATTTTATGAGGGGAGCACCATATAGGTGGTGAACATTCCCTAGGACAACGCAAACAAACTATAAATAATACAGAAGCAGCGTCTAAGCAGAAGTCAGTAAAGTGATCTAAAACATTACACAGAGATATTTATCTATACAAATAAATAAGCATTTTTATACTCCCCTTCCTTTTACATCACTTTTCATCGAGAAGAATTCCAGGTCATGTGATAAACACTTCCGTTACAAAATTACGTTAAATAGTTTTACTAACGAAAGTGGGCTTAAAAATGGCATATAATTAAAAAAAAAAATCTATAATTTTAGAATTTTGAAAGAGAAACTTAGTTTGGAGAACAACGGTCTACTTTTTTTGATACACAAGGGCTTATGAAATCGGGATATTAAAGCCGACTACGATCATCCACGATAACAGTGGGATTCGAGTTCGCGAATTTCAATACCACACAGAATCGTTCTACTTTTGGTTTATAGTTTGGTTTTGGTATGGAGGGCTACGGTCTTCTCTTTTGCAACACGAGGGCTAATGAGACCGGGACCTACAGCTTAAAGCCGATTCCGAACGGCTACGAACATCCATGCCACAGTGGTATTCGGACCCATGAACTTCGGTCCCAAAGGCCAGCACCCTAACCTAATCGGCCATCGTTCGGAAAATCGTTCTACTTATTCTGCCTCTTTTGAACGAGGCGATTGCTTACTTGCAGTTATGAGTTGTTGTGACACCGAATTACTGAAGTTTAAAAAGGACATTCCACTTTTCCTTAGTTGTATACATTATTGACGTCCCTGTAGTGTTTGGATTTCAGTTCTGTTTTAAAATCTTTGTCGATATTGTAAATAGATGGCGTTGTCTGTCAGCAGCGTAATGTGTATTGAAAGAAGCATTAGTCTGTGCGGAGATTCGAGAGAATACTCATCTGCCGCGTAGGGCAGTTCATTAGTTTAGTAAACTTTTGTTCTTGTTTGTCTAAGATTTTACACTCTTACAAACCAGTCTCGACAGTTGTTACAATAACAATATTAATATGTTAATGCTATATGCTATTGAGATTTAAAGTAGATACAGTTTGTCGGAAAGCTTCATGAGTCTACGGGTTAGATTATATTTATCTTTAATTTATACCCACAATCGTTTTATTTATAGCAGTAATAATATTATTAATTCTCATGCGAATAAATTATTAAACTATATTTGTGTTTAATATTGTATATTGATTGCGAAATGGTAGATTTCAAGAAAAAAATCCGACCTCTGTGTTCTTATTGTTCTTATTGTCACGGGATATTTAAACTTTTAGACTTTTAGTATGTTGTTGCATAATGATATTCAACAAATACGTATTTGCATAGCTATAATTCAGAATGTGAAAGGATACTTTAAACTCTCCTTCAATTCCGACCATAAATGTATATGTTATTTTTGTTTCGGATGCTACTTTGTCAAACCAATCACGATTCAGTCATATGCTACTCATTAAGGCAGAGGGGGTGCCTTTCGTTGTAACGAGCACAGCTAGGATGAAAGTAAGACTTATGCTCAAGTGGGTCCTCGTCATTTAGAAGCAGAGACAAAGCAGATGACCCACGGGCTTGACTTCCCAAAGGTATTGATTTATGTAGCCTCCACACTATGGTCATCGCATCCTGAGGGTGACATTGGAAGATGGCTTACGGGTTTCATCCATACACTGGGCCATTAATGAGCTGAGCGCTTGGATTCGACAGTAGGGTCTACTGTGCACTTTAAATGTGCATCTGGCTGCCTTTGATCTTTGGAGACACAAAAAACATTCGGATCAGAATCATCCCTGAATTCAATATTCGATATGTCAGTCCATTTTTAAGCGAACAGGCTCGGAGTAACGGTTTTTTCCCCCTCTTGGGTTCAGAAACGGGTTAAACAGAAACAGGATCCCGAGCGACCTTTTATGATTTTCATAGACGATTTCGAAATATTCAAATAAAAACTGTCGACAAGAAAAAAAAAATAAGGACTTTAGGGGGAAAATTAAGCACTCTTTAAGCACTTTTTAAGGCCTTAAAAACGTGTTTCGAAATTAAGCAGTTTTTAAGCACTTTTAAGCACCGTACGAACCTTGGTTACCATTAATTTTTAGAGGAATGAAATTGCAGTTAAAATATCTCGCATTTACTAAGTATTGCTAATTCTACTACATTACATAAAGATTTGTTGTTTTTGCAATGCCACTTGGACTAGCCAAACTCTTGGGACAGAGGCCACATGAATAAAGGCGAAAGGGTGAGCCTTTCGTTTAATGAGCCCCACTAGAGTAAAAAAAAACGCCTTTGTTCAAGTGGATCAAGTTATATGTGGCATAATAGCAATTAAAATATTGAATACGCACTCATATTATTGTTGTTGTTGTCTTATGTCACTTGGTCAAACCAAACACAATATGAGCCGGAAGCTACTCGATTTAAGTCAAAAAGGTGCGCCTTTCGTTTCAACAAGCACCTCAAGGGTGAAAGTACGACTTATGCTCCAGTAGGTCTTTGTAATTTCGAGGCAGAACCAAGCAGAAGACCCATAGACTTGGCCTGCCAGTCCCAGAGGTATTCATTGAAAACTTGGAGGACATTGAGACCACGAACCTATTTTACGTGCCCCAGTCACCTTCAACTAACACGGCGGATCTTAGCCGGCTCGGGTTCCGAACCCGCAACCTCTCAGTTACGTGATCTTTGCCTTTGCCAACTTAGTTACCGCGGCTTTGTATATTATTGTTGATTTATTTGCTACATTAATAATACTAATTTGAATTTTTTTACTAACCTTTTACAGTTGCAGTTCTTGTGCAGTTGTACAAGATTGCCAGTTCACCAAACGCTTTTCCAGGTCCCATGCGGCCGAGTATTTTCTCACCTTTCCTTACTTCGAGCTCGCCTTCTACAAGAAAAAGTACAAAACATATGTAAAAGGATATAATTTATCAACTAGCTGTGAGTTTCAAACCTCATAATTCTGAACTTAAAAATTCGTGTTTTGACAGGTTATGTCTGCCATGGAGAGAAATCTTGTTATAATAGCTTAAACAGACCACCAGAGTTAGGGCTTGCCTTTTTACTTAAATACTAATAAAAAATATTTAAATAGTAAATCCTATACATTTTGTTCAAATGCTAGTGAAAATCCTGAGGGTGAAACTTGGAAATTTTATATAACTATTTGTATAGTCAAAGCAAGATAAAAAGCGTTTTTGACTTCGCGAGTTGGTGATCACTAACAGGTTATCACAAATAGAAGAAAAGAAAGAAAACTAGCTATGAGGCAAGAAAGGGTGAAATTTAAGTATGGATGAGAAAAAAAATATTATAGAATTTAGGTATGATAAAAATTATTTCGCACTCATTCACGCACTATATATATATATATATATATATATATATATATATATATATATATTATATATATATGAAATGGGTGTTTTTTACCCCCTACAAACTTAGAGTTCTATCCATGTTGGACAAAGAACAATCATTTGGCCATGAAAGAAAACAACAAAATTTGAAATTTAAACTGTTGAGTTGATTGACACATTACGTCTTTGGCAAAATTTTGTACATTTGCTTATATAGTGCATGAGGAAGAAAGGAAGCTAACCAATCAAAAGTGTTCAGATTATACCGAGTGGGGACGCTAGCATCCGAAACTAAGTTATGTAAAGTAGTTATATAAGATTGTTTGAGCTAAGCGAAAATTAAATTCTTATTCTCGTGGTCGCCAAAAGTAACCAGAATTAAAAAAGAAACAAAGGCTTTCGCAAAAGGTTTTCATTCTAGGTATAGATTATGGTTTAGTTTACAGAGCAAAGGTCTACTTTTTTGCAACACGAGCGCTGACACCGGGACCTACTGCTTAATGCTGATTCAGAACAACTACGAATACCCATGCCACAGTGGGGTTCGAATTCACGAAATCTGGTACCGAAGATCAAGACCCTAATCATTCGGCATTTTAGGTATAGAACCGTAAGAAATTTATTTTAGAATGTAATTATAAATTAAGTTGGTTAGTTTTATTTAAATATTACACATACAAAAGCAATGAACTTTAATCTTTAGGATCTGCCATAGAGTCAGACCATTTTTTTAAAGGAAGTTAACACATTTTAAAAGTTATTATTTTAAAAATATATATCAAATAGAAATAAAAATTCTTATATCAGTGGAATGAGATGCAGTCTGTGCTATATATGAACTGCGAGCTTATGCCTTATTTAAAAGAGTATTTTTAGTGAAAAGTGCCTTGAAAATAAATAAAAGTATACTAGAGAAAATTCATTTTGTTAATATGGATAAAAATATATTTGATCATTTTAGTTCTGTAGAATCTGAAGAAAGACCCATTGCTTATAATGTATGTAAGAAATCATTTTCATAGAAATGTCAGCTATTCTAACTTATTTGAGTGCAAACATGTTTATAAATTTAAGGCAAACTATCGAGTTCTCAGAGTGTGCACTCGTTCTGAAATTTTTGAAAAAAATTAAATATGTTATAAAATGATTATTTGTCCTGAAAATTCATTGATTTTCATCCATTGGGACAGATCGTTACATTTTGCCTTTCTGATATAAAAAAAAGGTTAAAATTATGTTGATTGAATGAATGTGGGTATGAAATTATTTAGTAGTATTTAAAAATTTTCAGTGAAAGCTTTCTGTGTTCATATATCATTTTTATTATTTTTTGAGTTGTTTTTAAAATCAATTGTGTGTAGGTGTACACTGGATGTTTCTCACCTGCCGACACGTAGAGGTGCCTTCCGGGCTCCCCTTCCCTGATAACGAGGGATCCGGCGGGCACTTCTTTGGAATACATGCAGTCCACGATCTCTTTCACTTGGGAGGCGGTCACGAGGTGCTGCAAGAAGTCGTTGCTCAGGATGGCATCTTTGATCAGCTGTTTCCACCTAAACAAACAGAGAAAATATGCAAAATCAGTATGGAAATACGTGATAATTAAGCACACGGAAAAAAATAAATTCAATTCATGCTAACTCGTTCTTTGGCTAATACAGCCATAAAGAAACTAATTAGACTTGCTAAGTGGTAAGGAGAATATATTCGTTATAAATTTCCGTCAAACTCCTAGCTCCGTAACCCGGCGTCTGTCGGACTATCTCGAATAATGCATCATTCCCTGGTTGAAAATAAGAATGGGAATTAAGTGTTAAATGCTCAACATTCTGTTCTAAACAGTAACAAGGATAAGTTTCAGAGGGAAATCTCCAAAGAGACGGAGGACGCTGTGAAATGCTACATTTATAATGGCTGAAATTTTTAAGCAGGAAATGCAATATTCCTCAACGGTAACTGAGGTAATTCTTAATGAAGAAAAATTAACAAAATGTATAAACTTAACATTCATAACTAAAGTAGTATGAATGGTATAAATTTCTATTGTAATTATTTCATCACTATATTTTAACAACACTTCATTAGTCCCAAAAATGGGAAATAATCGAAAGAAGCCATTTACATCCCGAAATTACAATTAGTTAAAAAGATTTAAATTAAAAACTGACAGAAAACTGTTTACTTGTGGCACATTTATTTCTATTATTGAGTTGGATTCAAAAATAACCGTCCTTTCACGGTTGGCATCATTATCGCCAGATATTTTTTAATACGACTTATTGGAAAGTATGACGCCACTCATTTAGTTTTGGCCAAAAATATATGCAAATTTTTTATTCTCAATGGTTGTTGAACCTATAAAAAGGAATGTAAATCACTAACATAAAAATCACTAGGGTTAGTCTGTGTTTGTCTTTTTCTTTACTCAAGTGTGCTGCAAGTTGCAGAGTGTGTATATATATATATATATATATATATATATATATATATATATATATATATATATATATATATATATATATATATGTAAGGAAAATTCTCAGGGGTTTTCAAAACTTAAATCAAGGGTAAAAATTGCCGCGTCTTTTTACATTCCCCTTTTTAACCCCTAACCTAAATTGACCACTGGGGCTACAGGTTACGCCCTCAGAGAAGGGGCCTGGCCAATTATAAACCTACATGGCCCTAGCGGACAATTTAGAAAATTTCCAAATAAAAAGGAGATACACGCTAGTGGAGACAGATTTTTCTAGAGATTTTTTCCCACAGATGTTGACCCAGGTGTTAAGTGTCTTGTACATAGAATTTCATGCTAGCTGACCCTTCAGTTTGTCCCTATGATGAAGTGGTAACCCGTCCTCCAAAGTTATCTTAATAAAGGTCTTTAGCTGAAACGGTATCATTTTTATGGCCATGACTGCAACCCCCCATCGAGAAGTCAGTCTCATTACAGATATATATATATATATATATATATATATATATATATATATATATATATATATATATATGTGTGTGTGTGTGTGTGTGTGTGTGTGTGTGTGTGTGTGTGTGATAAAAGATGTGCCGTTTATTAAACTAAGTTTTATTTATTCTACGTCTGCTTCGTCATTTCTGTACATTCAGCCAACACGATTCGTTTTAAGATACAACAGTTATCGTTTATTTTGCCATACTTTATATTAGTTGAAAATGTTTGAGCTTCTGTATTTCGTGTCTAAAATGCGGTAATTTTTGATATTTTTGTCAATAATTTGTAATATTCTCAAAATAATTCTTTTGAAACCTTCATTTGATGTATAAAATTTCAAAACTTTTCGTATTTATTAGAAAAAATATGAGTATTAGAGTTAAAAACATATCCTTATAAATGGTTAGAAATATTTTGTATGAATCCTAGAAATAGAATTTCAAAATATTTAACTTTAATGTAAACGTTTAACTGTTTTGAAATTATTTTGGGATGAGAAATGAATTAGACATATATCTCTCTACTAACACATTGTGTGCGGGTACATTTCGCAGCGGAATTGTACCGAAAGCGAGCGTTTTGCGCGTCAATTTTGTTATTCAGTTAAATCTCAATAGATCGAAAATTATTTCATTTTTTAACCGACTTTTCGTATTTTATATTGAAATATATAAACAAATATATAAATAGAAATATATAAATAACAACCATAAGATTTTTGTAAACAAAAAATATATTTGTTAATGGATAAATTTACAATAGTATCGTAAATATGAAAAATCAAATAGAAATAGTAGTATATAGTTTTTGTTTTTTCGAATTATGTTATATATAAATATTTTTACATTATAAAAAAATGAAAATAGCAATCATAAAACTAATAATGTAAAGACTAGTTTTTATTTGTCTCAATTTTTACAGAATCTATGTCGTAGAAAAGAACACTCGGCTTCGTTTTCCTGTATATACCGTTATTTTTATACCCACAAACAAACCATGTTGTTACACTAACCCGTACTAGTACGTGACCTGCGCTCAAGTATCAATCGTCAGAAAACGTACTAGTACGTGTCCCGCATACAATGTGCTAATGGAAAAAATTGGTTATTTTTAAAGAGCTGAAATTCTCATTTTGTATTTGTATTGTTAAAAATATTATCTAAATATTTTGAAAGGGAATCTTCAGTTTTTTCTCCCTACCATTTGTTTTATCCAGCTATTTTGTAAGCAGAATTTTTCCACCACATTCCTATTTTCCTGCATTTCATTCACTAAAAATTCGCTTTACACTGATCTCTTTGTATACAAACACGCACGTACGCATGGTAGTTTTATAATAAATGTCTTTGAGAGCATGTTTCATACTTTTCTTCTTTTTTATCACTATTTTTAAACTTTGCGATAAACGGTGCTTGGATGTAAACAACTTCTTTCAGTTATCTGCTCATCCATCTTGATTCGGAAGTAAATTGTGTTGGATCTCTGCTCCAGCCGCAGTTCATTAAACCAGGACCATCATTTCGTATTCAAATGCCACTTGCAATGGAACCGAGATTTGGATAAAGCTTTGTTATTCCACTTCTAACAAACGGACGATTCTTACAGTGTCTGGCCGAACGCCAGTCTTACCTCTACTAAGAACACTTTTTTTTTCTCAATTTCTGGGAATGGTATTCAATTAGAAGTCCGATTCAGCTATAGTACTTGGAAATAAAGTTTTGGGAATTTATTTGCAGGAAGAAAGCTATTTAAAAGTACGCTTCTTAAATGGCACAGAGAAGGATATATCCCATTTTAAATATTTCTTACTGTGTAATTATTATTACATAATTTGGTACTTGAATCAGGGGCGTACATAACGGTGGGTTAGGGATTTACACCCCCCTCTTTGAGCTCAGACAAAATGGCAAAAATAAAAATTTTAGTAGAAATTATGCGGGCTATTACTTTTTAGAATTATGAACCCCGACCCCTTGAAAAAATTCTGCTTGCACACACACTCACACACACATTTAAAAGTTATATCAGAGTTTCTAAACTTTTAATGTATTCAAATATCACAAAACGAATTGATAGTTTTTTTTACCCTTTGCCTGTCTTGTATGTCAAATATCATATGTACATCTTATGTTTTATATGCTTTTACACAACGTCTGATACACAATGAACTATATATTAAGTGGAAAATAATTTGGTGTAGCGTCTAAAATTTAATTATATTTCCCGTTAGACTATTAAACTTAAAAAGTGTTATCTTTTTTTTCTCAATGTAGCAGGCAGAAAATTCTGCTTGTGCAACTGACTTGAACAGATGATAAAGACTTATGATAAATGTATTGCTAACATAATGAAATGTAATATTTATACCTTTTACTAATTTAATATTCTTGTATATTATGTTTTCTGAAGTTTATCCATTAGCTTTTCGACCCAAAATTGCAATTGTTTTTATCAATTTAAAAATCTACATATCCTAGGTTTAGATAACAGTTTTAATTTTGTTTTTCCGATCATTCTAATAGAAGTTACAGTGATTTTATTAGAGGTCTACGTTCTAGATTGAAACCAAAAGTAACATCCACTTCCTGCGTTTTTTTATTGTTTACATTGTTTGTTAAGTTTCTATTATATAAGCTACTTTTAAATGTAGTCGCTCTATTTTACATAGTTTTATTAACAGTTTTAGAAACAGATTTATTTGAATCTGAAAATGTGATACGCTAGTAACGAATTGAAAATTATGTAAATTGATGAATTTATTTTTACCGTGAAATATCTAAAGGTTTAACTAAAATTTCAGAAATTATGGCTGTAAATTTAATATTACCATAAACGCAACTTACTTTAATGTTTTTTCCCCCCCCTCCCCGTCGAACGATGGCCGATTGGTTAGGGTGCTGGCCTTCGGTACCGGAGTTCCTGGGTTCGAGTCTCACAGTAGCATGTGTGATGAGGCGATTTAGATCTGATATATAATTTGTTTCATTCACAAAAGAAGTAAAGTGTTCGGGATCTAAATCTGACCTCATCACATCGTTAGAGATAGAGGACCATAATTTAACGGATTATTGTAGTCTTGTACGGGGGTCTGATTCCAGTCCCAGATAAGAATCCTGTCTCTGTACTTGACATTAAATAAGAATGTACCTTTGTGGAGTATTTATGAGTCCCTAAGGGACAGGGCCCAATTAGAGGTGACTCACGTTGGTGGTCTCAGGGCGGGGTTTGCTGAGACCAATGACTTTCTGGCAACTATCCCGATTGGGAGTCAAGAAGAAGGAGGGGACTAAGTTTGAATTGGATGAGAAGGCCCCAGAGAATTGCAGAAAAAGGCCCCAGAGAGTTGGAGTAGAAGGCCCAAGTGAGTTGGATCGGAAGGCCCCACAGAATTGGATGAGAAGGCCCCAGAGAGTTTGGATAGAAGGTCCCAGAACGAGAGTTGGATGAGAAGGACCCAGAGAGTTTGGTTCGGAGGTCCCAGAATAGAAGTTCGTTTCGGAGGTCCAAAAAGGAAGTTGCTCGATATTCCAGCCAAGTCCGCCAGAAAGTTTCCTGCGCAAAATAGTACGGCCGCACCACAGAGACTCAGGAAAAAGCCCCAGATCCACGGTTGTTATAAAGATTCCCTCTCATATCCTTCAACCAGAAGTGTTCCGGGCCCAACACTTTATACCCACAAAGGTACCGATTTTTTTTGCATTACATTTTGAAATCGAGATTAGGTCCTCTCTCTATACTTACAAAGATTTTTTCTAAGTGTATATAAAATTTGTCAGAAGTAATTTGAATAGTTTGACTAAGCTTAATTATTGACTTATTGTTTTTTTTTGTAAATAGATGTATAAATATTTTTATAATAAATCTACTTTTTTTATATATCAAGCTAGTCTCAGTTGCTATTATTTTAGAGGTTAGTTGATTCTTCATATTTATGTCTGTAGTTGCTCAGAACCTGTGGTTATTAAATTGTAGTAAAACAAATATTTAACACAACGCAATTTAAAATAAATTCCACTATACATTTTATCACAGGTTGTTAATAAATATATAACGAGGACTACACGACAGCATGGATGTTCGTAGCCATTCGGAATCGGCTTAAAGCTGTAGGCCCCGGTCTCACTAGCCCTCGTGTTGCAAAAAGTAGACCGTAGCATACCAAACCAAACTTATTTTTTACTTATCTTTGCTTCTCTGGCGGTTCCAGGACCACATGTGGCCCATCAGTAAAAGAAATTACCAAAATTTACAATTGGGACAATTACTGCATTTACTATAGTAAATATAATATTACTTCTGATTTTACAGAATCATTACAACTATGTATACATTTATGAAATTTTACGTTTTCTATAGTTAATTTATGAATACCACTAAAATATTTAATACTAATGTATGGTTTTCGTGTTTCACCTTAAATAAGATAAATTTTCTATGAGACCCACGCAGCGTTTTGGATTGCCTAGGTCCTGTATAACGCATTGCTCAATCTAGATTTGGTTTGGAGAACTACTATCTTCTGTTTTGCAAACGAGGGCTAATGAGACCGGGACCTACTGTTAAAGCCGATTCCGAACGGCTACGAACATCCATGCCATCCATGTCACTCTGGTTCCGAAGAGCAACGCTCGAACATTCGGCCATCGTTCGGCTGCTCAATTTAGAAGACAACAGTCTAGAAGATTACAATCTAGATGATTACTCTATTACTTCCACAGATAACTGAGTATAAAAATAAAATTTTAGGAAAAACAGTTTTGTTCAATATACTTCCATTTTTCAACCATACTAAACTTAAAGTTTCAATCAGAGTTAAAATAACTTTCTATTTTATGCAAAATATAATTAAAAATTCAATACAGTTTAGAAAACTGCAAAATTATTTACTGTAATTCTAGTAATTATGTTTTCCCCAAGTTGAAACTATTGTAACTTTTTTATACAATTTTCTTTGAATTTCTCAAACAGATAAAAAAAATACCATGCTTAATATATGTTTTTCTTGTTTATCATAATAAGACTTAAATTTTAAAATCTTACGGACTAATAAAAGATGTTACATGGAGGATATTTAACACATTGTATGCGGGACACGTACTAGTACGTTTTCTGACGATTGATACTTGAGCGCGGGTCACTTGCAACAACGTGGTTTGTTTGTGGGTACAAAAATAACGGTATATACAGGAAAACGAAGCCGAATGTTCGTGTCTACTACATAGATTCTGGAAAAATTTAGACAAATAAAACTAGTTTTTACATTATTAGTTTTATGATTGCTCTTTTCATTTTTTAATAATGTAAAAATGTTTATATATAACATAATTCGAAAAAATTAAAACTATATACTACTATTTATATTTGATTTTTCATATTTAAGGTATTATTATAAATGTATCCACTAAAAAATATATTTTTTGTTTGCAAAAATCTCATGGTTGTTATCTATATATTTCTATTTATATATATAGTTTATATATTTTAATATAAAATACGAAAAGTTGGTTAAAAAATGAAATAATTTTCGATCTATTGAGATTTAACTGAATGACTAAATTGACGCGCAAAACGCCCGCTCTTGGTACAATTCCGTTGCAAAATGTACCCTCACACAATATGTTAAATGTTTTAAGTATCGTACGAACCTTGTATGCAGTACAGGAATGAAGTAACTAAAAAATTTGAAATTCAAGGATTTAAGATTTAGTATTAAACAGTGAATTTTTTATATTCTGTGTAGAGAGCAGTTAAGGGTCACATATTCAATTCAACTCAATTCTTATCTCCATTCAGTTATTAAGGACACGTCCATTGCGTGTTAATACATTTTAAAGTAAAAATATTGAGCTACTTTTTCTTAAGTTAAATGAAAGAAGCTAAAGATATATTTGTACCTGAAATCCTTTTCATGTTTTTCTAAGTTATAATCGGTGGTTCCTTTGATGGTGGAATGGGTTGCGCTTTCACCAGATACACCTTGCTTCTTAGCGCCAGGACCTGAGCTCGGAGAAAGGCAGGGTCCTGAATGGCCACCACGTGGAACTGCGAAAGGAACCAGATCTGGATGCGCAACATCCTGAGAAGTGATTTCTAGAACGGACTGAAAAGAGGAAAAAAATATTACATATATGTACACACACACGCATACACATATATCTCTGTGTGTGTGTAAAATAAAAATAAAAGAAATCTGCAAAATATGAAAATTTCGTATAAAACCCTGAATATGGCTTTTTAAGGAACACACTATCATGTAATCTGATACATGAAAAGGAAAACCAAAGTAAATTTACTGCCAAAAACGCTCATTACGGCCTCAGGATAATCTTGCGGGGATTCAACTATATAATCAAGGGGGGAAACAGCACTTGCCTCTGAATTTCCTCCTTTAAACCCTACTCTAAACTAACCACTGGGACTACAATTCACGCTTTCATCCAAAAGGTCTAACCAATTAAAGCTTTATAGTACCATAGCGGCCAATTTAAGAAATTTTGAACAAAGAGGTAATACGCGTTGTCGGAGTCAGATTTTTCAGAGATTTTTCAATGACTTTTAAGAGGATTTTTCAACGATTTTTAGAGAATTTTTGAGCAATCGGTGATTTTTCATATTTTTAAATTGTCAAGGATATCTACCTTTATGGGACCTATGATTCAAGAAGAGCAATTTACTTTTTACTTAAACGATGGCAATTTGGTCAAACGAACTGAGTACTTTTCAGAAACATGTTGTTATAGTTAGGATTGGTTGACGGTCTACTTCTTGGATACTCTAGGGCTAATGAGACCAGGACCTACTGTTTAAAATCGATTCGTTTTGTTAGTAATCGAGGATCTTTATTATATTATATTTTACTTTTTATATTTATCTGTTACTGATAATAAATAAAGCTATTAGTGTTCTTGTTAGGAAATGAAAAGTGTAGGAAGACAATTTTAATTTAAATTTTTGAGGTTTTGTTTTAATATTTATTAATGGTATATATACTTATATACTTATATATATATATATATATATATATCTGTAAAAAGTTTTTTACATTTTTTATGATACCATATTATAATTTTTGATGCATTCATATTATTTTTTGTGCCAGTTTTTCATATAATATGGCCCATAATCCTATTGTAACCTTCAGAAGGTTCATTAAACTTTGTTAAAATGGGTGATATCCTACTTATGCGACTTTTATCGTCTATCCTCCCCCCAGAATCGTATAAGAAAGAAGTCACTGTGTGTTACATACATACATAACTTTATAATACTTTTATATAAAAAATGTATGCAAAGCCTCCTAGCATTTTGTTTATTTTCTTTCTGCAAAGCCCAGACGCGTGTGGAGACGTCTAAACCTTAAGCTATAACATCTCCTAAAATAAATCCTGCAATCACCCTTTCTCAACCTGTGATAACAGCATTTTAAAGCTACAGGATGAATCTCATAATCTTCGTTTTGACGTTCGTTCCTGTTCAGCATGTTATCAGCTTTAAAGCACTGGACAGAGGATCATTGAGTGGAGTTGCTTTTTTAAGACTCGGATGTCCGGAGGAAGTAGAGGCCATTTTTGCATAGAAATTGTTTGTCGAACAGGGCGGAACCGTACACGCGAGCCTATACCATGAGATCTACGTCACATTTAGAGTCTGTCGATAAAGGCATTTTGGAAAGAGTTTTATAGTCTCTGCTGTCATTGACATTACACAGTTGTCCAGGTCAGGTCATGATTAACATCAAGGTCATCGAACTTGAAAGCTTCATTCTGTCACAGACATTTTCTTTGGTTCACCATTTGAGAAATTTTTTTTCAAACAAAATATTTATTTAATTGAGTTGTATTATGTCTATGCACATAAATGTATGTATGCATGCATATGCATCTAATAATTCTTGTCGTACCATTCTTCAAGTCACAGTTTAAATGTTGTCGTTGATTTATAGAGTAACAACAATTTAGAATTAATTTATTACTTAAACTAATTTATAAATATGAAAGTTTGGTTTAGTTTGGTTAGGAGTGCTACGGTCTACTATTTTGCAACACAAGGGCTAATGAGACCAGGACCTACAGCTTAAAGCCGATTCCGAACGGCTACGAACATCCATGCCACAGTAGGATTCGAATCCACGAACTCCGGTACCGAAGGCCAGCCCCCTAACCAATCTATAAATATGAAGGAAAATAATACAAATGTATTGGATATAGCTGCTAGGTTAGGGGGCATTTCTATGGAGTCAAGGATAAGGTTTATAAGGGGGGGGAGGTCCGAGGGATTGAACCCTTTTCCAAAATATTTTCAACGTATTTATTACAAGATTTTTTGTAAAACTTATTAAAAAGTCATGCATTAATACATAAAAGAAAACGTAGTTATCTTGGGGGAAACCGATAAAAACTTTTTGATTATAGAGCAGAGATGGGCCAACTCGGGCCTGAGGACAGAATTTTAAGTTGACGATCTAAGGCAAAGTAAAAGAAATATATATTTATATATTATATATCCATATCCTTTTCTACTTTGCTTAAATATTGTATCCCAAATTTATTTATCTCACGCAGAGAGATCAGTGGTATAGTTGCTTCTTATATGTGAACAAGTGTTTTCAACTTAGAAAGAACATTAGAAAGAATAATTTCAGAAGTGACTGACATATGAAGATTTAGCATCGTTCCTTAACATCAGTACATCTCACTTCGAACTTCGATATAAGGAACTTTTAAAAATGAAATCGCAATTTCATTCATCTCATTAACGCAATTAAAAAACTATCGATTTGTTTTATGATATTTGCATTAAAATTATAAAAACGCTGATATAGCTTTTAAAGATATATAATGCGTGTGTGTGTGTATGTATGTATGTATAAATATGGAGATGAATTTTGATATCCAATGCTTGATTCCAAGTTTTTTTCGACTTGTAAAAAAATTATCGTGGATACATTTTCCAGTCACAGCCGACAGTGACGTACAGCAGATCTTAGAGTGTGCTTTAAATCACTGCTGTCTCTTGATAGTCACCTGTACATTTTTAAAAAGTTCTTTCGATCCCGAACATCCCGCATTGTTTTAGCACTAAAGATTGAGACTAGGCAGAGCAGTGACCTCATTTTGACGTGTCAGTAATATTTAGTTGCTATTTTCAAACAGTGTTTCTTCTTTTAGCTAAAAATAAAAACCTTCGACAGTGAGCAATTAAAGATGCAGTATGAAGGCATTTTGTAAATTCTTGATTATTTTGAACTTTCATTAAAGGTAGTAGCATTTGAATTTGGTTTTAATGTCCAACTTAACACAGTGTATGCGGGACACGTACTAGTACGTTTTCTGTCGATTGATACTTATATATATATATATATATATATATATATATATATATATATATATATATATATATATATATATATATATATATATAATATATATATATATATGTATATATATATAAAACGCGGGTCACGTACCTGTACGGGTTAGTGTAACAACATGGTTTGTTTGTGGGTACAAAAATAACGGTATATACAGGAAAAAGAAGCCGAATATTCTTGTCTACTACATAGATTCTGGAAAAATTGAGACCAATAAAAAGTAGTTTTTACATCAGTCGATGCGGAACCACAGAACGGGAAGGTCGATTAAAAATATCAATTTTGTTTTAATAAACTTTTTATTTATCCTTGCGAAAATGATTTTATATATATATATATTATATATATATATATATTATATATATATTAAATATATATATATATATTATATATATATATATATTTGTTTATATATTTCAATATAAAATACGAAGAGTTGGTTAAAAAATTAAAAAATTTTCGATTTATTGAGATTTAACTGATTAACTAAATTTACGCGCTTCCGGTACAATTACGCTGCGAAATGTACCCACACACAATGTGTTAATAATTAATTGATCGTTTTAAAAGTTACGGGTTTAATAATGCACTTAAAAATATAGCGTTGATATAGCAGTTTAAGAGAGCCGTGGTAACTCATTCGGTGTAGACATCGATCTCATAACCAGAGGAAGATGACTTCGAGGCTCTAGCTGACCAAAAAATCCATTGTGTTCATTAATAGCGGCTGGGGTACCTGAAAAAGAGGTTCGGGTTCGCAATGTTCTCTAAGTTCCCAAACCATACATCTGGAAGTGATAGACCAAGCCCGAGGGTCTTCTGCTTGGTACCTGCTTCTAAAATATGAAGTTTCACTTTTTTGTGGTGTCCTAGGTAGTAATGTTGCTTGCCTATATGGTGCTCCGTTAATAAAAATGGCGAACAAATATCTGCGGCGGTAGCTCAGTTGGCAAAGGCAGCAATCTCATAACTGAGAGGTTGCGGGTTCGGAACCCGAGCCGGCCTAAGATTCGCCGTGTTCGTTAAAGGTGACTGGGGCACGTAAAATAGGTTTGTGGTCACAATGCCCTCCAAGTTTTCAATTAATATCTCTGGGGGTGGCAAGCCAAGCCTATTGGTCTTCTGCTTGGTCCTTGCTTCAAAATTACAAGGACCTACTTGAGCGAAATCGTTCTTTCATCTTAATGGTGATCGTTAAAACGAAAGGCGCACTCCTTGGTCTTAATACGGAGCCCGCAGGCTCAATTGTGCTTGGTTTGTCCAAATGGCATAAGAAACAACAACAACAGTGTTGAATTCTATAAAACCAAGTGCCTCCGCATTGAAACTAATAATTATAATAATAATTATAGTTTGATACATGTTATTATGGAAAGGAGATAGCTAATCTGATAAACATATATTTTAATCATTGAAAAGAATACAGTTTGAATTTCGCCAACTTTTACTTATTTAATGAGATTAATAAATTATTTCCTTAATTAGTCTACTTTGCAACCTCTGTATTATTAAATTTATATGCTAATGAAAGTGAAGTCAGCTATTATGTCAGTTGTCTGTATTATGCCTTGCCCATCTAGAATTCCTAGGACTTATCATGAAAAGATGATTGCCATTGCCTCGAGAGGTTGGACTTCAAGATTCCTCATAATTTAGAAGCAAGACCTCCAACCCCGAAGATATTGTTTAATACTGGAGGACATTTGCAATACGTACAAATTTTATGTTCCCCAGCGGCTGTCAGAGTTCACGATGGACTCGTACCCACAATCTTCCGGCTATAAGCCCGACGCCTTTGCCTACTAAACTACGGCAATTCAAAAGAGTGAATTAGACCGAAAAATAAATATCGAGAATTATTCCAGTACATGAAAGCGAAAATATAAAAAGAAAGAGTAACAACCTCCGAAAAAAGCATTGTGATGCAAAAACGGAAATATATCGCTTCATAAAAATGCATATTTAGCCAAATAATGTAATAAGTGATTTTGTAATATGTAAGCTTCCAATTTAACTACTTATCAAGTCTAATTTACTGAAACACTGTACATGAACAAAACAATTTTATTTCACAATTTAGCTTTATTAATTTAAAAAAAGGTATTTATATGAATAAAACCAAAATAAAATAAAATAAAATAAGCTTAGCTAAATATGCGTGGTTACATTGTAATGAAATTAAGGAAAAAACATTAATGCCAATATTCACATAAAAATATTTTTTCTTGTCCCGTAATATTACGTTACAAGCAAAACAATGCGTAGAAACCGGTAATAATACGTTTAAGTTTGTAAGTGGTTAATGTTCATGAAATTTTGATATTGATTTTGTTTAATTAAGTCATTTCTGGATCACCTGAAGAAAATGGGAAACATTTCTTATACTTATCAGAATCTCAAACTACAGATAAAAATTAATTTTCTATTCTTCTCGATTTTGGTTTGAGGACTGCGGTATACTGTTTTTACTACACGAGAGATAATAAGACCGAGACCTGCTGCTTAAACATGATTACGGACGGCTACAAACATCCATGCCATCAGCGGGATTCAAACTCGCGAACTCCGCTACCGAAGAGTAGCTCTCTACCATTCGACCATCGTTCGGTACCACGAATTAGGAAAAACAGGTTTATAATGTATTAACTGATTTTTGGTTTTATACGAACATATTCTTGGTTAAATAAATAGTGCGGTTTAAAGACTGATAAAACATTTTGGTACAGGTTTTAACCATGAAACCTTTTCCATCTGTTTATCATTTAATTTTACTTTTGAAATTATTTAATCTTTGAAATCGCATTTGAAATACATTTTATCTCTATGAAGAATTTCACTGCACTTAAAGAAGGCATAGGCCGCGTAAGACTGCTAGCTCATTCACAAACATAGAGGTAAAAACATAGGTACAAAAAACATTTCCAACGTAAGGTATGTTTGAAGGGACGGAAATAAAAATACCAATTTCTAACTTTTAGAGTGTTTACACTGTCTGATCCCGCTCAAGAGCTTCTTTTGATAACCTAAATGATAAATTTAACGATCGGGATGAGGTCTTCGATCCCCGATGATTCCAGTCTCGAAGTCACCGTCGGAGGTTGGAGGCGGGGAGGCCATCTTCTGTATTTCTTCCGAGAAATTGAGTCACGAGAGTGGGCTAAGTTTAGAACGCGACTGCCTCCCTTGTTCCTTGCATCCATCTATTATTCGTCCCGTTCCGCGGATTAGGCAGCTACCAACCTTCCCCCCACCGAAGGAAAATAATAAAAGCGAAGACCACCTTAAGCTGTTTTTGCAGAGTAAGCATCACCGAGTGATATCTGCTCCTGGCTGCTGAAAGATTTTGCACTCTCGCTCACCGTAAAACAGTAACACAGAGTTCATATTCACAGGCTGAGTATGTTAAAACTTCCCTTTTCCAGTGTTGAAAAAAGTCTTTAAAACAGCTTTTTTTATCTGAAATTGATCCTCCATAGTTATTACATAATTACTATCGCACATTTTGATAATATCATTAATACCAAAGCTATTTGTTAATTACAGTTTTTTATAATAACTGATTATTGAAAAGATAATATGTGTATTCCTACAATCTTTATTTTGATGTAATATTATAAGGTAATCAACTTCATAGTGTAAATCTTTAATCCAACTCCATAGGTACAACTTTATATTGTAAATCTTTAATTAACTTCATAGTGTAAATCTTTAATTTTTTATATTGTCAGTTTACATTATAATATACATAAACAGTAAAATTTGAAAATGAAATAAGCGTATTCAGAAAATTTCAACTTTGAGTTGGGACTCTACGGTCTACTTCAAAGAATCAATATACTCAGACTTTAGTACTTTCGATTAGAGCACTGTGATGTGAGTACAAACAACATCGATTATTTATATTGGATTCCATTAATTTTTCTTTAGGTTTGGTTTGGTGTGCTATGGTCTACTGTTTTGCTTACGAGGGCTAATGTGACCGGGACCTACTCTTTAAAGCCGATCCTGAACGACTACAAACATCCATGTTGCCGAACGATGACCGATTGGTTAGGGTGCTGGCCTTCGGTACCGGAGTTCGTAGGTTCGAATCCCACTGTGGCATGGATGTTCGTAGCCGTTCGGAATTGGCTTTAAGCTGTAGGTCCCGATCTCATTAGCCCTCGTGTTGCAAAATGTGGACAGTAGCACTCCAAACCAAATCAAACCAAACCAAAGCAAACATTCATGTTACAGTCGGATTCGAACCCACGAACTCCAGTACCGAAAATCAGCGCCATAACCATTCGGACATCATTCGACTAATTTTTTTTTGGTAACATTGTATCAGTCTATAAATTACTCAAAAAGTGTTTAGATTAAAACCAATATTGAATTGTAATAATTTATTCTACATTACTATTATGTCGGATAAGCAGGTGTTTATTTATTACTTTGATAATAGAATAAATATTTTACTTTTTTCTTGTTATTTATAGCCTATAGGTTTACACCATAATATACATAAACAGTAAAATTTGAAAAGTCAATAAGTCTATTCCAAAAGTTCGCTTAAGTTTTGGATATTGCACAAAAAGGATGCAGAATAAAAACTATATTAGCATGTCTTATTTGATAGTTATTGCAATCTTTATTTTGATGTAATGGATAACCAACTTTTATAGAGTAAATATTTAATTTATTTTTATGTTATAATGACAGTTCACATGATATAAACAGTAAAATTCAAAAGAAGCAATATGAGTGTATTCAGAAAGTTTGCTTTTTAAAACGCTGCATAAGTCGATGCATTACTTAAAATTTGATTAGAATAAAACCAATACAGAATTGCAAGAGCTGAATCTATATTACTATGATATATTGTCAGTAGGTACTTATTTTTTACTCTTCCAATAGAATCTGAACCCTGAACTTAGTAGAAAAGAGAGAAAAAGCAGTAAAACGTATGGAATTTAAAGATTTCTAAGTTAATGTACGAAATTTATTAATCCTCTCTTATGAGGACAATCAAAGAGTTAAACAATTTTGTTTAAAAAATAACCTGAATTCAAAAATTATTCATTTTATGGTAAATAATGAAGAGATTGGGGAAACTTTAAATGAAAATAATCCTTTTTTAATTGCTAGCTAGCACAAATTAATAATATTACATATTTTATCTCCTGTATTTCGAAATATGGTTAGACACAAATCTCATTTGCATACTAACAGAGTTAATTTTTACAAACCCGTTACAGTATTTCTACTCCATATATTATTTTTACAAATACTAGACGAGCCAACAGACGTTGTCCTGTTTTAACGCTATAAATCCGAAAATTGTAAAACGTTTTTAAATAAATTATAAATTGGACCGTTTTGATGGAAAATTAAGGAAAAAAATATTTAAAAAATATTTGAAGCTATCACACGTACAATTATCATAAACGTAATCAGATTGAATCAAAATTCCCACATCGCCTGTACGGGGCTTCCATCCTGGGACTTTCCGTAGTGAAGCCTGTTGCGCTGACCACTGCGCCACAGATACGCTGGCAGTGAAGAGTTTCGAGCGGCATTATAATAATCTCAATAAGTGCGCAATTCTAGATTTTTAATTAAAAAAAAATTTTCTATCGGATCAAATTGTGAATTTAAACCATTCCCGAATCAGCTTAATTACACATACAAAATTTCCACAAAATCAGTCCAGGTGTTTAGGAGAAGTTCTATTATAAACACACGGACAGAATACTTTTATATGTAAAAGATAAACGACATCGTTCTAGTATCAGTGAGTTTTTTAATTAATTCTTTACAATTTTACAACCTTGTCTATTTTAAAGTTTTGCATCTTTTTGAAATTTTAGAAAAAAAAATTGGAAAAAAGGAAGAAAAAAAATTAAAGATTTTTTTCAAATTGATATGGATGTTCAGTAATACTAATAAAATAAAAATATATTAAAAAAAGTAAATTTGAAAGAAAATTTTTCGAATTTTTAAATCCTGAATGGTGGGGCACTGCTCTGTCGGTACCACCGGAGTTCGTGATTTCGCACCCCACTGCTGGCAGGTATGTTTCTTAACCCCTTGCCTTATGGATCGAGCGACGATTGTGTGTTCCACTTTCGATGAAAGCTTTTCTCATGCGTCGTGACCAGAAGCAGTTTCATCACGGGCTAAATTGTGAGAAAAACCAGTGGACATTAATAGCACTGCATTTACTATTTATAAAACCTCAGAATTTGATAATTATATTTCATTTCATTTTTATTAAAAAATTTATTAATGTTTTTAAAATAATATAAGAATAGAAATAATATTGTATAATATTATTTCTATGTTTTTGGTTATATAACAAAAGTAAAAACTTTCAGACGTTTAAATATTTTCTATGTAGAATTTATTGCGTGAATAACCTATAAGGGATTAATGTATAATATTAGTCAAAATTTTGTAAGGGGTATTGTTTTATTACTGATACGAGCTTTTCACTTTTGGCCAGAAAGAATCATCACGTGTCTGACACGAGCTTTTCACTTTTGGCCAAACAGAATCATCACGTGCGTGATACAAGGTTCTCATATTAGGCACAGCAGTAAGATCACGTTTCCCATACGTTGTTTTAAGACAACGAGTTAACTTTTCTTAATCGGCTTTAAGCAATAGGTCCCGGTCGCATTAGATCTCATGTAGCAAGACTGTAGACCGTACCTCTCCAAACGAAACCTTAATATTTAAATATCAATTAAATAACCCACAATAACTTATCACCGAGAAAATAATTCATCATTAATGAAACTAAACAGACAAATAGAATCAAGTACCGAGAAACCTTACGCTCTAAATACATTCCTAATAGTTGCTTAATAACAAGTATTTATAATATACCTCTGTGTTTTTGTTTTCTTTTATTCATGTATCGATTCGTGAAATTATTTGTAGCGGGCATAAAAGCAATTATGTGTATAGGAAAGCACTCAACTGTTGCAGCGAATAGAGAATTCCCAAAAGGTCCGTCAATAGTAACAAATTCTGGCAAAGCCTTTGCGGGAAACGTCACGTACGAATTCTCCCGTCTTTTGTCGGGCCTCGGAACATTTTGTCATCGCAAGCGTTTTCCTTTTTTGACGGAGATCAAACTGGTCACCGATTGCGGCGCCGGTTTTCTCACAATTACTTTTGGTGATGGAAATAGCGGCGAAAACCGATCAATGGAAACTGCATAACAAATAGGAGAGGAAAAAAATAATAAATGATGTGCCCCAATTACGGTTATTTATAAAACGTGTAGCACTGCACTTTATGCTGGTTTCATACTCGGTTGGCAGGAGAAAAACAAATAAAAATTTGAAATTGACATCACCGTTAAGCAATTTTAAATCGGAGATTTTTTATTTTTATTTTTCTTCTCATCATATCTTTACTAATTATCGTAAATACATGGGATTTTTAGCATATGTTTTACATTTTTATTTAATTAGTTTTGAAGAATTTACTTTGTTTTTAACTTTTATTCAAAAGGAAAAAGTGAGAGCTTATTTTAAATTTTTTAAAATTTTTCTTGACACATTGAGCACAGACTAAAAACACAAAGTGAGTTACATTAATAATTTTTGCTTTTTTGTACACAATAATTATTAGAAAGCAATAATTTATAATTATAACTATTTGTAATAATTATTTATAATTAATTATTACAAATATTATTGCAAATAATTATAAATAATTATTTATAATTAATTATTACAAATATTATTGCAAATAATTATAAATAATTATTTATAATTAATTATTACAAATATTATTACAAATTGTTATAAATAATTATTTATAATTATTTATAATTATTTGTAAATAATAATTATCCACCTGTTTAAATTTTAAAAAAATATCAGAAATCTTACACCAGAGGATTAAGTTTTCAAAATAGCTAAAATGATGTTTAAAAATTCCATTTTATATGCTATAAATACTAAACAAAATAAACGACGACGAAAAAAGGTAGATAGAATTTTATCGTAGTTCTACAATGTATTTTATTGTGAAAATTTGAAATGAATATGTGCCATAATTAGTTATTTAAAGTGCGCGCAAGTTGATAACATATCATTTACAGTAAAATGTATTTAAAGTTTTTATATATCTTCCTTAACAGCTATGATATTAAATGTAAAGATTGTATTTTCTGAGAGGTTGTAATTCGAACATTTCAATCGAGTTTATTTTAAACAATTCAGAAATCTTCAAAATGCGAAAAAAAATCGAATTTTTGAGGATTAAAGGTGACGTGTTCCCTTAAATTAGATTTAGCGTCCGATTCCAGTCAAACCCTTATCTCGCTTTCCATCCACAAACTTGCGGGATAAGCAAGTTTCAGTTTGGTTCACGAGGGCTAATTAGACCGGGACCTACTACCTATAGCCAATTCCGAATGGTTATCCGAGCTTCCATGTCTCCGTAGGATTCGAAACCACGAACTCCAGTAGGTTCAAATCCCACCGAGGCATGGTTGTTCATAGCCGTTCGGAATCGGCTTTAAGCAGTAGGTCCCGGCCTCATTATCCCTCGTGTTGTAAAAGTAGACCGTAGCGCTCCAAACCAAACTAAACCAAACCCAAAAATTGCGTATTTCAGCAAATTTGCGAACGGAACGGGAGAGATATGCGTTTGATTTGAATCAGAGCCTTCTTTCTTCCTAAAAAATCGTAAACCACACTTTAAACACCCCCCCCCAAAAAAAATGAAAAAATTTGGAATTATAGTCAGAACCGTGTCTAGGACTGCAGAACGTACCTGCACGTAGGCAGTCAAAATTTTAGGGTGGCCGATGGAATAAATAACATTAAAATATACTAACTGAAGCTTATATTAGAAAGAGGACTTTAGAGAAAATATATAGTTAATATGGACTATTTCTTTTCTCCCTGCTTTTTGAGTTTTAGAGTAATTGTTGTCACATATCTAAGTTAGTTTGAATGATTAACCATACATTTTATTATTTAAAAAGAGATTTATTTGCAATATATTAAGTCGTCTTAAAAGGAATTCTTATTTAAAAACTTTTAAGAAGCACAAACTATAAAAAAAAATCCCAAAAGGTAAAATGTAAATTATAATGTATAAATTTTACACACCAAAAAAAACTTTTTCTTTATGTCTTTCAACAGGATAATTAGCAAATGAAAAATGAATGTAAAAATTTAGAATTATCAGATATTATTGATGGATTCACAAAAACGAAATCAAACAGAATGCAATTTTATGGGAGATTTTTGTTACTTTTTTTTTATGGGATACCAGTTTTAATAAAATTAAAATAAATTTCTGATGTACACATTTAAGTTTTTTTTATCCCTATCCTAATATATGAAACAGTCATAGTAATTGAGTTACGATATATGAATCTACTGGGAATCTGTATCGGTAGGGAGCAGCGAAATGTTGATAGAAGCTGTCATATACAATCTTGCACGCATGCTGCTAATATCCCAGAACCGACCCTCCTCTTAGATGTTAGACTAGTACACTAAAAAACATGAGTACAGATGCACCTAGCACGCCGTGTTTTTTCTTGCTAATTTTGGCAATTTTG
>CM063506.1:151439727-151569727 GCA_032207245.1 Pardosa pseudoannulata | reverse complement strand
GGAACGGATAGGCATCCATATTAGATTCTTGATGAGTTAGGGTTAGCAAAATTTAAAGAGAATAAAGTTTATCTTCTCCTTAACTATCGATCTGATTCTAAAATAAATTGGTGTAAATATGCTTCATATCACAGCGAAAGATACTGTCGTATTTAAAACGTTCGAAATCCACTCCTTTCCCCCCTTTTCGAGAGTTTACTGCGATTATTTCAAGCTTTATTTTCCCAAGTTAAGAGCAGGCTATTAAATTTATCAATTTATTACATAATAAATAAATGAAAATAACATTTTTTTCTATCATTATGACGTCATTCCTTTAACCATCTCATTTAATCATTTCTTATTTTAAATTATTTAAATATCGTTTGCATTATTTTCATACGTTTTATCACTGAACTTAGATATTACGTAATTAATTTTCTTTTATATTTGGCTTAAATAATAGATTATGTACGTATGTGATAATTTAAAATTTAGTCATCAGTTATTTTTTGCTGCAAGATAATTCTCAGCCAAAAATCAAACCATTTTTTTTTTACCTGCCTCATAGGGTACTTTACAATTCCGGAAAATTAAAAATTTTACTGATCCCGTCATATGGCGGGCTATATGCTAGTTTTATAATAATATTTGATCGTTTACTGCAAAGTCATTTAATTACTCATACATATACAAATACATGTACACGTATATGTGTCAGGTGAAAAATTCAAAAAGATGTGTAATAATAGATAAAATGTAAGTTATGATATACTAGCATATAGTCCGTCATATGACGGGATCAGTAAAATTTATGATTTTCCAGAATTGTAAAGTACCCTATGACACAGGGAAAAAATGGTTTGTTTTTTGACTGAGAACTATCTTGCAACAAAAAATAATCGATGATTCAATTTAAAATTATCACATATGTACCTAATCTATTTACTTAATCGAAATATAAAAGAAAATTATTTACATAATATCCAAGCTCAGTGATAAAACATAGGAAAATAATGCAGACGATAATTTAAAATAAGAAATGATTAAATGAAATGGTTAAAAGCATAATACTAGAAAAATGTTATTTTTACCTATTTATTATGTGATAAATTGGTAAATTTAATCGCCTGCTCTTAAAATATCGCTTGAAATAATCCCATTAAACGTTCGAAAAGGGGGGAAGGGGGGATTTCGAAAGTTTTAAAGATGACAGTACTTTTCGCTGTGATATAAAGCATATTTATACCAATTTATTTTAGAATCGGATCGATAGTTTAGGAGAAGATAAACTTTACTCACTTTGAATTTTGCTAACCCTAACTCATCAAGAATTCAATATGGATGCCTCTATCTATTCCAGGTCCAACCGCTTCATAAATTCGAGGACAGACGGACAGATAACTTAGGCTATTATTATATAGGGGATAATTGTAACAGCAAATTGTACTGTTCGAAATGATATTATGTAAAAACTTATCTCTATCAGATATTATCAATGAATTGGCAAATAAGAGAACAAGAAGAGTACAGTTTAGGAAACATTTTCTTACTTTTGTTACGTTGAATAAACATTTTACTAAGCTTAAAATAAATGTATAATGTTTTATTATGTACTTGTAATCAATTAAATAGAGCACTGATACAAGTACAACAGTAATATTCTATGCATTGGGCAAAGTTATGAATCTACTAGGAATCTGTATGGATAGGGAGCGGCCAAATACTGTATTTAATCAAGCAGTTAATAGCCTAGAACACGGCCTGAACGGGGTATCGTAACGTTTTAACTGCTAGTAAGAAATAATTTAGATAAAATATATCTTCATATTAATTTTTTATGTATATAATGCTTTAAATGACAGTTGTTTTAAAAGTTCATTTATTTGGTTTCAGAGAACAGTAGATTTAAGTAAGAGAAATCTATAACTCTGTATGGCAATACTATGCAGAGGACTTATAAGAATGGAAAATAAAAATTATTGTTTTATCTTGATTGTTTATAGTAATAATTAAAACTTTGCGATACAGCCTCGTATATTTGGTTGTTTAGTGTTGATATAGATTCCATTTAAAAGTTATATCACTTTACAAGGAAAAATAGTTGCCATTGCATCCAGAGGTTGCACTGACGGCGGCCGCATAATTCGGAAGCAAGGAACAAGCAGAAGACACCCCCTGGCCTTAGAGTACCACCTTCAAAAGTATCGTTTGAACTTTTAGACATCTGTTTTGAACGCGACCACGAATCTGTTTTGCGTGTCGCAGTCATCGTTAGTGAACACGTCGATCTTTGGTCGGCCCAAACCTTGAATCCACAACATTTGGATTTTAGTTAAAAGCCTTTGCCAACTGAGCTACTTCACCTTACCCTCGTATATGTAATTAATAAGAAAAATTCTCAAAATATCTAGATTATTTACCACTCATTTGATAGGGTCCGAATTTTGATTTCCATGGATCTTACTACAATATCGGAAAAAAACTTACACTTTATTGAACAAAATTTTTGACTTAATGGTAGACCTGGGTCCAGCCTGTCCTTTCTTAAATGCAGTACTGCACTTTATAAAAGAACTTTCGAGCCACGGTTGCTCAGTCGGCAAAGGCAACGCTCTTGGCTCGTTCGGAACCCGAGCCATCATAAGATCCGCCGTGTTCGTGAAAGGTGACTGGGGGTAGGTAAAATAGGTTCGTGGTTACAATGTCCTCAATTATTACCTCTGGAGGTGGCAGGACATGCCTATGAGTCTTCTGCTTGGCCCTTGCTTCAAAATGACGAGGACCTACTTGAGCGAAGTCGTTCTTTCACCTTAATGGTGCTCATGTAAACGAAAGGCACACCCCCTGGCTTTAATACGAGAGCCTGCAGGCTTAATGTTGCTTGTTTGATTTCAACGGGCATGAGATGCAACAACATCCATGACAAAGATCTTTCGAGTGTGAGGAATCTAATGTAATTAAAGTACTAGCATTATTGAGAATGCTGACTAAGAGCAATTACACACATTTTATGAATGCTAGGACAAATGATGGTAAACCCTTAACTATCATAAGCTGATTTACAAAATACCAAATATGATATATTCATTTTACAGCTAATCATTAAAAAATTCAGCCAAATGAGAAAAAGTGAAATAAAAATTAAATCAGTGTATGATTTATTGTAAAATATTTTTAAATTACAAAAGTTCTATTGAGAGATCCTTCGAGAAGCTTAATAGATATTATCCATTCTTTGTTGTAATTTCCTATTCAATTCTACTCTTATACATTCTACTACAATATACCGAGATCTAAAACTTTTTTAATATGAACGGAAAATTATTTTTTATATAACATAATTTAAAAAGAATTATTAGACTGTAAGAAACTTTACGTAATGCTATTACGTATTTCCTTTTATATTCCACGTACAAGTTACATAAGTAGAGTGCTTTCTATTTTAATATAGAATACAGATTTCTTTACCTGCAGATTTCCAGTCCACCTGTTTCAAGTCTAAATAAAATTACTGAATAAAAATGTTTTCTTTTTATAGAAGGATCCTTTACATTTTACAATAATATTTTGAAATGTGAAATTCGAGAGGGGTTTAAAACGAATTATTGGCATTAAAAAAATAACGCCATTATATTCTTCTAAAATTCCGAGAAGCATAAACCGTTAGTTTTAATATCTTGAGGACGTTTGTTCTGCGTTAAATATATTATTACGAATTTGTTTAGCGTAAATTTAGCATGGGACTCTATGGGTATCTTGCCAAATTGGCGAGATATCGGCTCGTTGGCGACAGTTTTGGCAACCCATTTTTGTCGCCAAGTTAATCGCCAAATGTCGCCAAGTTTTGTCAAGTGTGACGTCACGTGAACACTTCCGGTTCCGTTTTCTGGAGTGTTCCAGCGGTTTCTGCGGGCCTATATAAGGCAGACAGAGTCCCATGCAGAGAAGAGTCGTGAAGAAAATCTCTCGGTCTACGGAGTACGCACGGTGTGTTGTGCTTGATGCGGAAAGTGGTGCGTGAGCCGACGGCATTGGGCTCAAGTTGTTCCGCGATGACGTTGTGTTTCTTCTAATAAAGTATTTGTCTTCGTGCTGCAGTCGTGCTTGCTTGTAAAGTCCATTCAATCCCCGAACCCAGCTTGGAAGTTCGTAACAATATGCTTTGGATACTAGGATAGTTCAATATACAAGGCGTATTTTGGTTGATCGGGATATATTTTATAACATCGCATAAAAAAGTAACACGTTGGTTCACCCACGTTTTGAACTTGCGGACCTTAAGCTGTCCTCCCTTAAATCAGACCCTACACAATATATAAATAACTTTAGTATACGAGACACCTCATGTAATGGTCGCTCGGGTTTAGGACTTTTAAGGAGTTCGAAAACCACTGTTATCATGGATGATTAAAATTAGGGATGCAACGGTCATCATACTGCATCTGGCATATACGGCCACTATATCGGATAATTGGCAGTAGCGGATATTACAATTATCCGGCTGTACATCCGGCTAAAAATTATACACCGAAAAATTAGATAAATGAAACAAAAAATGCAATATGTTAAACAATATACTACATGAAACAATGCTTATAAGTATTTTGGAGAATTAATGTAAAAAAAAGGTTTATAAAAAAAGTTGAGTTTATTTATATATTTCAGTAAAAAAAAAATCATAAATCATTCTTTTTTCAGTCTCAACTTCAAAACTGTGTTCTTGCATCTGAGAACACAAAAGACATAAAACGTTAAAGAAGGAAAGTAAAGGACTATTAAAAATGCTTTTATTCAGGTTTGCTTTTTTTTAATTAAATAATGTCAAATTGAGATGTTGAGAACTGAAATTTAAATTAAAGAAAAAATTTAAAATAAATTATAGTACAAATAGTTGACGAAATAAAAAATATAAAAAGGTGAGAAAAATACTGCAATTTAGTTGCAAAAATAAAGTACATAAGGCTCATTTATTTAAAAGAAACATAAAAAGAAAAAGTTCGAAACATACCCAGATAGCATGCGAACTTGTAGCAAGTTTGAATTTTTCTGGATTATAATATCTTGTCATAACGAATTTAACACAATTAATTTGCAGCAAATCTCTTGCAAGTTAGACGGAACATAAAGCGACCACTCCTTTACAACTCTATTTTGCTGCAAAACTGTGGGAACACTGTCATGACAACCTTAAAACAAGGGAAAATCCTTAGACTTGCTGCAGTCTTGTTTCAAACTGGCAGACTTGTGCTGAACTTGCTGTAAGTTTGCAGACTTGAAAAGCAAGACTGCTGAAAGTTTGCTGCAAATTAAATTTGCCATCTGGGTACTGACATCCGGCCGAAATTCTGACCAAATATCCAGATATCCGGTATCCATTATCCGGGCAAAATTGACATCTGCTGCACCCCTAATTAAAATTATTCGGAACAGGCTTTAAGTAGTAGATCCTTCATGCAGTCAGTAACAAGTACCGTAGACCGTAGTACAAATAAACAGTAGACCATAGTACAAGCAAATAGTTGACCGTAGTGTTTTAAATCAAATCTAATGTTAGTAGAGTGACTGATCCGCTGCAGGGATTACACATTTTATAGGTACTGCCGAGTAGTGATAAATATTGAAATACCATAAGCAAAAGATGTATGCTAAAGTTTATAAGTTAAACTTTGTATTAAAAAATTCAATGAAATGTAAAATCAGTAATCGTTTTATATGTAACTAGCTACAAGTACCAGCTTTGACCTAGGTTTAAAATAAGGTTTTCTGTAGAAGCGTACAAAACTGTTTATTTGCATGCAATAGAAGGATACATTTATCTTAAAGCAATGTGATAGACAACATTTTTGACAGTTCAATTTGGAGTGTGTGCAAAAAGATTTTCTTCTTTGCCCATTCTAGAGCAGGCCACATACAACTGCCCATGAGAAAAGCATGGTGTCTGCAAGTCTATACCAGCAATCCCAAGAGACTGGCCCTGTGTCTTGTTGATTGTCATGGTAAAGCACAATTTTACTGTATTCTCTTGAATTGTATGGTGTTGTCTGAGGTAATGATAGGTATTCTTAGAATGGAGACATCCTCACCCTTACCACACTGTGAGTACTGTGGCTTGAATGACATGTTGTATCAGCTTTTTCCCAATTAATCTTCTGTCATTGCACAACCTGGGTGCATCAATATTTCGGATCAGCATTATTGGAGCACCAACTTTCAGAATCAAATTGTGGGTTTGCAAATCAGGATTGTGTCAGGATTCGTGTACCACATTTCACGTTATTTGGTTGCTTGGATCTTGAGTTATAAGGGAACAGACAAACAGACAACCAACGCGTCTTATATAGAGAGAGATTCCTATCTGCAGTTTTCTAAACCTCCAAATCTCTAGTTAACCTATTTGAACTCTAAAATAACGAAAAAAAGGGATTTTTTATAGAGAATACTTCATGTTTTACAGTGATATTCTAAATAAAGATATTCTCGATAGCTTAATGGCTCAAAGTCCTACAAAATGACAGAATTCGATCAAAAATGTTAAAAAAATTTTTTGTTCTGAAGAATTCATGTTAGGTACACATAATTATTCTACTGTATTAAAGTTTTTTGTCATATAATCTTAAATCGGCTTTAAGCAGTAGGTCCACGTTTTATTTGCTCTCGTGTTGCAAAAAAGTAGATCATAGAACTCCAAACAATAATGTCATAAATTTTCAATTCAATCCGTAACTTCAAAATCTTTTAGGTGCATTACTTTTATGTATTTCTTATTAAAATTTTTTGAGATCATCTATTTATGTGTTTATCGAACAACTGGGCATGCTCTTTGAAATTGCAAAGTATTTTTCAGAGTTAAAGAAAATTTACTACCTTGAAACACTCAAAATATTTGCTAAAACTTTGTATTATTTGAAATAATAGTGTTATGTAAATATAGTCTGTATCGGTTATATGGTCAGCTCAGTGGTCTAGAAATATCAGACCATATAAACAAGGTGACCATATATACGGAATAATACAATCCTATTGAATTATGGCAGGATTATACTCACCTAATAAACAAATATTTATACTATTAAGAACATTTTAAAAATTAATTCGAGAAGTAAAAACTACATTAAAAATATGCAATATTTTTTTCGGGGGGGGGGGGATATTTATTGACTTCCCTTACTAATCAAAGTACAGCACACACACACACACACACATACATTCATGTTCAATGTATTTAAAAATAATCAGGTATATAAGTTTGCTTCCTTTTTGTTGGTTGCTAACACAACTTTTCCTAAGTCCCTAATAGCTTTTAAATGCTCATCTGCTGCTTCGGAATTAGTAAAATAACACCTGAGATAATGTATGAGAGAGATAACTTCAACCAATAAACAGACAGATATCCACTTGTTATCAGATGGGACGAGAACTGAGAGAGGTGGAAAACTCCGACGATGAGTCTACACAAGCAAGAAAGAGGGAAAGGGAGGAAAATAAAGGCTTGAATCCAGGCCCTCTCCGACCAGAAACTCGTTGAAAACATGAAACTGACCAACAAGAAAAAGAAAATGACTGTATAAGCGGTGCGCTTTAACACATGTTCCCTATTAAATTAGACGGGAAAACTGACCTTATAAGCGGGTGACCATATAGCCGGTACTGACTGTAGTATATAGCATAAGGGTAAATCTAAACCCAGTTTTGTTTCTATATAAATTCTACAGATAAAAGGAAAAAATAAAAGCAGTTGGCTGATCTCTTGTGCACTAGTAACATTTTTAAGGAATATTGCAGCCTCGCATTTTAATCCAATTTTTCTAATATATTTTAGTGCCATATATATTTAATGCAATAACATTATATATTCACACGATAAGAATATCATTAAAAATTTAAAAACTGAAATACAACACCTCTTTTTACCATAAACGGTACACTCTCAATCTTCCTCGATGTAATGCTGCTTTGCCTTTCTAAAAATCAGCGGGAAGTGACATTAAAAGTGAGGCAATGCTTAACTTCGTGTGTAAACTAAGAATGAATGGATTGTCACGAAATTTCGAGGAATTAGTTCAGAAGCTCCCGTGAATAGCTGTCAAGATGTTTTTCGTCGCGTTCATTAACGAGGTTTAAATTTAGTCACGTAAATCTTTGCTTTAAGCGTGTTTATTATTTTATGAGGAGAGCGTTAACTCGCGATGCACTAAAAAAAGTTTTCTTGATACAAAAAGCATCGTTATGGTGTTTTAGAGTTTTAAAACTTGCTCATTTCACTGTCAATATATTTCCTCACAATGTAAAATAATTTTATTAATACACTCTCAGTTTCTACCAACTAAACTAATATCAATTTAATACATAAAGTAGTAAGTTATTTTGTTATTTGACATTGCACTTACTCATCAAATAGTGACGCAGTCAAATTTTTTTAGGAGAGAGTCTAAAGCAGTGATTCTCAACCTTTTTAAGCTGCCGCTTCCCTACGGAGACGAAATGTGTTCACAACCCCCTCCCCTCTTTGTAAAAATCCCATAATTTAAAGTATAGGGAAGGAAAAGTACTCAATAATAAGAGGCAAAATGCTTAAGTAATTTTCTTCAATAGATTTACACACCAAATTATTATTTTTTTCCAACGCAGCAGGCGATACAGACATTATCTTAACGCCTTAATAAGGCTGCTAACCTGTTACTCATTTAGCACGACCCGAAGCACGTGTAGCTTAAGGTATGCTACTGCCGCGAGTAACATTACCCTCCGCTGGGTCCTCGTAATTTAGAAGCAGGGACCAATCAGAAGACCCCCAGGCTTGGCCTGGGTGTCTTCGAATTAGAAAACAATATGGTATAATCAGTAATTTATAAACTATCGTTTTACAGTAGTAAGTTGAATTGATTCTTCTAGTTTTTAAAGCCAACACGTTTAAACCTTCCTCTGCATTAATATTTAATGCTAAATTTGTCAACCTTCTGTGACCAGTTCTATTATGAAGAAATATTTTTATTCTTTTCAGAGTTGAAAGCTGTTTTTTTAACTCTTGCAGTAGAATCTAGCAATGAACGCAAATTTTAATAAATTTAAAAATAATCTTGTAATGCCTACCTTGAACACATTTCGAGGAGGCAAACCCCGCTCCCCTTCCTTTGTAAATACGTCCTCGTAAATTTGACATCTTTTTACCGTATTAACTACGCATTTTAAGAAGATATAACAGGACTATTGAAATAATATATTTTAGGTACAATCTGACGCTAATACTTTAAAATATACGTTACATGTGATATTTTGTATTTAGATATTATATATTATTATATATTATATATTATTATTATATATTATATTATTATGTGATAAGTTGCTTCAAGACCTTCAAGATGATGGGTCAAATAATAATTAGTTGCTATGGTATCAGGAAGTTCATGTTCTGAATTTTAACTTTAAAAAAGTGCTATCTAAGTTTAATTTTATTTCACTAATTTCTTATTAACTCGTGCATATTGAATAAGATTTTTTATACTAAGAAATTTGCTTAAATTAAAAAATCTGCATTCATTCAATTTATATTTTGTGAGGTACAAGCCAAATATTATTGAAAATTATTCTTTGATCTCTTGTTTAAGTGTTGAGCCTTCTTAAAATAGTTTTGTGTTTTAATCATTGGATATAAAGTTATGATTGAAAGCATATACTCATCAATTTAAATTTTCACACATTGAAAATCAATACTGTTAATGATATGTTTTTAATTGACAATTAATTTCATATTGTATCACAATGAAGGTATCGGAACAAATTTGAGCTCGGCATATTTTGGCGATAAAAAGGGATACATTTCAAATTTAACGAAGAAGAGATGGTAGGGGAAATTTAAGAGTTGCTTAATTTTAGTATTAAAAAATGTATTCCTGGATAATAATTTGTATTTTGTTCTCTTTCATGCACCAGTATTGAGTGAATACTAGCGCATCATCGTTTGTTAAATTAATTTACATTTGAATAGGTGGATTTAAGTTATGAATGCAGCCAAATTGGCTACTTCTGCATCTTTGGCATCGACTTGACTTTTCACAACAAAAATAAAGCACGTGTTACTCGTTGGTATGCTTTTGTTTAACAAATACTTCTCCATTGTGTCGCAATCAATGTATCAGAACAAAATTGTGCTTGGCTTTATTTAACGAATAACAGATCCATTCAAAATTTAACGAAGAGATGGTAGCGAAATTTAGAGTTACTTAATTTTAGTATTAAAAATGTATTCACATGTAATATTTGTTCTCTTTCACGTGCTAGTTTTGCATGAATACAAAATGAAAATAATTCATTTTAAATTATTCATTCACGATAAGGTGAATCGTTTTAAAATCATTTTAAATTCAAATCGTCTGATTTAAGTTATGAATGAAGTCAAATTAACTAATTCTGTATCACTGATATCAACTTAACTTTTCTCATTAAAAATAAATTATGTATTACTCAATGGTATGCTTTTAACTGACAATTATTTCTCCATTGTATCGCAACCAAGGTATCGGAACAAAATTGTACTTGGCTTATTTGGCGAAAAAAAATATTCAAAATTTAATGAAGAGATGGTAGTGAGACTTAGTTACGAAATTTTAGAGTCAAAAAGAAAATATATATCTAGGTAGCATTTGTGTTTTATTCTCTTTTGATCCGATAGTTTGCTTGAATACAAAGTGAAGAAAATTATGAAGCCAAGTTGGCTAATACTGTTCTTTTGGCATCAACTTGACTTTTCACATAAAAGATAAAACTCGTGTTACTCATCAGTATGCTTTCGTTTAACAATTAATTCTCCCCTGTATCGCAATCAATGTATCGGAACAAAGCTGGTTGGCCTTTTTTTTTTTTTTTTTTTTTTTTTTTTGCGAAAAACAGATTTATTCAAAGTTTAATTAAGAGATGGTAGCCAGATTTAGAGTAACGAAATTTTAGTGTCATAAAGAAAATATATTCACAGGTTGTATTTATGGTTCATTCTCAGTTATGCAATAGTATTGAGTGAATGCAAAGTAAAGATAATTTATTTTAAAAGTGAATCATTTCAAAATCACTTTACATTTCAATCGTTTCTGACGTTATGAATGAAGCCAAATTGGCCAATATTGTTCCTTTGGCATCGACTTATCTTTCCACATCCAAAACAAAGAGCGTGTTACTCATCGGCATGCTTTTGTTTAACAATTAAATCTCATTGTATCGTAATCAATGTATCGGAACAAAGTTGTGCTCGAATTTGTGCTAGGAAAAAAAAAGAAGATCCATTCCAAATTTAACGATGAAGGGAGATTTAAAGAGTTACGAAATTTTAGTTTAAAAAAGAAAATGTGTTCCCAGCTGATATTTATTTTAAGCAACTGAGCAGCTAGATAAATGCACTGGCAAACGCTCGAGATTTAACAAAACGGTCATTTTGACTAAATAAAAAGAAATGCTCACAGAAACAGAACCGAAACAAAGGCATTATTCAAAGTCTTCTGTCTAAGAATTTTAGTAGACTTTTTAACTTAGTATTTGCGATTAATGACATAATGACTCAATGGCAAGAAATTGGTCAAAATTAAATTAGGGGAAGATATAACCTTTCGAATTCGTTTTTCCTATATTTTTTTAATCTGATAGCTAATTTTTAGTCTATCTTATGCAATAACACCCAAAAGATATTCCAAAAAATCAAGTATTAATAAATAAAACCCATATAGAATCTTTTATGATTGCGCAATTAAGAGTAGTTTAAAGTGACATTGCACAAAACATAGTTTTATATAAAATCAATCACACAAAATTATTTTTTGTGTAATAATGCATTTTTTAAAATCTTCTGTCTAATAATTTCAGTAGGCATTTTAGGCAGTATTTTTATTTAATGACAGTGACGAGAAAATGGCTCAAAATTTGGTTTTAATTAATGAGACACATAACTTTAAATAACAAATTCAATTTTCCAAAATTTAGTTTACCTTATAACTAATATTTTTTCTCTATCTAATGCAACAACACACATAAAAATATTTCAAAAAGTCAAGTTTTAATAAATGAAAAACCATACAGAATTAAGTACCATTTCGCTATTAAGAGTAGTTCAAAACTGACATTGCACAAAACAGTTTTATTTTTAAACTCTTCTGTCTAACAATGTCAGTACGCTTTTCTAAGCAGTATTTTTAATTAATGACATTAGAACACAGTGACGAGAAAATGGCTCAAAATTTAGTATTTTAATTAATGAGACATTACTTTAATCAATAAGTTCAATTTTCCAAAAATTAGTTTAACTTATAGCTAATATTTTTTTCACTATCTAATGCAACAATATACATAAAAATATTCCAAAAAGTCAAATCTTAATAAACGAAAAACCATACAGAATCTAGTACCATTTTGCTATTAAGAGTGGTTTAAAATTGATTTTACATAAAACATAATTTTTTTCAACTTATGCCTATGATATGGAAAATTTAGAACTATAAAATCATATCTCTAGAGTAGTAAATATTTTGGTATTTTCGGTAGTTATTTAACACTACGATGACTACGCTATCAGACAACACTTCTTAAAAATGAAGGAGTTGTATTTCTATTTACATTATTTTCGCATTTGCACAGCCAGCGAGCATACCCTAGCCAGATATTTTCCCATATTTCTGTTAAAATGTCCATCCCCCCCCCATAAACTATATTTAGTCAATATTATTTTTACCTTTTTAAATTCTGTTTTATGTTTAGAATTTCAAAGTTCTATTACGGTATCCCATAGTGATAATGAAACTGTATATACTAATGAATTTCAAAAATATTTTAATATTTTCTTTTACCTGTTAAAAAAGATACTGTGTAAAAATGAAATTAGCATAGGTTACATTTATAAATAGTATTTCATATATTGCGCTTGAAACCAAGATATTCCAAAAAATCAAGTATTATTAAATAAAAACCATAGAAAGTCTTTTATGATTTCGCTATTAAGATTAGTTTAAAATTGACATTGCACAAATCATAGCGTTATTATATAATATCAATCACATAAAACTATTTTTGTGTAATATGTGCGGCATTTTTTAAAGTCTTCTGTCAAACAATTTCAGTAGGCTTTTTAGGTAGTATTTTTAATTAATGACATAAGGACAGAATAACGAGGAAATGGCTCAAAATTTGCTGCTGTAGCTCTCTCCACAAAAGCGTCGATCACATAACCCGAAGGTTGTGAATTCGAGTCTCTAGCCGGCCAAATATCGCCGTGTTCATTATTGGCGGTTGTGATACGTCAAATGCTTTCGTAGTCCCAATGCATCCAAGGTTAAACGATACCTCTAGAAGTGGTGGGCAAAATGTAGGGGGTCTTCTGCTTGGTCCCTGCTTCTAAATTGGGAGGATCCAGTCGGAGGAATGTTACTTGCGTCTGTAGCATTCTTTAAACTACACGTATTCCACCTGTGGTGCTAAATGACTAACAGCTTCGCAGTAGTGTGCGACATAAAAATATTTGTCAGTGTCACCAGCTGCATTGAAAATTCACGTTTGTACCCAAAAAGGCGAAGGAAATATGTATTACTTTTTTTCGATTTTGGAACATCAACTATTAGATGTCTGTTAAGCACAACTTTGCGAACACAGATCTGCAGCCGAATGGTAGAGTGCTGCTTTTCGTTACCGGAGTCCTCAGGTTCGAATTCCACTGCTGGTATGGATGATCGTAGCCGTTCGGAACCGGATTTAAGCAGTAGGTCTCGGTCTTATTATCCATTGTGAGCAAAACAGAAGACCGTAGAGCTCCAAACCAAACACAGACCTGCATTTGAGAAATCGCCAGACTTATTTTCTGCGGGTTTGTATTATTTTTCTGTCCCTTAATTTAATTTCCTATTCATATTTTTTTTACCCATATTTTGTCAAAATTTTTATCGTTCGGAATCGGCTTTAAACTGTAGGTCTCGAACTCATTATCCATCGTGAGTAAAACAGTAGACCGTAGCAGTCCAAACCAAATACAGACTTACATTTAGAATTCGCCAGACTTATTTTCTGCAGGTTTGTATTCTTTTTCTGTCCCTTAATTTAATTTCCTATTCATATTTTTCCCCATATTTTGTCAGTTTTTTTACCCAGTGTGAAGATCGCCGAGCCGTTGTATAAATTCACATCCAAACAGTAGATTTATTTTCAACATTAAGGTTTATTTTAAGACAGAGCACGAACTACTACCAGACAATTATATATACAAATATTACAATATTTACAGTAACCAATTGGATCAACTCAAGTATCTATCCTAAGAACCTCGCTGACACGTCCGGAGTTTACAATCACCTCCGACGTTCTCCCAAATCTATTTACTTTCTTCCTAGGTGGCGTTCTCAGGCCATTGACTATTACTCGCCTGTCCCTACACCCAGATTGTATCTCATATATTATATATATCCCATATCGTATATATATCCCATATATACGTCTTTGCTCATAAAAATCTGAAGTCTAATAACAAAATGCAAATCTTTTCAATGAAATGTATTGTGCAAGACCAGCAATGCTAAAAATGTTTCCATTTTGTACTTTACTCGTATGCAACTTAAACGGAAACATTCGCTGAAAACTGTCATCGTGATAAAGTGCTTACTGATAAGACTCTCCAAGAAAAGAAAAATAATAAATGTTGGGCAGTTATTTCGTTAATTGCGTCCATCATTTCTGACGGCCGTCAACTTTTTTTTTCCCCTCCCAATCTCCGCTTATTGAGATACGTTGTAAATAAAGCATTTATCTAAAGTAAACACACTTTTTTCTTTATTTTACAAGAATAAATCTTGTATGTGTTAAAGTGGGTTGAAAGGTACTGTGGAAAAATTTAGGTTAGCATAACTTAAAACAAGGTTGATCAAACCGCGGCCAGCCTTGTTAAATTTCACGGACAGTGTCGGAATTCACAGAATTTACAAATAATTTTTAATTGAAAAAAATGTTGTACCGTTTATAGTAATTATAACATATATGCTATTGTTTCATTGATTACTATTAATTTAATCATCGGTGCATAGTTATAAATATTTAAGTATTATATCAAGAATTTTTGATTAGTGAAAATATAAACTATAATAAATATGTTTTGAATCTTAACGTATTGTTCGAAATTTTCATCTAAAAAATTCGCATATATATATATATATATATATATATATATATATATATATACATACATATATATATACACACATATATATATACACATATATATACATATATATATATATATACACATACATATATATATATATATATATATATATATATATATATATATATATATATATGTGTGTGTGTGTCAGGTTTAAAAATGGGGGTTAAGAATTAAGCGAGTTATAATTAAAAATAGTTAGAACTCATTAACGATAACGTAATAGGAGAAAGACACACCCTCGAGTGGAACTATACAGAGTAAAAGAGCTGATGCGGAAGTAGACATAGGAATTTTGCTTAGGTAGCAACGCCAAAAGAGACAGTTCTGAGCGGGAACTCGGGCTGATAACATCCTCCACGCTTGTCGTGGCAAATTATGAGAACAAAGGATATCTAAATGGCATAGCTATGGACAGAAGGATTACAATAAAGAAGTTTTTATATATAAAATGAAATGTGTCTTCCATGTCTTAACCACTCGTCCATGTCATATATATATATATATATATATATATATATGTGTGTGTGTGTGTGTGTGTGTGTATGCAATACGTTAATAAATTAACCTAAAAGCATCTAAATTATCTTCCCAATTTTAATAATGTATTGTTATGAATAAAAGAACATGAATGTAAGAGCGGGATCCATTCCGATTTCGACACAATAAAGTTTTATAATGCAATTTTTATTCTTTTGTCTATGGGGCATCTCATGGAATCCGCATGAATTAGTTCCATTAGCACTGACTTTTGAATTTTTGGTTAACCTCTGTTCTACTAACAATCTCCAATGTATGTTGATTTTACCGATTTTCTTAGAAACTGTCTCTTTTAGTGGACGTACAGAAGTTTTATTTTTAGTTTTGGCACAAGAAGAAGTGTTAACATAATTCGGTTGTGAACTAACTTGTTTGGACGTTCAAGGACCGAAACGATTTATGTCGGAAATAGGCGCTGATTCCAGGGCGTAATATATGTAAGTGTACACACACACACACACACACACACACACACACATATATATATATATATATATATATATATATATATATATATATATATATATATAACGTTAGGTTATCAGCGTCGATCTTCGACTGCATAAATCGTCGACGGTCTCCCAAAGTTCGGTGCCGATTCAAAATTATCAGAAAATTACTGACTAGCCCAAACTTTGCTGGGGACAGGTTATGCAATTATTGGTACTACGAACCAATTACTTTAAATCTTTATTTTATTGACATTAAAAGTTAGATAATAGAGCAGCTCTTCTGTATATGTTTGTCAACTTAGTCAGATAACAAGCATCTGACAGAAACTAGACGCACTCAAGTGAAACGAACGCTCATATTCTCAGAAAATTAGTAATTCAACACTCCTGTAATTTGTTATCAAGCCAATTGGTCACTCAAAATTCAAAAATCAGCGCTCAGGGTCTGAATTGCGCAACCGAATTCTGTGAAAGATTGGAACTGATAAAAGAAGAATTACAAATTAAGATTTTACCTATAAGAAAACGGAAGAGACTATGCTCTTGAATTCAGATTTGGAATATATTCCAAATAGTTTAAAGCAAAATGTCTTTCATGCAAAGTTGCTTGTGGATAAGTGTTTAAATTGAGTTACAATTTAAATTCAAAAATATGAAAGCTTAAATTAAAATATTTGATATGTTTTAAAACTTCATTATGATATACTTATTTTCACGAGAATGGACGGAAAAAAAATGGGTGATCCATCAGCAGAAACATTTAACAGCCTCACTCACTTGTCCCTGCAACTGTTACTTAGAAAGAGTTCTTAATTTGATTACTGCCATATTTCATCCGTAGTGTCTCCATACATTTGCTTAGTTTCCTTTCCATGAAATTTTCTCCCTAATATTGATTACCGACTCACAATTTAATAAAATTTTGTTCTGGTGCCTTAGCTGAGTTTTTGAAGGATTGTATTGTAAGAAAAAACAATTGGATGTGGAAACCACATGAGATCTAAGTACACTCATTAAGTTATGGATATTTTTTGCTGCACTTTATACTCATTTGAATGTAACCTACGGTCTTTCGATTATTTAAAATAAAATGAACATTTACACCATCTCTAAAATATTACATTTTAATATCGTAAAAAATTTATACAGTTTTGATTAAATGGTGAGTAGAAATTTATTCAACAATGAATAGCACATTAAACACTGAGTAAAGCTCAAGTACTAGTCTCTGGTGGATACTTGTAGCTTTACTATAAAGAATTTCCGTTATGTAGAGTGCAGATTACTATCAAAAATCGCACAACTACATGTCTGCAGCCCCAAACACAAAATTTCAATGTTTTATATCCAATCTTTTTTTTATTTATGCTCTGGAGCGTTAACAAACGTTACATGGAAATTTTCGGGATTCAGAGTGGAGATGCAACCAAAAGAAGAGGTGATGAACTAAATGTTTTAAGAGTTCTATATACAAAGGGATTGTCTCAACTGTCCTTGTAGCAAATTGGGACTTTCCCTCCACTTGTTAATAGAGAGTTGTTCTTTTGGTGCCATCTACATCAATAAACATAGAAGGGAAAGCAATTATAATTAATTTATTGAATATATGATAATTTCGGTTTACAAGGAAAGACCAAACAGGTGACTGATTACATTTTTAACGAAATAATGAGACCAATGGAATGGCCAGAGTGTTCTCTGGACATTAATACAATAGAGCATGTTTGGGATATGTTAGGCAGACGATTTGCTGACCGCACACTACCTCCATAAACTCTCCAAGAAGTGGAAAGAGTTCTGAGTGACTAGGAAAGGATACCCCAGCTCCTCATAATTAGCTTCTTTAACTGTATGCCTTAGAAGTATTCAACATTGCTGGCTGTCCGGAAAAACCATACTTCCAACTGAAAACTATTTTTTTCAAGGAAACAACTTTTATAATTCGTTTCTTCCCATGTACACAGTTTGTGTTTTTTTTTCTTTTGTACCCGAATGCTCAATAAAATGCATTTTTCTGCCAAATATGTGTAATTTTTTTCTAATATAGTATACCACATATGTGGATCAATCAACTAAACAATTCCCCAGCCGCGAGATCCTTTCACAACCTTTAAATGTTTTGAGCAGTGAATAAGATCTAAATTCAGTACATATGTTTGTGTTCAGTTCTGTTTTTAGGATTATATACTTTGTTATTGATAATGTTAAGGGTCATCGGACTTGATATTAAGGGTTTCTCCTTCCTATATGGGCCTTGCAAAGCCATTTTGGGGTCGGCTGGACAGCGGGGTTCTTCCCGTACTAAATACAGAATTTAAAAATTCAACGGCTAATTATATTAGAGTTAAACGGGATGCGTACGTATATTTACGTAGTATAGAATTCACAACAAAATTAGTGAACATTCGTTCAGAGATAGTCAAAAATGATATCTAAGATTTCAAAATTAATGTTTTATTATACATGCGACGTTGAAACTTGGTAAAATTGATACAATTACGGTCAAAAAGAGCTTCCATATTTCCATTGAAATATGGACACTGAATTTTTTTGTGTTTACGTTATTATTTTTATTTCATATAAGGAAGTAAAAATTCAAAGAGCAGGTCTAAGGAAAGAAAATTGCCTTTGTTTTTAGTATAAGATACAAATTTATTTTTGACTTTTAAGAGTCATCTGCTTTTTGAAAAGTATTATAATACAAAAGCACTTACTAAACGTCTAAAAAGATTTTGTTATATGCTGAAACGAATCCCAGTACACCATGCATCCCAAAGTACGCATCTTAAAAGGAATAGAAGGAAAAAGTAAATAAAAATTATCTAAAAATATCATAAGTGCTCTTTAAGGAGGAAAGGCTGGTAATAATAACCGATCGTCAAATGCTGTCCTATTCAGCAAGTGGTAAAGGTTGTAATTTTTGTAACCAGTCAACAGTGGAATTTATTTTTAAAAGTGCCTCACTTTTGCCCAACCGATGACGTGGTTACACGTTGAAGGCAATACAAGAGGTCAGATAATAAATTTTGAGAAAAATATGTCAAAGTAAAGCGACTAAGATTTCATTTTCATTAGATTAAAAAATTAACAATTGATTGTTGAAAAAGGTATTGCTATTGCGAATTTACAAAATATGCCAAAAAGAATTGAAATTCATAAGCAGAAAAATTGAAAAAAAAATATTAAGAAATTCAGATAATTTAAGTGTGGTATTTTTTCAAAACAAGGTACCTTACGAAATGGTACTTTACAGGTCAAGTACCAGTAAAGTACGGAGAATGTCTGATAGATTGGGAAAAGTAATCTAACTCATATTTTAAATAGTAAACATTATACGGGGAATCATATATATATATATATATAATATATATATAATATATATATATAATATATATATATATATATATATATATATATATATATATATAATATATATAATATATATATATATATATATATATATATATATATATATATATATATATATATATATATATATATATATATATATATATATATATATATATATATATATATATATACACAAAATAGTTTTTTTTTTAAATTTATAGCAGGCCTACTGATATTATAAAGAAATCTTACCAGTAAATGGCAATTGAATTATATTTTATTGCAATTTTGAGTTTTCATATCGAATGGTAATTTTTTTACAGGCCGTCTATATACGTCGACCGCACTAAAAGGGAAATTCTGAATCACTTGTATACACGTCAAATGCAGTCAAATGCAGTCAGCTCATATTGCGAAAGAAGCTACTCAAACACTCTTTCTCCTTACTTAAATTAACGGCGAAGACAAAAGCAGAAACTATCTAGCTCGCCTAGGCCTGAATTGAAATTTAGGTAATAAGAAAAAAATTAAAAGAAATTTTACAATAAACTTTTATATTAAGTGACACCTTCTATATATCTCTACCTCATAACTCTCTTCAAGTTTAATTTGATTCTCAGTAACAGTTGGTAGTATGATACTGAAAAGAGAATATCTCAGATAAGTTGTAGTAGTGAGTGGAGAAACCAAACATTATGTTTGTGTTTGATTTTTGTTTCTTTACAAATGAGTAATTAAGACATCATTCCTAACAATACAAAATGTCAATATAAGTATAAATTTTATCATCTAAGTGCACTAGCTTTTTTGTTTAATATGTTTAATGCTTTAACTATACGTGTATTTGCAATTCCTCTTTTAAGCCTTATATCAGACTCTGAATTTTACTACATGAAATGAAGTGTAGCGTTATACTGTTCTATGTCTTATATTCACTGTTATAGATTAAACCACTGATAAAGATTAAACATAATTAAAATAGTGATTATTCATAAAACAACATGTAATTATATATTCCGTAATATTTATGTCTAATTATAAATGAAAGAAATTTTGTTTTGGATCATGGTGTAAAATAGATAATAGTCATAATATAATAAGATTAAATTACATTGTCACATTCTGAGACAGTGTATATGCAAAGCCAATGGTAGTCCGAAAGTTAAGAAGTCTTTTTAACAACCAGATTAAAAATTCTGGGAGCAGTATATGCAAGAGCACAGCGAAGATCATTGTCCCCAAAAATTCTACTGTGTTTAGACTTGATAACCGACAATCTCGAAACGACTGCTTCACAAAGATATAGTGGAAATAAGAAACGCAATACAGCGTTTGCCGATTGTCTATCGGCATACAATTCTACGATTCAATTCAATTCTACAATTTCTACTCGAAAGGGGTCTTACGACGTCCAAAAGACGTAGATTGAAAATCGCTGCTCAAGACGAATTGTTGTTTTGTTAGTAAAAGTTTATTTTAACCCTAGATAACTAATCATTCATCTGCGCATAAACACGTCTCAGTTCGAATGTCAAATTCACAAATTAGGTAGATCTGGACCCTCCATGAAATATATTTAATGTATGTATTAGAACAGGGGTGCCTAACCCAAATCAGTTGATGGGCCAAAACACAATGTACTGCATGGAGATGGGCCGCACATATAAAAATAAAACTACAAATTATTCAAAATATTTTATTATCGTGCAATATTCAAAATATGCATTTTTACAGTGCCAGCTGCGACTGTAGATAAAAGTTGTGTTATACATATATCATAACTACAACAAAAATAAACATTAACTATACTGTATTTATAATCACGCCCAACACCTTGCTTTCCTCCCTAATCATGAGGGTTAAAATATTATTATATTTATACTATAAATATATATTGTAGTTAATTCACAAGCACTACCACATGTATTATTTATTTTAAAAGTAATGTGAGATTTGTTTTTGTGTTTTATTAGAGATTTTGTTAATATCAAAGGATAATGTAGTGGACGCTCATCGTAGCTGATTGGTCAAGTTTTTATCAAACAACCTGCTGCGACACTTTTACCAGGTTTTTACCAGGTTTAATATGGAAAAAAATGATTCACAGCGATAAGCAGTTCCAAATGCTTATATAATGCCGCCCATTGCCAATCGTCTTAAATTTGGAAATTTATCTTCGGCGATGTATTTTTGAAAATACTCAATCCTATTCCCTTTGCAGAGGCATTTTAGCTCAATGTTTGATTGCAATTCTATTAAATCTATTTGTAAATTTGAAGGCGCTGATTCAACCTCTACATTAAATGGAGCTAAGAATATAAGTAATGGCCGATTGACAGAATATTCTAGAAATACTCAAATTTCAACGTAAATTGTCCAACCCTACTCATACCAGGTTTACGTTGGATACAATTAAGTCTTAACATACATAATATGTGATATTTATTATTGCAAAAATTAACAACTAAAATTCTATGTTTCAACTGTATATAGTCAAAATGACTAAAACTATATAGATAGTCGAAAACAATTGGGCTTCAAAAGTCCACGGGTCGGACATGCCTGTATTAGAATTATTTATTAGAATCAGTGTAGTTAACTTATTAAAATCAGTGTATATTACTAGTTTCCACTACAAGTGTTGGAAAATCACCTTCAAAAATAAATTATAAACTTAAAATTTTAATTTACTTAATGAACTTAAATTTAAAATTGTATTCTATTTTTGTAGAAAATATAATCTTTCCATCATGAGAGTAAAACTCGTTTTTGCGTTAGACAGGTGTATTAGTTCCTGGCAAGTGATAAATAAAAGCTAACTAGGCATTTAATATTTCTAAAATGTACACCCTGATTTTTTAAATGAGCGAAGGTTTCCTACCCTAGTTCTGGGATATATGAATTCTTTTGCTCAGCTACACTTCAAATTTGAATACTACTTTTTTAACTTTTTGAGGACGGCTAGTTGATATTTCGACCAAGATGTGAAAGCCTTAAAAGTATGGGCTTGGTTGAAATATACACCAAGGACCTGTTGTCTTACGGGATGAAGTCATCAATCGCTTTTAACATCAATCCTGTTATCGTAGGGTAAATTTACCCTCTGCTCTGAAAACATCATTTATTTCTTCCCTTCTGATTATTGTTGTACAATAAAGTGGCAATATCAAAGACTTTGTTGTTCACAAGGGGCAAAGATTGAACCTAAGACTTCCGTCTTTATCAGCAGAAATGTCGAGAAACATTCCGTCGGTAAAATGTTAGAAGAGCATTAGACACTGAACAAACATTTTTTGGGAAATTTCTTGTTTGAAATCATGAAATCATGATTTTTTCAAGAATTATTCATCAATTATTCGGAACCCCACGTTTTGCAAAATAAAGCATTTCATGAAATTTCAAATGCACTTCGACAGTAATTTTTAAATCAATTTTAAGTATGTTTAACCCATTAATGCGTGAGTCAATTCTGCGGATTACATATCAAGACGTATCTTGAATCTAAGTTATTATAGACTGCTCAGACTAAAATAAATATGAAGTTTAAACTACCATGAACACTACAGCATGTCACGCTAGTGATCAGCTATCGTTTTAAACATCGTGTGATGCCATTTATGAAAAAGGAAAAATTTTGTGAAAAAAAGATTTGTTTGGTATTACATTTAATATAAGTACTGTAAAATGAAGTTTTATAATAGATAAAGCAATTTGTCAGGTTTTCAGTCTATATACCCACCGAAAAGTAAGTTTAGGTGCGCTGTGCAAACAATCTTAAAGTGTCGATCCAAATGGAAAACTTATAAATGACAGAAATTACTTGAAAATTTCGTAAATTGTTTACGAGATTGCCCTCTTCCCGCTTTCAAAAGGAAAATCCGTTCTGAGAAGATATAAAATATATAATAAAAAAAGTTATTTTTAGTGGTCTATAAAGCGAAACGCTAAACATTAAGGGGGTTAAATTTTAGTATATTAACAAATTCGAATTTACTTGCTTCCGTATTTTTTATGTATGCAAACTCAACAAATAACTCCTAAAATTAGTAACGTATGAAATTAAGGCAACAGGGACTTGAAAATATTTGGAAATGTTGAATTTTTAATAACAAAATAAATAAATGATTGAGGACATTACACTGTTCTATAAATGTATGTAATTTTTAAAGCTTCCCTCTCTGAAAAAAAATAAACAAATACAGTAGAACCTCGATTATCCGAAGTAATTGGGACCGAACTTACTTCAGATAATCGAGAATTGATCAATAATCATCTAGTTTAATACGTAGTATCGTCATTAGTGCAATAACATTCGATTGTTCTGGGACTCGGCAGTATGACTTTTCAAATTTCGAAATAGGGTATGTTTTTGTTTAGAACAGGGATGTTTGAAAGTAGGGAAGAGTACACTCATACCGAGAATTGTGCTTGAGTCAAGGAATTCTAAAAAAAGGAATTCCAAAATATTTATCTGCATTCGTAGTTTGAACTTCGGTTAACGGAGAGTTTCGGTTAATCGAGGTTAAGGATAATCGAGGTTCTACTGTATATGGAAATTTTAAATAAAAATGCTCTCAACTAAAGCTTTATTCTCTCGAATATAAGCACATAAAAAGTTAGGTCTATACAAATAAGAGCCAAATTGTTTTTTAATTTCATCTGTGGAAAACGTGTCTGTCTCTTAACTCCAGACATTTGTACAAAAGAGAAGAATTGCTCTAAAATATACGGGATGAATGTGAACTCTACTTTTACTTTTATCTTTACACTTTTGTTAAGAACCTAAAGAGATTCGTACTGTATCAACATTGTTTTACACATTGTGAAAGCTTTCTACTATGGCGTAGAAAAAAGTGGTTACTCACGTTTAATTTGTCGGCTTCTTTGGATAAGAAGTCGAACAAAATAAAATAAATGCATCGAATATGATTGAAGGATTTCGCTACTTTTAAAGACGAGATTGAAGAGCAATTTTATTTATTTATTTTTTTTTTGGGGGGGGGGGCTTTCTAAATCTTCCAAAATATAGATTGACTGCTTACACTTTTTTATATTAAATATAAGTGAATCTCTCAGCTTCTTAAAAATATTACTGAATTCGCAACAACCAAATATTAGGGAGATTTAGATTATATACTTGCGTGCACGAATAAAACTTTATTTTAAATTGGGAATGCAAAATATCACATGTAGCGCATTTTTTAAAGTACTAGTGTCAGCTTGAAGCTAAAATATATTCCTTTAATAGCCATTTTGTATTGAAAAAATGTATAGTTAATATGATAAGAAAAATAGCAGATCTTCCACTATTTGAAGAGGTATAAAAATTGTTCTTTGTTACTTAAATGCTCAAATTTAGTTTCAAATTAAAGCTATTAAATGGTGATATTGTGTACTGAAAAATATAACAATGCATGCAATAGTTTAAAAGTAAAGTGCGCGCAAGAATGGAAAATCAGGTTTTGAAGAAAAGGACTTTAAAAATTTAGTTTACCATGTATTTTTTATGGATCAGCCGATACATTTTAGAATATAACTCATTACTATACAGGAATTTTTTAAAGGGCTTTTTTACTGTACAAAAGTAGTCGTGCATTCATATATATTTTGCTTGATATATGGATATTTCGAAACTTTAATGGTGGTGAAACCCCTTAAAACAGTACACAGATTCATATAAATGCTATAAAATAAAGGCAACATCTTAAGTTTAACCCCTTTGAGTCTGAATTATTTCTTTACTTGTGTTACATCTGAGATTAGATTTTATGTAAATAGGGATACTAATATCAAAAAATGATAATTTTATGAATGTAGGGTATGCCCTTTTTTACGGGACGGGACATATGTGCTTCATTAGACTTTTTAGGTGGGACATATACAACCTAGTAGTTTTGAAAGCAGTTTTATAACCTAGGTGGGACACATATGTCCCGAAACACTCCAAAAGGTTAAGAACTCTTTTCTGGTTGAATAATGTGCTAATGTTTTATTTATTACATGGGTGGGACACATATGTCCTGAATGACTCCAAAAGGTTAAGAACTCTTTTCTGGTTGAATAATGTGCTAATGCATTCTTTATTACATGGATGGGACATATATGTCCCGAAAGACTCCAAAAGATTAAGAACTCTTTTCTGGTTGAATAATGTTCTAATGCATTCTTTATTACATGGATGGGACATATATGTCCTGAATGACTCTAAAAGGTTAAGAACTCTTTTCTGGTTGAATAATGTGCTAATGTTTTGTTTATTACATGGGTGGGACACATGTGTCCTGAATGACTCCAAAAGGTTAAGAACTCTTTTCTGGTTGAATAATGTGCTAATGCATTCTTTATTACATGGATGGGACATATATGTCCTGAATGACTCCAAAAGGTTAAGAACTCTTTTCTGGTTGAATAATGTGAAAATGTTTTGTGTTAAAGAGAAAAAATTTCAACCAATTTATTCTGTTTCGGATTAACGTGCTATAAGACCTTTAATTGGTTGAAAGTTTCTAGCTTTCACAGGAAAAATCACTGTATTCTTCAACGGGAAGCGGAATCCTAAACTAAATGTGTTATTTTTTAAACACGTATATGCTGACGCATGCTAAGACCCTAATCTTTATTAGGGTCTTATTAAGGACTAATTGAGCAAGCATTTTCTTTTGGTAAGTAACAATAGTAAGTTACCAATTAGTTTTTTTACCCATCTATCTTCATCTTCACACTTTTGTTCTAATTAGATTTGTATTTGTTTACCTATTTCATTTCATCATAATTAAGAAAATTTTATAGGATAGCTAAAAAACAAAATCGTGTCTCGCCCTAAACTTGTACACTTTCCTCTTTCAAGAGTCAAATGAAATATGTCCAAGAATACTTAACATGAAAATACACGAATTCATACAAATCCAATAAAAGAACTCTTAATACTCTGCAGTTTTTTCGTTATAGTTAAGTTATAAGAAAAACGCTTTCTATCTGTTTATTTTCAACTTTACATTTTTGTTTCTTAAGGCATTATCACGTGTCGCCAATACGCGGTTTATAATTACTTTTATTGGTGTGGATTTCTTGTGTTATTTTTACTTATGTCAATCCATTTAATTTAGCTCAGACTGAATTATGATAAGGCCTTTAAGAGGATTCGCCACCTTTAGGCAACTATAAATGGGAGATTTTTTTCTTATTTTTCACCTTATCATAAATTTTTTAATTACTATCGTAAATATATGGTATTTTCAGAATTTGTGCTCTCTTTTATTTAATTAGTTTTGATGAATTTACTTTGTTTCTAAGAAGTAAGTACTTTTTATATAAAATGAAAAGATAGAGCTTGTTTAAAATTTTTTTAAATTTTTCCTCACAGACCCTGCACAGACTTAAAACAAAACACAGTGAGTTTCATTAATAATTTTTACATTTTTTGTAAACAATAATAAGTAGGTATATATTTCCACCTATTTTATTTTTTAAAAAGTATAAAAAATATTCCAGGGGGTGAATTTTTAAAAAAAGGCTGAATTAATTCTTAAAAAAAATTATTTAGAGTACACGCAAGTTGAAACAACATCATCCCCTGTATAATATTAAGTAAAAGTAACATTTTTTCTAGCATTATGACGTCATTAATTTAACCATCTCATTTAATCTTTTCTTATTTTCAACTATTTAAATATCGTCTGCATTATTTTCATCATTTTTATCACTTAACTTAGATATTACATAAATAATTTTCTTTTATATTTGGCTTAAATAATAGATTAGGAACATGTGTGATAATTATAAATTTAATCAACGATTATTTTTGTTGCAATGAAAATTATATCACCAGTATTAACAACAAATTCTATGTATCTCCAGTGTGTATTGGAAATGATAGTTTCGTTCCTTTACTTCCATTAATTACTGTGGAAAAAAAAAAAAAAAAAAAAATTGGGAAGAACAATAATTTCGACGTAGCTAAGGAAACTTTGAATTATCTTTCTAAATAAATTCAACGCGATTCTAAACGGGTGTATGAAGATAAACAAATTATTGAGCATGTACCAGATAATTCTCAGCCAAAAAACGAAACATTTTTTTTTACCTGTCTTATACGGTACTTTACAATTCTGGAAAATAAAAAAAAATTTACTGATCCCGTTATACGACGGAATGCATGCTAGTTTTGAATAAAATGCATTTAAAGTTTTTTTTATAGTTTGCTTAAAAATCTTTAATATTAAAGTCAAATATTGTACAGTTTACCAGTTCTAGTTCGAGTAATATTTCAATAGTGTTAGTTTTAAACGATTCAGAATTATTTAGAAAATTTTAAAATGTAAAAATCAAACAAGGTTTAAAAGGTTTTGTGTCCTTTTAATTAGTTGAAAAAATTCGTTGTAACCCAAGAAATCTGCACCTTGTTCTCCAGTATCAGTAATTATAAACTAGCAGTTACTTGTTGACTCGTGATAAGGCCTTTAACACATTCGTATTTGTGTTTACTTTGTTTCATACATTGCACAAAGGTGACAGATTACGGGAAGTGCCGACTCACCTTTAATTTGTCGACTTCCCTGGTCAAGGAGTCAATCCTCTTGTCTCTGGACGCCACCTCCTTCTGCAGGTGTGCCACCTGGCCCTCGGCCTCTCGGAGCAGGGCCTCAAAGTTCCCGGCCCGCTCTTCCAGCTCCCTGATCCGCAGGTCCATCTCCAGAGAATCCTCGTCTGAATCCCGTTTCCCCGAGGCACCGCACAGGCCAATGCTCGAGGCGTTCCCCATTTCCCTCGTCTGAGGGGGCTAATTTTAGTCTTTTTTTTTTTCGCAACTTGTCGGATCTATCTCTCCTCCCCTTCGAGGTGGAGTTATGTCATATCACTGTCATGACGTAATCCAAGACGACGGTGTTTTTATATTAAGAAAAGCTTATCTCGGTGTCAAGGCGGGAACTCGAATCGCATCGGAACAAGTTGGAAAGTTTTCAGTTGCCTGTAGATACAGATATATATGTTAGATAAAAGAATAATTTATAAAACAACAATAATAATAATGCAGTGAAACCTACGTATAGCGATGCAATCTATAATATTAAACCTATTTATAACGATATTTTCTCTGATCTCTCGTAATTCGTTATTCATTCAACATATTTATTCACTGAATGAAAAATCCACAAGAGGTTAGTAATCGTCTGGTAAATTTTTATATTTTAACACGTTGAATGCCAACGCAATTTTCAGAAATCTGGCCTTAAATGACAATTTGATGGAATCACATTATATTATTCTCGGAATAATTATATTTTTTGTTCGTTTTTTAATTAATTTTCTATTCATGCAAGCCAGAATTGATTTTTTGTTCTTTTCCCAGAAGCTGTCTATCAATATTAGCACTGATATACTACGAGTTTATTCGTAGCTGCACAAAAAAAAATGACAAGTAAACACAATACGAGATAACTCGTAATTGACGCCCTAGAAAAGAACGCAATCTACGACTTATCTCGTAGTTGGCAGTCAACGTGTTAAACTGGAGATAAATTAGATCTATAATACAATAAATAAATATAATAAATATAATAAATTAGTTTATAATAATAATAATATCAGTAATAAATAATCTTACATTGAAATCTGTGTATAGTGATTCAGCCAATATCGTTAAACCTTTCTACCACGATATTTTCTTTGATCTCGCGTACTTCGTTATTCATTCAATATATTCTATATTTATTCACTGAAAATTCCACATGAGGTTATAAATCGTGTTTTAGATATTTACTCTTTGTATAATAGATAAATCAAATCTATAATAAACCCAAAGTTAGCAAAATATTTTATAGTAATCCCTTATATAATAATAGCTTAAGTTATCTTCCGTCTATCCTCGAATTTAGGAAGCGGTTGAACCTGGAACGGATAGATGCATCCATATTGGATTCTTGATGAATTAGGGCTAGCAAAATTCGAAACGAGTAAAGTTTATTTTCTCCTTTCGATCCGATTCTAAAATAAATTGGCATAAATATGCTTCATATCACAGCAAAAAGTACTATCGTCTTTAAAATTTTGGAAATCAACCCCTCCAAAAATAGCATTTCTTTTTCTATAATTTTAACGCTATTCTTTTAACCATCTAATTTAATAATTTCTTATTTTAAATTATTTAAATATCGTCTGCATTATTTTCACACGGGTTATCACTCAACTTACGTAATTACGTAATGATATTACGTAAATAATTTTCTTTTATATTTCGCTTAAATAATAGATTAGTTAATGCGATAATTTTAAATTTATCATCGGTTATTTTTTGTTGCAATGAGAATTTTATCACCGGCATTAACAACGAATTCTATCTACCTTCAGGGTGCAGTGTAAATGATAGTTTCATTCCTTTACTTCCATTAACTACTGTGGCAAAAAAAAATTGGGAAGAACTCAACGATAATTTCGACGTAGCTAAGAAAACTTTGAATGGTCTTTCTAAAGGAATTCAACGTGATTCTAAACTGCATTCACAGTATCGGGAGATTTTAGAGGGTTATGAAGATAAATAAATTATTGAGCTTGTATCAGATAATTCTCAGCCAAAAAACAAACCATTTTTTTTTTTTACCTGCCTCATAAGGTACTTTTCAATTCTAGAAAATTTAAACTTTTACTGATCCGGTCATATGGCGGGCCATATGTTAGTAATAGTAATAATAATAATAATAATAATAATAACATATTAAAACCTGTGTTTAGTGAGTCAGTCAATAACGATAAACCTGCTTATTTCTTTGCGATATTTTCTTTGGTCCCATTTAATACATTATCCATTCAACCTATTCTTTATTTATACAATGCAAAATCCACAAGAGGTTAGAAATAATGTTTTAAATATTTACACTTTGAATGATAGATAAGTTAGACCAGTGTACAATCTCAGGTTTTATATGCACACTCTCAGCGATGGCCCTAGATGGTAGACGACTTCCTTCGGCGGCAAAATTCAGAAGCGGCAAAACTGCCAAATTTACAGAAAGTAAATTTATACAATAATAATATAAATTTACAGAAAATTGTTAAGTATTAGGATAATAGTTACTATAAAAATATTAGTATAATAGTATTAGAATAATAATATTAGTATAATAATAATATTAGGATAATAGTATTAGAATAATAATATTAGTATAATAATAATATTAGGATAATAGTATTAGAATAATGACATTAGGGTAATAGTATTAGTATAATAATATTAGTATAATAATTATTATTATATTAGTACAATAGCGATCCGCTCAGTCAACAAAAGCAGCGTTCTCGTAACTGAAAGATTACGGGTTCGAGGCTGCAGCCGGCCTAAGATCCGCCGTGTTCACTAAAGGTGACTGGGGCACGTTAAATAGGTTCGCGGTCACAAAGTCCTCCATGTTCTCAAAATATATCTCTGGGGGTGGCAGGCTAAACCAGGGAGTTTTCTACTTGGCCACTGCTTCTGAATTATGAGAACCCAGCGGGGGTAATGTTACTTGCATCCGTAGCAGAAGTCCGTAGCCTTAAGCTACAAGTGCTCTCCGGGTGGTGCTAAATGAGTAAAAGGTTCGCAGCCTTATTAAGGCGTTAGGATAATGTCTGTATCGTCTACTACTTTGGAAAAAAAAAGATTCCCAATAGCATGCCATTTTAACAAGTCATTGCATAGATTAAACTAATTACAAATTTATTAATATGACATATATGATGTTATATTAGCCTTCAACATGCCATTGTTCCCATATGGGAACAGACACCATTTAAAATTCAATTAAAATCTAAGTTCTTTAAATTGCATTGTAATTTTTTTAATTACAAACTAAGATATACTTGATATTTTAGAAAATACTTATATTGTAATAAATTCTATAGCTTTCAGAAATTTCTAAAAACTACTTTTTGTGGCACTTTTTATATATCATAACTTAAATTCCCAAACTATCAAATATCAAATTAAGTAAAATAGGTTAAAATGATATTTTCCTAGCATTATGATGTCATTCTTTTAACCACCTCATTTAATCATTTCTTATTTTAAATTATTTAAATATCGTCTTCATTATTTTCATACGTTTTGTCACTGAACTTAGATCTGACGTGAATATTTTTTTTTATATTTCGCTTAAATAATATATTAGGTACATATGTGATAATTTTAAATTTAATCATAGATTATTTTTGTAAAAATGAAAATTTTATCACAGGTATTAACAACAAATTCTGTCTACCTCCAGGATGCAGTATAAAAGACAGTTTCATTCCTTTACTTCCATTAATGACTGTGGCAGAAAATTTGGGAAGAACTTTACGATCATTTCGATCTAGTTAAGAAAGCTTCAACGTCATTCTAAACTGCATTCACAGTATCGGGAGACTTTAGACGAGTATGAAGATAAACAAATTATTGAGCTTGTACCAGATAATTCTCTGCGAAAAAAAGCCATTTTTTTTTAAACCTGCCTCACAGGATACTTTACAATTCTGGAAAAATATAAAGTTTACTGATTCCGTTATATGACGGGCTCTATGCTAGTAATTTATAATAATAATAGTCATAATCAGAGTATAATTATTGACCGGGCACTCAGAACGTAGGCACGGTAATTTATACAGTATATATAATTTTTAATGGTATATACAATGTAAAACAATCAAAAAGTTTTCATAGTCATCAAGTTTTTCGTTGGCTTTCGTACTTGATTCTTTTTTTTTTCGCTAATTCATTGAAACATTTAATAAATGATAACATTAATAAATGATAATTTTGTTGATTATTTGTATTTTTCACTATCAAATCAATAAATGCATTTTTTAATTATATTAGTTTTTGCTTAAATTATGTTTCAATAGTTTTATATTTGTAAATAATGAAGAAAATGGAAACAATATGATATTTAATACCTGTTCCATAATTTAGTTTTATAATTTTTACATAAATGTAACTATGCTCTCAGGCCGGGCTATAAATTGAGAAGAGAGGAGGGAAGCACCAAAAATTGAACTGTGCCCTACGGAAAAGTTACTTAGTCGTGTTCTTGGAATAATAATACTGAAATTACTTTCAATGTTAATCAAAATAGTAAATTATTATTATTATTTCTAATATAGGGGCACTTGCTTCATATAACATTTACCAATACCAATCCACATATATTTGTTGGTCATTTTATTAGAGGAGGCAAATATAGACGGCTATATAACCATATAGGCCATATACATAGCCATATAGGCAGCCAACATTACTAAAACAACTTAGCATAAGACCCCCCCCAGGTTTGGCCTGCCACCCCAAAAGTACCATTTGGGAACTGAGAACATTGCGACCACAAACCTCCCAGCTGCCATTCATGAACACGGCGGATCTGTGGACGACTCGAACCTCGAACTCGCAACCCTGAGGTCCAGAGATTGATATTTTTACCCATTGAGATATCGTGAGTCCTGCAATGAGTATATTAATACAGTGATATTTGTATATTACGATACTAGCTGTGACAATATTTTCTTTGCAATACCACTACGTGTTTACTAATTGTGTTATAAATATTCACATTTTAAATTATGTAAATAGATTTAAATTAGACTTCTGTTTTCAATATAAAATATATGTAAACTATATATATAAATAATAGATTTGCAAATAATCCCATTGTATATAAAGATAAAATACTTATAATAATATTTATCTAGATAATTATAGTATCATTATAAACAGGTTTATTGTTACAATAAAATTATTTTTTACATTAATGCAATTAGATAAATTAATGCAGTAAAATTTTTGTATAACGATATTGGCTCTAACGATAAATCTGTCTGTAACAATATTTTCTTTGATTCCGGGATATTTTCTTTGATTTATTTTCTTTGAATGCCTTATATACTCTGCAAAACCACTAAAAGATTACTAATTGTGTTATAAATATTTAAGTTTTAAATTATATAAAGAGTTAAATTAGACTTCTATTTTCAACATAAAATATATGTAAACTATATATGTAAACAATAGATTTGTAAATGATCTCATTGTCTATAACGATAACTTACTTATAACAATATTTTTGTAGATTCCTATAGTATCATTATAAACAGGTTTATTGTTATAATAAAATTGTTTTTCACATTAATACAATTAGATATATTAATACAGTAAAATTTGTCTATAACGATATTGGCTATAACGATAAATCTATCTGCAACAATATTTTCTTTGATCCCGTGGAATATCTTATATACTCAATGCAAAACCACTAAATGATTACTAATTGTGCTATAAATACTGACATCTTAAATTATTTAAATATAGTTAAGTGATATAGTAATTAGATAAATTAATACAGTAAAATTTTTGTATAACGATATTGGCTGTAACGATAAATCTATCTACAACAATATTTTCTTTGATCCCGTGGAATACCTTATGTACTCAAAGCAAAACCACTAAATGATTACTAATTGTGCTATAAATACTGACATCTTAAATTATTTAATTATAGTTAAATAAGATATCTGATTACAATCCAAAATATTATATATGTACTACATATATAAACAATAGATCTGCAAACGATCATATTGTTTACAATAACTTACTTATAACAATATTTTGCTATGTCCTTACAGTATCATTATAAACATGTTTACTGTTATATTCAAAATATTCTTTCCATTAATATAATTGGATAAACTGATATATAATATTAACCATAATTAATAAAGATTATATTAAATTTTCAATATGGTATTGAAACTAATAATTAAAGTATAATATACTCATAATTAAAGAATATAAAGACATTTGTAGATCTTGAGATTAAGTTTTTAAATATAAGCGACAGATATATATTACTTCAGAAAAAAAGCCCCTAATTTCAAATTAAAATAAATCTACAAGATAGTTAAATGAACAGTTAATGACAATAAATTTATACTTCACTGTCTTTCACATGTGTGTTCATCCAACAGGTAATTAAATTTACAAAAGAGGCGATCCAAGAATACATCTGATGACATGCGTCCTATAAGTTCAACTTTATTAAATAGCAATGCTATTTATTCTGTTCATTCACTCTGAAACAACATTAACCCTATAATATTTTTTCGGTTAAACAGTCTTTTCTTCGCCAATACTTGTACTCGACTAAAACTCCTTGAAAACACCTTTGAAATGTCACCCACAATAGCTGAGGACTAAATAAATAAAAACTGGCATTCCACCGGATTCGCACACCAAGAATGAGTGCTGCATCTTTATTTTTCCCATTGCTTCCGTTTCGCTTTTAACCAAACAGGATATATATCTTCTAAGAAAACCATTCGGCAGTCAAATCGCACTTCGATAAAAAATCGTTTGCACTGAACAGCAAATTAATTTACATCAACCGCGATTAAGAAATAACCCGAGCAGACGATGTCAGAAACAAAACAAAAAATCAACCAGAAAAGCGGCAGTTTGTTGGATCAAGAGCAGAAGTAAATCAACAGATGATTTTCGTCCCGGGGAAAGTTATGTTATCCGCTCCTCGAGGTGGCGCTCCAAGTTGTTGACTTTTCAAGAGATTCGAGAGAGGCCGAAAGTTTCCGCGCTCCACTCAGAAGCGCCCTCTCCATCTTTGCGAGAGAAGTAAAGGATAATAGGAGATCCTCCAGGAATTCGTGGAGGTGGATAAAGGTGATCTGGCAACAAACGGGAGAGAAAAAAGAGAATAGCTACTTTGTTGCGATCAACACAAGTGGAGTAGAAGTGAAAAGAGGTTATGAACAATAAAAAGAATAAAACATTTTTATCTTTATATTTAAAAGAACTTTGCATTGCCCAAACCTGATATGCATGTATATAATATAATATAGATTGAAGTATAAATAGGAAAAAAGAGACTGGTTCTGCATTAAAAAGGTTGATATTTTTCCAATAAGAAGTTAAATTATTAATAAATAACTAAGTGATAATTTATTTAATATATGAAGAATATTAGTTGTGACATATAAGATATTTATTCTTCAAAGGGAGACTTTAGTATGCTATTGAAAGAATACAAATTTCGATTGGCATACGGATCGAACAAAAATGTGCGAAAATATCTAAAGATATCAATTTATAGTTTTATTCATAGTCTTATTTTCAATATGATATTATAAAATATAACATGTTTAATTAGCCACTGAAATTTCTATCAGACTTTATATCTCCTAAGCTCAATATTCATAATTTGTTTCCAATTATGCTCGAATTGTTGCTCGAATTGTGTGTTTCATAGTACTTTCACTTAGGCTTTTATTAGTCCCAGAATAGAGCAATTTTTCGCAACGTCACGGACTACTATAATGCCCTTCCCATTCATTTTCATGTTTATAACAGCCAATAGACAAACAATAAACTGCCCTTTTGTTTGAAACTAAAGCCAGAATTGTCATAAGTTGAGATGTGCCTTACTGCATGAAATCGCCTTATACATACATTACCATGCTCTGTAGCATACCAATGTGTAAGAAATTAGCGAGGTAGAGATTTGGATGACTTCGACTGAATGAATGGCCATGAACCCGTAACATCCAGTGCTGTTAAAACCGATTCTCCAAATTCCCAGGTAGTATCACCCAGAAAAATAAGTATAGTTTTAATTTGTCTTTAGGTACTCCTCCAGGTCCATATGTGACCAAAAGTGGTTGTGCAGTACGTTCTCCCTCCACAGAGACTTAATCTTCAATCCGTTCGCGACCAACGTCTCGTATACGCGACGCAGCTATTTCACTCTTATCAGTCCAGCGTCGCCTCCACGCGATGATCCCCGGTTGATAGTGAGAGACTAGCGTCGCGTATGCGTAATCGGAGATAGGAAAGTTCTATTTTAATTTTTAAATGCTAGATTTAATTACTAGATGCAGTTAAACGGCAACGGTTTTCACAGCGGTCGACTCGTATAGCATTTACGTGCTGGTCCTCAAGGGATTAAAGAAAGAAGCGTCTGTGTACAGCAAGCCTCCAAACTCCAACGCATGCGCATTGTGAGCGGAGGGAAGCTGGTTTTGAAGGGTTATACTTTACGCTTTCTAGAGATTTCGCCAACAGTAATGCTGAATTTCTATAGTATGCCGTCGCCCAGGGCATAACACGCATTTTTATATCACTCCCCCACATGCTTTCTTTGTGGTTGACTTAATTCCTTAAGTTTATAGTTTATTTCATGAAAAATAAGTCCATCCTATGGGAAAATGTGGTGCAAGTCGCCTTTGACAGCAACTAAGACGGTCTGACTGACGAGCGAAAGCATGATGTAACGGGACTATGTGTAGGATGTATGTTCTGCACTGTGGCCGTTTAGAATTGTAATTAAAATGGATGAGTGCTAATACAAACTAGCTTGTTTATTCATGCCTCCCCACACTCGACAAACACTATACTTTTCTAAATTAGAATAGAATAACATCACAGTTTGTTTTCCAATCCCAATCGATTCTGATACAGGAGGGCCGCACGATGGCCGATTGGTTAGGGTGCTGGCCTTCGGTACCGGAGTTCGTGGGTTCGAATCCCACTGTGGCATGGATGTTCGTAGCCGTTCGGAATCGGCTTTAAACTGTAGGTCCTTGTCTCATTAGCCCTCGTGTAGCAAAAAAAGCACTCCAAACCAAACCAAACCAAACCTGACACAGGAGGTGAGCAATGCCTTCCCTAGCATTAAAAAATTTACTAATGTCCTCATAGATGCAATGGCACGTGAGGGTGCGATAAATTTGCCAGAAAGTAAGCGCTTTGGTTGGCTCTCACCAAAATTTGCATATGGCGGCTCTCCGGGCTGCAATACAACGATTTCGTGAAATGTCATGAACGGCTTTAAAGCCATTCCCATTCATATTTACGATAGCCAATAGGCAACCAATAAGCTGCCCTTCCGTTTGAAATTAAAGCCAGAATCGTCATAAGCTGAGACGTGAACTGTTGCGTGAAATCGCCCCATTCGGGAGGTAGGACATGTTACTGTTTTTCTTGCGTTGTGTTGTCATTTACACATCGTATATCGAGAAATTTAATCGGAAATAAATTGTCATAAAACCACCGGTGCTTTAATAATAAACTTTTTCAATCACCATCAATAAACAAAATAAACCAATATACTTTTCAAGTCAAAACTAATGTAAAAGTCCAGACTACTGATCCTGTAATGATTCCGGGTGATCTCTCCTCCTAATAATGTATTTATCCAATAATATACACTCAAGAACCAAAACATTATGACCTTCTGTCAATAACGAGTTGGTCCAACTTTGGCGCTCAACACAGCTTCAATCTACCTTGGCATAGATGATACAAGTCCTTCATAGATGGCCGGAGACAGATTGTACCAGATGTTTAAGCAACGTTTACGCAAATCCGAGATGTTGCGAATTGGTGGTCTTTGAACTCTGAGCTGCTGTCCCATGTCATCCCAAATGTGTTCTATCGGACTGAGATCCGGTACTCAACGATAGTTGGCCCTGCATTGTATTGGGTTGTCAGCTGAGCCACTGTCTAGCTCCGGTTTTGCTTCGCCATGCTAGACAGTCTCCGACGACCTTTTTTTTTGATAGCGTGTGGACGTCCAACACCATGTCGTCTACTGCTGGTTTCACCGTCATTCATCCACTTTGCATAAGTACTAACAACTGTAGATCGCGAACAACCTACGAGTCGTGCAGTTTCGGAAATACTTGTTCCGAGCCTTCGAGGCATTACAATCTGCCCTCTATCAAAATCGCTTAGATCCGCAGCCTTTCCCATCACACACAGAAGTAAGTGAAAGAATCATTCTTCAGACTCTCCAGCAGCAGTTATATACCACTTCCACCTGATCACGTGCCTTCCACGTCATCCAGGTGAGTTCATTGCAAAATGCAGGGGTGGTCATGATGTTTTGGCTCTTGAGTGTATAATAATAAATTCAATATTAAGCATTGATTTTAAGTTTCCATTCCTATGATTGATAACTGCTTGGTAAATAATTTAGAGCTTGACAATTTCGACTTTTGTTACTATTGATAGTTAGATGGCGTTAAAAATCGGTATATGCGAGAAATATTATAAACTTCTTTTCTTGGTCTAATAATAAAAATTGATTTTATGGACTTCATTTTGAAACAATGTTCATTATTATAACACGAATCAAAATATATTATGTATATTGTAAATACCGAAAAAAAAATAGCCGAACGATGGCCGAATGGTAGAGCGCTGCTCTTCGGAACCGGAGTTCGCGGGTTCGAATCCCGCTGCTGGCATGGATGTTTGTAGCCGTTCGGAATCGGCTTTAAACTGTAGGTCCCGCCTCATTAGCCCTCGTGTGCAAAACAGTAGACCGTAGCTCTCCAAACCAAACCAAACCGAAAAAAATAATATGCCGTATAAATCTAGAGGTTCTTGGTCAAAGAACAAAATTGATCCGTTCCTGAGTTATTAGTTTTAAAACGATTCATTCCTTGGCAGTACTGACATGCCTACATACTAAGGACAACTTCTCTCCGATCCCAAATTTTTGTGGTATAGTCCGGCTTTAAATACGGAAGTATAATCTTGGACCATATGTATTATACGCCCCCAATAGCAACTGTTTCATCGTTGGCGACTTTTTCGTCGCCAACAGCAAATAGCGAGTTACTAACATTATTATACGATGTTCAATAAGCTAATACTGATAAAATGATACTTCAATTTTTCTCGTAACCGAATGTTGCGCGGTTTCTGGAACTTAGGAATACTGTAAAATACATGTTGTCTAGAAATTCATCGTCTTTGTGCTTCGCGCAATCACTGGGGAAGGGACTTCTCACATCCCCATCTCCTTTCAAGAAGAATACCTCGGATATACACCCTGAATCAGAAATATCGGTTAATCATCAAATACCTGGGTATCTGAAACATTGTAAATTTTTTAACTTAGAAATAAATTTATATTAAATCTTACCAGTAGAATATTTAGTTAAATTGAATTTTACTATAATTTATTAGTATATTTGTTTTTTTTTGCATTTTTTAGATAAGTTTACTGTTTTTTAAAATGGTCTCGCATATATATCTATCTATTTAAACACGTCAGATTTGATGAGAAATCTCCAGCCAAACCAAACATTCTGTTCCCCGAATGATGGCCGTACCGGCATGTGCTGCTCTTGGGTGCTGGAATTTGTGCGTTCGTTTATTTGTGATTGTGTTCGGAAAATCGTTTACATAATTGCATAATGAATTCAACAATCGAGAGGCACATACAAAAATCTCGTATCTAGAGTAAGCCCCTGTAGGGCTTTAAACAAACCAACGAACCTGGTGAATCCCCACTTTAAAACCGTAAAAAATATTTATTTTCTTTCAAAATTTATTCTTCGACAGCTAAATCGCAATCATTGCCACAAATTATCGTCTGTAACTGTATAAAGGCTCAAATTCACATTTTTACCTTTTTTTTAATCTATCGCCTGTTTCTGTCGTAAAAATTGCAGAATAACCTACATGTATAACCTACATAACCTGCAGAAAAACTTACCTACATATATAACATACAAAATAAATTGACTTCGTTTAGTTTGGAGCTCTACGTTTAATTGTTTGCTACACAAGAGATAATAGGAACTTTCAGCCTAAAAGGAATCACGAGTGGCGAGAAATTCCCATGGCAACAGCGAAATTCGAACCACGTCGACTGTTGTATTAAAACACACCACCTTATGAACTATAAGTCATTGTCAGGGTTTTTAAAATAAAAGAATATATTGGGATGTTTACATTTATCTTGACTTTGATGCCGTAACTGAACACATAAAAAAATTAAAAATTATATTTTTAATTTTGTAATTTAATAAATGTAAACATCCCAATATATTCTTTTATTTTAAAAACCCTGACAATGACTTATAGTTGTAGTCATGTAGGGTCTATAAATTTTCAATGTATATCAAATACTATAAATACTGTTAATATGAAATTTGATGTATTTATTTATTCTGCATTTAATATTAATTAAATCTTTATTCAGAACATTGAATCAGTTTATCCCTACATAAAAGCATATTTCATAAAACATATAACTCTTTTAAAAAAGTTTAAAAAATTGATATTTTTTTAGATCGTGTGTATGAGCTCAGGAATAATAAATACAAATAAAAGTGATTCACTTAAATTTGAGCAACATACGCAGCCTTCTATGATGCAAAATGGTAAAAATTTTACGACTCATTCCGGTATCTGTTTTCATTTTGTATTTATAGTTTTTTTCTTTTCCCTTTGATACGACTAGTAGAAAATGTCACGATTGAGTTTAAAGTTCGTGGTAAATAAAGCGAGAAGCCCCAACTCGCATCTTCTGACGATGGAGAAATAACACCATCGAACCAAAACTTATTCCACCATTAGAAAAGAAATAAATACATTTCTAAAGTGCGAAACCTTTCATAATTCGCTCTTTCACATGAAACATTTTCTTACCTATACAAAAGCTTTATTTGGAAGAGTAACTTTCTATGGATTCGCGTGTTTTTCTCTACATTCATTTGTCTATATTCCAATTTGAGAATGCTTATTTGTTTCAATTCCTATCATTAGAATTTTTTTTTTAATTTAATAAGATTACAGTCTCACAGATTGACGTTTTTTACAAACTTTGATGTATTTTTGGGAAATCAGAACCCTGATGTGACCCCATTTCTTTACATTAGGGGCAGTATGTATGATGAAGTGCTCTCTAATTTTAGTTATAATTGTGGAAAAATACACGTATGGTTCAGTGATCCACCTAACATTACTCTTATCCAAGTCATTATTTCGAAAATATTTTTAAAAATCTGTATACATAGGATTTGGAACAGAACTTTTCACTGATCATGCACAGTTTTTAAATTCTTTTCGGGAAAACATATTGGATTTTATCGTTTGGCCCACATGATCATAAGTGCATGTGATCAGTCTCATATACGAGGGTCACTCTAAAAGTTTTGAGATACAACTAGGTTCTTAAAGTTATTCTTAGAAAACTTTAGGTGTGTTCAAAGTAGTATCCTTCAGCATCAATGCACTTTTATGGACGAATTTTCCACAGATTAAATGCCTCAAACTATTCATTTTTTGGAATAGATGAAAAAATGCATTTATAGTCACATCAATATCTTCTTCTGAATGAAAACGACGTCCACGTAAGTTCTTTTTAGACTAAAGAATAACCAGAAGTCACACATAGCTAGATCAGGTGAATACAGCGGATGTTCTATCCCTTTAATTTGTTTTTGTTTGAAAAACTCAACTGTTAATCCGGCTGTATGTGGAGATGCATTGTCATGGTGAAGCATTAGTCCCCTAACATTCACTTCTTGTAGAATTTGTGGAAGACATTTAGTGGTATACCAGTTTGCTGTTACTGTCTTCTGTCCTTCCAACTTGATGGCTTTGACCAATCCCTTACTTCTGAAGAAAACGGCATACATCACTTTTTTCAGTGCACGTTGTCTTTTCACCATTGTCGGCTTAGGATCATCTTCAAAGACCCATACATTTCTTTCTTGACGCGTTGGAACGTCAAAAAACAGGTATGTATGTTTCAATTTTAGAAGTGATGCGGTGGCCACCATCATTTAGCAATTTAAGAGTTTCTTTACTGATTCTGACACGCTCCCCTTTTGGTACTCAGATTATGGAGAACCCAACGGCAAACTACTTTTTTCATATGTAATTCTTCATTAATAATTTTGTGTATGGCTGCGGATCCAATGTTAAGTTAATTCTGTACAATTTGATAGGTACAGCGATTATCATCCATTAACATTTTTTGAATGGCAGACAAATTATCCGGGATTACTGCCGACGGCGGTCTTCCTGTGTGTTCTTCGTCCTGAAGAAAATTGCGACCTCTGCTAAATTCTTTAAACCATCTGAATACAGTGGCAAGAGCTGGAGATTCATCACCAAATGCCAATTTCAACCGTTGAAAGCATTCTTCTTGATTTAATCCTGCTTTAAAATTGCAGAATATCATAGCGCGAAAATGTTCTCGCGTCAACTCCATTTTTTTTTCTGTTTACAATTTATTCTAAGCTAAACAATTTGAAGTAAGTCAGTAAAAAATCGTCTCCTATGTTAAAATACTTTATATTTGAAAATTAAACCGTTATTTTTATTTTGTAAATTCTTGTCTGCGCGTATCTCAAAAATTTCAGAGTAACCCTCGTAAGTGCACATGTGAAAATCATTTGATGCACCATCTGACCTATAAAACGATTTATGTTTTGCTAGACAAAGTCTTATTAGATCAGTTCTTACGATTTAGCCTTCTTGCTTAGGTCTCGAAGGTACTTTTAATTTATAAGAATGTTTTATTGAGACCATATAAACAACAATTTTAGCAAGACTAATTTTTTTAAGATATATGAGCATTAATACAAATCCAATACATATAACCTTAATTTTTAATATATACAACTCATTGCTGCAATTAGAGCTACCATGCTTTAAATCACGCTGTCTGTATTACTTTTGCATTCTGTTGATGATCGTTGTCGTTATACCATTCTGTAAGAATTTTAATTAACTGAAGTTGGTGAACACTTCTTTGGTGCCTGAACATGTTCTCTATGATATTCATGCCAGGTGTGTTCATAAGCTATGCCAAAATGGTTGGTCTCGTAGTCAGAAATACACTAAAACCTCTAATTTTGAGGCGCAATATTGAGTTATTTATAAAGATGTACCCTTCAGCATCAATCAACCATTGAGGCACTAAACAATTTTATAGTTTTCATATTTACTGGTCAAGCCTCATGGTTCTTTACACTATGCATAAGCGTTCCATTCGCTTGAACAATATTACAGACCATAACCATGACAATAACCAACTGTGACAATAACGCCCTCTTCAAGGCAGTATTGGTGGAACTGCATCCCAGGGAGTGACTGGATAAATGAACTTGTGTAGACCAAAATGTAAAATTTTTCTTTGATAGAGAAACGTATCTGTAAAATTTAAAATCATAAAAAGTTATTTCTGAACTACACTATTTGAAAAAATTATACTTAGTCTACTCCAGTTTGCAACAGTCATATTCCAGTGTTGTCCAACCCACTGAAGTTAGATCTGTATGGTTTGGGTTAGACCAACACCTCCTAAAGGAGGTCCTAAAAGAGGTCCTTTAGGAGGTGTTGGTTAGACGTGGATTTTTGATTTTCCGACCAGTTCCTCCAGTGGCGTAGAGAGCATAAATGGCGCTCGGGGAACAATACCTTTTCGATTTAAAAATTTTTTTTTTAATTTAAAACTTATAAAATAAAATAAAATTATCTGTTTGTTAGTTTTTTTTGTCTTTAATTCTATTTTTATTTACTTACCAAGTTTTTATTTATTATTAAGTTATATTTTTTTGTCTTTGCATTTTTAATTTTTTTATTGAGCTTCATGTTGCACGTTTTATGATATGCAAGTTTGAATGCTGTATTGCCAACCGGTCATAGTCAAGGTTCCAGTCTAATTAGACAACGCCTTGGCTACTCATAACTTTTTACGAGAAGGAATTTGCCATTTCTTTCGAAGCTGCTGGGAGTAGAGTTGTGAGCAGTGGAAAAAAAACCCGGTTTAAACTTGGGAAAAAAACCAGTTTTTTGGGAAAAGAATTTTATAAATTTCCAAAACATGAAAATTTTGAAATATCTTGTTTATTTTTATCCTAATCGCACAAGATAATTTTTACATTTCATAAATGATTTGATATTAATAGTTAACTGGAAATTGTAATGAATAAAAATGTAAGGAAGCCAAACAGCCAAAAAATTGAATAATTGGGATTAATTAACTATATTTGGCGAGGTATCATGTTTAGCATGAAAGTATGGGTATATTTTTCCTTTGAAAAATATCCAATATTTTTATTATTATATAAATATTAGGCAATAATCTGTAGTGTCACAAAACCCATAAATCATTATTTTTCTTGGATAACATCTCTCTCTCTCTCTCTCTCTCTCTCTCTCTCTATCTATCTATCTCTATATATATATATATATATATATATATATATATATATATATATATATATATATATATATATATATGTATATATATATATATATATATATATATGTATATATATATATATATATATGTATATATATATATATATATATATATATATATATATATATATATATATATATATGTATATATGTATATATATATATGTATATATATGTATATATGTATATGTATATATGTATATATATATGTATATATGTATATATGTATATATGTATATATGTATATATATATATATATATGTATATATATGTATATATATATATATATATATATATATATATATATATATATATATATATATATATATATATATATATATATATAGTGTGTGTATGAAATTGGACACACATATGTAACATTGTATTTATTTATTATATATATATGCATTACAAAAATATATATATATATGTATATATGTATTTATATATATATGTATATATGTATGGGATCAGTAAAATTTTATATATATTATATGTAATAAAATGGTTTATATATTTTATATATGGTATATTATATAATCTATAGTTATATTTATCGTATATACTCCTCTAGAGTCTCCCGATCCTGTATATGCAGTTGTATATATACACACATGGAATTCATTTAGTCAAACCATGTGGTTATGTATAACAAACAAACAAACTTCTTAATTTCCAAATATATATAAATTAAAAGTTAGATATTTAGTAGTCCTCGACTTATATGAAAAGAATTTATTGTTAATACCGATGATAAAATTTTCATTACAACAAAAAATAATCGATGATTGAATTTAAAATTATCACTTATATACTTAATCTATTATTTAAGTCAAATATAAAAGAAAATTATTTGCTTAATATGTAAGTTCAGCGATAAAACGTATGAAAATAATGCACGCGATATTTAAATAATTTATATATATATATATATATATATTTATATATATATATATATATATATATATATATATATATATATATATATTTTTACCTATTTATTACGTGAATAAATTGATAAATTTAATCGCCTGCCCTTAGCCGAGGAATCCATTCCAGGTACAACCGCTTCAAAAATTTGCCGACAGACACCTTAGGCTATATTATATAGGGGATTTATATATATATATTTTATATATAAAAAATAGTCTCACATAAGGCAATTTTAAATATATAAATATATGATCAAAATATATATGTATATATTATTATATTAGCATATTAAAATTGATATATATATATGTGTTTATAAGTATATAATAATTACATAAGTATATACAAAATATTTAAATGCTCATATGCTATTATTTCTTGACCATATATATATATAATATATTTATATATATATATATATATATATATATATATATATATATATATTTATATATATATGTATATATATATGTATATATATATGTATATATATATGTATATATGTATATATATATGTATATAATATATATATATATGTATATATATATGTATATATATATGTATATATATATATGTATATATATATATATATATGTATATACATATATATATATATGTATATGTATATATATATATATATATATATATGTATATATATATATATATATATATATATGTATATATATATATATGTATATATATATGTATATATATATATATATGTATATATATATATGTATATATATATATATATATATATATATATATATATATATATATATATATATATATATATATATTGCCAAAAGTAAAAAAAAAATTCTTAAAACTGGGTGTGTACTGAATTTTTGTTTTGTTACTGTTCATTGATGCTCCAAATTATGGTTTGAACTCTTTCGTTCGGAGATTAAAGTGAAGATTTTTACTTTACTAGGTAGTCCGTTAATCCCATTACATTGACCTTGACACTTTTTTGACACCCTAATCCCGTCAAAAACAAACACTAATGTAAACTATTTGACGCTCCTCTGCGAGTGAGGTCTAAGGTATGACAGACCCCTTGCCTCCCTTTAATTTTTTCCAAAAGTCTCTCCCTAAACAACATAGCACTCTCGTGTATGGTTACAGACCATGGCTTCTTTCTCGTTTAATTTTTCCGTTTTAATTTAAATAACAGTAGCATCTGCCATACACGTGGGAATGCCAAACACTACTTATTTGATTACTCCTTATTTTTTCCTTCACAAAAAAGGAAAAAACCTGGAGAAGGGCCAACCAAGTAATTAGAACTAAATCACCACGTTCAAATTTAAATAAAATATTTGATTGATTAGAAGCCAACATCCAATTCCTGCAAGAACTATAAATTCGTATAACATTGTTTGAATTTGCCTAATTTAAGCATTTAATCATTGTTTACCTTCTCGAGTAGACTTCTGTGAAGGTTTCCTCATGTGGTGAAATTGATTGTTATTTAGTTTATAAAAAAATGTGTCATGTCTTAATAAATTTTCTCTCCCTTCCACCAGAAAAAAACCTGGCTTTGTTAAGGCGGGTTTAAATGAAAAACCATAAAAAAACGTGTAAAATTTAGTAGTTGTAAAAAGAAGTCATGTGGTGTCTACATCAGACGTTTTTAGCTATAAATCTGTGATCAAATCAAGTTACTTTTATGAGACATCTTCAGATTCAGTTTTTCCATGTAATAATCATCCATTGGGTTAATTTTACTTAGGAGCATTTCGAACTGATTTATCACTTTATTGGAGAAACAATCAACTTTCTAATGTCGTACTTTGTTGCCACAAGGGAAAAACCTTTTTCAGATACATAAAATATTTCTTTGATATAAACAAGAAAGAAAAAATTAAAACATTACCATACCTTAAAAATATAAAAAAGTGGCAGACGATTTTTGATGAGTAATTTATCCAAAAATGCTTTGGTATTCGATACCTTTTCTGACTCTTTCTTTCCTTGTCTGTTTACAATTTCATTCTTAAAAAATAAACAAAGTTTTAAATGAAAGTATGTTAGGTTTTATTCTGAATCAATTGGCGATCTTACGAAATATATTGGACAAATTTTTTCGAATTCAAGTCTAGGAAAGGATATTTTCTATAAAGTTCTGAAGTGTCCTATCAGTTTTATAAGACACTGTATTTATTTTTAGACACTAAAAGCTTTAAATATTCATTTAAACTGCTAATTAGATACTAAATATCATTACACCAAGATACAGAATTTTCAGTTGTATCTATCAAGAGGAACTGATTATAATACACTTATTCGCTGGAATATCTACTAGAATATGGATCCTCTAATACTTCTTCAATGTATTTACAGCATAGAAAACCCAGAATACTTTTTACATATACAGGGGAACCCCGATCTATTGTTTTTCAAGGGCATTGAAATGGTAAACGATGAATGCGGTAAACGGGTATAAGAATTCGCTAATGAGTGACTACTTGACTATTAATTATTTACAGAACTTTAATTGATAGATACTTTTCAGAACTGTGAACATGTATGGTTTTAAAAAGATAGATGTATCTTATGATTGATTAAATATTATTAAAAAAATGCCCAATTAGAATTTTAATGCATAACTTTAGCCTTAGTGTGAACAATATTAAGGCTGGATTGCTTATCAATATATAGTAAAATATTGATATATTTTAAGTATTGAGATAACAATATTAAAATTCTTTTCTGCTGATATATCACCCGTCAGCGATGCTGTTTTTCGTCCAGGCGCGATATCATGGATAGCCAAAAGTCATCCTGAATATTCCGCATATTTAACTATGAGGAATATTCTTTTCAAGTTATTACATTCGTTTTACGTATTTACCAGCGTACTTGATACGAACACAAGCCAGCAAAATTTTTTTTTCCAATGCAGCAGGCGATACGGACATTATCCTAACGCCGGACAGAGATCAAAAGAATAAAAACAGTGGCACATACAAAAGAACAAGCACAAGAAATGTATGAAAACAAAACATGGGAAGCACATTAAATTAAAAATTAACGTGTTCAAAGAGTCTCTGGTCTCCCAGTACCGGGAGTAGATGCAGTTTTTCGTGAGAGCTGTACAGTCAAGGAGATAATCAACATTCATCGTCGCACCAATGCGGCAGAGGGGGCAGGCAGGACTATTCGCTATCTGGAGACGAGAAAGATGAACATAGAAGCAATCGTGCTTAGTCTCGAGACGAAAGTCTGCTACAGCACTGCTTCTTGGGCAGTCGGGGAGATTAAAGATGAAATTTCTCCATGATTCTCCTTTCGTTCTTTCTTTCAGTTATGATATATGTATTGTCTTTAGTGTTTGATTATAGCTGACCAGGTTACATGGGACCCGATTAATAGAACAATTTTTCTTGGCCAGCCCACCCACTTTTTCGTTGTCAGAAATACCACAATGGGATGGAATCTACCCTAGAGCGATTATTTTGTTTTTTATGTCTCTCCCATTAAAGATCTACATTGCATGATGGACATAGAGCTAGGGGCCCGAGAGCATTTGGCATTGGCCAAAATCGCAGCTTGTGAATCTGAAAAATCTGAGGACCATCGGTTGTGTGCGGTTCTTCCGAATTTCTCTTAACAGCACTCGTCGGACTCTATCTCCCAGTTTCGTTGGTCTGCCGACTCGGAACACATACCAACAATCACCGCTCACCTTCCATTTCTTAATCACATAGGCCACAGTCGATTTTGGGTACTTCAGATCGCTAGATATGTCCGTTAAGGATCGGCCACATTTGTAATACCCGATATTTATACCTTTCTCGAAATCAGAGAGCTCCGAACTGCGCGGCATCTTGCATGCGACTAATGCCGATGCTATTTCCTACACGATGTATACCGGCGGAGGCCGTGGCGAACCTCAGGACCGCAGATATCGTCATTTGCATAGGTGTCCAAATACTTATTGGTAGACAGTGTACAATCCTGGGCTTTTGAGACAGGATTCATAAGATCCAAATAAAACAATATTGTACTGATTTCCATAGGATTTATGGGAGGCAGCAAAGGTTCATATCGGTATTGTATTTCAAGTCCATTCATTTCTTTTAATACAACCTGAACAATACCGTCCATCAACAAAGAAAATTTGCCAGAAGCCAGAAAATTTGCCCTGAAGATTATCACGTCTCCATCCAGGTCTTTGGTAATATATCCCAATAACATTCCGATAACGAAGTACTCGGGTCTGGACAGGAAATTTCACCGCTTGCAGTAGGCGGGGATGAACTTGGTTGTTCTATTCCCGCACCTGTTTATAGGAATAATATCGGGATATATCAACGACATTGATATTAACTGCTTGATCGCAAGAGTCAGTTATCCTCATAACGAAGCACTTGGGTCTGAAATGGTCAAGACTGAAAATTCTATTGTCCACAATAGGCGCAGATGGACTCGATTGTTTTTTCTCTTCCTCTGCTACTGGTTTATAGGAATATATCAGGATATATCAAGGATATTGATATTTGATCGCAAAACAGTCAGTGATATGTGCACCTGTTGATATATTTCGATAGCTTGCTCGTTCATATCTTCTACGCAGGCGTATGGTGTTTTGGATGAATATCGGGATAAAAAGTGAATACTCGGAATCATGTTAATTGCCCAAAGTATATAAAAAAAAAATTATATAAAAAATGTAACTAAAAGCAACGTTTAGCAGATGTTAATTTATCGGGGATAAAAATGGCAAAATAATCAGTGAAAACATATTGATTTGCAATTAGATCTGTTTGCAGTTTTTTCGAAAGCTACGTCTAATTTATGGAGCTATTTGAAATATCACCGTGTTCTACAATATGGGAATATTAATTGCAGATAAAAACTGTCTTTTTATTTTTAAAAATTAAGATATAATTTTTTAAGTTACTTATTCCTTTTTGATAATTTATTATTAATTTCAAATTTTGTTTTGCTGAATTTCAATGGATCGTCAAAATTTCATTCTTACAATTTTTTTTTTTTTTTTTTTTTTTTTTTTTTAACGATATCTGCATCCAATTTTGGTTTGGATCTCTAGGGTCCACTATTTTTGCTTGAACTGTATTGACCTACACCTACTACTTAAAGTTGATTCCGAACGGCTAGGAACGGGGGGCGAAATTCGAACCCGCGGAATCCGATACCGAAGATCAGTTTACCAATGAAAGGAGTTTCATTTCGATTAGGGAGAAATATAATTTGGCATAAATATGCAATGTAAATTAGCAGTAATGGTTTCCCATTTGTGTAAACAATCTCTTTAGTATCTGAACAATACATATATTTTTTTCTTTTAAGTATTAAAATAAATTACTTCTAAAAAGTTGTTTTTACCTTTCAGAAATTCTAATTTTTAGAATTAAATTTTAATTCTAAAAGTTTTAATTACCTAGAAAAAAAAAAAAAAGGTTTGGAATGAAAGAAAGCTAAAATGCAAAGGCTATTCAAAAATAGTAATATAACCTACCACTTTAAAGTATTATCGCGATATATCAATGATATCAATATCAATTTGGGGATATATCGCACTATTAAATTTCCGATTTCGTCCAGTCCTAAACAACGTTTAAAACACCTTGAAAGAATTTTCATTGTTATGGATCAAGATAATTTATTTTATACTAAAATCATTATATTCAACTCGGATTTTAAAAAGCTTTACTTACATGGTTAAAAAGCTGTAGAAAGTATATCAACTATATAATTAAGATCCACAACTAAAACATAACTACAAAATTTTCTTAAAATGAAAATCAAGAAATATTACAGAATGTTAATTAAAATAATCTTTTTATTTATAAATTCAAACATAATACTTGGGAGAACTGCATAAATACATCTAATAAATCAGGGAATAAAGCCCCATCATTTAGAAAAGCTACATACACACAATATTAAACCAAGACAGTTTGAACTTTAGTTTATTAATGTTTATAATTTCATATATTATCTTATGTTGCATTCTTGAATTTTTTTTAATAATTGATTTTCTTTGTGTAGTTGTTCAGATTCAGAAGCTCCTCCAATACAGTTTCCATTAATAAATACACGAGGAACCTGTAATGTAAATAAAGATAATATCAGTAATTTAATTACATGTACACCACATTCATAACATTGATACTAAAAAACAGAGCATCTCATTTCATTCTTTACTTCCAAAAAGTGAAGTCTTACTTTTCAAAAGGCATAAAATTTTCCATGTCACTATTTATTCACAAATAATCCCCAGCTTTTGGTCTGGGTGTATATAACCAATGATGTCAGAAAATACTTTTCCAAATTATGTATGTTTACTCAAGATGAATTATTACAAATTAAATTAATATTGACATATTTAATATTTGGGATCAGACAAGAAAATGATATTTCATGCCATGGAAAAAAAAAAAAAAAATAAGGACTAAACTTTAGGAGATTTAAAAATTTAGGGATATGCTCTAAAAGTTTTGAAAATGATTAATTGAAAGGAAATATTTTATAGTTCTAAGGTGTCACAGATAGATATAGTACAACTGTTCAATCTATACCTGCTGAAGAAAATATATGAAATACATGTGAAGTATCACATACACAAAAATTTGAATTTCAAGAAAATAAATACTCTCAGTTGATCTTAGACTTATTAAAAGTACTTGAATCTTGATCTATTGAGTAATTTTTGCATAATGTGTGCCCAGGAGAAAAAAAAAATTCTATAATTTTAATTATGTGCATAAATTTTTATTTAGTCATATAGCACTTTCTTTGTGTGAATTCTGTATATTTATTTTCCATATAAACTAGCACATAACAATACTACTGTTAATTTACTTTAGAAAACAGTAAATAAAATGCTGAAAAGTTATATATATATATATGTAATCCATTTTTTATAAAACTCCTTGACAAGGAGAAAGCTCAACAGCTAGAAATAATAAAAATGCAGTCAGGCCGATATTGAAGAGAATGGCACAAGTTTAATTGAAACTTTATTCCAGAGTAGCTACAATGCACATCTATTCCCCTGAACGACAGACAACGAAAAAAAGCCACAGAGATCACTCTGATCGAACAGAGGTACACCCAAGAACGAAGACAAAAAATTATCCCATGATTAAAAAAAACTTAATAGGCAAATTAAATGCAATATCAGCAAAATGCGAAACCATTTGCCGCCAACAGCTGGGAAATGTGCTGAATAGACAGAAAGTTTACATTTTTAGGATAGACAGCTTTGGAAAGAATGTGAAGTGGAAAATACTCCTTTAATTAAACTATTTAGAGGCTGGGAAAAAGATTTAAAGGAATTAAAATGGGAGAGAGGAGGTTTTTAAGGAAATAATAAAGTTAAATAATTTTGATATATTACATATGCATATATATATATATATATATATATATATATATAACTTATACTTTTTCAGTTGGTCAGAAAATAAAAAGAAAAAAATATTGAAAAGCGATATTGATTATTATATAAAACAGAAATAATACTGTTTATTGTCATAAACTGGATTTAAAAAAATATAATTTATTATAGCTAGGAAAGAAAGATTCTTATAGATTGTATAAAAACTGACTCAATTTTAGAATCTTAAATATTATACATTAAATGGGTGAGGACACTGATTTTATTTCAAAATCCTTTATATTAAGAAGGATAACACATACACATTTATAACATTGAACCAACAGTCAATATTCTTTTATTACATTTTATAAAAGATTACAAATAATTAAGAAGTACAAGTGTTAAATAAAAAAATACTAAACTATTTTTTATATTTAGTAGATTAGTTTTACTAAGTAGAAGAGCCTTGGAAAAGATAACAATAATGCATATACAAATCAATATCAATTACAAATTCTAACTGGGCATTAAAATTAAGAGATGCATAAACAATTTTTAAAATTTAACAATTACATCCGATAAACAAATTCTGAAATTCCTTTAGTTACTAATGTATAACGAAAAAAAAAATGTTTAAGTGTTTAAAACATATAAAGGTTAACAATGTGAAGCATTTACATAGTAGCATATATATGTTAGGAAAATTCTCAGGGGTTTTCAAAACTTAAATCAAGGGTAAAAATTCCCGCATCATTTTCCATTCCCCTTTTTAACCCCTAACCTAAATTGACCACTGGGGCTACAGGTTACGCCCTCAGAGAAGGGGCCTGGCCAATTATAAACCTACATGGCCCTAGTGGACAATTTAGGAAATTTCCAAATAAAAAGGAGATACATGCTAGCAGAGACAAATTTTTTTAGAGGGATTTTCCCACAGATGTTGACCTAGGTGTTACGTGTCTTGCTAGCTGACCCTTCAGTTTGTCTTGTCCCTATGATGAAGTGGGAACCAGTCCTTTAACGTTATCTTAATAAAGGTCTTTAGCTGAAATGGTATCATTTTTATGGCCATGACTGCAACCCCCCATCGAGAAGTCTGTCTCATTATATATATATATATATATATAAATAAATTAAAGTATATTAATAAATACATAAATATAATTATATAATATACAGCAAAGTATAGTACTTTACTTTTGCCTATTTAATATGGGTATTAAAATATATATATTTTTAACATTTGAATTTTCACCTAATTTTAAAAATAGGCTTTTTATACAATTTCTATAAATTAACATCCAAGCAGCATTACTTAAGTAATATAAGAAAATATAACTATAACAGAGATAAATGTTCTTACCGTCCTAGCACCAGTAATTTCTAATAGTGCATCTTGTAGTTTGTGTCCATCCTCCCGTTTATCTAATTCCACATTTAGATAAGTTATATTCGACTCATTTAGCAGCTAAAAATAAATGTTTGCTTAAAATTATTCTTTTTATTTATATAGAGAGAAATAAAAGTGTTATTAAATGTATTTGCCTTATTATAGACATGCCAACATTCAAGAATTTTTTTCGGAGAAACAGTGTGGTTTGAAATTTTAACATGCTAATTACAGATTATACATAAGTGTACATCTTATTAGTTCCTAAATTAAAATTAAATTTAAAATATTTACACAGTAGTAAATTGTAAAAGGTAAATTAAAATTTACATATTTAAAAATGTAAGAGTAGCTTTTTTAGCTTCAACAACTTATTTTTCAGAACAGTGTTTCTTGTAGCAACATTGACCCTAATTAAAATATTTACATTTTTCTATCATCAGGGATTCTAGAGTTTGTCTACTCAAATTTGACCTAAATACAGTTTGGTTTCTCTGCACAACTCTGAAAACTCTTTAACATATATCATTGCTATGTGGAAAGAGTAATATTCAGCAGTATTTTTTATAAAACTTTGTTTTTAATTGCTGAATTGTAATCTTTTAGCTGTTCAAGAGTTTTATCTTCCAGAGCAATTTGAGGAATTTCCGGAGTTATCAATTTTTCTTTTTTCTGGAGCAACTCTGGAATAGTTGGCATGTCTGTTATTATAGAAAAATATCTAAAAATAAAATAAAAATCTAGTATTTTAGTATAATCACAAATAGGGATAGCAGTAATTTTTTAAATAATTTTATTTAAAATATTTTAAGAACTTTTAAGTTTTCTTACAAAGCACAATAAGACCTAAAAAATATTGAATAAAAGTAATTTATATTACACAAATAGATTATTAGAAAATTAGAATACTTTACTAAAATGAATAAATTCAATGCATTATAGGAAAGACTCTTAAAGAAATGAAATATTATATTTAATTTTATTATCCTCAATCTCAAATTTTTAAGAAGACTTATTTTTCAATCCATATCTATGACTATCATCTATTTCTATGACAAAGTATACTATTTTAATAGGAATACACCCAGGTTTCTTTTCTTTCTCCTATGAATCTCTTATGATTCATTAATAGACTTCCTATTAATGATTTTACATTGAATAGGGAGACTAATTTATGAGAATCACTATTTTTCTAAGTAAATTCGAATGCAGATTTCATACATTAATAAACTATTTTAATATAAAAAACGAATGAATTTACCAAGGAAATGAGTTTTCGATTTTAACATGTAATGAAATACTAAAATTTATCTTGCCATGGATCATTTTAGAAATATTTACTATGAATTTTTTCGCATGTTAATATAAGGAAAACACTGTATATATATATATATATATATATATATATATATATATATATATATATATAATATATATATATATATATATATATATATATATATGAACTAGTCTCTTTATCTAATAAAGTTAGATTTCAGTGTCCTAAATCAACAAGGTTATTCACAGTTGTTTAATAGTTTTATATGTATACATATAATACCTTTTTAACCTTTCTGCAGTATATACAGTGAGTTTTTGAAAATATTACAACACAATTGTTATTAACTAATTCTTGAATAATTTTTTTCTCCGTAGTCAATAAAAGTTTTTGAGAAGAACCAGCTAAATTACCCATTCAAATATACAAATTTTAAAATTAATCCACTGGAAATGATTCTCTAATTTAACTCTTTTAATAGTAGTTAATTTGATAAATATCACAAGTTGTAAACGGGCAAAGTAAATATTTACATCAGTTTGCAAGTAAAACTGTAACAGTTGTAGTAGCTACATAAAACAAAAATTTTTTGACGAAAATTATTTGGTAATTTTTTACTTTTGCACCGAATATATCTATTATTTTTTTAAATGAAGTCTGAATCTCTTATTCAGTAGTTCAATTATTAAAAATAAATCTAGTGATTTCATTGTTTGGAAAAATATTTTTTCTTTCCACTTAACTGTAGACATTTAACTGCTGATCTAGATAGTGTAAACAAAATCAAACACTCCTCTCTAGTCGGCTTACTCCCTCATCAAATTGGAATTCTAAGAGTATGATTATAATGCTAATTTCTTCAATCTAAGAAAAAAAAGCGCATCTAATAATGGCTAACAACAACTTCAAACTGTTTATTTTATGTATTGTTTTCGTGCATATGAATGTATTTTACATTTCGTGTAAGATTATTTTATTATTTCAAAATAATGTCAGTTTGTTTTTCATTATTGAATGACATACAATTTTTTTTTTTTTAAATCTTGCGAAAAGAATATATGAAGCTAGTAAAACTGTATTAGTTAAAACCCATTCTTTATATAGCGAAATTTATTTTTGATATTAGAATTAAACCTGAATTTTTTTTCAACTTAACTCAAACTACAGGTGTTTTATGGATTTAAAATGTTATATTATGTCAGTCAAAATTTATTATAATATCGGTTTCATCTACTTTGTATGAATACATTGTGGTTCATTATATTCATAAATAATATATATTTATATTTATAAAATTAAATTCTTTTTCATTTATCAAAAATGCAAAATTCAAATATAATTTGCTAGTGAGAATTTACAGTATAAATTCAAGCAGTAATCATACAAGTCTCTTTAATTGCCAACCAAATATTTAATTTCTAAGCAACTTTTATTGAAATTTTAATGTATTAAAGTATTTTTGATGCATACTTTATAAAGTTTTCTAATTAATAGTTTACAAATTTACTTTACAAGGTGATGAAGGTGCTCACAATTTAGGAGGCGAAAAAATTTCTTTGTCTGTACCAAAGTTAACTGATGAAGAAAATGAAAGCAATCATATGCCAAAACATCTAAGGTGTGATGCTTGCTTAGCAGTGGTTCACCAGGTAAGCAAGAAGTCATATGAATCTATTTGTAATTATGCATTTCATAGACTTTTTTTTTTTTTTTTTTTGGTAGTTGTGTGCCTTAGAAAAATTTGAATTTTTAGGTATGAAATTTTATTAACAGTTTCATTAAAAGAAACAAAATGAGACATCCTTAAGTTAGATGATAATTCTAGGTAATATTTTTATATCAAGTATTATCTTTATTTGAAATGATTTTTTCAAAATTATATTTTATTTCTGCATCCCTATTTGTATTCTGTATATCTGAATAATTTGAGTTCAACATACTAAATTAGTTTGCCAAAATCTCTACAAAATAATAGTCTCTGCTCATTACTCTTTTTTTTTTAATTTTATAAAATAATTATAGAGTTTAAGTATAAGATTGTGTTATAATAATAGATTATAATTTTATCTGAATTCAGGTTATTATTAAAGCAATTTTATAAGCATTTCATTGTTTAAAGTATTAATACTTAAACTGTTATTATAAGGATTATAGTATAAATTACTAATTCAGCTGCTTAGCATTTTAAGCAACATTGTGTAACTAATTGATTGAATTTAATCTCCTTTATATGTTTAAGAACCATTTATCTTTTCTTGAAATTAATTTTAAAATGAAATTATAGACAACAGATGTTCATAACATTACTGTTCAAAAGGACCTCAATAACTATTTAATCTGGCTAAATTGTATGGCTAAATATGAGCATATACAATAATTGCACTGTAATCACACTAACAAATAAGTTTTTGTTTGGATCCCAGTCTAGACTTTAAAGGTATCCATCTGTCTATGTTAAAAACGTCATTTTTTGCTAAAAATCATAATTTTTTTTTCTATTGTAAAATTTCAACTTTTAAGCTTCTAAATCTGTTTTTGTTTTGTATCTACGGCATTTTAAAGAAAAGTTACAACTGTTTAAACATCAGTGACAGCTGTCAAAACAAAACGGAAGTAGCGATTTCAAAACTGGAAGTTGTGAATTTAAAGCCTTTTAAAGACCATTTTTTGAACAAAACTTTTTAAATTTTCATGAAGATTAGTTTAAACATTTTTCTAGTATTTTTAATAATTAGCAACTTGGCAATTAGAAAGTTTTGAAGCAAGAAAGTGTGGGGAATTTGAAACATATATTTTAATTTTTTAATAGTTAAAGTTGCTTCCATAAACTTCAAATGCGTTTTTCTTAGAATTGTATTTTTAATGAAATGTTGAAACTTGAAATATGATTTCTCAAAAAGTTCTCAAAATATTATGTTAAAAATTATTATAAATGCTTTTGATAGTATTTACTAGTAAATGACCTAAAAGCTTTAAATTTGGATAATTTTTAATGATGTTACACTCATAGTTAGATATAAAGGTAATGAAAATTCGTTAAAAATTCAATGTGTATGATTTGAAGGACCAAAATTGTTTACCAAATGTAAATTAAGCAAAGATTTTAGGTGATTCACTAGTCCAGTGTATAAGAAATGTGTTGCATCCAAAAATATTGAAAGAATTTAATTTGTCAAAAGACTAGACCTTTTGAAAAAAACCCGATTTTTTTTTATTAAATTTTCTTTATTTATTAGAAATTTTATAAAAACTTCTCCAGGAATAATTTTTTTTAAGTGCAATTCTCTATGATAATATAAAAAATAAATCTAAAAATGTAAAATCATGAACTAGTTTCTACGTTCAAAGAAAAAAGTTCTCCGAACGTAGACAGATACCTTAAGCTACACATACTCAAGTGATGCTAAATGAATATCAGCTCTGCAGACATGCTTAGCATAAATATATCTATCTGTATTGCCAGCTACATTGGAGGAAAAGAATGAGAAATTAATATATAGCTGAGAAATTTAACAATGCAACAATTTAAATTTTTTTTTTTTTTTTTTTTAGATTGTGTAGACAAAATTTTTCTAAATGCATATGTTTTTAAATTATTATTCCAATTTTGGTATTTGTTTTAAAGTACCCTCTTATATGAAAAAAAAAACTGTTTGAGAAATTTGATATGTAAGAAACAAATAAGATGGTAGATTATTATTGGATAATTTTTCAGGTCATTAAAAAGTTTTAGAAATTTAAAGCCAATCAATCACAACTGATTTACATGTCGCATAATACATCATAACATAGTATTAAAATATAGTAATTCTACTAGAAATAAAAGTACTTGATATAGATAATTGATAACCTCTGAAATAGAATTTTAAATACTCTCTATTGAAACTAAGTTATTTATATTTTTGTAGATTTATACTGCATTTAACAAAGCTAACCAAAAGAAGACATCCCTCAAAGAATCAGATATAATTGACGTTTTAGAAAACACATGCAGCAGTGGATTTAATGAGTAATTTCATTTTTTGAATTTTTTTTTACATTATATTTAATTTCATAAAGTAACATTTTATTTGAAATTCAAGAAAAAAAAAAACTGAAAAGTAAATGTATGATTTATAAATGAAATTGAGATTTAATTTGAACTGGGTATAAAAATTTATGAGTACAAAAGATTGTTCTCTTTTTAAAAAATATCAATGGTAGCTAAATTTGTGTTTTCCTCCAATGTTTAATGCACTTAAAGTTTTATATTAAGCATAATAAATACAAAATATTTATGTAAACTTGATACCAAATTTTAAACAACAGATCTTTGAAACATGCTTTGAAAGATTAACATGACACTACTGACTGGCCATTACATATATTTCTATTGATTAGCCAATACATGTAGTTATTATATAATTTTTACTATATTTTCCTAGGTTTAAGTATTGTAAAACTCTTTTATTTAAAAATTTTAAAAAAGTATATAATATAGAAAGATAATATTAGAAAAATTAATACTTCTACAGTTCATTCTATTTTTACTGCTTTTAAATATCAATATATATTTTAACTATAAAGTTTAGTTTTTTTTTTAACTTCTAATAACTGAATTGCAAGACAATATTTCTTTCAATCTTTTAAAAATCACAAGTAGAATTTTAACTTAAATATATTAATTTGCTTAACTTTGAAAATAAATTTACAAAAGCAATTTTAAACAAATTGTTATAGACAAGGTGTACTAAAGCTTAGCTTTACTCAAATATACTGAAAATAAAGAAGTAAATTATTCAAATTTTCTTCTTTTCAAAAGAATAAATGTAAAGTAAAATAGTTTTAAAAGTATTCACACAATCGTACCCTTTGTTCTCTATTGTACTTATAATGCAGTACAGTATTTAAATATATATAGGAGAAACTGGGGTAAAATGGTCCGGTTTTGTGAATTTTGAGTATTAACTCTCAAACTAATGATTTTTTTAATCTGAAAATATATATGCATATTACCTATATATTAGTCTTTATATTACACTCAGTTAAAACCAATTATTATAAATACTTTTTTTATTATAATTTTTTAATAGCAAGTGACAAAGTGGACCATTTTACACCTACCCCGGGGTAAAATGGTCCATTTAATGGGGTAAAATGGATCGCAAAAAAATTTCCAAAGATAACTTAAATGTATTACATTATTTAATAGTACAAAACATAAAATGTATTATATTTATTTTCAATAGCTTCAATCTGTACATATAAAGCATAATATTAGCGAATATTGAAGTTAATGAATGATATACCAAAAGATTTGTGTGTTACTGAAAGTATTTTCATGAGAAGCAGTAGGGTCTGGACGATTCATTACAATATCTTGAACATTTCCAAGCAATTCATCAACATTGTCAGGGAAAATAAGCACATTTTGATAATGTTTTTGCCTTATAAATTTCACAAGAACATAATCTTCATAATTTTTTCCTGTTATTAAACCAACAAATTGAACCACTGTCTTTTTTGTCAAAAATTTAACCAAAACATACTTGCCAACTTTTAATTCATTATCAAAATTATATGACGTATTTTCCAAATCACTTGAACTTTCTGATCCACATAAATTTTCTTTATTTGCTTTAAAATGCACAGATTTATCATTTTTCTGCATAGTTAAGACTAACATTTTTTCTAAATTCTTCCTAGCTTTAAGTAAAGCAGTATTTTTCTGTTTTAATTTTTTTCTCTTCCTTCTCTTTGACATCTTTTTCAATCATCGTTTTCACTGATGTGTCAGTTAGAATTTTCGATGCAACCTTCTTTTGTTTGTTTGTTGTCTTGCGCATACTAGCTTTTGCTAAGGGGCATAATTCAAAAGGGGATATTGTTTTCAACTGATGATTTCCACTTTGTACTGATTGTGATGTATTTGGTTGCTGATAATCTATGCTTACGCTTGATTGTTGATCACCTGTGCTTGTTTGACAATCAGTTGTACTCGGTAATTCAAAATCTGGTGATGGTTGATCAGTCACATATGATGAGAGATATTGGATATCCTCAAAGATGTTTTCATTGAATGACCATATATCTGTTACTTTCAATCCTGATTGCATGTTTTTTAAATTATCACACATAAAATCAACTTAGAAAAGCATATGGGATACAGAAATTTAAAAAAAACAAAACAACACAACCTGGAAAATGGACCATGGTCCATTTTACCCCATGTGTAATTCTGGCAAAAAGTGTAAAAAAAAATGAACAAATCTTATATTAAATTGTTTTAGCTACATTAAATATAATAATAAATTATCTTAGCTCTTTTATTGTAAGAAGTTAAATCCTCCAAATCACAATTCTTAAATGAAGAGAAGAAGATATGTTATGATGAAAATATTTACTTCTGACTACCACAAATCAACTTTCTAGAATAAAATGGCTAAGTTGTCAGCTAAACACATAATTACACATTCATTTTCAAGACTGCAGTGCTGTCATTTATGTATCAAAATATTAAATATTAAAAATAATAAATAAAATAAATAATAGAAGGCGATCCATTTTACCCCGGTCTCCCCTATAATATATTTATTTCTGTAAACAAGAAAATAAATGTAAATAAATATACAAACTGTAAATAAATAATGCATTTACATTTGGATTTACAGATATGGAGTTAAGCAAGTTAACAACATCAATAGACTTTCAGGACCTGGATTAGAAACTGAGAAAGTTATGGGGATGACTCAGATGGGTGGAAGATGGCCTCGCAGGTAAATGTGCAAATAAATTGCTAGTTTGTGTTATACGGTTTATATTTTTCAAAAGGGTTAGGTTAAAATTTCTAAATTTACATTAATCAAAGTTAAAACAAACCATCTATTTTTTTCTCTAATTGAGCAGTTGATCACTATTTTATATTTTGTATCTTTTAACTGAACAGATTAAATGAATTTGAATAGCATTTAGAATACCACTCATGTAGACATTATGTGTATACCCCAAAGCAGAATATGCTAAAAAGTGTGACGCATGTTGCAGAACAATCGCTGCTCGCAGAAATACTTTTTTGTGGTAAATCCTTTTTTATAAAAAAAAAATCTAATGAAATCATCTATAAACTGATAGCAAAATTAGCTTCATCTTTTTATTCTTTAAAGATATTCTTACAAAATTTTTATATGTTATCTGATATATTAGGCTAATAAATTATGCTAATTTAAAAATTATATCAATTTGTGCTTTTATAGTTAAAAATTACTTATTTTCTTAGCTCATACTGGCTTTATTTTTAGATTTTAGTTTAGTGTTTTTGACTTTTTATTACAATCCCATCCTGATTCATTCTTCATTAGAGAATATAAGGAAAACGAATGGCAAAAGTTTTAAAATGTTCAAGTATTTTTGCTATGAAATTAAGAAGAAAAAAAGCAATTTTGAAAGCAGTATCTAGTGATTCATTGAAAGGCAGTGACTTATTCATGTGAAGATCAGTTGTTTAATGGTTAGTAAAAATAAATGGGATTAAAAAATGTTTTCCAAATTTCAATTTTATCTTGGATTTTTGTATGGATTTCACTAATGCAATCATGATTCGTTCTTCACTTGAAAGTGTGAGGAAAAGCGTATTCAAATGACAAAAGCTTCAAAATGTTTCATCATTTGAATTTTTTTTCATGTTCAAGTATTTTCTATGAATTTAAACCATTCTGGACTACCAGAAAAAGAAAGAAGTGCTTCCCCAGACCTGGGCAATCCAAAAAGGTATGCAAACACAAAACCAGGCTTTTTCCTCATTAAACTTAATTCACTTAAAAATTCATAAAAAAATCGTAATTTCAATTCAATACGCTGAAATTTATAGGATATAATCCCTGATAGTATATGATTTTTTTATATTAAAAATTTTGTGATATTTTAAGCAATTATGATTTTTAAAGAAAAGGGTGTAATTTTAAATAAAATTCATATTCACTGCCAGCAAAAAGATGAAAGTTTAAAAAAAAAAAAAATGAAAGTTACAGATACAAACAATCACTGAGGTTGTTTGCAACTAAATGTTGCTGTGATAAATGTGTTGCTAAAATACCTGGTACTGACTCATTCAAAAGCATGACGGGCATTGATGACAACCTACAGGGTATCTGCCAAAATAAAATTTTTCCAATCCATGACTTTTCATGACTTTCCCTGATTTAGAAGATCATTTTCCATGACTTTAAAAAGCTTTCGTTAAAGTATATATGAATAAACTTCTGATGTACATACAAATAAAATATGTGCTTTTAGAGAAATTACAGGAATTTTATAATAAAAAACTATAAACTTACTTTATAAGTGTTAATAACTCACATACATAAAAATAAATTGTTGTATCTACATACCTAAGTTTAATCATATAGCAATTTTTCAATCAAAATGTTTCCAATTTGAATTCAGGGTACTTTGGTATTATCCAGGTGACCATGAATAATAGCCAAATATAACCCTATAATGTTTATATACAATATCCCTAGAGATAAACTTATATTTTGTGCAAAAATCTTAACTAATTTTTATTAAAAAATTATTATTAATAAAATTTTAATCTACAATTTAAGAAAAACCAGAATAATATACATTTACCCACCCATTAAGCTTTCTTGCTTTGAGTTTCCTTGGTGAACAAATTTTACTTGGCAATATGGTCAATAGGATAATACATAAATACCAAACTCAGTAACTTCAGCCAAATGACAAGTAAAAATAGAATTAAACAATTCAATGCATTTTTTTTTAATCGGTAGTTTAGCGGATCCATGACTTTCCATGACTTTCACTCATTTTGCTTGAAAAATCAAGACTTTCCATGACAAAATTAATCCATTGTCTAAATCCATGATTTTCCCTGACTTTCCAGGTGCACGGAAACCATGAACCTATAATTGAAGGAGCTCCATCAGTTGCAATAGAGACAATGAATATTTTTGTCTGTAAAATAATCTTTGACTGTATTAAAAATAGATTTGTCTTAACTATCTCTAATTAAGGTTTTTACAAAAAGCATTTCTGGAATCCTTTTTCTGTCATTTGCAATCCAGACATATGTCAGGTCTTATTATTTGGCAAAGTTGATTTATCAACTTATAAAAAAAAATTCAGAGCATATTAGCATTTTGCATAATGAATCTTCAGTATCTTCAGCCATCTCACTGGATAGGCTGTTGGGTGTAAAATCATTTCTAGAACTTCCTTCACAGCTGGCAGTTTCAATAACTCTTTACCAATAGTAGTAGTTTTCCCCAATTTAGCAATCAACTTTGTTATATTGAAAGAGGTTATAAGACCATTGTAGCAGTTTAAGATGAGTTTGATAATAAGCCTGTGATTGATGGTGTTTTAAAAAACTTGTCCCAGATATTCGTGACAAATGACAAATCTTTATTTTGTCAGTCAGGGTGAACTTGTTGAAGATGCTCCTTCAAACGAGATATTTTCATTGTCTCATTACACAAAACTTTGTTACAAAGTAAACACATGGGTAGTAGTAAATTTGATTGAATGAATCTAAACTTCAAGTATACAACATTGCATTGACGACAATTTTTTTACTAACTGACATTGTTTGTGGCAGCAAAATATAATGAAAGATAACTATTTCTCAAAACTCTTAACTAAATGTAAAGAATTAATATTTGCACTTAGATAGCTAACAGTGAAAGCAAAATTGAAATTGAGGGATAAAACAGAAACGAAGTATAGGAATACCAACACAAGAAACACATCAAATTATTGCCACAGGACTCTCAATGCAAGTGTAATGAGACTCAAAACCTATATCGCCTGGGGAAGTGTTGATGGGAGGGAGACTATAGAGTAACCACCTGGTATGAAATGTGATGTGAGCCCAATTGAACAAATACATAGATTAGAACTAAATCTGCATTTATTAATGGTTCAAAAAGTAGTTTACAAACACTACTTAATAAGACTATTTACAATTTAAGAAATAACTCAAAAGGATATACAAAAATTCTCTTTAATAGTTCTTAACAAAACACTAAATCATAACATGACTAAAACTAAGAAACAAGAGTCATTGTAACGGCAGTGAAATTAAAACTACCATCTGAATTTAAGCCTAATATGCAATAACATTCTGTCGAGTCAACACCCTTCAACTTTTACCTATCACACCTAAAGTGTGACTTGCTCGAGCTACGAACACGACTCCCCCAATACATTGCCAAGCATCCACTTAAATAGAAAGACTGCTTTAGCATAAGCAGGCAGAAATACGTGTTGCCAATACAAGAAAATGGAAAACTAACCCCATTAATGATATGCAGGTAATCCCAGCATCTTCTGCCGATATAGCACTCATGCATAATACTGTCATATATCAGCACAAGGTGACGTAACAGTATATACCGCATACAGTGCATGTTTGTTTACATGGTATTATGGGAAATAGAGAGATGGTAGCAGATGGGAAATATCAGTTAGTTTTTAGAATTTTGCCAACAGGAAGCACCTTTATTATAATTTGTTTTCATAACATTGCAAATGTGCTGAAATTTGGCTATACACAAGGGGAGAGGGGTTTGACCTTAGAAAGTTGAAATGCTTCTAATTTCTATAAGAAAAGGAAACATTCCAATCTCAACCCTGGTATCACCTGCTGTAGAGATTCATCCTGACACCAAACGATGCAAGAAATTTGGATTTTTGGTTAGGTATCGGCTGTGACTGCTCAGTTGTATTTTATCTTGCGATAGTACAGATGTGGGCTGAATTTTTATGTTATATTTTATGTGTGTAACATCCTTAATGTTATACTCTAGAATGAGATTTCTTGTAGCTAGAACTGTTATTAATATAGAAACCACTGTATCTGCTCCAGTTAACATAGGACACATATGGGCATTCAAACAATAAGCACTGCAGGTAACCACGGTAAAGAGAAATTTCATTTTCAGGTAAAAGTAATTTAAAAAAAAAACTATACAAATCTTATTTTACATTTGTTTGATTTCTGATAATGCTATTCAAATTAACTACAATAATGAAAGTAGGCCATTTGTTTGGAATACTAATGGTTAGAGTTTCTTTAAATAAATAACTAAGATAATGGATTAGCATCTTTTATTTTACCATTTTCCTTTACTTATTGGCTAAAATTCTGCTATTCAAAAATTTTATTTTTACAGATTTTTATCAACTGTAATATATATTACTGTAAATATCAACTGTTGCCTTCTTTGTCACAATTGTATTTGAAAGAAATTAATTCAAAAATGTGTAAATTGGACAAGGAATTAGTTACAGCTACATCACTTGTCAATAGACCAATAAACATTTTAACAATAAGTATAAAGGATAAATAACCATTTGCACTGAAAACTCCTGGGCAGCAGGGACCGATGTACAAAGAAAAGTTTCCTTTTACTAATACTTGGTGACATTGTAAACAGCCATTTGAAGAAGATATTTAAACTGAGATTTAACTATGACCATTTTTTCAGGGCCCAACAGAACATTTTATACAATAAATCTTAGTGTCTCATCTTTAAAATTTGAATAATGCTATTTTTATTAGAACATATATTTTTTTTTAATATAAAGAAATTTTTACATTTTATACTGAACCCTGTAAACAATTCTTATAACTTAAATTTTACCTTTTCTGAATGTATCATTAAATTGAATAAATACTTTTTTTAAATATTTACTACTCTGTATAATTTTCTTTAACAGGTTACAAGACATGTGCCTCTTATATATTGGAGAAGCTGGAGAATTTGATATATATGATGCTTTTAAAGAAGGAAGTGAAAACCTCACTAAATTTCTGTGTTACGGCAAAGGAATTTACAGCCATTGCACTCCAATGAAGCCATCATTCAGGACAGAATTATAAGTACAACACTCGATATGTAAATAATTCAGCACATCTTAAAATCTGTGATATGAATAATATGCACATTGTGCCTTTTTCTAGTCTTTATTTTGCACATTTGATCGTATGAACTGTAATTTAATGTTATTAAAAATATTTCACAATACTGTTTACTGTGTGAATTAACACAATAATACTCAAAAATGGTTGGTTGAAAATATTTTAATAAAATATCCCAAAAATGAAAATAATTCTCAAAACACTCTTTTAAACAATGAAGATTTACAAATAAAAGGAATTCAATTTTGTTTGTTTGAATTATAAATAACTTTTATATAAATGATCTTAAACAAAAACAGTAGCAAATAGAAAGGAAATCACTGGTGTTATTATATAACAGCATATAAAACTATGATACCATGTCAAAAAAAAAGTTTTCATAAACAGCTTATAGCTAAATGCATATTTAAAATTATGTTTTTGACATGTGCAGTTTTATTTTAAAAAATATCAATACAATCCAACACTCTTATTTGAACATTTCACTTTATTTTGTCCATGTGTAACACAAACAGAATTTTAAATAGTGCATTTTTCATGTAGTTAAAAAACAAAAAATAAAGTCACAATAACTTACTACACAGACTGCAGTATTTTTTAAAGCAAAAACTACATACTTTAAGTATTTATTAAAAAGCAATCAGGAATTACAGGCACTCAGATGTAAAATAATTTGAAATAGCAAATTATTACTCTTGCACTATCTCTTTAGTTAATTTTATAATGTCTATTTCTGACAAGAATAAAATATATTACTTTATCTCAAATGCATCATTTGTACTTCAGGTTCAAATAATTTTCAGTGAAAAATACATTCTAGTTTAAGGTGTGGACAAAAATTCAGAATGAAAATAATTTTCTTTCCATAAAAGTTGTGTTTAAAAACAACACTAAGTACAGACAACAGCAGTCTGTTTTGTTTAATGCATGTATTTCACTCTCACAATCTGATAGAAAAATTACTATACACTAAAACTATTAAAAAATCAGTTTAAATGACAAATCTATATTACTACACTTTATTGAAAAACTCTACTCTTAACAGGGAGTTGTAATATAAGATACAAAGTTTGCTACTTCCAAACATTTTACAATTCACTGCTGTCATCAATTAAATATTTCAATTACCTAAAATATCAATACATGTTTTACATGATATTGGTTATCCTTGTTGAATAAAATATATTTCATATTTTAAAAAATTCAATTTGAAAATTAGTTGAGAAAAGGTCATTGCATTATCCTCATGGTGATTTTATAAAATGTTTAAAGTATTAAAGGCACATGCCAACTACATAACAGAAGTTTATATATAATATATTATTATGACTTAGTTTTAGAAGTTTTTAAAAGAGAAATCAATAGTGTACATTTCTTCATACAAAATATATCACTTGGGTAACTTGGAGATGCAATTAAAAAATCCTTACATTTGTAGGAAAATTTATGGGTATAAACATTTTTATACAGAAATACATAGGTGCACTAGACATTTAATAAAACATTAAATTAGTACCATAGTATTTTTAAATATTTACTATTTGTATAATATTTTTCTTTACTCTAAGATTTAATAGTTATACATTAGAAAAATATATAGTTTACTAAAGTAAGCATTACGATGTGTTTTATGAAACTTCAAATAGTCAAAGTCAAGTTATTAAATTGCTTTTCAAAATTATTAGCAGGTACATTACAGAATTCTAAGTACAAACTGCTAAGTATGTAATAATGAACCTATGGCTGAGCTCCAGCACTAGGGTGCCTTGCCAATAATCAAAAATTGTAAATTATTAAAGGCATGAAGATAGTTAAAATTTATCTTTTGTTACCACTGTGCCACTATTGAAACATTTTAATTGTATTTATAGTGAGGGGTGATCAATCATCTAACTTCATAATTCTCATAATACATGATGTGGCACCTTAAGGTGTTGCAGAGAAAAAAGTTTGAGAACTGTTAAATTATGGCATAGTAAGAATTATGGAAAACTGGGAATTTAAAGTCTACAATAAAAGTTGTAAAATTAATTATATATAATAGTCGTAATAAATAAATTTATCTGTAGATCAAGGAGGTTATAATCTTTAATCAATGTGAATAAATGGTATATTATATTCCACTCTATAATATACTATAAAAAAAGTTTCTTTTCCATACTTTCAATACACCCAAGTATATATTGTAATTACAAATTTTGTGGCTTTCCTTTATTTATATAGTATAATTTTAAATCATCTCAAATATGTAAGGTTATAATTGACAAACATAATTTTTCATGATCACTGAGCAGCATATGTTCAAGGTTTTCTCATTCTTCCATTCACATAAAATATTTATATTATTATTACTTTACTGTAAGTATAATTTTTATTTAATTGAATGTGATTTAAATATTTCATGAAAACTTACAAGAATTATGCTGCCATTTACCTGGAAACAGTAGGAAGTATGAAATCAGATTTTAGTATCATAAAAACAAAAAAATTAGCAACATTTAAACTTTTATTTTAAGACTTTTAACCAGACCTAAGAAATAAGCTATTTTATTATATATATACCAGTAGGAACACTTTAATCTTTGGCACAAATAATTTTGATATATACTTTGACAAAATTAAAAGAGAAAAAATGAAACAAAACCCACATGTATACATAAGAGATATGACAAATGCCAGGAATAAATTTAAACTCATATTAAAGACTGAAAATAGTTCTTTGTTGATTCTACTTTATGAACAACAGCACAATAAATCTATATGGTACGTATAACACATTACCTTCTTACCACAATCCATAATGTAATGAAGAACAAACAATTCATATCACTATTTTCAAAAATTAAGAAAATATCTTGTTCATAATACAGTCAGTACCGGCTATATGGTTACCTGCTTATAAGGGCACTCTGCTTATATGATCAGTTTTCTAAAGTCCCATCTATCTTAATAGGGAACATGTGTTACAGTCTTTTTCTTATTACTGGTTATATGGTCAGTTTCATGTTTTCAACGAGTTTCCTTTTTTTTTCTTTTCATTTTTCAAGCCTTTATTTTCCTCTCTTTCCCCCTTTCTTGTTTGTGTAGACTCATCGTCGGAGTTTTCCACCTCTCTGGGTTCTCACCCCCCACTAATAACAAGTGGACATCTGTCTGCTTATTGGTTGAAGTTATCTCTCTCATACATGACTTCAGGTGTTATTTTACTAATTCCGAAACAGCAGATGATCATTTAAAAGCTATTAGGGATGTAGAAAAAGTTTTGTTAATCAACAAAAGGAAGCAAACTTATATATGTGATTATTTTTAAATACACTGAACATGAATGTATGTATGTGCGTGTGCTGTACTTTGATTAGTAAGGTAAGCTAATAAATTTTCCCCCAAAAAAATATTGCATATTTTTAATGCAGTTTTTACTTCTCGAATTAATTTTTAAAATGTTCTTAAAAGTATAATTATTTGTTTATTAGGTGAATATAATCCTGCCAGAAGTCAATAGGGTTGTATTGTTCCTCATATATGGTCTGATTTTTCTGGACTGCTGAGCTGACCATATAACCGATACAGACTGTATTTCTTATCTTTCTATAAAAAAAACATTATATATTAAAGTTATGAATATAAAAATTAATTTTCTAGTTAAATATAAGTTCCTACTTGCATGAATGATTACTGCATAATTACCAATAGTTTTTTTTTCTTTTTTTTTAAGTACAGTTTTAACATAGAAACTCCTCTAAGTATTCAGGCATAAAAAAAACCTTATCTATGCCTTTATTTACCCAGTTCATGTTAACAAAATTTTAAAGTAGATAAAAATATTGCTGAATACCACAAATCAATGCCTTATAATGCAGAAAAGGCACTTTTTAAACAAGAAATAAAAATTGCATAAAACTGACAATTATAACTCTATATTAAATAAAGAATAAATTTAAGGAAATGAGAATAATAAAATATGAATATCTTTTGAATGAGATCACATTATCTATCAAAACATGTTTACATTGTTTTACTTTTTTAAACAATCTTTATAAAATTTAATGAGACCCACATTATTTTTCTTTTTAAACCAAAAGCATTTTAATGTTCTTTCATAATTAAAGTAAACTTTGGAAATTTATAAGCATATAATGGTAAAATGCTACCACTAAAGTAACTTTAGTTATTTAAATCAGATTATAAAAAAGTTAACATAGAATATAGAATTAAATTAACAGGAATATATATATTATAATGTTTTGTATTTTCAGCTGTGGTGACACGATAGTAAAGATTGATTATACGCAAAACTTCAGAATGCAGAAACATATAACTATTTCCTTGTAATGATAAAATTTAAGTTCGTGCATTCAAATAAAATTTAAATACACGAATATATTTAAATGAAAATAGAAGTAGACATACCCTAAACTATTTTAAGAATAACCAGCTTTCAACATAATTCTAACAATACTTGCTTCAATATAGGTAATAATTTTTGACTAAAAATTCTCTCCAAAGCACTGTTATATGATAACTATACACATAAATACTAATGGTATTAATGCATGACTAGATGTATTGAGAATTTCTTGATTACAATCAAATTAGTTTATCTTACAGAAGTATAATTTTTCACATCTACATTTGGAAATTGCAGTTAGATATGTATTCATTACCAAATAAAATACCTAAGGGAAATTATATATATACTCAAAGATATACTGTATGGATTTTTATTACCGGAGTCTTCAAATAAAAAATTTAATTATATTTCATAATGCACTCTCTATATTAGTATATTAAGCATCACATAAATGCGATCAAGACAAATTTAACACTGATTTTTATACACATGGCTATAATCACAAGGTACTAATATATTTTGAATTGGAAGACTCAGGAACAAAGAAATTATAATAAATGACATTTTTTTTCATACTAGATAATATTTATGACTTAATAACTGTTTAGATACATCAGTAAGTGGAAATACATTTTACAATATATATTTATAAAACTGAAGCTCTCATTTTGGTATAAAAAGATTAAGTAATGCAGGAGAAATCTGAAGTAAAATAGAACACGTAACAGTATAAAAATATAAAAGTGAACCTCTAAAAAGAACAGCTATAAAAATCAGGAACACATATCTACATAGATTCACTTTTTAAATCAAAATAAAATAACAAAAAAGTATGCTCTCACTTCTTTTAAACATGTAAACTAAAACTGTATCTGTTTCTAAAAAGAAAAATACATTTTGTTTATTCTTTATATTAATAAATATGGAAATTTCCATTACTTGAAAAAATACTTATAATTAATATGTAACGTCGAACCTTTTTAAGATGGAAATAATTAACATGAAGGAAAAAGTTTCTCTGTTAGGTTGTATTGGAAAATAATAATAACTGCATTAGTTAATATGAATATGAAGACAACTTCTTGCATTTGAGATGCAATATTGCATAAAGGAACAAAGAGACAATTATTTTCTCTGGTGAGCTTAAAAACAAGTTTATCACTTTCCAAGAACTAAACAACTGGAGATAGCATGTTTATTCTAGGGAATAGCATGTATCACCATGTTATTATGTGTGTGTATCCATGTGAATGTGTGTTCGTGTATAGTGTTGTTAGAAATGTATCTTTTTGCATAAAAATGCTCATTAACTTAGAAAGGCCGAAAAAGTTATTTTACAGATGCCATGTAAAGTACTTTTAAGTGTTTTTTAATAAAGTCAACCTGTTTTGCTGTTTTATAGATTTTTTTTTGTTCTTTCAAATTCATCTTAATGAGGTTCGACTGTAGTTATAATATACCTTTCAGGAGTTCCCAAGCTGTATGTGAAGGAAGGTCCATAATATGTTGTGAGGTAGAAAGTGTGCTACTTATTCCCTTTCTTCACCTATAGTGCAGATGTGGTTAGATAGACCAATGGAAAATATATTCTACTGGGCACTGACTTTTGAGATACAATATATATTGCTCTACCCTGGATGTTGATTTTACGACAATTAGAGGCTTTTTGTGCTAAGGGACAGTGATTTTGCCTGAATAGATGGAAGTATTTATTGGGGAGAAATGGAGAATGTACACTAATATTTTAAATGCATGTTCACTGAAATAATATTTGCCAAGATATTTTTTCATTTACATAAATTAATATTTATTCATAAATATTCATTCACATATTTTAGATTCATATACAAATAGTATCTGATTTCTGTATAGTATTCTACAAATATTTTTTCAGAAATACAATGTAGCTGAGTTCCTATTATATCTGAAATAATAATTAAAAAAGTGCTTAAAACCAATTAACACAAATTTTCGTAGATATATTTATGTTGTTCTTATTTTGGAAATTTTTATTTGGATATAAACTTATGAGTTTATACTATGTATAACTGACTACATTTATTATTTTAAATGAAAATAAAAATGAAAAAAATGCAGTTCCTTTAGAAAAAAGATGAATTTTTTTTAAAAAAATGTTGGTAAATTAAGCATTTATAAAAACATAGTAGAGAATATGTATTTAAAAAATACAAATACCATCTTCAATTGTAATGAGGATATTTAGCAAGCTCATAGGATAGAAACAGAGCAAAGGTTTGAAATCGTAAAATATATTAGATGGAAATGCTTTATCATACCCTCAAACACTGGTCACTAATCAATTTGTAGTACTTAATAAAGCCACAACCTGCACACTATCATAACCCAAATGGTATTGGGATGTGTGTGTACCCCCGTGCATTGTGAAATGAATCTGTTGTCTTTTAGCTTAATGCATGATTTTGTAGTTACTTCATACATTTCAGAATGACCATGGAAAATTCATAGCATCTAGAGAATATGCTTTTTTTTTTTTTTTGTAGAAAGTTCAAAGAATATATTACTATGAATATTACATGAAAGATTATTTTGGGAGTCATCTCCTGAAAGGTGAATTATAACACTTTGTGATACCCAATTATGTTTCAAAAGTAATATGATATGAATTTATACAATATGTGCGTATATTTTATGAGCAAACACTGCTTTCAGATATTCCTTTTAAAATCTCTCATAATTTCATAAAAAATTTGAACCACATAGGTTACAGTTTCTAACATTTAAAACTTATTTCTTCTTATTGCTTAGAAGTGAAAAGTTTTTCAAAGCCTTTGTATTACCTTTTGATGAAATTTATCACATTAATTGATGATTTGATGAAAATTCTTGATTTGTTTCACTGTATATACTAAGTTTAAATAATTTATCAATTTTTTTTTTCTCAACTGATAAGCAGTATAGTAAACTTTTATGGCAAAATTATTATTCATGTCGAATAAGAAACTACTAAACATCAGACCACTCCAAAATGGCAAAATAATAAGGTATCAAAAATTAAGATGTAAATTAAAAAAAAAAAAATTTTTTTTTAGATGTTTGCAAATACTGAAATTAAGACAAGTGTAAAATGACATCGTTGCATTTTAAAATTTCATATCATAAATAACTTCTAAATTTGGATTAAGTAACTAAAAATTTATATGAGAAAAAAAAAGTCATAAGTACAGCAAAATTACAGAATGATTGTAACAAATATGTGAAACATACTAAAAATAAGGAAAAGTTATCAACATCAGTTCAATATGTGTGTGTATATATACTTACATAATTACAGATTTTATAGAATAATGAAAGAAGTTGACTTATACACTAAGTGTGTAAAGGAATACTAAAAATTGTGATTTTATTCACTAGAGTTACTTTTATAGCAAGTTTATCGATACAGTTTTACAGCTAATAAGTGACAATAAAGCCATTCATGATAAATCAATTATTTTAACCCCTTTAGTGACAAATGATGATTGCTTGAAACACCTGTGAAAACTGCTAACAATGATATCTCATTGCATATGCAAAAGTGCTTTACTATTCCCATCACAGGAGAACTACTCAATCTCAAAATAAGTTTATATTGGTTTAATTTCTTATCAATAGAATAGTCCCTACAAGCCAAGGGTCTGTGTTGACAATGATATCTCATTGTCTCCGTGGGATAATATCTCATTGCATATACAAAAGTGCTTTACTATTCCCTTCACAAGAGAACTACTCAATTTCAAAATAAGTTTATAAGATGATATAATTGGTTTAATTTCTTATCAAAAGAATAGTACCTACAAGCCAAGGGTCTGTGTTGACAATGATATCTCATTGTTTCTGTGGGACAATGATATCTCATTGCATATGCAAAGGGTTTTCTATTCCTATCACAAGAGAACTACTCAATCTCAAAATAAGTTTATAAGATGATATAACTGGTTTAATTTCTTATCAAAAGAATAGTCCCTACAAGCCAAGGGTCTGTGTTACCACTGAATCTCAGTTGGGACAATGTATCTCATTGCATATGCAAAGGTTTAAATAAAAAAATGACTCAATTCAAAATAAGTTTATAAATGATATAATGTTTAATTTCTTATCAAAAGAATAAAGCCAATGTGTTGACAATGATATCTCATTGTTCTGTGACAATATTATTGCATATTAGGTCTACTTCACAAGAGAACTACTCAATTTCAAAATAAGTATAAGAGATATATTGGTTTAATTCTTATCAAAAGAATAGTCCTACAAGCCAATGTGTGACAATGATATCTCATTGATATGCAAATTTTTCTATTCCTACAAAAGAACTACTATCTATTTTATAAATGATCTTTAATTTTTAGAATAGTTAACATGTGTTACTGAAAGAATGATAAAAAAAAAATAAGTGTCATATGTTTTGACTTCATAAAATAAAAAAAAATGTGACCAATTTTCCTTTTTTAAAAAATAAAATGAACAGAAATAAAAAAAGTGGTAGCTATTAAATTGTTGTTACTTGAAACAAGATACAGATTTCCTTTTTTATACATGAATTTTAACATTCCATAGTTATCCATTAGGTACTTTTAGTAAATAACTTAAGAATCCATATACATATATTGATTTATTTAAAAATGAATAAGTATATTACAAATTCTAGCTACAAAAACTTATACTGATTTTATATACCATATTATGGATTACTGTATAGAAGCTGTTTAAAATTTGCCAGCTTTCCTATTTGGCAGAATGTAGATTTTAACACTGTTATGAGACTCAATAAGAAAAAAAGAAATGAATTGGAAATAAGTGCTCATAAAGACTTGTTGTTACTCGAAAACATAAAACTGAACATACATGAATTCATAACAATCCATTAGTAATATCCATTTCAGTAGTTTTGAAAAATATTTTTAATAATTTAAAACATCAGGTAATTTTAAAAGATATTACTTTTAAATATGAAAATATTTTACTTTTACCTTACAACTGAAAGGTTAAGATTAAAATTTTATTATTATTATGCAGTCATTTTAAAGTTATTGCACTTAGGAATTTATGGAATGTTGTTTTCTACAAGGAGGGGTCTGTAGATAAAAAAGTTTAGGGACTAATACATTAGAGCTATAAGACAGAAGTTTGAAACAGGGCACTTCTTAGGCCTGTAATCGTGAATCAAAAAAAGAGAAAATAAAATTTTCATTGACTTTGAAAATATCATATCTATTTCTTAGAAGTCAGTGTTCCAAAAACATTATATCTTTTTGTTACTGTGGCTTTACACTTCTCTCAAACACTCTTGATTCTGAATCTCTCACAATTAGCAAAAGAGAGTTTTTTATTACCTTTTTCTACAAACATTAGCAAATTCATCAATTTTTTTTAAATAGGTAATACATTTTTGGTCAGCATTAAAAGAGTTAAGAAGATCAAAGTACATGAACGTGTAATAATTTTTAATCTAAAAGAGCAAACAATGCATATATCTCAGCAAATGACTGAATATGAAATAACACACAATTCTAGTGATAACTGGAGCAGATGCATTGAAATTTTACTAATTGCTAAATTAATTTATAAAATCATCATGGAATATTGATCCTTAGTATCTAATCATCACTTTTAGAGAGGGATAAAAACATAACTTTGATACCTTATATTTAATCAAAAGAAGTTGTTGGTATAATTTAATAAAAGAATATATTTAAACAGAAATAATTAGTATGTATTTTTAAAGGCAATACACTACTAAACTTCAATTTAAGAACATATATAAAAAATTAAAACAAAAGCTTCAAGCAGAAAAAAAAATTTCCACAAAACTAACAGATTTAAAGTTATTTGAAAACTTATATTTTAACAACAAATGCTAGTGTATTTTCAAATCCTAGTAGACATTAAAAAAATAAATAAATAAATAAAATAAATAATTTGCAATATGTGTCTGGGTATTATAAAGTATTTTCTTTTATTTAAAAATGGATATTTCTTTCAATACTGAGTTTAAAGAAATAAAGCACTAATCATTATAATGAAATTTATCTGCATGTTCAACATTAATTTGCTTGATCCTAATGTAAATTGATATACTTTGACTGACTAGCTAAATATAGTTAGTTTCAATATTTAGGGTTTATTGAAAAATTGCTCTATGTAAACTTGTAGATGACTAGTGAAAGAAAGGTAACTTTCAATATATTGACTTCATTACTACAAAGTACTCCTGGTCAACAATTAAGAAAATTTAAAAGATTAAAAAAAATGACAAATGATATATTAATCTAAAATCTTCTGAAGAATGATGAATTTACAATATACATATATATATATATATATATATATATATATACATAATTCTACACAGAGTTTGAAATATCATGAAAGATATATCTTATAATTTTTTCTCAGAATTTATCAGGGTGTCCAAGGAAAAACAACTTAGAATCCCTGCAATTTGCAATATCTACATTAATAAATTCACACTATTTGACACACAATTTCCTTTAATTCTTTTATAAAACTACTTTTAGGCATAAGTTTATATTTAAATAAAGTTATAAATTTTAATATAAACAAATAAAATCTCTGCTTTGAAAACTTAGAAATATTCTTTTCTGCCTTTGGGCTGTTCAGAATAACCTGCTCAAGGAATTAATCAATTTCATAAAAATAACTATGAAAAAAAAATCTTTAACAACTCTTGGAAGTTCTGCTTTCTTGCATTTTATTTATATTTAAATATTACAGCCTAATATATCAATAAAATATTGTTCATGATTAGCAATTAAATTGTCCATGATAGCATTATTTTCTTTGTTAGCTTGTTCTTTAGATTAAGGACATTTTTTGTTTCAACTGTTTTATAAAACAGTTGAAACAAAAAGCTCTAACCAAAAGCTCTGTTTCTTTTAAGCTTTAGTTGCCTTAATTTTTTTTTTTGAAGATCCTTTTTTATTTTTTTTTATTTTTCCACATTCTCATTTAACAGTGAATAAGCATTTTTAAAAGAATGCACAAGAGTACTTTTTCATTTTTGAGTGGCAAAACTCCTTATATTTTAAACTTTTTTTAGGGAGAAAAATCTTTTTTTTTTTAATAAAAAAATGTTCACAATCCCTGATAACTCTTTAATATTTCCAGAATTGCAAACCTGATAATGCCTGGTTTTCCAGATTTTCCTGGTTGCTTGACACCCTATATACTCAACTCTATTACAAATAAGAAAAATATCCCCTTTCACAAGATACTTTTTATTTCTCTTTATACACTATGTTTAACAAAATTAGTAATTCATTAATGCATTAGATTTCTATATAGAAAACAAAGATACTGAAACAAAATGTTTCACTTTTAAAGTAAGAGTTTCTAAACACACATTCAGTTAAAAAAGGGGAAATTACCATGCATCAAAAAGTGCATCAAAATTTTTTGAAAAAAAAAAAAATTTAAAAAAAAACTTTAAAAGTTAATTAACTAAAATTTTTAAATTATATACACACACATATATATACAAATTTCCACAATTCTGCTGATAATAATTTACATGTTTACACAAAAAAAAGAGGTATAAAGAAAAACAAATAGTTATAATCAAATAAAAGCTCTTATATTCAATATTCTTCCATTCAACAGGATTTTTCAAAACAGAAAAATGAAATTCTTAGAAGAACAAAATCCTACCCAAACACAACATACCAGCGAAAGAAAAATAAATCAAAAGACTATACACACTTAAAAATAAAACAGTGAAACTGAATTTTTTAAGCATATTAAATTTTATAAAATATTGTAATGAAAAGCATCAAATAATTTTTTTTTTAAATGATGACCTTATGAAAAGCAGAGAATATTTTTACATCCATGTATTTGAATATACAATTGCTTGCAGTAAGAAAACAAGCACTTTTATCTAATATAATTATTTAACACTAAACAATACTTGGATTGCAAAATAATATCAACTGTAAAAATTATTATTTGTTACTCTTACAAAGAATACCAAAACATATGAAATATATAAACTACAAAATATAACTTTAACTAGCAGGTAATCTTTTATTATATGCATACCACTACCAGATAATTTTTTTTATAGATTGCTATGAAAGAGTTTAATGGCCATATCCATTCAATGTGTTTCTTTTTTATGATTTTTATGACATTTAGCAAATGTGACACATTTTAAAAGCTCTTCAACAATTCTTAGGGCGGAATTAGTACAACCATTAAAATTTGATTCAGTAAAACTATCTCCTCCACAAATCAGACAAGGATGTTCATTTAAAACAATACAGCCAGGATTATCGACATATGGTTCAGTAACCTGAAAATTGATGAAAATAAATTACAGGATGAGGGAGAAAACAATAGATAAAAACTCTACAAATCAATGTTTATTTTAAGCACTATTTTATACTCCAGGCAGAAATAGTTTCAGCAAATTATTTAGAGAAAACATTGGGAGTAGCCTACCCTAGACCTTCTTAAGGTATCCATCTACGTTCAGAGAACTTTTTTCTTTTAACGTAGAAACTAGTTCATGCTTTTACATTTTTAGATTCATTTTTTATATTATCATAGAGAATTGCACTTAAAAAATATATTTCTGCAGAAGTTTTTATAAAATTTCTTATAAATGAAGAAAATTTGTTAAAAAAAATTGGGTTTTTTCAAAAGGTCTAATTTTTTAATAAATTAAATTATTTCAATATTTTTTGATGCAACACATTTTTTATTCACTGGAAAAGTGAATCATGTAAAATCTTTGCTTAATTTACATTTGGTAAAAAATTTTGGGTCTTCAAAATTATACAGATTGAATTTTTAATGAATTTTCATTACCTTTATATCTAACTCTGAGTGTAACATCATTAAAAATTATCCAAATTTAAAGCTTTTAGGTCATTCACTAGTAAATACTATCAAAAGCATTCAAAATAATTTTCAGCAAAATATATTAAGAACTTTTTGAGAAATCACATTTCAAATTTCAACATTTTATTTAAAATACCATTCTGAGAAAAATGCATTTGAAGTTTATGAAAGCAACTTTAACTGTTAAAAAATTAAAATACATGTTTAATTTTCCACACACTTTCTTGCTTTAAAACTTTCTAATTACCAAGTTGCTACATATTAAAAATACTAGAAAAATGTTTAAACTAATCTTCATGAAAATTTAAAAAGTTTTGTCCAAAAATTTCACAACTACTGGTTCCAAAGTCGTTACTTCCATTTTGTTTTGACAACTGTCACTAATGTTTAAACAGCTGTAACTTTTCTTTAAAATGCCGTAGAGACGAAACAAAAACAGATTTTGAAGCCTAAAAGTTGAAATTTTACAATAGAGAAATAAAAAAAATTATGATTATTGGTGAAAAATGATGTTTTCAACATAGACGGATACCTTAAATACTCAGAGAATAACTATTTTTGTTAAATATGTTTTTGTTCTTACTTTTGCAAAGCATATGAGCACTATCCCATAAAAAATATATTTTAGCAACACTCCTGGAAGAAATGATAGTTTCAAAAGAAAAGTAACTATTTTTGTTACTCACAGTTTTGTTTTTACTTTTACAAAGCATATGAGTAATATCACATAAATAATATCTATCTTTTCTCAACACTCCTGGCTGGAATAAGTAGTTTCAGCGAATTATATAAAGAAAACATCAGAAGTAGTCTCCTTTTGATTTTCTTGTGTACTCATAAAAAGTAAAAGCAACTATTTTTGTAAGTCATGTTTTTGTTCATAATATTACAAAGCATATGAGCAGTGACACATAATATCTATCTATTAGCAATGCTAACATTTATTCTATATAAATATCTATCTTTTAGTAATACTAACATGTATTTTATGTAATTAATTAACAGCACTAGAAACTGGATAGTGAAGGGAACATACTTGAGTTGTTTCTGTTCCTGTTCACTTACAAACATAAACACACACATACTGTAATACTAGACTCAAGACTCGGAGTTGGTGTTACATGGACACCTACATTTTTTTACGGTGCTAAGGAGCGAAGACAGACACATCGTGAGAGGGTAGACAAGTCCTACTCTAGGAAGGTGAAAAGTTCACCAGGAGGGCCACCCCCACCCATGCCAGTTGCAGAGGAGAAGAACATTTTTCCCATGGAGGTGAAAGCCTGACCAAGAGGTGGGTGTAGCATCATGCTGCTGGAAAACTTTTAATATGTATTTGTTTGTGAATTACGGCTCGCTCTGACATCAGTCGAATGTGTTCTTTGCTATCTGGGGGGTCCCCATGCCTCCATTCTCTCCTCCCTAACCTCTCCTCTAGGAAAGACAGAGAGAGGGGTATGGGGGATTTCGAGGGACGTCATGAGGGCCAAGCGTCATTTGGTGTGGGAGAAGACGCTGAGAGTTGTTGTCCAGCAGGCAAGGATGAATGAGCTGTGCTGAGAATGTAAATGATGTAAATATTTGTATATACCAGAATAAATTCATCTTTCATCTCCACCTCGCTTGTGTTCGATGTGTGATCCTCATAAGGCCTATGAAGAACCCTGCTCGACCATAACGCTAACAAATTTACCTATTTTAGAGCTGTGACGTTACAGGGGGGAGGGATTCTACCCCAGCCCTCACGAACAGCAGTGAAGGAGATGCCAGCTCGGAGCGAGAGAAAAGAGACATTTATGAAGGAGAGCTGAGACCGATAGAGGTGCACGGCACTATTTGGTTATTCTCAGTGTTTTTTTAAACCATGTTTTGTGGTTAATGATGTTCAATGTACATATGTTCAACAATTGGTAAATAATAAATATATAGTCAAGGATTTTGTCGCTGCAATAATTGTCGGCAAGATAAGTTATCAGCAAACCCACAATACCTGCTCCAGTAACAATAGGTGAGCAGGTACAGAAACGATGTGTGCGGTCATCGGGAAAGACAATTGCAGACTGACTTTATATAACACACACATTATTGTAAAATGCTATTTTCAAACTTAGGGAAGTCCAAAACATGAAGATCAGTCAAAATTTCAAGGTTCAATTTTTGAAACACTATAATGCTTTCCCTATATAGCTAAGCATTGATCATCCAGAAACCTATGATCTGGTTATAATGGCATTTTTTATTTATTAACTTTTTAAAAAATTCTGCTAATTTGTGTTAAGATATTTTTTTTTTACTTTGCCAGATTTATGTTCTAATTAAAATATCTAAATTTTGCATTGTGAAATTGAATGAATGAAATTAGGTTGGGGGGACAAGAAATTGCTTTTGTCAGCCAGAAATTCACTACAGATTAATTATTTTTCAAAATCAACATCCTAATGCTGTTTCAAATGTTCTCCTGTTTGTCTGTTCTGCTTGTACGTTTGGATTTTGCATGGATTTCAGCACTGGATCATCCATGCATTATAAAAAAGCAGAAAGCTAAAGTTATTGAAGCAAATGAAACTGATTGATATGTTTTATTGAATACAGTGGTCGTTTGTAGAATGGCAATGTTATTTGTCATTAAACCTCAAACTTATCTTAATTTGCAATGTTTCTTTTTGATAAAAAAAATTAATCTGTATAGCCGTTAATTTTAAGCATATCAAGTTGTTTTACATGATGTTTTAATAATTTATTTCAGCTTTTGTCAGAGAATATGAACTTGCTACTTTTAAAGAAATATTTCGCTGAATGCTGTGTTTGACCATCAGTTTTGATTCTTTTTTTTCCAGAGAACCTATAATCTGGAGAATTGGTAATCTGACATTATGTATTTCCTACCAACACTGCATTGTCAATGTTTGATTGTACAACGCATATGAGAGAGTAAAAATGTGATAAAGTATGTTTATATGCAAGTAAAAAAAGTTGTAATTGTCTTAACCATTTGTATCCCCAAAATACCACATAAAATATTTTCTAGAATGTTACAAAATATTTTAATAATGTAAAAATAGTTAAAAAAACTTAAAACATGAAAATAAAAGCTTATTAATAAAAAAGTATTTTCTACAAGCAAAATATTACATATTTATCCTAAATATTGTTACGTACAGAAATTATTTTTACATCAGGAATTTGAAACTATTTTTGTGAGAAATCTACTTCTGGTGCCTTCACATGTTTAAAAAATTTAATAAATCCAAAGAATATTTCACTAATTATCATGTGCATCTATTCAATTGATAAACAAACTGTGATACCAAAATAAATTAAGTACTGCCATTCAATATAGACACTATCAAGGTTAGTAAAGTAGGTTAGTCTGGATTAAGAAAAATAAATATCAATTGGATTTATTTTATTTAAATGTTTTTTTAATTTTAAAAATTGTTTTAAAAATTATACATTACAAATGAAGTTATATATGCCCTAATGTTCAGTATTCATAAAATAAAATAAATAAATAAATGTTTTAGATATGGGCAGAAAATCCTGTTACAGAACATTTCTTTTAGAATTATTCTCAAAGCAGTTGCCTTCTAATGTGCAATTAATTTTTACACCTTCTCACATCTGAAAAGAATTAAGCATAATTCTTTTACAAATGAAGCATTCATATTTTTTTAATCATGATATTTTAGAATCCGCCCTACAGAGAATTTAGCAATGGTTATCAATATTTTGACTAAGTTCCTGGTATTGGCAACATTTATTACATCTGTCACATTCAGTCGAGTTATTTAGTGGAAAATGCTGAAAGGAAAATGTAAAACTAAAAGCAACTATGCTGGTTGCGCAGTGTTTAGCTCCACAAATTTAAACTCTTTTAAACTTTTTAGACTCTATTTAAATAATGTTTATGAATATAAATAATTTTCAATATTTTACAAATATATTGTCTGTATTAGGAAAAATGAAATCAAACATACTTGGGAGTAATCCCATTTGATACACTTCACATAAGATGGATCAGGAAGTTCTGGAACAAGGCACTTGAAATGATTCAAGATATCACTTTTAATATCCTCTTCAGACTTATTCAAATTTGCTAATGTGTACTTTGCGGTTGTATGAATAAGAAATGCAGGAGGATTATTTGCCTGACCTGAAATTTAGAAATAAACATTAGTTTTGACATTTACTAACATTAGAAATCGACAGCCAAGCAATCATCTGTAACACTGGACAATATATAAAAGAAATTAAAACCAATCTTGAGAGTGATAATACACAGTGTACAGAAGGAAAAAAAGCTGTATGAAAAAGAGGTAAAAAATTGTGCTTCATAAATACGATAATTGAAGTTGAACCAATAGCAGTTTAGTGGGAATATCTTATGATTGGTGAGGCCTATATCAGGAGATTTTTTTCCTTTTTTTTTTTTTTAGACATGCTTGAACACAACTACAATAGCCAAGTTGTAGCCAAGATTCTTGTTGCAACATATTTGTGCACATGATTCCCTTTGCTACCAATTATTTCCTAGTTTCCTTTCTCAATGCCAAAGTATGAAAATTAAATGCAAATTTGCACTCAAAAAGAAAAAAAAACTTATATTCTTTTGATTATTCCAAATTGCTTAATTTTCCTGACACTTCCATATTTTTCCAGTCTATAGGCACCTTGCAATTGTAGTACCTTCATTAAATTTTTGTGTAAGAGCGAAATATAAGAACAAAAAACTAAAAAAAATTTAAAAAAGCATTAAAGTAAATAACATTATACTTTTATGCTACAGATATGAGTTAATTTTTTTTTCATATAATTAAAAGATTAATGAAATAAATAATTTTCATTGTAGTAAAAAATTTCAAAGTAAAAATTTCAATTAATGATTTGAAAAAGCATTTACCTCTTTTGCGATTATCCAAAGCAGCAAAACATATTTTACTGTCGTCTGGGAAATATTTTACAGACCATGTTAAGTTATCTAATTCTTTGACAGTTTCATTATACATAAGGCCAACCGCATGACGAGATGAAAATTTCACTTGCTCCATAGACATTTTTATATCATCATCTTGATCTAAAATAAATAAGTATTTAACTTAAGACTTTAAATGATGTATTATCATACATAGCAAAAATTAACATTAATTCAAAACTTTACTGACATGTTTATTATAAATATGCATTTACAGTCAGTAATTAACAGTGGTTACCTTTCAAATTAGGATGCAAACTTATTTTATTTTAACAGCTAAGTTCCCGGATTTTATTCTTTTTTTCCTAGTTATTAGATACATTAAGAATATCTTTGCTATATTCAAAGTAGTTGGGTAATACAATACTTTTTGTTATAAGTATTAGCTTTAATCAGAGCAAGGCCTATAATTAAAGCTAATTTTAAACAGTTATAAAGCAATAGGATTCAAACAGTTATAAAGCAATAGGATTAAAATATCCTGGCATCAAAATCTAGAAGAGTACTTATTTGGACATTATTCAGCCTGCTACACCTAGATTTTTCTAAATTGTGCCTATAAATTTCATAGAGAGTGCCCTTCCAGAGTATTTCTAGAGAAAAAGTTACCAAACAAACATATCTACTGCATCGAAAATTATACTAATAATAATTACAAATGGCATAGTATCAATGCCAGTTATTTGAGAATAATTAAATCTTACAATTTACACATTCCATTCAATTATTCAAACCTAAATAATCATTTGGTATCTCAGTCGGCAAATGTGTTGATCTCATAACTGAATGGTCAGTTTGAGGTTCAAGATGGCCTAAGACGAATAATTATAATTAACTCATCACATTATTAATGGTAGCTGAGGCACATAAAATAGGTTTGGGGTCCCAATATCCTCCAAGTTTAAGTGATACTGCAGGAGATCGCAGGCCAAGCCTGGGGATCTTTGGTTCCTGCTTCTCAACTACAATGATCCAGCAAGGATTTTTTGCTTTTGCTTTGGTTTGGAGTCTACGGTCAACTTTTTGCAACACAAGGGCTAATGAGACCGGGACCTACAGCTTACAGCCAATTCTGAACAGCTACGAACATCCATGCCACAACGGGATTCGAACCCACGAACTCTAGTACCGAAGGCCAGCACTCTAACCAATCGGTCATCATTCGGCATCCAGCAAGGGTAATGTTACTCATATCTGTAGTATTCCTTAAGCTACATATGTTCCCTGGGAGCAGCTAAATGGGAACAGCTTTGCAGCAGTGTTTAGTATAAAGATATGTTATAGATAGCTACACTGAAAAGGAAAAAAGTCCAGGAAGTCAGCATTGTCACCTACATATGTTCCCTGGGAGCAGCTAAATGGGAACAGCTTTGCAGCAGTGTTTAGTATAAAGATATGTTATAGATAGCTACACTGAAAAGGAAAAAAGTCCAGGAAGTCAGCATTGTCACCAATTTGTCACTACGCCACTAGGGAATATCATATATGTTCAAACCAGGAGCTATGACTGTTTTTATAGGCAACATTCTAACAATAGGAACATTTTAGGGCCTTTTTGACTATCATCTTCACAGAATGGTAAGCTAACTCCTGGTTATTAAGCTGTAAAACTGATTTCATTAGAGTTGTATTAATTTGTGCTTCCATTAGGTTCTTACTACACAGTTGATTTCCTCTGAAGAATTTAGGTAGCTAAGAAAGATTTGATTTTAAGGAAATTCTAGTTTTGTTAAATGTTGCCATAACAGTTATTTTATAAAATAAGGCTTTCATGTAAAGTTCTTATAGGACTTGTATTAAATACAAATACTTTTACTTAGATACTATACCAACAAAACTGCATTGCTTACTATTCAAAAGAAAATTTCCTTTAATTTTTAAGACTTCAGGAACTGGTATAGTTAGAATTACAGCATCGAAATCTTTTACAGCTCCATTCTTTGCTTTAACTTCCCACTGCTTATTTTCTTTCAAGTTGATTTCTGCTACTTCATGCTCTAAGAATATTTTTGCTTCTGAAATGTAGAAAAAAAATAACTTTTAAAAAATACGTAATCTTAATAGCATAAAATTCGCTTTAATTTCAAATAATGAAAGAAAATTAATTTCATTTATTGTGAATACTTATATTAAAAATAAAGACTAATAAATGAATAAAAATTAAGTAAATTTTGAATGTATAAAATCTTAGAACTGAAAACATAAAATTATATGAGAAGTTAAGAGTAAAATGTAATTTAAAGAGTCAGTGCTATTTAACTGGATGCATACAGGCCATATGTAGCATTCTAATTGGTTTTTATGGCCTGCAAAGGAAATAAATCTAGTTAAATAAAATTTTAAATAATGCAAAACATGCATAATTTTTATTAATTTACCTTATTGAAATGTAAAGCGATTTTTCTTATATGTGAGTAATACAAACAAAATGACACAACTATTTTCCATATGGGAGAAAAAAATATTGTTTGTCACCCAAATTTTATAAACTGCAAGACAATCTAAATGCAAAGATTTAACCTTTTTAAATTCAATAATAATTATTCAAGAACACATTTCCAGGTGTTTCAATGAAAGAAATTAATATCTGATTAGCAAACACTGCCTGATGTAGAGTATCCAGAAAAGAGATCTTCAAAATTTTGGATAAAGAAAAATGTACCTTGTTACAAGATATTGGAAAATTATTTCTATATCAATTTTTAGTGTTTTTACAGATTTTCTACAAATTTCTAAGTATCTCAATTGCTAAAAATCTAACAGCAAAACAATAAAAATTGCTAAAAATCTATTATTATTTACATAATATATTTATATGAACAACAGAGGTATGAAAATATAAAAAAAAATAATTACCAGCTTTATCTATGAAATGGCGAACTAATGACTCAGAACCTTCAGGAGTGACAAAATTCATTTTAGACTCTGACAGCTTTCTGAAATTTTCAATTTTTTGTCCAAGAGGCACTAATATATTTTTTTCAAGGAGATCGTCATAAAATCTAAACATACAATGTAATAAAAAAAAATTTTATTTATTGCAAAAAACAAACAAATCATTCATATTCTAAATCTGTACTGGTATTTATATATTGCAGGAATAATGAAAATATAACGCAAACAATTAAAAAGTTTATTTAGCATTTTTTAAAAGATTAAAATAAATTTCAATGAGTTTCTTACATCATTTACACTTCTTAGCTTTGTTATATTGGATTTGAATTATAAAGTTAAAATATACATATATTATAGCATATTAGCTTAAATTAGTTAGTAATGCTGATTTGTTTTCGGAGAAATCGAATCATTTTAATTTACCTCTATATTTACATAATTTTTTCCTTGGAGCTATACTTTAATGGATATAAAATATTTATGGAACTATTAATCTCTAAATTTAACAACACTATATATATTATATAAATATTATTAGATATTCAGAAAAACAAATTGGCTTGGTTAATAAAACCTTGATTAATTGAAGCTTGGATAATAGAGGTTCTATTGTACACAAATTTTTCCATTTCAGAAAATCCAGAATTAATTAAAAAATACGATTAAACCCCTATTACAACAATTTGTAAAATTACTATGAATTTTATAATATATTAAGGTATCTGTCTACCTTCGGAGAACTCTTTTCTTTTAACTTAGAAACTAGTTCATGTTTTTACATTTTTAGATTTATTTTTTATATTATCATAGAGAATTGCACTTATAAAAATTATTCCTGGAGAAGTTTTTATAAAATTTCTAATAAATGAAGAAAATTAAGTAAAAAAAAAATCGGGTTTTTTTCATAAGGTCTAATTTTTTAATAAATTATTTCAATATTTTTTGATAACACTGGACTAGTGAATCATCTAAAATCTTTGCTTAATTTACATTTCGTAAAAAATTTTGGTTCTTCAAAATCATACACATTGAATTTTTAATGAATTTTCATTACCTTTATATCTAACTATGAGTGTAACATCATTAAAAATTATCCAAATTTAAAGCTTTTAGGTCATTTACTAGTAAATACTATCAAAAGCATTCATAATAATTTTCAACAAAATATTTTAAGAACTTTTTGAGAAATCACATTTCAAGTTTCAACATTTTATTAAAAATATCGTTCTGAGAAAAACGCATTTGAAGTTTATGAAAGCAACTTTTAACTATTAAAAAATTAAAATACATGTGTAAAATTCCCCACACTTTCTTGCTTCAAATCTTTCTAATTGCCAAGTTGCTAATTATTAAAAATACTAGAAAAATGTTTAAACTAATCTTCATGAAAATTAAAAAAAATTTTTCCAAAAAATCCTCTTTAAACGGCTTTAAATTCAGAACTTCCGGTTCCAAAGTCGCTATTTCCGTTTTGTTTTGACAGCTGTCACTGATGTTTAAACAGCTGTAACTTTTCTTTAAAATGCCGTAGAGACAAAACAAAAACAGATTTAGATGCCTAAAAGTTGAAATTTTACAATAGAGAAATAAAAAAATTATGATTTTTGGCAAAAAATGACGTTTTTAATGTAGACGGATAACTTAAATAGGGAATTTTTATAATTATTTTGTTGTTATAAAGACTTCACTACATTAAAAAAAATAAATAAATATATATATAAAATTGAATTAATCATATTTAAATTTAAGTCAGTAATTTGAAAATTAGAAAATTACATAAATATTTATAATTAAATAATTTTACTAGACCTTGCATGGCTTCGGATAAATTCTAAAGTAGCACTTATATACTGAGCACCAAAATCAACACTGCATTCAGGTTGATGAGGGTTTCTAAAAGTGTAAAAACGACCACCTAAAATAAAGGAATATTCAAGTGTAAAAAATCTATTTAAGCATAAACAAAAAAAATTTTAATATTTAATTTGAAATAATATTGAAAGTTTACGCCTTTAAAAGATACATTTAAAATACAACCAATTAGGATATCTGCCCAAACAACTAGGTTTCATATTCCTAATTTTTATTCATTTATAATTTAAGAAAATAAAATATATCAATCTATAATATTTATATCTGAATTTATGCTTAAATAGTATGTAATATTTATAATTTAAAATCTTAAGAATATTACAATCTGAAAATTATTTAGGCTTCTTATTAATATCAGTAATTGTAAATAGATTAATTCCTAATAGATTTTGGGTAAGTTATTCCTCCCTAACTAAAAATACAAATAATTTTAAGATAAAAAAAAAAAAAATTGTTTTAAAAGGCTCATACATGATTAAGAGCTGTCACTGGGTAATTTAATGAAAATTAAATTACTTCAAATACTATAAAAGAGATGATAACTGGTAATTAAACTTTCCAGTAAAAGGTTTTAAAGGCTGTACCTGATTTAAACTGAGTTTATTTTTATGCCTGTAACATAATGGTAGTCTTCCTTCAAAATCCATGAAAATTTTCATGTTGGAAAATATTACCGCCCCATTTCATACGAGTTTGAATTTAATGGTTAATATTTAAGGTAAATTCTAGCCAGTGACTATCAAGTTATTAATTTGCATAAAACTTATATAGCTTTACTTTTGACATTTCTCTTTGAGTAGACGGTGATTCTACAATACTTGAACAGATTATAAACAAAATATCTTACTCGAGTAGAAGTTTTAAATACATGTGTGACAGGAGAACAGGGTTCCTGATGACGGAACAAACTGAAAACGAAATGTGGTAAATAAATTTTTCTGATTTGCTTGACGTCTAATTTAACTAAAGAATTGTCCAATGTATCCTCCCGTTGTTTTATAAACATTTATTATAATTAAGATTTACTTATTTATTTCATTTTTCAAATTTTCTTAAATTTTTGTTTACCAATGTGGTCTTCCTTTTCCCATACAGAAATATCTGCAGCAGCCTCATGTTTAATGAGACTAGCTGTTACACTTCCTGTCAAACCACAACCAACAATTAATATTTTAGAAATGATACATTTTTCCATGTTAAGAGAGTAATTTGTAAATGGTAAAGAGCTAATAATTAAATTGGTTTAATATGCGACAAACTTCATGTCACTTAATCTCTTTTCATTCAAGCATAACACGTTGCCACTCAATCTTTTGAAGACCAGCCGGTTACTTTTTCTTAAACTGTCGCGCATTCTGTATGCGCAATTTAAAATTTGTAAACATCACGACGGAACCACAACAAGCCGGTTAGCCTTGAAAGGAAACGTTGCCATGCTTAAATAAATTATTATTATATAGTTTCATTTAATATCTTTATTTCTGCATATACAATAGTTAACAGTCTCACAACAGAAATAAAATGGCTTTTTAAAATTTTTTAATGAATTTTAGATGGTAAAAATTAAAAAAAAAATTTCTGTGAATGTATAAAGTTTCCAAAATATTTGGCAATAGCAACGTTTGTTTTGTTAAAATGTTTGCATTTGAGATTGATGTTGACACTCTGACTTTTAGTGTCGGCTGTTCCTATAACATAATTTATATTTTAAATAGCTTTTAAAGTGGAAATGAAACGAACGAAATGAAGTAATATTTTCTTTCTATGTGCCATATATTTTAAAATCATGGGTGTTTGTATGAGTCGGTGTTACACAGAGGCACGGCGTTTAAGGTAAAAATGATTAAGCTACTAAAACTACCTTTTATAGATAATTTTCAGTATTTATAAGCTTTAAGTTTATTGGGATTGTACCGTATTTTTTGCATAATTTTAGTTATTTGTATAATTTAATTTTGTTTATTATGAAGAATTGTTTGTACGCATTGAAGTTGTATATTTTCACAAAATATTCTTACGATTCTGCCCCTTTAAAAATGCTTATGTTTTGTAAATTTTTGATGCAGTCATAGGATTTATTTTTTAGTCTATGGCTGTTCCACTTCCACTAGTGACATTCAATCATTTTAATCTACGCTTTATACCTTATTATTTATTTTTGTTAATTAAAGACTTGAGGAGTTTTTTAGGAAAACGTTAAATTTATCATTCAGATTTATTAGCAGTTAATTCATAATTATAATTATTATTAAAATTTGTCAAACTAATTTAATAATTCACAGTTGTTGTTATCTGATGGCATGCGTGTGAAATTTAATTCTACTCTTGCTAAATTGTTTACTCCATAAATCTGTAATTGACTGATTGTTGCGTTTCCTTTTTTTAGTAGTCAAATAATATATAATAAAAAGGATTTGTTTACAAATTTGAGAAAATTACATTATTAGTTCTACATCATCCTCACGATTCACACAATATCCCAGCTAAGGGCTAAGGGCCAAGGCTTTCTGCTGGAGATTATACCATGATAGCCTACTTTTTGCTAGTTCTTTACTTCTTTTTCTTTATAATCTGATTCATTTAAATGAGTTTGATGAAATTTAGGCATCCTACACTTAAAGGGCCGAACAGTAGAGCACTGCTCTTCGGAACCGGAGTTCGCGGGTTCGAATCCTGCTGCGAGCATGGATATTTGTAGCCATTCAGAGTCGACTTTAAGCTGTAGGTCCTGGTCTCATTTGCCCTCGTGTGCAAAACAGTAGACTGTAGCACTCCAAACCAAACCAAACCTACACTTATAGGTTACATAGTTCTGCATGCATTTATATTTATGACAGGTATTTAAAAAAATTTTACATTAAAATTCTGAGGTATCTATATAACAGTAAGCTATTGTGATAAGATACATATATATATTATACTTTTAAGAAATTTTTTCATTCTAGGAGATCAATACATTTTCAATTACTTTTTATCCAATAACCTAAAATGTGCCTGCGCATACACACACACAAGGAGAAATGCTGGGTGTTAGAAACATTTGCAAGTCAGTTGATCTGAAATTTATGCTATCATATTTAATTTTTTTATAATTCTCTAGAGTTATTTTTTGAAAGAAATTTACATGTCTTTTATTTTTAAAAATTTGAATGCAGTTTTAAACTTTCTTAATTTTTGTAATATTAATTTTTTATTCCACATGGCTTCTAAATAAAAATGAACTTTTATGTGTGATGTATTGTACATTAGTCTAACTAGAGTTTAACCCCTTCTCAGTTTAGCCTGTATGCTATATGGGTACTGTATGCAGGCCATTTCTAATTTGCTCATATGCCGTACAGGCAATCTTGTTTCACCCCAATATGTTTTCTATTTTTAACATGAAATTAGTTTCACAGATGGCTACTAAATGATAGTTTGCTTCCAATTGTATTCAGTCTTATGGTTGGCATGCTTTGTATCATTAGATGAATTTTGATCTCTTAGTGCTTAGTCTATTGCTTGTATTTTATATTTGCTTATGTTTTCACTTACTCATTATATTAACACACTATTTTACTTTAAAATAATGGCTGATTTAGAGCATCTGCTGTTAATTCCTTGGGATTTGAACTGTGACTCAGAATCTAAAATAGCCGAAGGATGGCCAAATGGTTAGGGTAGTGGCCTTCGGAACCAGAGTTCGTGGGTTCGAATCCCACTGTGGATGTTCATAGCCATTCTGAATCGGCTTTAAGCAGTAGGTTCCGGTCTCATTAGCCCTCATGTTGCAAAAAGTAGACTGTAGCACTCCAAAACCAAACCAAACCAGTATTTAAAATATCTGTAAATAAGTTGGATAGTAGTGATAGTGTACAATATATGACTTTGGTAATAGTAATTCTGATAGTATTACAAAGAACTTTGGTCAGGCAAGGCAGTTTTTTAAAATTAATTATAATAATCATCAAAAACAGAAAAAAAAGAGTAAGTAAATGTAATTATAATAGAAAAAAAGATTTTAAAGTACTTTATGATATTTACAACTGTAAATTTAACTTCCCTGTTAGACATTCATGTAGGAAAAAAGACACCACCAGGGAAAGTGTTATAATTTTCATTAGAGTAAAAAGGTTATCCTAAATGCTTAAAAATGTTAGAAAAGTTAATTGTATCATTTTTAAAATTATGAATTTAGTAAATGTGAATTTTTTTGATTGATTCTGGAAAAAAAAAAATAAACTGTTAGAGTGTGAAGTAGTCATCAATAAATTTACTACTTGGCATTCTTTTTTACAGTTGTTCTAAATTTTTTTTTTTTATATGCCTACAGTTTGATTGTTAGGGGCTATGCAGTTTTAGCAATACTAGGTACTTTGTTAAACTCATAATTTGGACCTTGAAATATATTTTTGTATGATTTCAAGATCAGTAATATTTTCTATATAAAATATTATTAAGTTGTGTACTGTGTTATTAATATTTTCCTTAGTTAAATAGTTTAAAATTATGTCACTATGATAAAAGGAATATAAAGAAAATTCCTTTTATCATACTGGCCATTTAGTGAAGCCTAAGCCGAATTCATCCATAAATTCCTATATAATATTCTTAAACTATATGCATTATGATAAACTTATTTTTACATTATTATAAGATTGTAAACTTACAATTGTCTTTTTTAGTTGCTGGCAATTAAAAGCTGGTGTAGAAGACAGAGATCGTTTGATTGATGTGAGTAGGATTTATTTTAGACTTTTACAGCATATAGTTTGGTTTAAATATTTAATAAGCTTTTCATAGTTAAATTTACACTATTTTTATTTACGTGTTTAGAATACTTATTGTATTTTCTTTTATTTTTTGTAGTTTGACATGTTTCTGGATGAAGTAAGTTGAAATATATTCTTTAATTCTGTTCATATATATGAAGTTTTTAGTTCAAATGTATATATAATAAAACTTTATATTATAAAAATATTATTAAACTAATATATATTAATATATTATGTATATTATATTATATATATAATATAGTATATTATATATAACAAACTAATATATATAATTTATATAATATATATAGTTATAAAACTTTAAAACTTGTTTTTTTTATTTTTTAGCAGCCACATCCTAGACCTGTCAGGTAATTAAATACTATTCATTAAGCAGATTTTCAGCTCTTTATGCAATGTAATGCTCTACGTTCTCTTCTATTAAGGCAGTTTTATTAATGTGTAACTCTATTATTTTTGTCATTTTTTTGTAATTTTTGCTTATAGTTCCTTTATAATTTTTATTTTCCTTTCTCTCGAAACTTGTGTGTTGAATATTTTTTTTTAAACCTTATATCATAGATACATGTGATTTAATATCTTTCATTTATTAATTTGAAAAATAATTTTCTTTAAAGTAGTAATATATTATTTTAGAATACTATGAATTGTTTTTAAAGGGAGCAATAATTTTCAAACTTGCAATGCTGTAATGAAAAACTCTTATTTTCTATAAATAATTTAAATTATTCTTTCATTGCTTTCTATTCATTATTTCTTAATTGAAACTGATGTTTGGATAAGTAAATGTTCATCATTAATATATATATACTAGCAGGAGTGCCCATGCATTTCTGTTGTGATTTTTAAATATTATTCTTAAACAAGGAACTTTGTTTTGTTTCTTGTACATAACTCTGTAAATTCTTCACAATGCAATTCAAATCTTTGAAGAATAAACACCTATATTTTATTACATGTATGAAATAGTCATATTAGCAATTATAGATCAAATTACACACAAATATGAACCTTTTATTTTATTAAAATAAAAATAATATTTTATATAATTTGTGATGCTAAATGCATGTAAATACATGTGGGAAGCTCCCTTGTCATAGGCCAGCAGATTTGTCCCAGAAGAAGAGCTAGGGGAAGGGGGATGATTAAGACAAGAGAACTTCACAAAGAAGGGTGAAGGAAGAAACATTTATGTTTGTGGAATGTGCATATCTCCTAAGTAATGTGCTTTTTATGTAAGTTATACATTACAAGTATACTTATCATGCACTCGTGTGGTGAGCGGGTGTGAAAGAATAGTTCTAATGTAGCTCATACTAGTCGTAAGAGGCATCTAAAATAGGTACCCAGCATCTAGGGATATAGCCAAAAGCCCTGCTCCTAGGGATTATATCAGGAGACTCCCCTCAGGGGATTTACCTACTTTAGGAAGCCGAACGATGGCTGAATGGTTAGGGTGCTGGCTTTCGGAACCGGAGTTTGTGGGTTCGAATCTCACTATGGCATGGATGTTCGTAGCCGTTCGGAATTGGCTTAAAACAGTAGGTCCTGGTTTCATTAGCCCTCGTGTTGCAATAAGCAGACCATAGCACTCCAAAACCAAACCAAACCTACTTTAGGAAAACATGGCTGTTGCAATCCTGAGGTACACCAGTGTTCTGTTTCTCTTTTCCTTTTCCTTATGTTTTCTTCTCTTTCTTGGTTTTGGATACAATAAACCTCTGGTTGCAGTGACCTGCTCTTGAGGAACCCCCAGGGGCTGCCTTAAAGGGAATTTCTTACATTCATTCATACTTAATCTGTATAAAGGATAAGTATGCTCCTTATATAAACATTGTATATATCTATGATGTGTTGAATAATAATAAAAATTAATAAAAATGCTAAGTAGTTTCAGTTGTTTATTCCTGCTTGGTGTTTCTTTGAATCAAATTAAATCACAGGATATGACACATATCTTTATACCTAACATTTTTGCTCATGCTTAAAGTTTCCAATCTGATGCAGAATTTGGAATAAACTTTTTCTTGAAAGTTTATGTCTAATAATGTTATTAGGAGTCAAATATAACTTAATCATAGCAAATACCTATAAATCATTTTTAAAGTATTTTACTCTAATTTTTAGAAAATAGTTATCAACATAAAAAGGTTATTTGTGTATACTGAATATTTCTCCCAGTAAGGTGTTGGGAGATTGTCCTTTCTCTATGAGTTCCATAGTTTAATTTTTTATAGTATGAAAACAAGTTAATATCCTCTTAGTAATTAAAATGAAAAATACTTAATAGGTTTTAAAAAGCAAATGTGAATTCATGTGTTGTTAATTTACTGCTTTGGTTCACTTTTTATGACAAATTATTCATAACATTTTGACATTGAACCTAATTAGTAATAATCATAACTAAGATTTGGTAATATGCAAATTTATGTTTAGAATTTTTCTAATGAATTTTACATTTAATGATTTATGATTTAATGAAGATTTTAATTAAAAAAAACTATATGCTATATTTTAGTAACTTTCCCTTTTTAATTGTGTTTGAAAATTTTTTTTTGAATTTTATGATAATGACTCTTGATGTATAAATAAATACTTATTGTAATTTTTAATGATGCCATGTTTTTCCTTTGATTGTTGTGAAATAGTTATTTTGAATTAAATTGCTTAATAAACAATAAAATTAATAGTAGGTGTGTCTTATCACCTGACATAAGTAAAGAAAACGTAAAATAATTTACATAAATCTTTTTATTCAACTCATTTTGAGATTATAAGACTAATTATAGGCATATAGAAAAAAGATTTTTCATAAGCATAACATTAATACTTTCATTTTAATTTTTTTTAATTAAAAAAGAAGAAAAGTTGTTCCTTGCATTTTGTTACTTTTAGCAGGTTTATCAAACTAGGTTTGTCTAACTGAATTAATTTTGTTTCCTTGTTTCAATACTTCTGTTTGTTGGGGAGGGAGGGGAAAAAGAGATTCCTTGATATTTCCATGGTTTCCGTGCACCTGGAAAGTCATGGAAAACCATGGATTTAGACAATGGATTAATTTTGTCATGGAAAGTCTTGATTTTTGAAGTAAAATGAGTAAAAGTCATGGAAAGTCATGGATCCACTAAACTACCGATTTAAAAAAAATGCATTGAATTGTTTAATTCTATTTTTACTTGTCATTTGGCTGAAGTTACTGAGTTTGGTATTTATGTATTATTCCATTGCCAAGTAAAATTTGTTCACCAAGGAAACTCAAAGCAAGAAAGCTTAATGGGTGGGTAAATGTATATTATTCTGGTTTTTTCTTAAATTGTAAATTAACATTTTATTAATATAATAATTATTTTTGATAAAAATTAGTTAAGATTTTTGTACAAAATATAAGTTGATCTCTAGGAATATTATATATGGACATTATAGGGTTATATTTGTCTATTATTTATGGTCACCTGGATAAAACCAAAGTACCTTGATTTCAAATTGGAAACATTTTGATTGAAAAATTGCTATATGATTAGACTTAGGTATGTAGATACAACAATTTATTTTTATGTATGTGAGTTTATTAACACTTATAAAGTAAGTTTATAGTTTTTTTTATGATAAAATTCTGTAATTTCTCTAAAAGCATATATTTTATTTGTATGTACATCAGAAGTTTTATTCATATATACTTTAACGAAAGCTTTTTAAAGTCATGGAAAATGATCTGCTAAATCAGGGAAAGTTATGAAAAGTCATGGATTTGAAAAACTTTATTTTGGCAGATACCCTGTATTTCATACTTGAATTTTTGCTACAACCTCAAAATTATTATGCTTATTAAAGTTTAAACAAATATCAATAAAATTTGTTCTTTAATTTCAATGTTTGTAAATATCATAATCTTTGCGTTGTGTTGAGTCATTCCCTTACCTGTTGTGTATGTTGCAGTTGTTTTTCTGTTATTTTGTTTGTCAGTTTTTTGTTTTTGTATGCTTATCATGCTTAATTTTCTATAGCATATCATCCTGGTTAAGCTGTGTTAGAGGACAGGTAAGTCATATTATTAGCTTTTATGTGCTCTTTAGACTTTAGTAAAATTTAATTGTTCATATTTTTTAGCTACAAGGTCATTCAGAGTGTGTGAAAAACTTTATTTTTGTATTTTGTTTCATATTTTAGTTGCATGGATTTATTTTCATTTGTTATTATAACTCTTGTACTATTTTGTTTAAAAATAATAATTGTTTGTATAATTACTGTTTTAATTCAGAATTATACTATTATTTCATATAATTATTTCAGATGTTAAATCAATTTTTAATTTTAATTATTTAAAGTTTTTTTTTCTAATTTTGTTCCTTTGTTTATTATTCTGAGTTTTTGAATTAATTTCAGCATGAACACATTACATGAAAGTGATTTAAGTAGTAGTGATGTATCTTTAATTCAAGATTCGGATGTAGAAAGTGAGGGTTCTGAAATTTTATTTCAGGTATAATATATTTTCTTTTAGAATCTGAAGGAAAACTGCAAAACTTCATTAATTCATTTTTTATAATGTTATTTATTAAAAAAAATGAAATGAAATTAGTATATTGTGCATATTTATTTTTTTTAAATATCTATTTTTTCTTTTTAATTTGATTCCTTGCCCAAAATTATATAATATTAACTAACTTTTTATGGTTTGAAGCAAGATTGGTTGATTCATATCACCTTGATAAGAGTCATTGATTAAAAGGAAGAATACTTTTCTTTCTCACTTCGTGAATATATTGAGCATGATATTTTATTACATGAATAGTGGGCACCCCTAGGAGCATTAGATTTAACAGTAACCGTTATCTTATACACAGGGTTTCCGCGCACCTGGAAAGTCATGGAAAATCATGGATTTAGACAATGGATTAATTTTGTCATAAAAAGTCATGATTTTCTAAGTAAAATGAGTAAAAGTCATGGATCCGCAAAGCTACCATTAAAAAAAAAAAATCAAAAAATGCCTCTGCAAGTAATTTCCTTTCTGAACGGAAGCGGCTGCAATATATATATATATATATATATATATATATATATATATATATATATGAGTTTATAAACATTTATAAAGTATTTTTTATCATAAGTTCTTGTAATTTCTCTTAAAGCATACATTTTATTTGTATGTACATCAGAAGTTTTATTCATATATACTTTAACAAAATATTTTTAAAGTCATGGAAAATGATCTGCTAAAATCAGGGAAAGTCATGGATTTGAAAAATTTCATTTTGGCGGATACCCTGTATACAGTTGGAAAGGAAGAATGTTAAAATATCCATCTTTAATACTGTTTGTATCGGTTATATGACCAGCTCCGCGGTCCAGAAAAATCAGATCATATAAGTGGGGTGACCATATATGCGGAACAGTACAACCGTATTGAATTATGGCACGATTATATTCACCTAATAAACAAATAAATATACTTTTAAGAACAATTTAAAAATTGATTCGAGAAGTAAAAACTTCATTAAAAATATGCAATATTTTTTTTGGGGGAAATTTATTAGTTTACCTTACTAATCTAATCAAAGTACAGCACACTTACATACGTACATTCATGTTCAGTGTACTTAAAAATAATCTGGTATATAAGTTTGCTTCCTTTTGTTGATTGTTAATACAACTTTTTCTAAGTCCCTAATAGCTTTTAAATGCTCATCTGCCACTTCGGAATTAGCAAAATAACACCTGAGGGCATGTATGAGAGAGATAACTTCAACCAATAAATAGACAGATGTCCACTTGTTATCAGGGGGGGGCGAGACTGAGAGAGGTGGAAAACTCTGATGATGAACCTACACAAGCAAGAAAGGGGGAAAGGGAGGAAAATAAAGGCTTGAAATCAGGTCTTCTCCAATTTCACACTGGCTTCTTAAAAAAAAACTGGTTGAAAATATGAAACTGACCATATAACTGGTAACAAGAAAATGAAAATGACTGTATAAGCAGTACACTTTAACACATGTTCCCTATTAAGTTAGATGGGTCTTTAGAAAACTGACCATATAAGCGGGGTGCCCTAATAAGTGGGTGACCATATAACTGGTACTGACTGTAATAAAATTTCTGGCTAAAGAAGATCCCTTTCAGGATTTTTTCTTTGAATGTTATTTTTCCTTTTTTTTCATTTTTATTTTCAATACTGTTGCTTTAGAAACTGATTTAATAAAGAAATAGTATTAAGTTTGTAAACGATTGAAAAAATATGAACAAGTTTTAAGAGTTTGTTGAGGTAAGAGAAAAAAAATCATATTTCATGCATTTAATATATAATTTGCCATATATAAATAATTATTATTTCCAATGTGGAGACACTTGCTTTTATAGTATTCACTACTACCAAGCCACAGACAATTGTTGGGCATTTTATTATGGGACCACCATATCGGTGACCAACTTTACTTGCTATGACAGCACAGATGAAGTGGATTCTCATAATTTAGAAGTAGGCACTAGACCAGGGATGGACAAACTTTTCGGCTGTGGGCCAAAAATCAAAAGAAAATAAGTTTGGTGGGCCAAGATAAATTTTTCTAAAATTTTTAAAACAATATACAAGTACCTATCGGTTTAAATACATTAATGAGATGAATGAATTTGCGATTTCATTTTTAAAAGTTCCTTATACTTAGGTTCAAAGTGAGATGTACTGATTTTAAGGAACGATGATAAATGGGCATCTGTCAGTCTACTTCTGAAATTATTCTTTCTAAAGTTTAAAGTTGAAAACACTTGTTTACATATAAGAAGCAAATATACCGTTGATCTTCTGGGTGTGAGATAATAAATTTTGGATATAATATTTAAGCAATGTAGAAAAGGAGATGACTATATAATGTATAAATATATATTTCTTTTAATTTGCTTCGGACCAACAACTTAAAATTCTATTCGCGGGCCGGATAAAACCTTCTGGTGGGCCGTAGTTTGCCCATCCCTGGACTAGACAAAAGACCCCCTAGTTTGGCCTGCCATCTCCAGAGATTTCATTTAGAAACTTGGAGGATATTATAACCTTGAATATTTTATATACCCCAGCTGCTATTAAGGAACGTAGTGGATCTTTGGTCAGCTTCAATCTCAAACAAGTAACCCTCTGTTTATAAGATCAATACCTCTCCTGACCAAACTAACATGGCTTATGTAAACAGTAATGCACACATAATCAAATGAATAAATAAAGAAAACTTATTCATTAATGATAATAAATAATTCCCAACTTAATAATTTCATTTATGCTGTTCAATTTGTAAAAAAGTTTGAAAAATTTAAAAAAAATTCCAATTTAAATCATAAAACCTGATTTAAATTTAAATAAAAATCCAATTGATATGATTTAAAACAAATGAACCAAGATTTTTATCAACACTGGTTTTAAAGCATAATTGAGGAATTTTTAAAGTTTAAATTAGAATTAGTTTATTATCATAAAGTGAATTTCTACAGAAATTCTTACCATCTCCTTTTATTGATTTTAGTCAAACTTTTCACAATCAATACGTAGCCGAACAATGGCTAAATGATAGAAGATTGCTCTTCAGTACGAGACAGTCCTGTTACTGGCATGCATCTTTGTAACTATCTGGAACCAACTTTAAGCAGTACGTCCCAGTTTCACTAACCATCTGTGACAAAACGCTATGACCATAGTGCTCCTAACCAAACCAATAATTAAGATTAAAGGACTATAAATTTGATCTTTGCATGCATCTTTGTCAACATTCTTGTTGCTTGTTCAAAATTCATGTGTTAATAGATTTTATTTAATTCTTCTTGCATAAACTTATAAAATAAAGGAAAAATAGATATTCATTAAAGCAAATTGTTTTGTGATTACAATTAATGTACATATGGATGAATTAGTGAAGTTTTGTTAATTATGTATTTAATTTTTCTTTTGAAAGTTATTTTATCAGTTTTATTTATTTATTTTATAATATGCTTTATCATGTTTTTTATGCTTATTGATTTTGTACTTTATGGAATTTTTCTATGTAATAACATACATAATCCCATCAACAGATTCTGTAACAGCATTTGATTGATCAAGAAATGATACTATTAAAACTCTATTTTAACAGGGATTAGGAATGCTTAAATGACTTATCTGATTAATTTTATTTGTTATTAGAACTATACTTTGAATAAAACGTGAATCATGTATATATACAACTTGTAAATTATGCTATATATTTATAAGTTATATTGACTGCCACTTTCAGATCTGTTTTGCTAAAAATGGATCCTATTAGTGTACACAAAATCAAATAATCAAAATTTGTCTCTTTTTCACATTTTCATTATTTCTGTACATTAATTTTTTTTACTTCAAAAGAAATATAATCATAAAGTAAGAATAAGAATTCCTGATATTTTTAAACATGGGATTTTTTTCCATGTGTTTAAGTGGTAAGAAAATAGTTATTTTTTGTGCCATTGTATTATATTGTAAAAGGAACAATATATTTATTTCATATAAATTTTAAATGACTCTTTCCCCCTTTTGATCACATGGTCTGTATTTGTTTATAGGTCAAATTTTGCAATTGTAGCTATAGTGTGACATTTCTTTGGTTTTAGGTCTTCGAGCAGACATCTTTTTAAGGCTTTATACATATGTGAATATTAATACATAACAATGTGAAAATGAACACAAGATGGGTTTTAGTTAGGATTTCTTAAAAAAAAGAAAGAAAAAGAAAAAAAAATTGGTTTTAGTCGGTAATTGTGCAGCTAAATATAGAAAATTTCATACACCTTTTTTGTAGTCATAAATTGGGAGCACAAATAAAATTTCAGGTAACAAATTTAAAAATAAATATTTTCAATGTTTATTAGTCAAATTATGTATTAAGAAGAACCATTATTTTATCATACTTTCATATAGAATAACCACCTTGTTATGTAATATTCTCATGATTAATAATGAAGAAATAAACATAAATGTGTTCTCGATTAATTTCTAGACTGAATTTTTAAAATTTTGTGTGTGTATGTATATATATATAAATATTTGTATATGAATTTTAACATTATAAAATTTAAATTATCTATTTAGCTTGGAGTTGATAATGAAGAAGTAGAATTACAAGAAGAAACTGCAGTTGAAGCTTCAAAAGAAGCGATGAAAATGAAAGAAATTGCTGAAAATTCTACAGAATTAATGAATCCTGCCAGGCTTGCCATTGAAAATAACTTATTATTACCAATGTAAATGAGTTTTTTGTTTAGTTTTGCAAGTTTTCATTTTTATATATTTATATATTATAATTTTATATATTTATATATGTATAATAATATTATTATTATTCATAAATATTTAAATATGTGTAACTGAGAGATAATGCATGTACAGGTACATATCATTTGTAGACTTTGTGCATCTTTATGTTATATTAAACTACTTTGAAATGATTTATTCATGGGATATTATTAAATTATATTTTTACAATGGAATGTACAGATTGAGTTTGTTTAAATTATGTTTCATGAAGCTGAATTTTGTATTAAATGAAGCTGAAATAGATTTTTGTAATTCAAATACTAATAAATATATGCTCAGTTTAATTCAAATTCTGCTTTATAACATACTTATCACGATAATAGATGGTGCCACAACGACTCTTGTCCTCAGATTTAAGTATTGTTCACTAATCTTGAATTTTGTATTAATTTTTAATGTCTATCACTAATTTTCTCTCCTTTCCACTAATTTTTTAATAATTAATTAAAAAAAGATTAAAAACTTTATAAAATAAAAAAAATCATAAAAAATCAAACAAAAATAAAAATTGCCTTTCCTTTTTCCACTACCTTTCATTTTATATTATTATTTTTATTTACTAAGGACAGGGCCCTAATTGTAATTTATATTACTTTCTTTAATCATGACTATCACCCTTTAAACTATAGTTTATTTTTAATATGCCCATATAAACTTTAAGAAGCACATCATTTCAGTGCTCATTACTTGGGATACTACTCTGTGTCAAGGTGACCTGTATAATGTAAATTACTTAGACTATATCATACTTTAAAGAATTTTTGTATTAAACTTATTGCTCATAAAGCTTTGACATAAAAATTAAATATGTAGCTATTATATATATCTGGTACATGAATGCATTATGAGTACTTTATTTTTCAACAGTAAAGAAAAATATCCTGGAAAAATGCATGGTAGCAGGAAAAGTGGTAATGAAAAAGGTAATTACTTTTATCTAAATTCTTAGAATGAGTTATGCCTGTATTTTGTTTTAGATGTTTGATTGTAAAGACATACAAATGTAAAGCTCTTGTTACTTAATAGTTAATTTATTCAGAAAATAGAGTGGGGTCCAAATTAGTTGAGTTTTAAAAGCAAAATGTTACAAATAATGTATTTTACATAATGTACCAAGGTACTTTCCCACAATGGTCAGCTGTGGGAAAATTTCCAAGAAGAATTTAGATGCAATTGTTGACTTCAAGTTTTAGGGACCCCTACGGAGAAGTTTAGATCACGGAATGGTATGAGCGTAACAGTCAAGCTCACACAGAGATGTAACTGTGAGTTATGGGGGCAGGGGCTAAAAATAATGTTAGCTTTCACAAAAGGGGCTATTTTAATGAACCCACCTGCACTCCTGAGGGGGGTGTAGATGTGGGAAAATTTCACCAAACAAGCAATTGGCAAAGAAGAAAAAGGGGCCTTAAAACTGAGGTGATGAGTTGGGAAAGAGAGTTAAGAAAAAGGAGTTGATGTCACGATTCAAGAGTAGCTGGACATCGAAATCCTAAACCCTGCTCGCCAGCACCGACGTTCCGTGGGCCCAAAAAGCCGGACCGACACACTGCATGAGGAAAGCCCCTGCCTGCTCCCCTGTGCCTTTACTGGAGGTAAAGCAGATTTAAGATATTCATGATGGTTATTTAGGCCTCAGTTAGTAATTCAATATTGTGATTAAGGAATAACGCATAACTAAAGAGAATTGTAATAATTATGGTGTAAATAAGAATATAAAACATAAATAATTGCTGCTTATGTTATATGGTGATTAAGTATATCAATTTGTAAATAGTGTACAGAATAAATGTCTTAATCTAAGTATAAGGTATCATATTTTTACTGTGTTTCCCCTTTGTAAACCAACATTGGTGTTAGTGTTGTAAGTACATTACAACACATACATCATCATATTAATAATGATTGTCAGTTAGTGTTTTGATCAGTTAAATATGTTTAATGGTTGAATTTGACATATTGTTATAATTCTGATTATGTTGAATTCATATACTTAACATCACTGTTAATTCTTCTCATTTTATGTCTAAAATAGAAACTGAAATCGATAAGGAGAGTCCTAATTGCAGTGCAGCATCATCTCCTGCTGAACTGGAGTGGGAAAACGAAGATGGTATGTTCTCAGTTTGTTCAAAATTCTTTTAAATGCAAATTTGTTTTCTTTTTATTTATCTGGTGTTCCCTTTACTGTATATTTGTATACATTTTGACAATTTATTTAAGTTGAATATTATATTTTTATAGATATATAAAGGATTAATCAAAGAAATTTTTTTAAAAAAGAGTTCTACTCACAGCGAAATATATTCTTCCATATTTAAATATCTTTATTTGTGTAAGAGCAACAATTCTATTAAGTTTGAAAACTATTAATATGTAATTTATATATCAGGGGGGGCCAGACTTTTGGGATCTGTGGTCTACTCCACATTTAAAATATCAAAGGCGGTCTACCAATGGCAGAGCTAAATTAACAGAATGTACATGTTTATATATTTATTTTCAGTAACAAGAAAAAATAGTAATTTTTCTAAAAAAAACTTAATATTAATATTTACAAAATAAAAATTTACTGACGAAAATAATCAAAGTATTCATATATCAAAAATAGACCATCCTATTCACCTCATTTAGTTGAAATTTGGCATTGTATATCTGCGACAAGTTTATCATATTGTGGCTGGCACGAGCTTATTGCAATGCATAAACACGAAATTAAATGTTCATCTGTTAAATGCGACCGATGTTTGGATTTTATGGCTTTTATAGTTAAAAAATCAGATTCGCAAAGATATGTCGATCCAAAGTATGATTTCAAATACAAAATCAATTTGGAAATATTTGTAAATTTTTCCTCAGAAATTAATTTCCAAAAATTTTTATTTTAAATAATTCATTAATTCTATGTCATAAGTCATAAATTAAATTGTTAATATCTGAGGTCACTATCAGGATGGTTGCACAAACTACCTAAAATGTCTTCACAGTTGATGTCTTGGCCACACCTGGTATATATGAACTCCATCCCGATTATATGTATTTTTAGAGATTATTAATAAAAGAAGTAGACAGTATATAACTTAAATGCTTACTTAAAAATATATATATAGGAAAGATTTTATCTTGTGTGTTAGAATATAAAAGGGTTGTGGAAATATTTATTCAGTTTCTTTTACTTATAAGCATTATACTACATGTGCATAAATTGATCATTAGGAATAACAATAGATGAAGAATTATAAATGTGGTTAATCAGAGTTTTTTTCTGACATGCTCTGCGTCTACATATACAAAGTCAGTAAATTTTATTGATCTGGAAACAGTTTCATTACATTACAGAATTTCTTATTCAAACGTTCTTTGACATTGTTCACAGAATCAATTAGTAATAGAAAAAATTTTTTTTTGTTTTGGAAAGCAATTAAAAGAAATTTCATGGAAATGCTATTTTTTCTCTGGTACTAAAAATCACATAAATATCTTTCAAGCTGGAAATGAAAGGTATTTGTTCATTTTTCTTTCCCACATCAATAAGTTTTCTTGTTAATATCTTCCTGTAATGTACCTCTAAATTATGGAATTTTTCTGGATCATCAGGCTTAAGTATTTTATTATATTTGGTATTTTTTTATTTGAATGCACTTGCCAATTAATATGCAATATTTATGGAGAGTTGTTTTTTAGATCCACCACTGTCAGCTTCATCAAGTATAAAATAATGATTCTTAATATCTTTGTGCCAAATTATGACCAAATGGTAGATTGCTGCTCTTCAGTACTGCAGTTCACGGATATTCATAGCAATTCATAATCAATTTTAATAGATCCTAGTCTCACTAGGCCGAACGATGGGCAAATGGTTAGGGGGCTTTCCTTCAAAACTGGAGTTTATGGGTTCGAATTCTACAATGGCATGGATGTGCGTAGCTATTAAGAATCAGCTTTAAGCAGTAGGTCCCGGTCTCATTAGCTCTTGCGTTGCAAAAAGTAGACTTTAGCACTCTCAAACCAAACCAAACCAAACTAAACCAAACCTGGTCGCATTAGCCCTTGTATTGCAAAGTAGCAGATCATAGCACTCTTAAACCAAACCAAATGCTCACATCTTCCATAGTATCAAAACTTTTTTATGCAAACTGTTTCTATTGTCTTAAATTGCTTCACATTAAAGCTTTTTGAAGGAGCAAGATAAGCAAAGTGAACTTTAAGATGCTGAGAATTTTTTACTTAGTTATTGTTATATAAGTTTAGTGTTTGGAGAAATAAAGTTGAGATATTGAGAGATGGCTATGTATTTGTGTTTATATAATTGAATGTATGTTTGTATATGTGTGTATTGAATTTAAGTTAATAAGGACAATTATCAAATCTAACATTGTGCATTATAAATTGTAAGGGTTTGTTTTATGTTACCTTCATAGTTTGTCCTTTTTATTTTTCCAGGTTTATCTCCTGTAACTCATGTTCCTGGGAATGATGATATATCAACATCATCTGATACTGCCAGTTGTGTGTCCCAGCTTTCAACTCCAGTTTCAAATGGAAATGAAGAACTTGAATGGGATGGTCATTTTACTAGGTAGCTTAAACTTAGGATTATTTGTGTTTACCTCCTTATGCTTATAAAATACTTACACACAGATTTGCTCTTTTTAAAAGTACAAAATTGGAACATTTAATTTAAAATGAAAAATGGAAACAACATCTTTCAATTTTATTAATTTGTTTATATATATATATATATATATATATATATATATATATATATATAACTCTTACAGTTATGTATGAGGCTAGCACTTTTTCATAAATTTAATTAATATAACAAATGTAGTATTAGTCATTATTTAAATTTTAGTGTGCTGAATAATGGCTGATTGGTTAGGGTGCTGGCCTTCGGTACCAGAGTTCGTGAGTTCGAATCCCACTGTGGCATGGATGTTTGTAGCCGTTTGGAATCGGCTTTAAGCTGTAGGTCACGGTCTCATTAGCCCTCATATTGCAAAAAGTAGACCGTAGCACTCAACACCAAAACCATTATTTAAATTTTAGTGCATTTTGCTAAGTTAGCAAAATTATTGTACAAGTACAACTCATAAAAGTATTTTGTGGGGTTTTTTTTCCTCAATTCAAAGTTTTTGCAGATTTAATTTGTCGTTATATATTTTCCTTTATTTTCATTTTCTTTTAATTTTTTATTTATATTTGCTAATTTGGCTACTTTTTTGTTGCCAATGCAAAAAATGTTACCCAGAAGGACATATATATATATATATATATATATATATATATATATATGTTTTCCACAGATCACAAATAAGTTAATCCCCACACTTTAGCTTTAGGAAAAGTCAAAAAAATTTTCAGCTGATACTCAAAAATATAAGGAAACTATTGGAAGGCTTGAGTCCCTCCCTCCCCACTTAGCACCACTGCTATTGAAGATTTGATTAACAATGGCCTATATTTATAGATTTTCAAGTAGGTGTGATACATTCTGAAAAACACTATTATTACATCTTTCTCGAATTTTCTGTTGGTTTGAAGGTTTTGTTGCCAATTATGAAAGTTTTCAAAATGGAGATGACTCCCCAAGCATGTTGGTTTCTCTACTGAGCCAGTCCATTTGATTATCGAAAGTTATTATCATTCAAAAAGTTGCCTTTACAAATACAAAATATTTAGCAATATTTTATTTTATACTAGTTTTTCACAAAAATTGGTTAATTTTTTTTTCTTTCAATTATTGCACAGGTTTTCTTCAAAAGTACTTTCATGGTATAAATAACGTGAATAACATAGTATAAATAATTGATTGAAAATGTAGCCTTAGCTTAGCATGCATCTATCTTCTTGTTTTTAAGTAAACTTGTCTGAAAATATTTTCTACTTTAGATAGCTTCTTTATAACAATAAGACCTACATATATGTATGTTACAATTACAGAAATTTAATTTGAAATATTAATTTTAACTTATTCCTGGGTTAAGGCATACCCATTGAATAGGCTTATAATCTATTAAGAATCTATTAAGAGAGTTAAATCTTACATATAATTTTATACACTATTTGTATAAGTAATACTAAAAAAAGGCTGATTATTTTTTAATTTTATATAGTACACATATTAGCCAGCTTGATATGGAAACAGAACGTTTGATATCAGAAATAGAACGATTAACTTCAGGTGTTCTAGAAGATCAGTCATCCAAGAGTTGACCAAGTTGAGGTATTATAATTTGGTGAACATTAAATAATAGTAAGTAAAATACATGAAATTGATATTATTTCCTTTTTTATTTATATTTTAATATTGCATTCATATTAATGTTCTTAAATTTACTGAAAAAATATTGTTCTGTGACAATCTTTCATATACTTTTTAAATTTTGTTATGGGAAATTTTAATTTTAAAATCAAAGTTTATACATTTCTTTCATTTAATTATCAAGTTTTGTGAAAATAAAATGAATTTAAATAATCCCATCCTGTAGAAAAATATACCTTAAAATAATACAGGGGAACCTTGGTGTAACGTTCCCATATTATTTGTGTTCCCTCATTGATCAATTGTTTCATTTGATCCCAAGTGTATCCCCATAGAATCAATGTTGTTTTTCCCAAACCTATTGCCAAATAATTTTGGTCCCATTGCTTTTTCATCTCAGAAATACAGGCTTGCAATTCCGTCACTTTTCTCACCTTTAGTCACTTTTTTTACAATTGATCACTTTTAGTCACTTTTTTAAGTAAACAGTCACTTTTAGTCACTTTTTTCATGGTGTATCACAGCAAAAGTCTGTTGTTGAAAAAAGAAAATCTGAATTAATAACAAAATATTTTAATAAAAGACCAAAAATGGGATGCTCTAATCTTATTTTTCTTATTAAAATGTAATTAGTCATATGGTTTCCAGAATTGAGTGATTTTAAAAAGTCGTAAAGAAGTTCCTGAAATCTACATTTGTACTGAAATGTACATTTAATACATTAAAGTAATTTACGTCAAAGCACACATCTCTCTTTTTCTTTTTCTTCACAATTTTTGTTTAGATACTCTAATCTAGCTATGTACATATTTCAAAACTTCATTAATACATGCAGAAAATTGTGATTATAAAATTTATGTATTCAAATCTAATTTATAGATTTTCTCGAATAAAAAGGAATGTTGAGTTGTGTTAAACAAAATTTTTAACCTTTTTGTATTTGATGCTAAAATCATGTCTTGAAAGAATCATTTGATTTAGAGTTAAAATAAATAGAAAAATCTTAATAATAGCATCTGTAATCAAGAGGAGAAAAAAATTGCTTTTTTTTTTCAATGTTTAGTCTCTTTTTGGTCACTTATTCTGTATTATTTGTCACTTTTCTCACCTTTTTGAAAGTACCTCAGCAGTTGCAAGCCTGGAAATATCATTTTTGTCAAATTAAAAAAAAACTAGACTTCTTCTTCTGTGTGAAATTATGGAATTTGTTTTGACACCACATATATCCTTTTTATTTTTTTATTTTTCTAGGCTTGTGAAAATATGCATTATTGTGGAATGTGCATGTAAGAATTTCGTGGTGCTGTGCATTACTTATATGTGGTTATTTAGGGTGCAAGTCACTAAATATCAGTGGCTGTTTATGCCTTAGAACTCAACTGTGATTGAAATCTTGATGATCTTCCAAGTCACATTTGTAAAAATTTCAGCATATTTTAGGATGCTGGGTCTGGTTTATGAGCTCAATTTTTGTATTGCATGTTTCTGCAACATAATCATCTAATTAATGGTGATAACATGGTGCAATATATGTATTTAAAAAATGTTTTAAGACTGTGTTGAATGATGTGTTTTAAAACTTAAATTTTACTGAATGATTGGTATACTTCTCTTAAGTACTTTGGGTTTTCGTATTGTTTGTAAAGTAGTTCTTTTACAAACTGTCATATTAAGTGCTAGCACCCAAGTGTCTAATATTTTGTTCATCTGCAGTAAATTATATCTGCATTGTGTTCTAACTGGTCTTTAATTTACAAATTTTAATTCCTTTATTGTTCTTGAAAATAAAATGAAAGGAAATGCTTTGAGGGCAAACTTTTTTTATGTGATCAAAGTGAATAGAATGTACTTTATACTCCATGTCTTTAACCAGCATAAATATGTGGAATTAGTGGTGTAATTTTATTATAAATAGATGTCTTATTTTTTAAGTATAAAATATCCCTTGGTTTATGTAAGCTGTACATATGAGACAGTATTCCATTCTTTTTTGTTGTAATGTGTTAATTTATATATAAGTGCATATTTACTAAATAAAATTTAAGAATTAAAAAGAGATACATTAGGTATTTGTTTTCTAGTACTATCTGCAGGTCTTATAAAATTTGTAGTTCTAATTTTTTTTAATTGCAACTGATGCTTTGAAATTAATTATCCTTGATAGCTTCTTCACAGGACCATAGTTTTAATTAATTTATTAATAGACTTATTTGCAGATTTTATGGATAAAAGAAATCCATAGTATAGCTTTTTTAGATGAAAGAAAGCTGTGATGTAGTCAAGAAAGCTGATATGATGTTATATGACAAATATTAATTAGACATTTTAAAATGAAACACTGATAAATCTCAGAGTGTAATTCTTAATTGCACTCAACTTAGCCCTCTGTATCACTGTGTTGCATATATGCAACATATACAAGAACTGATGTCGCTCTCACAGTTGACTTTAAGAGGGAATTAAGATTATTGCTCTGCAATGCTGCAGTTAACACAGTTTGCTCCTAAAATCTGTACCATAATACAAAATTTAATACCAAGATACAAAATTTAATTTTCATATCAAATTTTCATTTATTATTTTTAAAATTGTTTTGCATGTTTGAAATAATTTATTCTAACTTTCTAGGAATAATTTTTTAATTTGGAGTTTTTTAGATACAAAAGTTAATGTAATGATAACAGATATAAGGATATACTAGGAAATTTTTTTTATTAATTAAAAACAATTATTTCCATTTATTTTTCAATTTTTATTTTTAATTTATTTTTTGCCTTTTAGGATATGAAAATCCTAATGTATTTCTAAAAAATATATTTCATTTTTTAAATGCAAAGCATGATCAAATTCACTTTCCTGGGTTATTTTTGAAAATGAAGTAAAAAGGTTTTATTAAACTTTATAAAACTTTGAATTAATGAACAATAAACTTTGAACAAAATACTAAGTATAAGCTGAACAACTATGCCAATTACTCTAACTTATACAAATTAATGTTTTAACATTTTACATTGCTTTTGTAAATTAGTTTTAAACACCTTTCACAAAATTTCTTGGTAATTTTTATGTATTATATATATATATATATATATATATATGTATATATACACTGTATATTTCCAAACATAAGCCGATCTGTATATAAGCCAAGGGTACAATTTTCCATCAAAAATTTACCCAAGGCTTAAAACCTGTAAATATGCCAAAGTGAAAAAAAAAAAACAAATTTCTAGAATGTTCAAATATGTTGCCAAGCAGGTAAAGTGGGAGAAATATTTTAGAGGATCAGTCCCACCTCGAGATAAATACAAGGACACATTAGCATGTTTCAAAAGCTGTTTGAGAATTCATGCATCTTAGTTAATTTCACAATTTAAACTAACTTATCGAAGATTAGCCGAAAAAGCTTGTCCATCTCTGACTTAGACGGTAACAACAAGTTTCAGTTCTGGCAACCCTGCATAAAGATAACTTTTTCTTAAATTTAAGCAGTATAAATTTTGAAAAAAAGAAAAAAGATGCTATGTTTGGCAATTCATCAATCTCTTCTGGGTTACATAGAATTCTGTTTATTAGAAGATTAGCCAATCTGCTTCCACTATAGTACTGTTGTATTGGAGCAATTATAACATGAATAAGTCACTTTAAATTTTATTTTTCAATTTTTATGTTTTCTCATTTCAAAATTTTTATAAGCTTTATTTACTTTTCACTGTTATGCATATGCTTTTGTTCTTTGTTTTTTTTCATCGTTTCATTGATTTTTGCCATTTTTACAATTTTTTGTTGCCAACGGCAAAAAATATATGTATTACCTCTATTCCATGGACCCATGTATAAGCCGACCTCCCATCTTTAAATCTTTAAAAAGCCTCCAAAATTGTCGGCTTATACACAGAAATATACGGTATATATATAATAGTTTTAAACATAAATCAAGGGATGTTTGCCAGAATATGGATATAGTAGATGTGCTTTTCTCCCTCCCCCAAACTTCTTTTCTGTGTATTTTTTTATTTGTAATTTTTATTTTTAGATTTCAAAGTGCACTGCACAGAAATCATATTTAAACAAATCTCCATTGTTTTTTAAGGCATATAATAAACTTTTAAATCTTGAGTTCTGACAATAAATGCCATATATTTCTAAATGTAACCCCATAGGTGTATAAGTCAAGTGGTGTTTTTTCAAAATTTTACCCAAAATTCAAAAGAAATATATAAGCTAATATAATTTTTAAGTTCTGTAATGTTCAAATAAATTCTTAAGCTGAAAATGTTTCCCCATTTAAATTGGTGTAAACCAAACCACTATACCATAAAGTAAATATGACTAATAATATCTTTGCTTTATGTGACAGAGCCAATGATTGTAGTATTAATTTTGCTAAATGTTATCTGAAGGTAGTACATATTTTTGCATTAATTTGTTGTGTTGTATACAATCTGTGCTATTTATAAAAGTCTTATTTTGTGCCAGTTTATTTTTTGGTCTGAAATTATTGAGAGAAATTATTATACAACAAATTTCAAACTATAAATGATTTATGTTTACATTCTGAACATTCTAACATTATGCCTATTTGTCATTTCCTTTTAAATGAAATGAAAGAAGTATGTCTTGAATTAGTGGGAAGGCAAAAAAAATTTCAAAGAGGCAGTTTGTGATAAAACCAACAAAAAAATTTCAAAAATGAAACAGTGTATTTACATTAAAAGAATAAATCATTTCATTTAAAATTAATATTTTCATAAACTTAAGCAATATAAACAAAAGAAAGAAATTAAAGAGTACTCTTTTCAGCAGTTTATCACTTTCATTTGACTAATAAAATGTATGTTTTTTCTTAGATTAGCTTATCACAGACATGCCAACTACTCCAAATTCTCTGGAGAAATGAGAGAAATTGATAACTCTGGAAACTTCCCAGATTGTTCCGGAAAATAACAAAAATTTTGAACAACTAAAAGATCCCAATTCAGCAATCAAATTTAAGATCTTGGCAAAAATAATGCTGAATGTATTACTCTTTCCCCACAGTAATATTTCATGTGAATCAATTTTCAGTACTGTGCAAAAAAACTAAACTAAATCTAGGACAATTTGAGTAGACAAACTCTAGAATCCCTAATATAATAAAATGTAAATATTTTAATCAGGGTCAATTTTGCTACACAAAACACTTTTCTGAAAAAGAAGTTGTTAAAGCTAAAAAAGCTACTTATAAATTTATAAATACATTAATTTTAATTTACCTTTTGTAATAGTCTACTCTTAATTTATTTTTAATTTTAATTTAGGAACCAATAAAATGTGTAGCTATGTATGATTTTTTTTGGTTATTTTGTTTTATTTATTATGTATGTAAATTGCGTACACATGTACTTTGTAAGTAGGTTGCAAATTTTAAAACCTTGATGTTGCTCGTGACAGAGGTACCTGAATGTTGGCTTGTCTGCTATCTATGTATAAACTGACTCCCCCTCTTAACTTTAAAAATGTTCAAAAATTTCCTGGCTTATGCACAGAAGTATATGGTATACTACAAAATATAAATTTTTTTCTCAAATTTTGTTGCTGAAATTATATGAACAATGAAGATTTTTCCAGTGTCCAAAATATTTTTAGTAAAGAATTTATATGCCTTAAAAAGGAATGAAGTATTTTCATTAATCAATTGCATAATGTTTTTTCTCTTTAAAAATTTGTTTTTATTTATTCTCAAATGCATATTTTTGCTAATATTTGTATCTGCCAGAGTTGCAAGTCCATGTATATAGATATTACAAGTGCTTTCTATTTTCATATTGTATTGCAAAGAAATGAAAAAAATTGTATGATTAAATAAATGTTTATGCATCTTATTGAATCGCACTTAAAATATATAACAATAAATCTGGCAATAATCAATTAAATCAATATATTTTTGCTGTTTTTTCGTTTGTACCTTGTAAAATAAAATTGGGTTATACTTTGTCTCTTACTTGCATTTAAACAAACTTCTCTCTATTTTAAGTACTTTATATAGCTTTATTTTTTTGTAAAATCATGTTTAAAGGCATTTATTGTTTAATAGATGTATTTATTTTGTTTTTTACTAATTATTATTCATTTGCATCATTTAAAAATATTATAGTGTTTTCCATAGTTCACAGAGTAAGTGGATATTTATTACTAAAAAGTTCTATGTTATGTCTAATGTAGTAATTAATTTCATATTATAGGATTAAAAATTATTGATAATTAAAACAATTATAAATTTAATTTAAAATTTTTTTTTTAATATTGTTATATAAATTATTTGTGCTGTTTAAAAAGTAATTTTTCTAACTGATTTTTTAAAAAAATGTTTAAAGCATTTCTAATCTTAATAAATATATACTGTTTTCTGCTGTTTATACTTTTGGGATTCTTTTAATAATTAAAATATTTTAAAAAATATGAATATATCAGACTATAAGGGTTTGTATTAGTGAAAATAAATTACTACATTTTTTAATAATTTAGTATTAATAAAGAATAGAAATTATGTACTGTATACTAAATCACAATGAGATTTTATTTTTTTTTATGGAATGGAATGTAAAATTTTAAAGGAAATTATATTTAATTCATTCAGTTAAAAATGGCCCCTCCTAAGTTATGAACGTATATGTCTTAATACTTCATTATCAAAATCTAACTGACTATGAATTAATTATAAATACCATAATAAAATGTAAAATTTGCTCAAATAGTGCCTGGTTGTTATTTTATATTTCAGTGGTTGTATATTACTTATAAGCAGGGGCTCTCAACATTTTTGTGGTGCAAGAACATTCCATATTTAAAAAAATGACAAGTGCAGTCAGATTTGAAAATATATAAATTTTTTAAAAAGTATATCTTTATGTAACATACATTTTGTAATGTATATTTAACAATAATATATATTCATTATAAAAGTTGAATTAGTGTATAAAATACAATACATTGATAGCATGTAATGACAACAGTAAGAGTTTATATTGACAATGATCAGAAACAACTATTACTGCGACAGAGACACCAATGAAGATATAATTACTGGAGGGTCACAAAGTCTTTCTGTTCTATTCTATTTATATCAAAAGTTCTTAAATAAATTCAACAGTTCGTAACGCCACATTTTATTTTAACAAACACGAACACCACACAAAACATTAAAAATTAAATCTACTTTCATCAAATCGAAATCATCTAAATCAAAAGGGGGAATGTTTCGATGTGTTTTTAATTTTGCATCCTTCCACACACATCAAAGGTTTTCTATAAAAGACAAAAACTCTTTCGTTGTTGCCAAAACAGCAAACCTAAACTTCGTGGTTGTGACACTTTCCTTCATTGCTAACTCTTCCTATTATTAAAGAACTGTGGTGTTTCACACTCAAATAACAATTAACTACCTGACAGGTGCTCCATTTCCCTTGCCCCTCCATTCATTTTCCTGATCCCATTATGGTTGCCTTTCGAGTGCTATCGAAATATTCCTGGGTCACAGGAATGTGTTACCACCATTTTGCTTTTTCACTCACTGCTGATTGGCCAATATGTTGAATGATGTAATTTGGTAGTGGATTTTACTTGCAGCTAATTGGCCAAAGCATTGGAAAGCATAACTTGGTGTAGTTTTTGCTGATGACTCTTTTGCTGAAAATTTGGTTGGCAAAGAAATGAAGAAAATCAGTGGACATCCAGAAGATTAAAGAGCAGTTAGAAATCATTCAAGAGATTGCCAAGAATGCAGCATTTTTTCCAAAACTCTACAACCACTCTTCTAAAGTAGAAGATGCAAAAATAAAATAACTTTGTTTTCTGAGTTCTTACCATCACACTAGTATGATCAGGCATTATAACAAGGACCACTGAATATATTATTGTAAGCTGTGTCATTGAGAATAGTAATGTTCTTAAATTATATTTTATTCAATGAAGGGTACAACTAAGTATTTTAAATAATAAATAGATGAAAAATTTCCTTACAGATATGTTGAAAGGGATGAATTATTATAAGACTCACTGGATAATATGCCTCCAAATTGTTTTTCTTTTGGAGTTATATAAAGAACAGAATGTTTACAAAACTGGTTTAAGAATTGGTGTACAAATGAGATAGTGATCAGTGCAGCCAGTTTACCAGATTTATTACTATCAAAATTTAAAAGATTATTTTATTTATTTATTTTTTTTTTTGTTAATTTGATTTCATTATTTCAAATTTTACCATGAGCACATATAAATAGCTCTATGGGTACACATGCACTAGTGGGCACAAGGTTGAGAACCCCTGACTTATACTAAACAGGAATGAATGTCTATTTGTGTTATATTGTACATGTACATTTGTGTGGTCTTTATTTATGTATTTTTTAGTAGTCTATTTTATTTCCTATTGTTGGTTATGATTAAAATTGTTAGAGTTTAATTGTTTTTGTTTACTCAGAAATTATATAATTTCTTTGTTTTTTTTTATACATTTAGTTTTAGATTTCAAAAAATGTTTTGATGTGTAAATATTTTAGTCATAATGTATACTGTGCATTTACATCATAAAACCTGATGCTTCATTTTGTTTATGTTCCATTTTAGTAATGCATTTTTTATTTTAGATAATAGTGCTAGTCATGAATATGATAATGTTATGTTCAAGTTATACTTAAGATGTTTTTGTAGATCTTAGTTTAGTATCTAGTATTTGTCAATGTATTAGTTGACTAGGGAACAAGTTGTCTGTCTTTATTGTTTAAATAAGGTAAGCTTGATGTTTTCAACAACATATCTTACATTTTCCTCTTAGTAGAATTTAGTATCAGAGTACATAGAAGTGTCTGCTTACCATCAAGCAGTCATAATTATTTACTTTTCTTTTAAAATGTGTATGATGAAAGTATACATCTCAGTAAAATAGACACATTCCTGTTCCTTTTTTTTTTTTTTTTTTTTTTTTACTATGCTTGATTGATATAAATATTTATGCTTTCCTTTACTGTATAAGTATTATGAAAAAATGTTGCTATGCATATCAAGACAGAAAAAAGAAAGTTGTTAGATTTTGAGGTAAAAAATATTTTCTTTCATAATGAAATGTTAATATAAATGGAAAAGAAAATGTTAAAAATACCTGTTGAAAGGAAATGTTAAATTTGAAATTTTCAGACTTTATGCTTTAAAAATAGATTGAACAGCAACAAAAACAATTCATAGAATTTTTATGGATTATGTATATTTGTGACTAGTTTTTAAGTACATACTTTTGCGAGTATGTAAGTTTATAGTAGTTATTTTCCTAGGTGATTATAAATATTTCTGGAAAAAGAAGGGCAATCAGTAGAAGTAATTTTTCATTTGCAATATTTTATGATTGCCGTATGAAAGGATTGCATAAAATTAATAATTTGTAAAATATTGTGTTCTAAACTGTTCCCTGTTGGTTAAAAATCCTGAAATTTTTTTGAACAAAATCTTCTAAAATTGTATTTGCTTTTTGAAAACTTGTTAAATTTATTTTGAAACATTAATTCACCCACAAGGACTGTGAGACTTAGAACAAACTTTAGAAACAAAATTACATTTTTTTTTCATCTGTGACAAATGTATTTTTAAGTACCAAAATGGACTTTAGTCTTGAATAACCTGTCAAATTCTTGATACCTCTAATAATAAGAAAATTTCCTTCTAAATATATCATTATTTAATAGTTTAATTTTTCTTTTATCAGCTTTGTATATTGACGTATTTTATGACACGAGGTTACAAAAATTTTGATTTTCTTTTCAAAAGATATTGTTATAATCAGAATACCTCCTAAGTATTTTGAAATACATATTTATGCCTTATGCAATTTTGGTATTTTTCTATGACTAATTGGAAGACTGATGGACTAACTAAAGGAATGGTGAAATCTGTAGCATAGATTTAGGAATTGTTTTCCATATAATCCCCCGATAAAGCTATACAGAATCTACTCTCCAATTTTCTTTTTATGCATGTTGAGTTGTCCTATAGTATATTTTTCTAATCAGGGTCCAATTATCATATGGGCTATCAGGGCAGTACTTCAGGGCCTCAGAATAATAGGAACGTAGTTTCCGCGCACCTGGAAAGTCAGGGGAAGTCATGGAAAATCATGGATTAATTTTGCCATGGAAAGTCTTGATTTTTCAATCAAAATGAGTAAAAGTCATGGAATGAATTCACCTGGATAATACCAAAGTACCCTGAATTCCAATTGGAAACATTTTGATTGAAAAATTGCTATATGATTAAACTTAGGTATGTAGATACAACAATTTATAATTATGTGAGTTTATTAACACTAATAAAGTAAGTTTATAGTTTTTTTATGATAAAATTCCTGTAATTTCTCTAAAAGCATATATTTTATTTGTATGTACATCAGAAGTTTTATTCATATATACTTTTAACGAAAGCTTTTTAAAGTCATGGAAAATGATCTGCTAAATCAGGGAAAGTCATGAAAAGTCATGGATTTGAAAAATTTTATTTTGGCAGATACCCTGTAGGAACTCTGAAATTAAATTCTATAACACTTTTACTTTCTTGTGTAGTTGTAATAAGTAAAGTATTATTATCATCCAAAAATTCAACTTTGAGATTTTGGTCTTCATATTTTCAATTTTCCTCAGCCCAAAAATATCATTTTTGGAATCATATTTGTGCCTGTGTAAGCAGGATAACTTAGGTATGTTTTGACTTAGAGAAATCAAATTTTGAATATATACGTTATGGCAAAATTGTAACATTTTATTAATTTTAGTATTATACTTCTGGCTACCAAAAGTAGAAATTTGTTACTTCTGGAATGGCTATTTCCACTTAATAACCAGTTTCTAATTCTGCTATTTAAGTCATAAAGTAAAGCATTATCATTGCTAAAAGTCAGATATTATTTATATGATAATATTATATGTTTTGTACAAGTAAGAACAAAAATGTGATCAATGAAAATAGTTTTTTTGCTATGAAAATACAAGAAAGTTGAAGGGATTTTACTCCCTATTTTTTCTGTTAATCAAAATTCACCATTCAAATTTTATCGATAAAATATTTTTGTTATATGATAACAATTTTACTTGTATTTGAAGTTTAGTTTTCCCATTATGTAATTTTTTCAATTTTCATTAAAGAAAGCAAAACCACCATGAATGTTCTCTCAAGATATTTTTTGAAGCTTGTTGGTAGGATGAAACATCAGACAGCATATGTATTATGGTAGGACAGAATGGTAAAATTGTATTTGGGTAGCCAGCTGTTGAAAAATCAGTTAGATAATTGTCAGGATGATTGCATTACTTAAGATCACGGTTTCTGTGCACCTGGAAAGTCAGGGAAAATCATGGATTTAGACAATGGATTAATTTTGTCATGGAAAGTCAGGATTTTCTAAGTAAAATGAATAAAAGTCATGGAAAGTCATAGATCCGCTGAGCTACCAATTAAGAAAAACCAAGAAATACCTCTGCAAGTGAATTTCCTTTCTGTTCGTCAAGGAAACTCAACACAAGCAAACTTAATAGGTGGGTAAATGTATGAGTATATTATTCTGGTTTTTTCTTAAATTATAAATTAAATTTTTATTAATATAATAATAATAATTATTATTTAATAAAAATTAGTTAAGATTTTTCTACAAAATATAAGCTTATCTTTAGGGCTATTATATATAAACGTTATAGGGTTATTGTGTTTGGCTATTATTCTTGGTCACCTCGATAATACCTAAGTACTCTGAATTCAAATTGGAAATTTTTTGATTGCATTCAGAAAATTGCTGTATAATTAAACTTAGGTATGTAGATACAACAATTTATTTATATGAGTTTATAAAGTCATGGAAAATAATCTTCTAAAGTCAGGGAAAGTCTTGGAAAGTTATGGATTTGAAAAATTTTATTTTGGCGGATACCCTGTAAGATCCTTAGAATTTAATCGATGTTTCTCTATTCATGACTATTTTGATCAAGTACTCATTTTTAACAAAATATAAAACTTGCAGTTGTGTATGAATTATCAATACAACTTACAATATACTTTCTTGTATTATGTTTTGCAGTTGTTTTTCAAAATTCTGTAGTAAATGTTTAGTTAATGTAAACTTGTGTATTGATTGAAGAGCTTGAAATTTCTGAGAGAAGCCCTGAAGTAACTCCTTGCCTTAACAACTTTTCTCAGCATGATTGGACCCTGTTCTTAATTACTTTGTTAACAGTAAACAATCATTAGGCAAACTTTACCTGAAAATTCTTGATCTTTGAGCTTAGCCAATTCGTTTTCTCTATACTGTTTTGGAGATTATGTGCACAAATTTTCAAATTTTGTCTTCCTATTATATTATTTATTAGGCATTGTTGTATAGCTAAAATATTAGGATATAGGATTGTTTATTACTGTGCAGAAGTTGGAATCTACAGAGATTTTGATAAATTGATGTAAAAAGTCTTTAAATCTCTACTTCCATATAAATACTTAAGATGTAAATTCATGTCTAAGAATAACTTTTAATGTCTGAATTCAGGTGTATATGAAATACTGTATCAGATTTAACAGAAAATTAGAAATTTTTTTGAATTATCTTTGTAATACTACTTTTACAAAATAACGACACTTTGAAATGTAATTACGGGAAAGTACTCCAACCTGTTTAACCACTAATTTAAAGTAACGTCCTTAATTTCCACAAAATTTAGATTAATAAACACTGTTTAATGTAATGTAAATAATTATTTGTGAGCACAAATTTCTGTCCTGTTTCCAGCATTTTAATTCAATATTGGAAAATTTTATTGACATCCTATTTCTCAATGTATAGAGCTACACATATATTAATACACAATTCCTTTTGTTCTTCCTATAACATTATGGTCCATATCATTACAGTTTGTGCACAACCTATAATCTGCACTATCTAATCTGATTTCATAATGTACAATCACAGGACACCCATATATCCCATGCATAATTTTTATACTAACACAGAAGTCTTTCATATACTAGATAAATATAATTGTTACTACGTTAAATCCACATATCACATAAATCAAAATATTAATTTAAAATGGCCTCATTTTATACATTTAATATATTCTTTTCATTATATTCTCCTTATGACAAATCACAAATATTTATTTCATGTAGACTTAAAAATCTATAGAAACATCTAATATACAAATTTCTATATAGATTACCAAATTAATGCATTTTCATATACCTAAATTAGCAACACAAAAATTTATACAGAAGTTTTTATTACAAAATAAATGCTAATTAGTAAAAAAATCAAAAAAATATTAATAAATAATTATTTCAATATTTATTTATATATTCGTAAATCTTTAACTATTTATCTTGTAAAAAAATTTTATCTCAAAAATACACATTGATATTTTTGCGATTTTCATTACCTTTATCAAAAGGAACATTTAACACATAAAAATTATCACAAATTATACAACACATTTTTATCATTTATATATTATTATAAATATCTAATCAAAGCAAGTTTAATTTTAAAAGAAATACAATAATAACCGCATGTCAACATTATAAAAATCAATGTTTATTTAATTTAATGTCTAGAAGACTACAAAAATGATATGATTGTTCCACACAGATTGTTTTTCAATTTAGTCATTTTTAATTCATGAAAATTCACTAGAAAAATGTTAACTTCATGAATTAAAGTTTTGTTTAAAAAAATTCACACAGTTTCTTAAGTCTAATAGTTTGTACATGCACAAAAACAGGACTATAACAAAAAACAAATGTAACATCAAAAATAAAATCCAAAATCCACATATAAAAAATTTTAGTTTTACACACAGCATAATAAATAATAAATTTTTCTACGTTTGTTAAATAGTGTTTTTCTACTTTACATTAATATGGCTTAGACTCTGAATCTTAAAATCTGTTGATATTTTGGAAAAAGTTTAATTTTATTAGTACATGCATACAAAATGCAGTTAACTGAAATTCCAAATGTTATTTACAATAATCTTATAAAAATGCTTTATATAACAGACAACTAACACAAAAAGATAAAAAATTAGATATTTTAATCTGAATACTTAAAAATACAACAATACAAGCAACATATTTTATAACTTAACTAAAAAATTAGATGCTTTTTTAATATAAAAACATTTATAATTGATTTATAAATTATTTTTTATTTATAAAACAACTATATGATATAAAATATATGCTCTTTATATCAGATTATATTCTTATAAAATTAAAAACATCTTAGTTTTCACAAAATTTCAACTAATATAACTTTTTATATAAGTTTTTATAGTTATCTTTCTTGTTTAAACACTTTTTTTAATAGAGATAAATTCTTCATTAAAAACACTAGAAAAATGTTTAAACTAATCTTCATGAAAATTTAAAAAGTTTTGTTAAAAAAATTCACAACTACTGGTTCTGAAGTCATTACTTCCGTTTTGTTTTAACAACTATCACTGTTGTTTAAACAGCTGTAACTTTTCCTTAAACTGCCATAGATACAAAGCAAAAACAGATTTAGAGACCTAAAAGTCGAAATTTTACAAGAGAGAAATAAAAAAAATTATGATTTTTGGCACAAAATGACATTTTTAATGTAGATGGATACCTCAAATAATCCTCCAGTTGCATTAATATGGTCTTCTAGACTCTGAATCTTAAAAGATCTGGTTGAATTTTGGAAAGTTAATTTGATAGTACACTACAAAAAGGTACTGAAAAAAAAGTGAAGATCATTTACAATTTTGGGGGTTACAAATGCTTAGGGAGGAAAGCCAGAGTCTGCAAGACCATGTAACAGCAGTTAAAAGTTAAAACTGTAATAGAGATGCTGTTTTCTTTGAATGTGGACAAAAGTACAGGCAATGCTCACAAGAGTTTACTTGTGATATTAGTTAACAAAAGAAATTAAATGCTTGTCTTTATATAAAAAGCCATTGATAATTGAAAAAAAAAAATCTGCTCTTATTTAATTTTTCAGACTTAAACTTTTCCTTTTAAATATGTTTGGCATAATTTTATGTCTTTCAAACATTTTTTTTTATTATTTTTATAGAAGTGATTCAATTCCTTCTTCCCCTCCTTGATGAAAATGTCATTTGCGGATCTTTGTTTTTACATTTTTCTTGACATATAAGCCTGTAAAACTTTTTGGAGATTGGGTATTTTCTTCTTTGGTCTCACAAACACCACTGTCTGTTGCGGTGGTCTTCAAATTTTGTTGACTTACAAAACCCTTAACCCTACAAAACTTAATTTCAAGACCACTGATGTATTGTAGGAATAAGAACATTGAATATAAAGTACAAAACTTGTATTCAGTAAAAGATAACTATCAGCAAAAGAAGGGAAATCTAGTAACATTGTAACTGTTTGTCTTGGATTTTGATGCTTTAAGGCAGGGATGGGCAAACTACGACTCACCAGAAGGTTTCATCCAGCCCATGGATAGAATTTTAAGTTGCCGGTCCGAGGCAAATTAAAAGAAATATATATTTATACATTCTATATCCACTTCCTTTTGTACTTTGCTTAAATATTTATCCCAAATTTATTATCAGCGGTATATTTGCTTTTTATATGTGAACAAGTGTTTTCAACTTTGAACCTTAGAAAGAATAATTTCAGAAGTAGGCTGACAGATGAGCATTTAGCATCGTTCCTTAAAATCAGTACATCTCACTTCGAACTTCAGTATAAGGAAATTTTAAAAATGAAATTGCAATTTCATTCATCTCATTAACGTATTTAAACCGTTAGGTACTTGTATATTGTTTTTAAAATTTTAGAAAAATTTATCTTGGCCTGCCAAATTTATTTTCTCTTGATTTTTGGCCCATGGTTGAAAAAGTTTGTCCATCCCTGCTTTAAAGTTTTAAGACAATAGAGATTAAAAAGGGTTAAGTATTGAAAAATCAGTCTGACATCTGTTTGTATTGAAGCATTTAAACAGTTATGACAATTATCTGAAAATAGTAAGAGTTTAAAATATTTTATCAAATAATAATTGGTATTTTCATCGATTTTCACTAACAATTTTTGTATGAAGCAAATTTTAAATTTAAATTTCTTTAAAATGATGTTCTACATTTATTAATGGTTAAGTAATATATTGATTAATTGTGGACTTCTTTATATATTCCCCTAAAGATATGTTAAAGTTCTAGCTTGTTTGCATCTTCCCTTTAATGTTTAGTAGTAAATTTATTAAGCTTTCCTTCTTCATTAGTTTTAATTAGTCTTCTATCTAGTTAGAGTAAATACTTTTATTTAGATGGCTCTGGAAATTAATTTAAGGTAATAAGGTTTTTAAATAAAATGAAAAGATTATGCAAGAAAATTAGAGTTATTAGAATGTCATTTTAATTTAAAAAATAATTTACTGATTTGATACTTATATGAAACAATTCTGATAAATTATAAATATTCAGAGCTTTAAATTCTTAAGCTGAAAAAAGCTGAACTGTTCACATATATTTTATAAATAAAGCATGATAAAAAAAAGGATGGTTTTAATTGTGCCTTTTGAATATTTTTATTTTTCACAGAATTTTTCATTGGTTAAACATAAGTCATCTTTTAAAGTATAACAGATAATTTAAAGCATCTGATTAAATTCTAAATAGGCCTTTAGATTAAGATCTTTTGTTTTTATTCCAGTTTTTAATATTAAGCCAATGAAATTATCTCCTTATCAAATATCATAATTCTCTTTTGAATTATGTTTTACTTAGTGCTAAAATTATAAATTATATTGTTTGAAATTTAGTGTTAAACATGATTGTACTGACCTATGAACTTGGAAGTGTATGCATTACTTTATCAGGAACATTACCTGGTGAAAAATTCATGTGCCATATATTGTATATTTTATAAGCAGTTAACTGTATTTATTAGAATGCCTTGTCCCTCCACAAAAGTACAAAAATTGAAATATTTACTATATTTTATCTGAATCTTATTTATACTGCAATATGTTTATATTATTTGGTTTTCAAAAATAGTACTGCTAAATGTGAGAAGAGTCATTTGAATGTACCTTTTAGGTATATAATACTTTAGGATTATTAGTTAGTGTTAAGCTTCATAGCCATTGGTTTTACTAACTTGTATGCTCTTTTAGTATGTAACTGTACATGTGTTATTTGCCTGGTCATTTGTACTCATAGGTTAGCAAAGTAGCAAAGAAATATAGTTTAGAATTATGTACTGAGATTGCTGTAGTATTCTTCAAAATATGTATGCTTCTTACTGCTTTTTATGTTATGAAATATGGTATATTTTTCTCCCAGGTACTTTATTTCTGCCAGTAAATAAAAAGAAATTAATACAGTTTCTGCAATACATACCTGTATTTGTTTGCAGTTTTTATCATTTATTTATTAAACTGTTTAGATTTTTATAGTATTCTGGTACATGTAATCTTATTCAAAAAGATTTACGTACTTGTTATTGGTGCTGTATATGTTTTTACATATATTTATTATGATTTTAATTATTATACTCTATTTTGTTGTTAAGTTTTAAGTTCTTTTCAATATATGGTTGTGTTTCTTAATTTTATAAGATAAATTCTTCTCACATATATATCTAGATATTTGATGCCAGTCACTGAAATAGATATAAAAAAAACTCTTATCCTGTAATGAACAAATGAGAGTGAAAAATCCTGTGAATATATTGTGTACATTAATATTGTAAATGAAGGTATGTTTTTATGTATTTAAAATTTTGTAACCTATCATCAATTCCATATGCATGGTATAATGTTTTAAAGTCTATACAGTTATATATACACGTTTATTGATTTAATTGTCTAAAATAGTTTTTTTTATTAAACCCTTCCGGTATGATTTAATAATGAAAAACTGTGCATGAAATAACCATTTAATTTTTATTTAAAAAACTTGTTTCATTTTACAATTCTTACATATTCTTAATTAAAATCCATTTTTTACATAGTGTTAAATAATATCAGAAACAGTAAAATTAAGAAAATATCAAAGCAAAACATTAATAAAGTATACAGATAATAGTCTTCAAGATAGTGGTACTTTTCAAAACAAAGTGCAAAGGAATTCTTAATTGTTTACACCGCCAAGTAGTCTCACTTTTAATTTGATTCTTGTAACACACACGGCATTTCTTAGTAGGTTTTCTTTTATTCTGACTCATTCATTTGGCAATGACTTGTACCAAGTAAACAATATGCAATAGTGACTTGTGATTTTCACAAATGATAAAAGTGTTGCCAAATTCAGTACACTAGAAATTTTAAACTAAATTAATTATCATATTTAACAGTAACTTTAATCGCATGGCGAGTGTAGCTCGTCATTGTGCGGTATGGAATGAAAAACTAATGACGAGCTAGACTCGTCATTTTACCGGAAGGGATTAAAGAATAATTCTTTATTATAACTTCTGAAGAGTATTGTAATTAATTTTATTTTTTTCTATTTGACTAATTTTACACTTCAGAATTAAATATCAGCAGCATGTGCAACTGTTGTCTGAAATAAGTTATACACTTAGTAGCTAGTGTATAACAAAAGTTTTAAGCCGTGTTTTGTTACTTTAAACTGTTATGTATGCTTTTTGTAATTAAAGAAGTTATACATTTTTTTTTCAAATTGATTGAAAATGATACAATGCTATACTGATAAAACAATATAAAATATAAGAAACATTTTTCTTTAAATATTCATGTCATTATTATAGTGTCTCCTTTATTTTCTGTAGTTATAGTAGAATATGCAGAGGGTCATATCATTTTGTGAAAATAAGGATTTTTTAATGCATTTATTACTATGTAATTCTTGTTTAAATTTTATATGAATATCTTTTTTCTCTGGGCTGGGAATCAAGTTAAAACAATTAATAAATTGAACTATAGTTGGCTCTCTGTTGAATGGCTTTTAAGGATTTGTGAAATATCGCCCTTAAGTAGAGATTGCCCTTAAATAGTATTTATGAAAAAATGGCATCTACTTTCACATTTACATGGTTAAATAATCTTTTAAATAACAGATGGTAAGGGAATTTATTTTATTTTTAAATGCATATCAGTTGTTTTTAAAAACGTTTATGAAATTGAAAAAAAAATTAAAGATACTTTTGTTGTAATGTACTTACAACCTATACACCATTTATTCGTTAAGAGGGAGAAACACAGAATGACTATAATACTTTATATTGAGATTCAGACATTTATTCTATAC
>CM063506.1:151417227-151434727 GCA_032207245.1 Pardosa pseudoannulata | reverse complement strand
GCGAAACATATATTGTAGCTCATAGTTTATACAATGTAAATCAGTTATACGAAACTCGTTTATACGAGATATTCATTTATACGAAGCATTTATTCTTCCTTGATGAAACATATTAAGTTTGGTTGTAGTTCATAATTTACACAATGTAAATCATTTATACAAATTATTCAGTTATACGAAGCATTTATCGTTCCCCAACGAAACATATTAGGTTCGATTGTAATTCATAATTTATGTTGTGTAAATCATGTATACAAAACTCATTATACGAAATATTCAGTTGTACGAAACAGTTATTGTTTAGCTACGAAACATATTAGGTTCGGTTGTAGTTCAAAACTTTTACCAGAATTTTATTTATGATAGTTCAATTTTATGTCTAGTAAGATCTGCTATGAATTTTAATACTAATACCATGTCTGTGGTTGTTTTTACTAAAGAAATTTTTCTTTTGTGTGTTAAAATCTTAAAAATTACCCAAAAAAAGAATATAAAGAGTCCTAAAAAATGTAAGAAAAAAGTTTGAAATTATTTAAAACGTAAGAAAAAATTATAAAATTGTGTAAAATGGCCACCACATCCAATGTTTACACCCTCTTCTCATGTTCCACATGAAAATTTCCCACTGGTCCGCATCCTCGTTTCTGATTGGCTCTCTTGCGATCGCAGGATCACATTGATTATCAAAACTACCCATTCTCGCGCGAGTCTCTGACGTGATGGATGTCTCAGACATCAAAAATATCGTGTGTTTTTTCTATCCCTAAACTCTCCCCTCTCCAGTTTTTGTGTCATGAACTCACGAATCCACAATTATCTTTCCTTTTTTTTCTTATTTAGTTGTTTATTTTCTCGCTCGTTGCTATTCATGCTCACAGATAGTAACTTCAGGAATGAAGGGCTCGGCTCACATACTCATGTAGACCCTTTAACTGAAGGTACTGAAGGAATTTTGATTATATTTAATTTTCAATGAGACAAAATAAAAATAAGCACAATAAAAATAATTAATTTTATTAATCTTTGGCACTTAAAAAGATGAAGATGACTTCCAGAAGCATTCTTCTTGTTCGAATTCCCGAATTTTATTGACTGTGATTACGACACACAAAGTTCGTTACAGCGGTTAATTTAAGAAAGAGAATGATTACTTTAACACAAACACATCACAGATTTGTAGAATCAGCGGCGACGTATTTATATTATTAAATGGCAGTGAAGATCGTAGATTTCGGTCTGGGTTATACATCTTCCCAAATAAAGCTGCAAATTATTGAAGAATAGGATAGTGTACTAACAATAGATAATTCTAATAATAAATTTGTAGGTGTGCGATTTCTGTGAAGGGCAAATGTTTTCATAAATGCTATTGTATAACATCTTCGTTGTTCGGCGTTGCGTTAACTGTCTCAAAAACATGAGAAGAAGTGAAGTCACAAACCTAGTTTTGTTACACAACCTAGTTTTGTGGTCCAACGATGAACGGACTAAATATAACTTGAACGGACTAAATGTAACTTTAAAATAAGAACTTTTAAACTTCCCAAAACGCTTGATAGGTAATTCTCTCTCAGATCGTTAGAAATAAGTAAAAGTATACAAGACAGAAAACTGAAGTAGAATAAATAATCACAAAAAATAAAAGAAAAGAGAAATTTGGAAACATCTAGTGACATATACATTATGGTTGCAAACGGCAAAAGAGTTGACCTGATTTGTATAAAAAAACATAAAAATGAAAACTGTTCTTAATATCAATAAATAAAAATAACAAAATATATGTTTACATGCTAACGATTAAATCTACATCAAATTTGTGTCTTATATTAAAGTTGCTGAAACTTTTTTCTTATGGTAAAATATAAGTTTAACCCTAAATTACATTACTGTATTACTATTGTAAGTTGATTAGCAACGTTAATATACCCTGCCATATTACGTGGTAGAATAGAAAGCAGAGGGTTTGACAGCAACAGTGCTAATTTTGTTGGTAGTAATAAATGTTTTCCAAATTTAAGGACATTTATGACAAACCACATAGTTTTGTATGAAATAGAAATCACATTCATATGAATATGAAGATAACTATATAAAATGATAGGTTTTTATTTACCCATGAGAGTCACTGAAATTTGTACTTTTTGTTGTTAAAATATTGTTGATAAACATTTAATTGTAACGTAAAAATTAACTAAGAATTAAAATAAGTTCTCATATAAAAATACTATAATTTGCGCCACATAGAAATGAAAGTTAATCACTTTATATCTCAATTTCCAGGTCAAATCAAATTGATACTACGCAGACGATGTTTAAATAATATAAAATAATAAATGAATAAATCAGATATTTAAAGTAATGACGTCATAATGATAGAAAAATATCGATGTTTAAATAATATAAAATAAGAAATAAATAAATCAGATATTTAAATTAATGACGTCATAATAATAGAATAATATCATTTTCACCTATCAATTATGTGATAAATTGAAAATTTTAATCTTCCGCTTTTAACCGAGGAAAACTACGTTTAAAGCAATTACTTGGGATGACGTCACATTGCTAGAAATAATGCTTCTTTCACTTAGTTATCACGCGATAAATTAAAAATTTAATCGTATGCGTTTAACCGGGGAAAATAATGCTTGGAATAATGACATGAAATGCTCGAAAAAGGGGGAAGGAATGAATTTCGAACGCTAAAAATTTACAAAAACCTTTCCAGGGATATACCTAAATATTTCCCAAATTTTCACGGCGATTGGATGCATAGTTTTTGAGTCTATAGAGAACATACAGACAGACACACACAAATTCATTTTTATATATATATAGATTACCCTGTTAGTGTTATCAAACACATAACTAGTTGCTTCAATTTTAATTGCTAATATAATAATTATATGCATTATTTTTTATCCTTATTTATTATGTAAATTGCTTTATGCTAAACTTTCCCCCCTTCTTTTTTAATATAAAAATAAATATCTCTAAATTTAAAATACCATTTTATTATTTTTTGTAATGCATATATCATTTAAAGGTGTCATCAAATGACACTGTTGTATTTTGTGTCCAATTCCTACACACACATATTATATATATATATATATATATATATATATATATATATATATATATATATATATATATAGAGAGAGAGAGAGAGAGAGAGAGAGAGAGAGAGATTATCCAAGACAAATAATGATTTAAGGGTTTTATGACACTACAGATTATTGCCCAATATTTATGTAATAATAAAAATATTGGATATTTCTCAAAGGAAAAATATACTCATACTTTTATGCTAAACATGATACCTTGACAAATATAGTTAGTTAATCCCAATTATTTAATTTTTTTTCACAGCATATAATAGTTAAAGTTTGTGAAAATATATACTTTTGAGGTCTACAACAAAGACAGAAAAAAAAATGGTGGTTCTCATTGTGTCATAGGAATTGGCGACTTCAAAATACTTCAAAATTCCCATGTTTTGGAAATTTTCAAAATTCCTTTCCCCAAAAACCCGTTTTTTTCCCGTGTTTAAACCGGGTTTTTTCCACTGCTCGCAACTCTACAAATACATGCTGTAATAAGAATACAGTAAAACATTGATATTCCGGCAGCACTTATAGTTGGCACTAACGACATTTTCTATGATTCTAGTTAAAAGTAGTAATTCTAGTTCTAGTTAAAATATCCTGCTTTTAGAATACCATGTTCTTTTTAAGAAAATGGCGCCTATTTTCAAAGATACTTTTTTTTTTAAATTTATGCCTTAATTAACTTTTAGGTTGAAAGAGGACTAATTAAAAAACAACAACTTGAAGTAACTTGTTAACTCTACCTTGACTCAGTAATTTGTCAATTTTGAGAATTAGTTAAAAGCAACTCTTTGGTGATGTTAAAGATAAAATTAAATAAAAAGGGACATTTTAGCCCATGTGTCTGTAGTAGCCATGTACCATTATGATGGCCTTGCAACCAACCAACCACCCATGCTAGAACAACTCAACTCATCTGATAATAGTTCTGGCAACAGTATTGTACTCTGTTCTTTTCAGTTTTGTGTTTTGCTGGCGTCAAGATCGAACGTCCTTGTTCTCTATTAAAAAATGTCGACGCTCATCGTTAAATATCTCTTAACATTGCGTTCGTGTAATAATAATTTGGTTTGTGCAGATTTAAGGGAATGTTTTCTTCACATTCCATACAATATTAACACATTGTATGCTTGTACATTTCGCATCGGAATTGTACCGGGAACTGGCGTTTTGCTCGTAAATTTAGTTATTCAGTTAAATCTCAATAGATCGAAAATCCTTTAATTTTTTAACCAATTTTTCGTATTTATATTGAAATATATAAACAAATATATAAATAATAACGAAAGTGGAGAAATCTTCACTTTCGATGTTACTATTATACGAAACATCTGATAATACGCCAGCGAAGATTTCATCATAATTATCTTCGTTAAATTCGCTCACTTTTGCAAGGATAAATAAAAAGTTAAAGTTAAATCTAAATTGATTTTTTTTAATCAACCTTCCCGTTCTGTGGTTCCGCATCGACTGATGTAAAAACTAGGTTTTATTTGTCTAAATTTTTCCAGAATCTATGTAGTAGACAAGAACATTCGGCTTCGTTTTCCTGGATATACCGTTATTTTTGTACCCACAAACAAACCATGTTACACTAACCCGTACTAGTACGTGACCCGCGTTTAAGTATCAGTCGTCAGAAAACGTACAAGTACGTGTCCCACACTCAAGTATCAATCGTCAGAAAACCTACGAGTACGTGTCCCTCATACAATGTGTTAAATACTCCACAATCCAAACCCATGTTTGGTGCAAGTAGCATGGAAGGTACCATGTTTGGTGCAGGTGGATTTACTTTCGTTTAGTTTTCGTATTCCTCATGCAATAGATACTTACTTTCATCTAATCCGAGACAAAGTCCCCACTCCTTAAGGCTGATTCGGTGGTCATCATCAGCATCACATTTGTCCAGGAAAGGAGCAATGCAATGCTCCATGGCCAGGAGGGGAGCTCTGATGGGGAACAACTCGTGACGAGAGACAGTTCTTCAAAGAGAGATAAAGAAACTGATTAAGTACTCAGAAATGCCTATTTTCTTATAGAAAATTTCTGTTAATCCGTTACAAGTGAATTACAAAAATTGATTTTAAATAAAGTTTACATACATAATCAGTAGAGGTCATCAGTACTACTGAAGAATAGGGCGCCCCTTAGCTAATTTGGTGAAATTATTGGCGATGTTTACTAAAACACAAAGGTATTTCATCCGAACAACATTGTATTCCTTGCTATTTAGGCGACTTTAAATGATGTAGATTGCGCCATTGTAATAGAATTAAATACATTTTCTAAATTAACCAAAACGACTGAGAAAACGGACATTTACATTTATGGGCGATTAATCCCTTAACAGTTTACAAAGCTAATAGCTCCAAGTTAATAAAATTAGCCATAGTTAACCTTTAATGGTTCATTATATCTAATATTTTTAAGCATTACGCGCATTTAATATGAAAGAAATGAGTTTAACAAGAAGAGCTAGATATAAATATAATAAAAATTAAAATATAGATACAGATTGTTTAGACACGGTGAGATCAGGGGCAAATATTAGGCTACCATGCTCAGATCTTCGTCGCCAAGTTGGCGGGGGCACCCTGTTCTTCAGTCAAGCCGTGTTCATCCATCAGCTTTGCTGTATGTCCTCACATATGGATATCACTTTTAACATGCAATCAAAAATAATTGTTCCAGCTGTTAAATATTTCAGATTGTTTTAAAGATTAATTGATTATTTGGGAAGAAAATACTTTTCCTACATTTGATCGATTTAGAACACATTAAAGCCTTTTACTCAAGACTAACTCACAGAATTTGCAAAATTCGATAGTGTAGATTGCAGATTATTTTATGTGTCGGGACATATTCAGACTTCGATCTGTTATATGTGACGTCACAGTCACAATATTTATCTTAGGAGGAATGTATTTTTATTACTTCTTGGAATATACTGATTCCAAAAAGACAAGAACAACAGAATCTTTAGGTAATTAATGTTTTTCTACTTATCTACAAGACTATGTGGCGGTGCTAGCGTCAAGCCCCTCATTTATTAAAATGTAAAATGTATCTGTTGAATCTGGCAACATGTAAGATTATTCCACGTGGTAATGGCAATGTGAGCGATGCTGTTCGCTGTGCTAATGCATTGTATTAGTTCCTGTAAATATGTAAGATTAAATGTATATAATCTAAAGATCTGTTTATCCTGAAGTACACTATCGGCACTGCATCATAGACGTTAAAACTAGCATATAGCTCGTCATATGACGGGAAAAGTAAAATTTTTAATTTTTCAGAATTGTGAAGTACTCTATGAGGCAGGTAATAAACGGTTTGTTTTTTGGCTGAGAATTATCTGGTACTCGCTCTGTAATTTGTTTATCTTCATACTCCTCTAAAGTCTCCCAATACTGTGAATTCGTGTAAAATCTTTCAAAATTTGCCGAAGTTCAACAGCGATACTCAGAAAGCGATGTAAATAGTGAGGTGTACGGTTAAATCCCAAACAGCTAGCGAGCTAGATCAATGATACAACGATGGAGCTGTTTGAATATTCCTGATAGTTCAATGTACATTGATTGAATCAAAGAAATCTTTGAGATTGAAGAACTCAATCACAAGTCATTCCGGTTCACTGCCAAAAGACTGCGTTTCAAACATAAGATACGGAAGCGGTCGAAATAAATATGCTCTGTCCCCAATATTGGAACGACCATATAGGGAACTATTTCCCCTTTTATATTTAATAAATATTGTTCCATTTTACAATTATGCTGACTTAAAGTTATTAGTTTTAAACTTTACCCGCTTTTAATTTTACTAACCCTAACTCATCAAGAATGAATTTAGTATAAAAATTTATTTGATTTTGCTTGAAATATGAACTGGCGAGAACAACTCTTTCTATTTATGCTAATGAACAATTCTGAGTTAGTCTAAATTTTTATTATCAGCAGAGTATAGTGCTTTTTCATTTCTCCGTATGAAGGAATACTCTCAAAAAAATTTTTACACTATAACTGACCATTTGCATGAAAATAATAGAAAATTAAACAGATGATTTCTTGATATACCTAAATAAGTAATAAGATTCAATAAATATAAGATTAGATAATAAAGTATAAATATTAAGACCTGCTCAATATAAATTTTAGATCATAATCAAACATATAGACTTCATATAACAATAATAATTATTAGAACCAGAACTAGGGCAAAGAGGGCATTTACCATAGGCGTATCAATCTTAGAGGTATCACACGGGGCACAGAATGCTTGCAAAAGGCACTCCGTTATGGAGATGGGATCAGAAAGAAAGTAATTCAACCCTTCTAGGGAATAACGGAAAGTTGAAAATTTTTTTCTAAAATTTCGCAATTCTAGTTAAAGGGTAGGGTTAAAAGACAATAAATTAGAATTGTTAAAAAAATTAGGAATTAGCACATGAGAATATATTTCAATAATGGTAAAACTTGAAAACTCTTTGAAGAAGTTATAGAAGGAATTCATCAGCTAGAACAGGGATGGGCAAACGATTTCGGTCGCGGATCAAAATTCGAAAGAAAATGAGTTAGGTGGGTCAAGATAATTTTCTTTTTAATTTTAAAAACAATATACAAGCATTACGGTTTAAACATGTTAATGAGATGAATGAAATTGCGATTTCATTTTTTTTTTCAGTTTCTTATATTGAAGTTCCAAGTGAGATATACTGAGTTCAGGGAAGGACGCTAAATGCTCATTGGTCAGTCTAGTTCAGATATTATTCTTTCTAAGGTTCATAGTTGAAAACACTTGCTCACATAAATAAGAGGAAGCAAATATAGAACTGATCTTCTGGGCGTGAGATTGTAGTAGATAGTATATATTTATAAAATTAAATCATAATCATCAATGTAAATTATTTTCACAAGTAAAAATATTGCCTCTGCTATTACCTAGATGGCAGCACATCATGAATAGCTCAGGATGTAACTGAATGGTGAAGAATCGATTCAAATAGAAAGTGGAATAATATTTTCAAATTACTTATTAACATTCTTTTAGTCATATATTTATATTTAAAACAGATGTTAAAAATTTTCATACAATTGGTTGTATTTAATTGCATTTTTATTATAATATTGTTTTTAATGTAAAATATCGATTTTTCAGTTGTTTGGAGTTTTTGTAACTATAACTGGGTGTTAACTGTGTTTACTGTTTTGAGCGAAGCGTGGTTCGCAGTCGGTACTTTTGGCACATGCGATGTCGCATGAATTTTCTTTCCACGCAGTTTTGTTAAATATATTTTGATGTGCAAATAATAAGTGAAGTTTTTTTTTGTTTAATTGGCTGGCTGTTGACTCATTGATCAAGATTACACGCAACCTGTACAACACGTAATTAATAAGATATTAAATTTGGGATATAACATTTAAACAAAGTAGAAAATCAGATGGATATGTAATATATAAATATATATTTCTTTTAATTAGCTTCGAACCGGCAACTTAAAATTCTATCTGCGGGCATGATAAAACCTTCCGGTGAGCCGGGGTTGGCTCGCGGTTCGTAGTTTGCCCATCCCTGAGCTAGAATAAGAGAATATCTATCCAAATTTAGAAACTGCACTGAGAATATTTCTATGTCTACTTGTAACGACAGTTTCGTGTGAATGTTTTATCAACAAGCTGAAACTAATAAAATCATATCTACTCCTATCAGTGCGACAGGGATGACTAGGGAATATGATTATACAGTGCATTGTAATTGAAATTGCTAACAGCTTAAACTACGATGAAGTCATACAGTTTTTCGCAGATGCTACATTTAGGAAAGTAATTTTGTAAATACTTCACCTTTTTATGTAATACATATAAGCATAAAGTTGTTCTCTTTTAATTTGTAAGTTTTAAGTTCATTCTGAATATATTATACACAGAAAACACATATTTATTTAGTTTCCCAACTACATTTCGTTCTAGGAGTGCCAATATCCTAGTTTTGATCTTGATAATTATAATTATAAACTGAGTTTCATATTCACAGTGACACACGATAATTACCTGTCATGAGGATGAGAATCTAGTTCACAGAACTTCCAGATGACAGCGTTTGACCACTTTTTGGCAAGGTCGCGTTCGGCTTCTTGTTCCAACTCCATATAAAGAGTGTCCAATTCGTGTCGCTGGGCCAGATCGTGCATTACGTTGAAGAGCCATTCACGCATGCGCCTTGGGAAATCTTCCATTTCTTCCTCAGAGCATTTCGGAATCTCTGAAACGATATTCATCGGTTAATCAATCACAAATGAATCCTTGAAGTTGCACAAGAGACATTACTCATTTTCTAATAAAAACTTAGATTCTTAACTTTATCAGATTATTATTAGATTCTTAACTTTTTATTTATTAGATTTCTTTATTAGATTCTTAACTTTAAATATTAAACCACTAAAGAGAGAGTTATATGGGAATATAAAATTCTGGGCATTCTCCATAGTAATCGACGTGGACGTGTTTATATTTTTTGGTTGTGCATTCTTCGGAGTCTTCGGTGCATATGCATCGCATTCTGTAGACTTCGCAGTCACTACTCCAAGTTTCGTTGTGGTTACTGCAAATCTGTTCGAAGAAAAATAATTTTGTTCAACAACTTCGGGATAAAGATGGTGAATAAGAAAAAAAAAGAACAGACGCTGAATAATCTGTCCTGCTTCGAATGCTAAAGAATGAGAGTATCACTTAGTCATCGAAGCACGATTGTTTGAAAAAAAGGACAATCGTAACAATTGCCTACCGCGCAGTGGGCGGTGACTCCCACCACAAAAACTGCTTCAAGCATGATTTTATAACTCATTTTATCTGCTGCAAATAATATTTCAGCGTATGCATTGCATAATGAAAAAAACTTAGATTCTTAACTTTATCAGATTATTATTAGATTTCTTTATTAGATTCTTAACTTTAAATATCAACCAGAGAGTTTTATGCGAATATAAAAGTTCTGTTTAATATAGAAATTTTATAATAAACGAACAAACAGAGTTGTAAATAGAAATTTGTTCAGCGGTATAGATCGGGAGTCTCAATTTAAAGATCACAGATGATAATGAATGTTTTATCATTCTTTCCAACCAGGGTAAACCGAGGAAGGCGCACTCGAAGGTTAAAATCCAAATGATCTCGATCTGTTCTGCAAGGAAACCCTCTTACAGGAATGACAGTCTATGTGATCAACTCTTGGTAGATGAACACCAGATGCTGTTTTAATTGTTATTGGCTAAGTCTTGACGTAATGACGTCACAGTACGGGAACTACAAATCACCATTTGCTGTAAAGAAGTTATACAGACTCGGTGTCTCGGTCAAACTCATGTTCATCGCCATTTTCAGCCATCTGTTTAACAGAAAATTTAATCTCTAACCTAATACAAAACTTAACTTTAACTTTAACTTAACATTGTGTACGTATTAGCATATATCCCAAGTATATAATCTATAAGGAATTTTTAACAATCCCTACCTGAAATCTACAAAATTGATAATTTCAAAAACAAAATCCAATCCCAACTTAAAAGAGGAATCAAGAAACGGAATCTGAGCAGATAATAGCCTTCACAGAAGCCTGTAAAGTAGCTCTTCTGTGAAGGCTATTGGAGATCGCTTCTTTCGCTTGCGGGTTTACATTATCGCTATAGCGACTTCCCTTCTTCCCATCTCTATATTCCTTGACCAGAGATATCAGTGGTAGTATCATAAATATTATTTTCGGTAGGTTCTTCGTAGTGAGATTAAAAAATGGAAAGATATACAAGTTGTTTATGAAACCAACCTTTCTTCTTAAGTCAGTCTCTTGGGGGCATTCGGGGATGCAGACGCATTGTCCCTCGCCTTTGTCGTTGACCTCGCAGACTCGTCCGGCACCACAACGGACCTTCAGACAGGGATCTGAAATGGAAATGGGGGAATTTGTATCACTATCACACCTCGAGTATCCATAGGAATTAAAACCAAACTTAACATAATAGATTAGGGACTCTCAGGGTTCGGTGACTTATATATCCCATTTTTATTTTAAGAATATCGTAATTTATAATATTTTTGATATTTTCAAATTATCATAAAATTTTTTTTTATGATTTCAAAAACGTTCAGTTTTAAAATATTATAATATTTGCACAGATATAAAATGGAGAGTTTATGTTAAGTGAATTAAGTTTATGTCATGCATAGAATTATTAATATATTAATAATAGGTTGACTATTAAAAATGTCAAAATATCAGATATATACATACATACATATATATGCATATATACATACATGTCAATATACTTATACATACACATACACAAGCATATATATATATATATACATACATACATATATATGCATATATACATACATGTCAATATACTTATACATACATACACATACACAAGCATATATATATACACATACACACACCTATATATATATATATATATATATATATATATATATATATATATATATATATATATATATAGAGAGAGAGAGAGAGAGAGAGAGAGATAGAGATAGAGAGAGAGATGGAAAAGATAGATAGATGGATAGATAAATGCACACACACCTATATATATATATATATATAATATATATATATATATATATATATATATATATATAGAGAGAAGAGAGAGAGAGAAGAGAGATAGATAGATAGATAGATAGATGGATAGATAAATGCACACACACCTATATATATATATATATATATATATATATATAGAGAGAGAGAGAGAGAGAGATAGATGGATAGATAAATGCACACACACACAACACACACACACACATATATATATATAATATATATATATAATATATATAAATATATATATATATATATATATATATATATATATATATATATATAAGATATTTTTAATAATGAAGTAGTTAAGGATGGTAAAGTTTTAACATTTAGTTAACGTCGGGTTCCAATTTTGTTAACGTCATTAGTAAATTTCTGGCTTCACTACAGTCCAGGTTGCCTGCGGAATTTGGCTCTTTATCTATATTTATCATCGCCAAGGGAGTTATCTCACATATGGCAAATTTAGGGCTGTTCCGACTGCAATTTTGTATAAAATTTTTTGTATACTGTTTTAAATATTTTGATAGGTAGAATCCCAGTTCCGGGGGCCGGCTGCCTTGATTTTGGCTCTATTTTTGTACAAGTGATGTTTACAATTTGTGCGTCGTTTTGTATTAAATTTTGTACCCAATTTCAAAGTATATTTTGAACAAAAAGTAATGAAATGAATGAAATGTGTCTTAATTTGAATTAAATTATGCACGGCCGAAATGGACAAAGACTTCAAATGGGTGCTAGAAAATCCAAATTCAGCGGTCTTGGAGTATCGTTAGTTACAGGAACCAATAAGGGTCAGATATTCAAATCACATGTCATTTCGTGTTCACGTATCATTCACGTGTCACGTGTCCAAAACACGTGTCATTTCGTGTTCACGTGTCATCAAGAAGAGCAAGGTTTACCAGAAAACTGGGTACTAGAATTTGGCGACATCGCCCACCCTTGGCGTGTCCACTAAACTGGGGCCCCCTAAACTGGGATTCAGCCGGGAAAGGAATCCTAAACTGAATCTGCTGTTTTTTAAAACATACACGATGATGTGTGATAAAGGCTTTAGGAAGTCAACCAGCAACTGCACTCAGCCCACGTTCAGTCAAATATGATGAAGGAATTACAATTAGAATTTCTGAATGCTAGAATAGCATGCCTCGAGATAGAATTCACAAAATGTCTGATTGAAAGCAAAATATCGCATTTTTTACAGATTATTATTTTATTGATTTATTAACTATTTTCTACATATGTATTTTAATAGATATTATGTCTGCTGGCCGCCCCCTTGACTGTCTTAAAGCCCCCTATTAGTCTCTGTATTCGCTACTTGCCCATCGAAAGATTCACTGCCCACTAGGGAAAGGTACCACCCCTGTAGGCAATCTATGATTTAAATTGTACAAGTGTACATAGTAAAAGGGAAATGTTATTATCCATTTGCATCACATTTTGTGTTATAATTCAGAAATTTCTTAAAGAGACTCTCGATCGTGGACTTACCTTCCTTGTATCCTCCCTCTACCTCGTTTTCGGAGGCGTCCTCTTCTGCCTGCTCGTCATTTTGGCTCTCGTCCTCGGCGATCAAATCCAGCTGATCTTTCTCATTGCTGTCTACCTCATTGCTCTGAAACGGAAGAAGTGTACTTAGAAAAATATATATGCGTATGTATACATTAATAACTACGTCGATTTTACGTTCATTTGTGTGGTATAGCCACAATCTATCTAAAAGGGAATACCAGGAATTGCCGGCTTCCTGACCCCTTATTTTATGGAATGGGGTTTGTCCATGTCCAAGTCACCTTCAATTTTACCGCTCTGACCACCCGTGGGTTGCCGTTTTGCTCTCTCCGTCTTCTATCATTTGTCCAGCTTGATCGTTGCTTGGCGTCATAAATTCCTAGGCTATTCTTCCTACTCACGCTACGTTTTGGCGATTGTCTTGGGTTCCAGATGGTAGGATTTTTCCACTGACCTCGCCATGCGCGGTGTTGAGTGGGCATCATTTGGCCGATTTTTTTTGGTGAGGTCACCCGCATTTTTTTGGAGAAAAATTATCCTCTTTTTTTAGCCATTTTGCTTTTGGCTTGATGTCGAGGAACGAGTAATTTTAGACAAAGTCTGCAAGTGACAAAAGAATAATAAATATTTCTTTAAGCTAAGGAATGGGACTCTGTTTTATCTATCTTTCAATTATCATTTATCACTGTTTTACTATCGACGTAAAAGCTACCATTTGAATACTCAGAATTGTGTCTGCCGCCGTATATATCCACTAAAGGACTGATGAAAGGTTTATTGCGGATTAAAGGAGAAGTGCCACTTTTATCTTACATCCTCCATGAATAACACTACTATTCAATTCAACAACTTGCATTACGTTGTTGTTTGTTTGTACGGGAGCACTACGGTTTACTGTTTTGCTGCACAAGAGCTAATGAGACAGGGACCTACTGCTTGAAGCCGATTCTGAACGGCTACGGACATCCACGTCCTCCTTGGGATTCGAACCCATGATCTCCAGTAACAAAGAAAAGCGCTCTACCTGTTCGCTCAGGGTTCAGCTACTAGAAAATTAGAAAAATTGTGTAATGGATATGATTGTCACATGACCTGGAATTGGTGCAAATAATGAAGCCAAGAATATCGCCGAATTTGGCTTCTTGTCGATGAAATGAATGTAATTTAAAAGGAAAAGAATAAATAGAGCATATTTGTGTATGGATGTCAGTTTACTTTTTTAGTTCACTTTGATATTTCGAACCGGCTGGTCTATCTTAACGGGTGTATGATATTCGTGATGCTCGCTGAAGAATCTCTTCAGTTTTTATCATTCGTAGGGATTGATCCTGATTCCATACCTCTATCCCACTTGCCAGCCTCCCCGCTAGAGTATATCCAGACCCACAAATTTATAGGGTTATTTTAAGCAGCAGGGCACATCTCAACTTATGACAATTCTGCCTTTTGTTTCAAACAGAAGAGCAGCCTGTTGGCTGTCGCAAACATGAAAATGAATTCGAAGGGCAATAAAGTAATTTGTGAAGTCAAAATGTTCTATTCTGCACGTTCTTTGGTTCTACTGGAATATTTAGTGCACCTGCCAGGCTCAAATACTACACTCTGGGATTCTAACCAGGAATGCTGACCACTAGGCCATCTCGAATCCTAGTTACATTTGCTCAAAATGAACATAGTTGATTAAAACCTTATTTTTCATACAGAGTTATAAAAGAATAGATCTGGGGGTGTAAATAAACTTGCCTCTCGTCAAGGCTCACAGCAGTTAGAATATTTATAACTCAAAAATTAAAAATTGTTTCGTTAGATCTCTAGAATACTTCTCATTCATTTTAAAAAGAAAAAAAATATTTTTGATACCTTTGCTTCATTGCGATATGAAATAATTTTACACACATTTTATGATGATTGAATGGTGCCACATAATTTTATTTCGATTAATTTAAAAATATAATATCAAAATGTTCATTTAACCATACCGATATATTTACTTCATTCCAAATAAAATAAAAGTTTTCTGAAAAAAATTGAAATTAGAAGATAACATTGTTCGAGATTTAGTGGAATTGAGAAAATAAATTTTGATTTCTTGTACTTATTTTTTCTTCATATGGCAACGGCACTTTTACAACTCTTAGATTTCTGTCTTGGTAAGTAATCCATAATAATAATAATAATAATATTATTATTATTATTATTATTATTTTCACCATTTTATTATTATTTATTTTATTATTTGTAATAATAATTTTTTCTATTATTACGAAATTTTTTTATTATTAACCCCTAAACGCACAATTTTTTTAAAAAAAGGCCGGACAAAAAAAAATCAATTTTTTATGTAAAAAACACAATTTAGACCGTTGTCTTAACGCGGGTATCAAATATGAACTCCTTATGTTCCATATCTCAAGAATAAAGTATATAAAACGACGGCTCGAGTCAAGGATGTCTTTACAGCCAGAGCTTAGTAATAAAATAATTAACAATTACATTTTATTTTACATTCTGTTTTAATAAAATATATGTCGAAAAATGAGCGAATCGGAATATGAATATGAATACGCTGACGGAAAGTGGCTCACAAGGAAGAGATAAGTCGTAAGTGATAAGTAGAAAAAAAATATATTTTATACTTGAATAAGTAAGTGTTATAGCTTACAATCTCATGTAAATGATAAATATCAATAAAACGATGTCTGTGTAATTAATCCTGGTATAACCAACAACTGACCGCTCCTCTTTAAACTGTCTATTTAACTGACTGAAATCTGGAAAGAAATTCCTTTGCAAAATAACTGGATACCAGACTAAAAAAAAGAGTGAATGCTTCATAATAAACATCAAAATAGGAAACTTTTAAGAGAAAAGAGACTAAAGTTAAATAAAACATGGCAGTCTTGAATGACATCCGTGTAACATAGTTCAAGTTTTATTCTACAACCATTTTGTTTATTGAAAAAAGTAGTGGAATTTTAAAGGGACGTCACATAGAAATTTAACACATCTTTAATATGTCATACATAATAGTTGGATAAATTGTCTGATATCTAATTTATCTATCTGAAACTTTTATCTCAAAATTGTGTTCGATGGAATTCTGCCAAATTCTGTCCAAGAAACAGAGAAAGGGTAATTAATAGATGTCGTCAACTCATTTTAAATACGTTCCAAATAAAATAAGAGTATTTAGCAGAGAATTTATTTTAACTTCTACACTATTTTCAGAAATAATATAGCTATGTGCACTAGACCTCCCTTTTTTTAAATTAACACATTGTGTGCGGGTACATTTCGCAGCGGAATTGTACCGGGAGAGGGCGTTTTGCGCGTCAATTTAGTTATCAGTTAAATCTCAATATATCGAAAATTATTTCATTTTTCAACCCACTTTTCGTATTTTATATTGAAATATATAAATAAATATATAAATAGAAATATATAAATAACAACCATAATATTTTTGTAAACAAAAAATATATTTTTTAGTGGATAAATTTATGATAGTATCGTAAATATGAAAAATCAAATAGAAATAGTAGTATACAGTTTTAATTTTTTCGAATTATGTTATATATAAATATTTTTACACTATAAAAAATTGAAAAGAGCAATCATAAAACTAATTTTTATTTGTCTAAATTTTTAAAATCATAAAAACTAGTTTTTATTTGTCTAAATTTTTAAAATCGTAAAAACTAGTTTTTATTTGTTTAAATTTTTCTAGAATCTATAAAATAGACATGAACATTCGGCTTCGTTTTCCTTTATATACCGTTATTTTTGTACCCATAAACAAACCATGTTGTTACACTAACCCATACTAGTACGTGACTTGCGCTCAAGTATGAATTGTCAGAAAACGTACTAGTACGTGTCCCGCTTAAAATGTGTTAACAGGAAATAAAACAGTATCGTAATTTCTGTCACCTACGAAAGGTTTTTGTACAGAAAGCCTTGGAAGGACGTGAAAATAACTTAAGCAGAACATGTCTCGCGAGTGTGCTCCTCATAAACGGTTGTTTAAACAGCTATTTAGTTTCAAAATAATCCAAAAAGTTACTAACTTATAATCAGCGTTGACGAGCAACGGGCAAATTATTTAAATATAATGGTTAGAGATTTATTTCAAACAATATGGTGATTTTACACTTTGACGGAAAAGGACTGCCAGCGAACCCCAGATTTTCGGTACCAGACACTGCTAGTTCGATTCACCTTGCTGGCATAGATGTTCGTAGCCGTTCGGAGTC
>CM063506.1:151377227-151412227 GCA_032207245.1 Pardosa pseudoannulata | reverse complement strand
GTATTGAAAAGATACAGAACTTCTGTTTTAGATCTATATAGTCGTCGATTTTTGATTTAACGATACAAGTTAAGATATTCTGTGCCCGACAGAATCGAAGGACAGTTTTTCTCATCTAAATGTAAAATTTATATTCTGTTGTTGTTGTTGTCTTATGTCACTTGGTCTAACCAAGCACAACTGAGCCGGAGACTACTCGTATTAAGGCAAGGGGTTGCCCCTTTCGTTTTGACGAGCACCTATGGGTTAAAGTACGACTTAAGTTCAAGTAGGTCCTCGTAATTTAGAAGCAGGGACCCAGCTTAAGATCCATAAGCTTTGGCCTGTCACCCCCAGAGGTATTGATCGAGAACTTGGACGACATTGTGACCACGAACCTATTTGACGTGCCCCAGTTGCCTTTAACGAACACGGCGGATCTTAGGCCGGCTAGGGCTCCGACCTGCAACCCTACAGTTACAAGCTCGTTGCCTTTGGCAACTGAGCTACCGCGGCTAATTTGTATTCTTAACGAAGATACAGATTAAAAGAAGTGACGTAGGAAGGCAAGTGCGTTGGCTACGGCTCACACCGGGTACTAGCTCAGAGGTTGTGACGCGACTCTTAACCTTAGTCTTTTTTGTTAATTGGAAGAAGTGAAATTAGCGATATCGATTTTGGTGACGCAGTGGGACAAATAATTAGAAAGAAGATATTCTAATCATCGTATTAAAGTATAGTTTGTTGGATTAGGCACTAGAGAACGGAAACTTGTAAACAATTAAGTTTTCATTAATTTGTATTAAAATAATAATTATTTTATGCTCTAGAAACCGTTACATTTATTATTATTTATCATTATTTTCTAATGCGAGGGCACTTGCTTTTATAGCACTCTCCAATACCAGGTAGAATATATATCTTTACCATTTTATTATGTGAGGCAATTATGGCTATATAGTTGCCTCCCATATGGGCTATATTGCTATATATTGCTATATGGGAGGACATAGGCTGACAACATTACTCCCTACGATAACACAAACAAAGTAGGTGTTCGTTATTTAGAAGTACGGACCAAGCTGAAGACCCTTCAGTCTTGGCCGGCCACCCCTGAGCTATCGTTCAGTAAAATGAAGATCATTGTGACAACGAATCTACTTTACGTGTCCCAGTCACCTTTAATGAACACGGCAGATCTTAGGCCAGATCGGGCTTCGAACCAACAACCCTTCAGTTACGAGAGCGTTGCCTTTGCTGGCTGAGCTAACGCGGCTAATTTATATTCTTAACTAAGATACAGATTAAAAGAAGTGACATGTTAAGGCGGGTGCATTGGGTGCGGCCTGCTCTGGGTATTAGCTTAGAGGGAGGCGTGACACGACTCTTAACCTTAGTCTTATTTGTCAATGGGAAGTAGTGAAATAAACTATATAGATTTTGGTGACGCAATGGGAAAAATAGTTAGAAAGAAGGAATTCTAATCATCGTATTAAAGTATAGCTTGTTGGATTAGACACTTGAGAACGGAAACTTGTAAACAATTGAGTTTTCATTAATTTGTATTAAAATAATAATAAATTTATACCCATACCATTACATTTATTATTATTTATGATTATTTTCTAATGTGGAACACTTGCTTTCATAGCACCCTCCACTACCAGGCCGCATACATATCTTGGCCATTTTATTATGTGATGCAATTATGGCTATATAATTACCTCCCATATGGGCTATATTGCTATAGATTGCTATATGGGAGGCCATTTTATTATAGGAGGACAAAAGCCGACATTACTACCTAGGACAACACAAACAAAGTGGCTGTTCGTAATTTAGAAGCACGGACCAAACTGAAAACCCTTCAGCCTTGGCCGGCCACCCCAGAGCTATCGATGATGGTTAAAGAATGAGATAGATTGAAATGAAATGGTTAAAGGAATGACGTCATAATGCTAGAAATAAATGTTGTTTTTACCTATTTATGTGACAAATTGATAAATTGAATTGCCTGCTCTTAACCGGGGAAAGTATTGTTCGAAATAATGGCATTAAACGCTCGAAAAGGGGGGAAGAGGTAGATTTCAAGACAACAGTATTTTTAGCTGTGATATGAAGCATATTTATACCAATTTATTTTAGAATCGGATGGATAGTTTAGGAGAAGATAAACTGTACTCGCTTTGAATTTTGCTAACCCTAACTCATCAAGAATCCAATATGTATGCCTCTATCCATTCCAGGTCCAACTCTTCATCAATTCGAGGACAGAAAGAAAACTTAGGTTATTATTATATAGGGATTCATCATTATTTTTTTCCACGAAGTTCTTTGACATCCCAGAAAGCGAAGGCTCGGTCAGGAATCCGTTGGGTATGTAGAAAAATAGCGCCGCCTCGCGTCCCTTTAACAGGCTGGTTGTTTGTAGGAAAGACGTCAGATAAGATACCGAATATGATTGAGATGTTTCATCCGCTCCTAATTCCTAGAGATATTTATCGCTGCCAAGAGTTCAATCAAGAGTGAACTCCGGGCACAGATCAGTTTTCAATTAACTTTGAAAAAATGTTGACACTCGCACTTCAGTCCAAGGAGGAACACTGAAATGGGCCTCTTTCTGGGTGCAAGAAGGACTCGCAAATAAGACGCATGCGTGCCATCGTCTCAGTAGATGAAGTCTTCTATGTTTAAAGACACCTCAGAAGGATAATCTATTTTGTTCATTCATTTTGGGTTTACATTATTTTTCCTTCAACTTATCCTCTATATAATAACAGCCTAAGTTAACTGTCAGTCTGTCCTCGAATTGATGAAACGGTTGGACCTGGAATGGACAGATGCATCCATATTGGATTCTTAAGGAGTTTGGGTTAGCCACATTCAAAGCGAGTCAAGTTTAACTTCTCTTAAACTATCCATCCGATTCTAAAATAAATTGGTATGAATATGCTTCATATCATAGCAAAATGTACTCCCGTCTTTAAAACGTTCGAAATCCACCCCTTCCCCCCTTTTCGAGCGTTTAATGCCATTATTTCAAGCCTTATTTTCCCCGGTTAAGGGCAGGTAATTAAATTTATCAATTTCTCACATAATAAATAGGTAAATTAATTTTTTCAGCAGAAAAGTTAAGAAAAGGTGATTAAATTTATTATTCCTTTAACCGTCTCATTTAATCATTTCTTATTTTGAATTACTTAAATATCGTCTGCATTATTTTCATACGTTTTATCACTGAACTTGATTTAGTTAAATGCCATTATTTCATCCATATTTTCCAGGATTAAGAGCAGTTGATTAAATTTATCAATTTATCACATAATAAATAGGTAAAGATAACATTTATTCTAGCATTAAGACGTTATTCGTTTAAACATCTCATTTAATCATTTCTTATTTTGAATTACTTAAATATCGTCTGCATTATTTTCATACATTTTATCGCTGAACTTAAATGTTACGTAAATAATTTTATTTTATATTTGGCTTAAATAATATATTAGGTACATATGTGATAATTTTAAATTTAATCGTCGATTATTTTTTGTTGCAATGAAAATTTTATCATCGGTATTAGCAACAAATTCTATCTACCTCCAGGGTGTAGTGGAAATGATAGTTTTATTTCCTTACTTCCATTAATTACTGTGGCAAAAAAAGGGGGGGGAGAACTTAACGATAATTTCGACGTAGCTAAGAAAATTTTGAATTATCTTTCTAAATGAATTCAACTTGATTCTAAACTGCATTCACAGTATCGGGAGACTTTAGAGAAGTATGAAGATAAACAAATTATTGAGCCTGTACCAGATAATTCTCTGATAAAAAACAAACCATTTTTTACCAGCCTCATATGGTATTTTACAATTCTGGAAATTTAAAAATTTCACTGATCCCGTCGTATGACGGGCTATATGCCAGTCACTATATAAGTACAAATTTGGTAATGTACCCATTTGATATGTTAGATGTTATATCTTCAACTTAGAGACTGTACACATACATTACCACTTAAACACCGACGGCTGCGTGCATTTTTATTTACTTCCCATAACTACTGGAATTAAAGGAGTAAAACTATCATTTCCACTACAGCCTGGAGGTAGACAGAGTTTGATAATCGATGATTAAATTTAAAATTATCACATATGAACCTAATCTAGCCGAACGATGGCCGATTGGTTAGGGTGCTGGCCTTCGGAACAGGAGTTCGTGGGTTCGAATCCCACTGAGGCATGGATGTTCGTAGCCGTTCGGAATCGACTTTAAGCTGTAGGTCCCGGTCTCATTAGCCCTCGTGTTGCAAAAAGTAGACCGTAGCACTCCAAACCAAACCAAACCAAAATGAAACCTAATCTATTATTTAAGCCAAATTTAAAAGACAATTATTTACGTCATATCTAAATTCAGTGATAAAACGTATGAAAAAATAATGCAGACGATATTTAAGTGATTTAAAATAAGAAATGATTAAATGAGATGGTTAAAGGAATGACGTCATAGTGCTAGAAAAAATTCTATTTTTACCTCTTTATTATGTGATAAATTGATAAATTTAATCGCCTGCTCTTAACCGGAGAAAATAAGGCTTGAAATAATGGCATTAAACACTCGAAATAGGGGAAGGGCTGGATTAGAGGTGATTAGTTACTGCGTGCATTAGTGTTTGGAGTTTATTCTTTTATGGCAAGAAAATCTATATTTAAGAATCACAGGGTACCAAATGAGGCCATCTCATTCAGTGCTCTCGGTTTGGAGCGCTACGGTCTACTTTTTTGCAACACGAGGGCTAATGAGATCGGGGCATACTACTTAAAGCCGATTCAGAACGGGTACGAACAACCCTGCCCCAGAGGTATTCGAATCCAAGAACTATGGCACCAAAGATCAGCGCCCAAACCATTCGGACATCTTTCGGCTTAGTGCTCTCGGAAAGGTAGGTCCATATTTACAGCCGTATAAAGAGAAGGACTAAAGGCTATTAATTCAGGTTCGTTTTTGGTTTACGTCTTCTCCATAGCCTTTCTCAGGATCTTGGCCCAACTAGTTGTTAGGTTACTAACTCTATGGTGGTATAGAAAATCCCCACAGGGATATAAATCTTTTAGGCTCCTCCATTGCCTTAAAACATTCTTATCACTCCAATAAAAAATATTAATAGATTAAAAGAAACTCGTTTTCCCGTATCTCTTAAATTCTACGAAAAACGATGATAGTTTCAGGAAATAAAAACGACAGGACCGAAAGCTTTCGACGATAGATGCGGGATAACTAAGAAATCAGAACCTATAAAAAAAATGACATTGGTTCTATGGACTAAATGATGCAGGCGATATTTAACTCTGCGAGTGGAACACATCTAGAAAAGAATTCTTCAAAATACGCTAATGTCAGTGGCCAAAGGGTTCTATGATTTTTACCTTCACCCTTTGTCGACTAGAATGGAATATGGAAAACCCACCCTCGTTATTGTCCCTTTACTTCCGGTTATATATAAATCCATAAATAGATATTATAGATTGTTAATTTGTAATACACATAAAGATTTTCAAGTCTGGAATATTATCCCATAAGAAATAATGGATTCTAAAAGTCATCCAAGATATTTAAGGGGTGCAATTAGAGATACATCTGTTACGAAATACTTCGAAATAGAGATTTACAAAGCCATGAAAAGCTATCAGTTTATTTCTGCCTCAGGGGGTAGGGTTGCATCCCTCAAGAAATGTCAGTGAAAGAGGGGTGCAGTTCCTAAACAATAGACCTGACCCTCCTACCTCAAAACTCCATGGAGGAAAGCACTAGCAAAAATGTACATTACATCCATTTTCGGAGCGTTTTTTTGAAGTCGAAAATTGTACGTTTTGAATTCATCATCAGTTTGGCGGAATTGTACGTGCGAACCGCTTAGAGGGTTAACTAATTTATAATGAGAAACGATTCAATGAGATGGTTAAAGGAATGACGTCATAATGCTGGATGTAAATGTTATTTTTACCTATTTATTATGTGACAAATTGATAAATTTAATCGCCTGCTCTTAACCGGAGAAAATAAGGCTTGAAATAATGGCATTAAACACTCGAAATTTATCATTCAGGACCAAATAAATAGAGGAACGATAGATCGAGATTCCATTATGTACTGAAGAGTATTTAAAAAAATAAAAGTAATTGGTAAACAAGAGCATTTAACAACATATAAAATTAAAGATCTTTTTCTTGAAAAAAGTCAGGGTCGCCATTCGGCTGTTACTCCAAAGAAGATAAAAACTTGACGTGGACAACATATGATTTCCTTGTAGGCCTGTTAAACTGTACACAGTTTTTATTTTGATTGCATGATGCGTCATCAGAATTAGCCCATTTCTTTCAAGGTTCAAAGTTAGATCCATTTCTCAAGGTAACGGTGTTATCTGAGTGGATCTCGAGTACAGTAATCTGTCGACGTTTTGTAGTGTTGATATCCATCATTTGAGATTTATTTTAACAGTGGTATTTCATTAAAAACGAAGTTGTTTGAGATCACAATACTAACTTTACTCTGTACCTGGAATAGACTTTACAAGCATTGTTTGAAATCCGTTGTCACAACTGCAAATGAATGCATCGTTATCTAGCTGTATTGTAGTTGGCGATCGGTAGCAATAATGATATACGTTTTATGGAATTTTTTTTGTTATATTGAGGTCAGGTTGAAATAAAAAAAAGGGGGGGGGTTGACAACAATCCTAAATAGAAAATTTCAACATTCTACAGCTAATCGCTTTTGAGTTATGTGATATATATCCGTACACACGGCACGATGAAAATAATCAAAATGCGGTCAAGGATGGCCTAAAAGAATAATTCAAGTTTCAAAATAAAAGTTTTCGTATACCAGGGTTAATACCCAATTTTTTAAAACAAAAATGTAAGGGTTTTATAGGATTTTTGAGGGAGAAAAAATAGATTTTTTTAGAACAACTTTCACGAAGTCCAAATAGCTAACTTGGTTCATCCCAAAACAAAAAGTTATGTTCTTTTCAGAAAAAAAATTGGAAAAAATTATTTAATAACGTTCTAGCTTTGAAGAACTGATTTAGTTGTACGTCTGTAAAGATTCAACAACAAAATTTGCCAACCCTGATTCAGGCATGATCAAATGCAATAGTTTGGTTGAAATCTTAACAATGGATTTTTTCCTGGTTATAATACTTCCTTTACTTCATAGAAGGAAGTAAAAAAAAAATAAAAGAGATTTTTTCACCTTCAATATAGAAAGAAGAGAATTTTTTTGTTTTTCTCAAAAGCATTCTTTTCTAAAGTAAGCCATTATAGCATAATTAATTCAGAAAATACCAAATTGACCAGATTTTGTTAGGTACAGTTCTTCAGGTTATTAGGTTTAACTAATTTTGGTTGCCGGGAGAGTTGCACTCGATATTTTTCCACTCGAGGATATTGTCAAAATCTTGTTAGATATCTTTTACGTCTAACAAGAAAATGTCAAAACCAAAATTTCTGTGAAATCTGTGGAGGTCTACATCTTCAATGCCTAAATGTATTAAATTTATTAACCCCTTAACGTTCACGCTCGAGTTAACTCGAGCGCGCTATACTGGCCAAACTGTGCACACTCGAGATAATTCGAGTGGTGTTGTACTTTATGTTGCTATAATTTTTCACACTCGAATGCAATCGAGAATTGAAAATAACAATGTGAAAGAAAAAACAATCGTTTTATTGATATTTATTATTTACATGGGATTGTAAGCTATAACACTTATTCAAGTATAACATATATATATTTTTTCTACTTATCACTTACGACTTATCTCTTCCTTATTTTCTGCAATGTTATCAAAATCCAAAATTGCAATAAAAGTTTTGATTATTTTTGTATTTTTGTAATTTTCTTGACAAGAAAACGTTCTGAATTGTGTTTTTTTACATTAAAAATATTGATTTTCTTTTGCCGGCCTTTTTAAAATAAAACTGTGCATTAAGGGGCTAACAATATAAAATAATAGATAACTCTTTTAATGCTCTGCACTAGACCTACAATGACCAGTGGATCGAAAGAATCTGCGTAAACTCACTTCAATAAATAATGGCTAGCTTATCAACAATAATTGTTTGGGCTTTTAAAATGTTTAATATTTTAGTCCATTTTCATTTCCCCCGTAAAACTTTCTTTTAATGGTGAAACTCTATAAAGTCAAACTCTTATAAAGGATATCCCACATATTACGTCTTTTTAAATTTCATTTTGTGTGTTTATTTGTAATAAAAACGTCTCTCAAATTAATACTTAAAAAGCCTTACCAAAAATGGAAATAAACTAATTATCCAAAGTAAATTTTGGAGAATAAATAATGCCATTTTATCAATTTAAGTATTTTTAAATAAAACACACATAAACCTGGAGATTTTTTTACTCTATCACGTGGTAAAATCTGGTTAAAGAAATCGTCAAGTGCAAACCGTCCAAAAGTAGAACAATTTCCTCCATAGGATAACATGAAGCTAGAGGAATCTAAATATGGAAAGGGATACTCCACCACTTTAATTGTTCCCTCCTAATCTAGATGCTATGGACTATTAACATGAACATTTGAAGGTCTTTCAAGTTGCAGTCTGATGAACAAATCCATCTAGTTACCGAAGATGGCGGGTTCAAATCTCGCTGCTGGCATAGATGTTTGTAGCTGATAGCAATTGGCTTTAAGCTGTAGGTGCCTGTTATCTTTAGTCTTCATGTAGCAAAAGCAGTAGCGTACCAAATCCCAGCCCGAATCACCCAAACCAATCCTTCTAACTAGTCACCACTGAGAAAGCCAGATGATGGCCGAATGGTAGGTCGCTGCTCTTCGGCATATGAGTCCGTGGATTTGAATGTGTTTTTGTCATGGATGTTCATAGCCGTTTGGAATCGTCTGCAAGCAATAGGTCTATTATCTCTAATGTAGCAAAACGTACACCGTAGTGCTATAAATCAAATGTAGGTACCTGTTCTCTTTAGTCTCCATGTAGCAAAACAGTAGCGTACCAAATACAAGCCCGCACCACCCAAACCAATCCTTCCAACTAGTCACCACTGAGAAAGCCAGATGATGGCCGAATGGTAGGTCGCTTCTCTTCGGCATATGAGTCCGTGGATTTGAATCCCGTTTTTGCCATGGATGTTCATAGCTGTTTGAAATCGTTTGCAAGCAATAGGTCTATTATCTCTAATGTAGCAAAACGTAGACCGTAGTGCTATAAATCAAATGTAGGTACCTGTCTACTTTAGTCTCCATGTAGCAAAACAGTAGCGTACCAAATACAAGCCCGCACCACCCAAACTAATCCTTCCAACTAGTCACCACCGAGAAAGCCAAACGAGGGCCGAATGATAGGTCGCTGCTCTTAGGCATATGAGTCCTTGGATTTGAATGTATTTTTGTCATGGATGTTCATAGCCGTTTGGAATCGGTCTGCAAGCAATAGGTCTATTATCTCTAATGTAGCAAAACGTAAACCGTAGTGCTATAAATCAAATGTAGGTACTGTTCTCATTAGTCTCCATGTAGCAAAACAGTAGCGTACCAAATACAAGCCCGCACCACCCAAACTAATCCTTCCAACTAGTCACCACCGAGAAAGCCAGATGATGGCCGAATGGTAGATCGCTGCTCTTCAGCATATGACTCCGTGGATTTGAATCCCTTTTTGCCATGGATGTTCATAGCTATTTGGAATCGTCTGCAAGCAGTAGGTCTATTATCTCTAGTGTAGCAAAACGCAAACCGTAGTGCTATAAATCAAATGTAGGTACCTGTTCTCTTTAGTCTCCATGTAGCAAAAACAGTAGCGTACCAAATACAAGCCCGCACCACCCAAACCAATCCTTCCAACTAGTCACCACCGAGAAAGTCAGACGATGGCCGAATGGTAGGTCGCTGCTCTTAGGCATATGAGTCCGTGGATTTGAATGTATTTTTTGTCATGGATGTTCATAGCCGTTTGGAATCGTCTGCAAGCAATAGGTCTATTATCTCTAATGTAGCAAAACGTACACCGTAGTGCTATAAATCAAATGTAGGTACCTGTTCTCTTTAGTCTCCATGTAGCAAAACAGTAGCGTACCAAATACAAGCCCGCACCACCCAAACCAATCCTTCCAACTAGTCACCACCGAGAAAGCCAGATGATGGCCGAATGGTAGGTCGCTTCTCTTCGGCATATGAGTCCGTGGATTTGAATCCCGTTTTTGCCATGGATGTTCATAGCTGTTTGAAATCGTTTGCAAGCAATAGGTCTATTATCTCTAATGTAGCAAAACGCAAACCGTAGTGCTATAAATCAAATGTAGGTACCTGTTCTCTTTAGTCTTCATGTAGCAAAACAGTAGCGTACCAAATACAAGCCCGCACCACCCAAACCAATCCTTCCAACTAGTCACCACCGAGAAAGCCAAACGAGGGCCGAATGATAGGTCGCTGCTCTTAGGCATATGAGTCCGTGATTTGAATGTGTTTTTGTCATGGATGTTCATAGCCGTTTGGAATCGTCTGCAAGCAATAGGTCTATTATCTCTAATGTAGCAAAACGCAAACCGTAGTGCTATAAATCAAATGTAGGTACCTGTTTCTCTTTAGTCTCCATGTAGCAAAACAGTAGCGTACCAAATACAAGCCCGCACCACCCAAACCAATCCTTCCAACTAGTCACCACCGAGAAAGCCAAACGAGGGCCGAATGATAGGTCGCTGCTCTTAGGCATATGAGTCCTTGGATTTGAATCCCGTTTTTGCCATGGATGTTCATAGCTGTTTGAAATCGTCTGCAAGCAATAGGTCTATTATCTCTAATGTAGCAAAACGTAGACCGTAGTGCTATAAATCAAATGTAGGTACCTGTTCTCTTTAGTCTCCATGTAGCAAAACAGTAGCGTACCAAATACAAGCCCGCACCACCCAAACCAATCCTTCCAACTAGTCACCACCGAGAAAGCCAAACGAGGGCCGAATGATAGGTCGCTGCTCTTAGGCATATGAGTCCTTGGATTTGAATCCCGTTTTTGCCATGGATGTTCATAGCTGTTTGAAATCGTCTGCAAGCAATAGGTCTATTATCTCTAATGTAGCAAAACGTAGACCGTAGTGCTATAAATCAAATGTAGGTACCTGTCTACTTTAGTCTTCATGTAGCAAAACAGTAGCATACTAAATCCCAGCCCGGACCACCCAAACCTATCCTTCCAACTAGTCACCACTGAGAAAGCCAGATGATGGCCGAATGGTAGATCGCTGCTCTTCAGCATATGACTCCGTGGATTTGAATCCCTTTTTGCCATGGATGTTCATAGCTATTTGGAATCGTCTGCAAGCAGTAGGTCTATTATCTCTAGTGTAGCAAAACGTAGATCGTAGTGCTATAAATCCAACTAAAACCCAACCATTGAGAAATCATGTCTATGTAAACAAAGCGGAATAACTATCAATATAATTTTTTTTCTGGTGAAAACTGGAACGTTTACTTGAGACACACTTTCTAATAACATCATCAAAGGCTGAATGAAGAGATATTCATTTCATATATGGGATATGTCTAAAAAAGTAAAAATAAACATTTGAGAAAGGGAACAGGAGCAGCGTAAAAGTGATTTCTAACGCTAAGAAGAGGATTAAAACTGTATTTTCACTTAATATAAGACAAGATAAGGAATTTATAGCTTTCTGGGCTTCCTGGGTCTAGCCCTGAAATTCATGACACTTTCTCTTATACTTGTATGGCAAAGCATACTTCTCTGTTATAAATTTGTGCTATATCTACAGCTTAAGATTTTAAGAAGCTATTTAATTAAATTAAATAACATTTTCTTGAATTCAGGGCGAAAAAATCATGAAGTATTTAGCTTCACGAACAGTTAAATTTAATTAAGATAAACTTGCAGATTAAATCAAGCAAGTGCAGTAGTATCTTAATTAATTAAATTTAGAGGTTCTTTTTATTAACATTTTCAACTGCTTTGGAGAGCAGAACAACTCAGCTTTTACTCATTAGCCTAAGACTTAAAGAAGGTGACATTTTGACCTTTTTTATGTTTTAAATGTTATGGTTTTTTTTTCGTGACTTTTCTGTAATCAGTCATCTTTTGCTAGTGCATGGAGATTTATTTGAAAGTTATACTTGAAATAACGTAAGTTTGACCTCCTTTGAGAAAAAAAATCTATATATATATATGCATTTAATTAGTCGTAACAAACTCATTATTATAATGAAGCTTAAAAATGACTATTGAGGTTTTGAAGCCTGAAATTGTAGTATTTTTTATTTATTTCACAGTATTTCTTCGTATTACAATCACCCTGAACTGAAAAATGCCTGACATAATGTGTCCTCAAAAGTTAGGACAGTAATTAAAATAAATTATTAAATTAAATTGATTAAATTAACTTTTAATTAAAACTAATTAAAAGAATTTAATCATAAAAAATAAAGTTCATTCACAAAAAATTGTGTTTACTACAAACATAAAAATATGTATTTCAGTTAAATATTGTAAATTACTTTGAACAAAAATTGATTTTACATATAAATTGGGAAACAACTTCTGACATCTCCAGCTTTTTATTTAGCTGACCGATGGCCGGTTGGTTAGGGTGCTGGCCTTTCGTACCGGAGTTCGTGGGTTTGAATCCTATTATGGCATGGATGTTCGTAGCCGTTCGGAATCGGCTTTAATCAGTAGGTTACGGTCTCATTAGCCCTCGTGTTGGATAAATTAGACCGTAGCGCTCCAAACAAAACCCCAAACCAGCCTTTTTTCTAATATAACGAATCCAAAATTTATTTCAGTAATAATTGTGCACATTTGATTAATCGAGAAATGAAACTTTAACATGAAAAGTAAACTTCGCATATCCATTTAACAGAAAATTAATCAAATCAATTAATTTAATCGTTGCAGATAGCTACAATGAATAAAAAAGTCTTTTATATTTCGATGTAGAAATAGCATTAAATTTAATGTATGGTGAAGGTAAGCAAGCGACTTAGGAAAACATAAGGTTATGTGCATGGATTTTCTTTACTATAATCTCTGTAATGGACTTAATAAATTATTCATATTTTTAATGTTTATAAGTCTATAATACCAATTAATTGTAGTTAAGCGTCAGTAAAATTTTAACTGATAATTTGACATGTGTAGGATTCTGCAAACTATTTCTTGGGAGACTATAAAAATTCCTCGTTTGCTGAAGTACTTATATATTACGACTTATACATAAAAATTTAATTATTATCATTATATCTACAAGAAGGGGCATAGCTTTAAATTTTCTATGGGTTCTCCCCTTTTAACTAATATCTCAAAATTAATATAGTAACTCCAACATAAATGAACATGTGAACACTTATGAACATATTTACACTAACACTTATGTTAACACTTATGAACATATGAACATTAACACTTATGTTAACACTTATAAACATATGATAAACCCTTATGAACATATGAACATATGATAAACACTTATGAACATATGAATATATAATTAACACTTATGAGGGGGAGTTATAACCTCACCTCTCACTCCTTCTCTACAGAACTGTAACATTAACACTTATGTTAATACATATGAACATATGATAAACACTTATGAACATATGAATATATAATTAACACTTATGAACATATGATAAACCCTTATGAACATATGAACATATGCTTAACACTTATGAACAGATAAACATATGCTTAACACTTATGAACATACGAACATATGAACACTTATGAACATACGAACATATGAACACTTATGAGGGGGAGTTATAACCTCACTTCTCACTCCTTCTCTATGCAACTGGTTGTGAAAGCGAAGTGAATCGTTTTGCTTTCATTAAATTTCCCTTTAACCTATTAACTGTTAGCGTTTCTTTATAGGTAAAACTTAGAAATACATATCATTTTTATGTTTTAACGAAACAAGCTCCCTTTTCAGAGAAAGTATATGGCAATCCTATAAACAACCTATCAAATTTTCCATTGCCTGCTATTTATAATTACCTCATTTGGGTCGACAGTTTATGAGTTTTGAGCATCGCACATAAATTTACTTTTTTGGCTGGTGCATCGGATGAAATCCCGACCGGTTTAAACGTTTCCACACTGTAAAACATTATTAGTTTTATGATTGTTTTATTTATTTTTTTATAATGATAAAATGTTTGCATATAACATGATTCGGGAAAATTAAAACTATATACTACTGTTTCTATTTGATTTTTCATATTTACGATACTATTATAAATTTATCCACTAAAATATATATTTTTTGTTGACAAAAAATCTTATGGTTGTTATTTATATACTTCAATATAAAATACGAAAAGTTGGTTTAAAAATGAAATAATTTTCGATTTATTGAGATTTAACTGAATAACTAAATTGACGCTCAAAACGCCAGCTCCCGGCACAGTTCCGCTGTGAAATGTACCCGCACACAATGGGTTAAAGAAGATACTGCACAACACCTGCATTAACTTGGTACTCGGGGATCTTTTGAGGACAACTTTTATCTTCGATGTACTTAAATCGAACAATCTCGTGGATCTGATCTTATTCAGATCAGAGGGATTAATTAAGACGAAGAAGATAGCATAAAGGAGTTTTAGAGATTATTTTATTGAGCAGTGCTTTAGCCGTACATTGAAAGAAATGCTTAAAAAATTGTTATAATAACATTTTCCTAACTGTTTACGAATCAAAAGTTAGTTTTGGATGATAATTTTCGTTTTATTAAATGTAATGTCTAGAAGGATTTAGCTAAAAAATAAACGAAAGAGACTTGATTAGTGTAACGGAATTTAAAAATGAAAATAGAATTTTCCTAAGCATTTTGCGTACATTTTTTTTACGTACATTTTTTTTTTACAAATACACGACTTATCAAGCTATGGAACACTTATTAACCGAATTTTGTATTTCATATATAGAGATCAGTATAGAAAAATTTAATGTTTAGAGCTATGAAATCAATACATCGAACTCCGTTATAGCGAATCCGGTATATAACGAACTCCTGGATATCAAGAACAAAAATTTTTTCCCGCTGTTTTCCTGAAGTTTTTCATGCTAATTCATCCATTTTTAGCAAACTTCCTTATCTCATAAATTGGATATAACGAACTTTTTGAGCCGTCTGATTTGTTTGTTTCATTTTTTTCTTACTTCTCTTCCTACTCATTTGATCATGCTGATTGATGGTCAAATGGGTAAGAAGCTGATCTTCGGTATGCGATTTCATGGGTTGATCCCATTGTTGGCATGGATCTTCGTAGGCGTTCGGAATCAGCTTTAACCATTTTAGTGTTTTGCAGCGAAACCACTCATTAGTTTTTTCTTTTCTTTTTAAAGACATATGATCTTCACGATTTGATATGTTTTTGCCCCTTTAAATTGTCAATAGGTAGTATTACTGCACTTGATTTGTCTTTCTTTTTAATATATACGTGTTTAAACTTACTCTACATGAAAAAATTAGGAATTTGATTTCCCTCCCTGATGACTCCAAATAAAAATGCTTTCGAAAAACAACACTTATAAATTGTTTAGCTATTTATTTGACACACCATTTTAATGATTATTATTTATTATTTCCAATGTAATAAAAATTTTAAGAAAGTATTCTCACGCTGTACAAGAGGATGATTTTACAATTTATTCCCCCCCAAAAAAAATAATGCAAAACTTTTTCTCATATTTCACATTTATAAGATTTATAGGTAATATTTAACACCCAATTCCACTAAATCCTAAAGAATTTTTATGAAGTACATTACAGTTTCATTAATCTTCGTGTAGAGAAACCTTAGGCCGTAGCCCTCCAAACTAAACTCTCCTGCAAATGTGAAAATAGTATGTCATCTTTAATTTCGTAACAAAACGCATAAAATTAATAAATTTTTAACCACGTAAATGGTGAAAGAAAAAGTGTTGTAAACTTTTCTTGTATTATACAAAACATTTCATACAGTTTTCTTGAAATCGCATCACGATTAAAACTATTTCTCTGCCAAAACTGTGAGTAGCATTAAAGATATTTTTTCATTTGTCTTTATTTTTAATCAATTTAGTTCTTATATGAATTTAATAAGACATTAGTTAAAATTGTTTATTAAATTGACTAAAATTTATTCGAATAATAAAATTTAACCAGCAATTAAATCGGTGATAAACTAAAGATTTAAGCTAAAATTCAATAACTTTTAGCCAATTTAATTCATTAACAATCTTTAAGGGAATATAGTACTGTTCGGAGCTTATGACTTTTATTATAACGCAATTTTTCTAAGTCGTCATAAAATAGAATAATCTAATGATAAAATAAATTTTTAACAAATACTTTATTAATCCTCTAATTAAATAAACCATATTTACTTTTATCATTTCGAGCATAATATTTTTTTTTGAATAGGTATGGTTTGGTTTGGTTTGGTTTGGAGGGCTACGGTCTACTGTATTGCACACGAGGGCTAATGAGTCCGAGACCTACTGCTTAAAGTCGATTCTGAACGGCTAGGAACACCCATGCCACCCATGCCATAGTTGGATTCAAACCCACAAACTCCGGTACTGCATTTTTTTTTATTATTTTTTTTTAAATAACGCTAAATATGCATATCCAGTGATAAAAATGAAAATAACTTATCCGCGAAATAAGTTATAAAATATGTATATAGGAACTAAATTTTTATGTCAATTTGAGGTAAAATTTATGTTTTATTCTATAAACTAAAATCTTAAAAATTGTCTGTTATTTAAAACAAAACAAAAGAAAAACGCTCAAGAAATTAAAAAATTTGAAGAGAATTAATCATTTACCATGCTGTAAAATGAAATACATTCCTTTTATTAATATGATGGAAGTTCATAGAATAAATAAGATAAATAAGCTTCTATTTTATGCAAAAATACTTTTTTAATTTATGAATTTGAAGTTATTTTGAGAGTAATTTTCCACTTTTTTTCACTTGGTATACACATTTTGTTGTTAAAAAATGAAAAAACAAACGAAATAACTACAATTTTGCTTACCCGAAAGGTAACTTTGAAATATGTAAATTAGAAATTAAATTTTTCTGTCAAATCAAGACAAATATTATTTTTTTATTTTATAATCCTAAAACTTTAAAAGTATCTATAATTTTTGCGCTTAAAAATTTCATCAATAACTTTAAAAATAATTTAAAAAATTCTTTATCATGCTATAGAATGAAATATAGAGCTCATATTAATATAGTTTGGTTTGGTTTGGTTTGGAGCTACTTTTTGCAACACGAGGGCTAATGAGACCGAGACCTACTGCTTAAAGCCGTTTCCGAACGGCTACGAACATCCATGCCACTGTAGGATTCGAACCCACGAACTCCGATTCCGAAGGTCAGCACCCTATCATATTAATATAATTGAGGTTTATAGAATAAAAAGATAATTTTATTCTATTTGCTATAAAAATTAGTTTCTAATTTACAAATTTCAAAAGTTATTTTGTGTGTGTATTTACACTTTTTTATATAGGGTATAGTTTTACATTTTTGTAAGAAAACTATTACATTATATAGTAAAACGAAATAAGTTTTATAAAGTTAGAACCTTATTAATAACCTAAAAAATATTTTGCTCTAAAAAGAGCAGAATATTTTATTTTGTATAAAAACTAACTTGTTACTTTTTACCTGTGATGAACACTTTTCATCGCGAAAGGTTCAATGTCCGTATAATGAATTTTTATCAATGTTTTTCAGTTGCATCACCACTCATAGCAATTAATAAGTCATGCTTTTTCTTAAGGGTAACAAAGGCTTCGTACTTCGTGTATAGCAAATCCCACGATATAGAGGATAGAATTTTTGGTCTCTTGAATTTCTTTATACTGAAGTTTAAGTGTATTTTTCATCTTATAAGGCTATATTTTATAATTTAAATGGTATAAGTACAGAAATGAGAACTTAAATTAATTTTTTCGGATCATATCTATTTTATTATATAAAGTATCCGTTTTATAATCTCTAACGATTATTAAATGGATTATCGTTATTTAATAATTTTAATCTAATTCCCAGAAGTATGTTGATATTTTATTCTGAAATATCTTCTTATGCATTGTTTATCCAATAATTATAATCAATACATTAATCGTTCATTTAAAAATTATCAGATCTGCTTTAATAGTGGAATCAATAATCCCTATTTATACACTGTCTCTATTAATGTATTTAATAATACCTAACGATACTTTAATACTCAGTATGTAATTTCCAGAAATGTGTTGATATTTTATTCCGATATCCCCAGTTATGAATAAGTTGTTTTCTTCAGTAGTCATAATCAATACATTTATCGTCTATTTAATAATCATCAAGTATGATAGATGTACTTTTTACCTGTGAGTAAACATTTTAATATTCTTATGGTATTATAAAATTCCTACACAAAGTTTTTACTTCATTTACAAGTTTATACTTAGTACCCAAAAGATTCTATAAAATTCCTACTCAAAATTTTTACTTCATTTACAAGTTCATACTTAGTGCCCAAAAGATTCTGCTTAAAATAATAAGGCAATTTGTCGCAACGTCAAGATCTACTATAATGCCCTTCCCATTCATTTTCATGTTTACAACAGCCAATAGACAAACAATAAACTGCCCTTCTCTTTTGAAACTAAAGCCAGAATTGTCATAATTTGAGAATTTGCCCTACTGCGTGAAATCGCCTTATAGATGTCAATAATCGACAATGCGTATACTTTGATTAGTATGTATTTAAATCGATTGCAGCGAGATAATTCAATTCAAAACAGGCTTCAGTATTATTCGATGAATATTTTCACTTTTATTAATTTGTGCTCGCTTGAGAAAAAATTAATTACAAAAATAAAATTTGGAAAAATTATTCTTAGTGAACAATCTTAAATATTATATTTCGTACTCGGCTAGATTTTTTTAGAAATCAAATGACGTAAACATGAAAACTTGTGAAATTGAAAGAGAAAATCTATTTATAAAATTAAAGAAAATTTAAATAGGTTTCTTTCCTAAATTCCATATCAACTTAAAAGACTTAACTTTAAATATTAACCACTAACGAGAGAGTTTTATGCGAATATAAAAGTTCTGTTTAATATAGAAATTTTCTAATAAAAACTTAGATTCTTAACTTTATCAGATTATTATTAGATTCTTAACTTTTTCTTTATTAGATTTCTTTATTAGATTCTTAACTTTAAATATTAACCACACCACTAACGAGAGAGTTTTATGCGAATATAAAAATTCTGTTTAATATACAAATTTTCTAATAAAAATTTAGATTCTTAACTTTATCAGATTATTATTAGATTCTTAACTTTTTATTTATTAGATTTCTTTATTAGATCCTTAACTTTAAATATTAACCACTAACAGGAGAATTTTATGCTAATATAAAATTTCTGTTTAATATAGAAATTTTCTAATAAAAACTTAGATTCTTAACTTTATCAGATTATTATTAGATTCTTAACTTTTTCTTTATTAGATTTCTTTATTAGATCCTTAACTTTAAATATTAACCACTAACAGGAGAATTTTATGCTAATATAAAATTTCTGTTTAATATAGAAATTTTCTAATAAAAACTTAGATTCTTAACTTTATCAGATTATTATTAGATTTCTTTATTAGATTCTTAACTTTAAATATCAACCACTAACGAGAGAGTTTTATGCGAATATAAAAGTTCTGTTTAATATAGAAATTTTCTAATAAACGAACAAACAGAGTTATAAATATAAATAAAGTTTTAAATGAAGTTAAGAAAGAAAAACAAAATTTGTTATATGATTTGTTTATGAAAAAATGAAATCAGTTTCTTTCATAAGTTTTGTATCCACTTTAAAAGTTATCTTAACTAACTCGAAAATAACATGTTAATATCAAAATTCTGCTTAATATATAAATTCTCTAAGAAACAAACATACCGGTTATGAATATAAGTTTATAATAAAACTATAAGTTTATAAAATGTATAAAGTTTTAAATGTAATTTATTTATCTACATAGAAATTATATCAAACGTGTAGTAAACATTGTACTAAATTACTACATTTGTTTATGTATTTGTTTACACTTATTCGTTACAGTAGACAATTCAAATTGTAAAATATCTGTCAATTACACATTCAGTTAAAAAGTTACAGTTAGGATTTACGATTGATAGTATTCACGCTTACCTCAGGCTGAAGCGTGTTATCCGCAAAGCGATAATCGTCTGCTCTCTAGCTTAGAGACTTGGCTCTAATTAGAAGACTGATGCGAACTACTCTTCTCTCCTCTCACTTGTGTCACGTGCTCTTCTGCTGTTGACCTCGCCGACTGCTTTTTTTTTCTTTTCTTATTTCATCGTGCTCCCCCTCTTTTAATTTTTTCGATGATCCTCGCCTTTTCATCTGGTAGTTCCTTCTTTTTTTCCTGACCTTTGACATGCGACAATGTGACTCACATCCGAGGCCCCTGCTTCGGAGTAACTCCTGACGTTGGAAAAAGAGGAGAAATATAATAATAATAAAAAAATTGAAGGTTTGTTCCAAACCGTTGGCAACGTCTCAAGTTACACCAGAAACAAGGAGAGTCTTGAGAAGCCCAGTGATATACGATAGAATTAAGAACCTGCTAGGATGTGTGGGTTGTTATTTAGAATATTCTTTACGGTCATCATTGAAAGGCGATAATTAAGTTCTTTCAAAGTTTTTATTAGGCGTAATTATTATATCAACCTTGAAACAATACACTAGAGTAAGATATGTGAAATAACCTGATAGTTGTTTTAAAAACAAATACAATATACTAGACGACCCGACAGACGTTGTCCTGTTTCAACGCTGTAAATCCAAAAATTATAAAATGTTTTTAAATAAATTATAAATTGGACCTTTTTGATGGAAAAGTAAGGGAAAATATTTTAAAAATACATTATAATACATTATAAAAGGGATTTCCTGGGATATCCTGATCCTGGGATTTCACGTACTAAAGCCCTTTGCGGTGACCACTGCGCCACAGATACGTCGGCATTGAAGGGTTTCAAGCAGCATTATAATAATCCCAATAAGTTAGCAATTCTGGATTTTTTAACTGGATACAGTCATCACAACTTGACTTATCAGTTGAGTATGAGTGTAGCTGTATACTGTAAGTTTAAATGTGTTGAGCATAACTTAAAATTGTCTTAAATAACATCAAGAAAGAAAAAACTCAAATCCTTTTCACAGTAGATATATTTTTGTTAACGTACAAAAAATAAATCTTGAAATATATTTTTAATCTTAATATTAACATAAAAAGTAAATGTAATTAGATTAAATTAAAATTCTCACATCGCCTCTACGGGGATTCGATTCTGGGACTTGTCGAACTGTAGCCCGTTGCGTCGACCACTGCTCCGCAGATACGTTGGCAGCGAAGGGTTTTAAGAGGCATTATAATAATCTCAATAAGTGAGCAATTCTGGATTTTTAATTAAAAAAACATTTTTTATTGTATCAGATTGTGAATCTAAACCATACTTAATTACATATACAAAATTTCATAAAAATCAGTCCAGCCGTTTAGGAGGAATTCTGTTACAAACACACTGACAGAAGAATTTTATATATGAAGATATAACAAAATATAAGAAACATAACAAAATACAATAAACAATATTGATTAATTAATTTAAAAACAGGGATACCCTAAAAAGTTCTTAATTATTTTTTTATCGTTAAAATGATGTATTAAAACTGTTATCAAGGCCTCATAACACGTCAATATATAGGTGTTAGTTTATGATTCCTTATACTGGAGAAGAATTTCCAACCGATTTTGTTCAGTTCTTGTTAATTTTTGTTAAAGCCTTTCATCGGTTGAAAAATTTTCGCTTCAACTGATATCTTTTAAGTTCCTGTTAATTTTTGTTAAATCTTTTAATCGGTTGAAAAATTTCCTTTCAACTGAATTTTTTAATTCGTGTTAATTTTTGTTAAAGACTTTAATTGATTGAAAAATTTAATCTGAAACTCATTTTTTTTAGTTCATGTTAATTTTCGTTAAAGCCTTTAATCAGTTAAAAAATTTTCGCTTCAACTGATTTTTTTTTGTTCCTGTTAATTTTTATTAAAGCCTTTAATCGGTTGAAAAATTTTCGCTTCAACTGATTTCTGTTAGTTACTGTTAATTTTTGTTAAAGCCTTTAATCGGTTTAAAAATTTTCGCTTCAACTGATATCTTTTAAGTTCCTGTTAATTTTTGTTAAATCTTTTAATCGGTTGAAAAATTTCCTTTCAACTGAATTTTTTAATTCGTGTTAATTTTTGTTAAAGACTTTAATCGATTGAAAAATTTAATCTGAAACTCATTTTTTTTAGTTCATGTTAATTTTCGTTAAAGCCTTTAATCAGTTAAAAAATTTTCGCTTCAACTGATTTTTTTTTGTTCCTGTTAATTTTTATTAAAGCCTTTAATCGGTTGAAAAATTTTCGCTTCAACTGATTTCTGTTAGTTACTGTTAATTTTTGTTAAAGCCTTTAATCGGTTTAAAAATTTTCGCTTCAACTTATTTTTTTTAGTTCCTGTTAATTTTTGTTAAAGCCTTTAATCGGTTGAAAAATTTTCGCTTCAACTGATTTCTTTTAAGTTTATGTTAATTTTTGTTAAAGCTTTCTTTTAATCGGTTAAAAATTTTCGCTTCAACTGATTTTTTTAGTTCCTGTTAATTTTCGTTAAAACCTTTAATGGGTTAAAGAAAAATTTTCGCTTCAACTGATTTTTTTAGTTCCTGTTAATTTTCGGTAAAGATAATTTCTTTGATCTGTTGAAATATTTTTTCTACTTAATGCGTTTTATACCTTTCTACAGCAATAACCTTTTAGTTTGACCTGTCTATTGCTATAAATTAACTGTTAAGAAGCTAATGGTTTAGGGAAACCTTCTGTTTTTTGTTATTGCTAATCTCTGTATCAAGCCACTTCTAGACGAGATCTGAAAGTTAATTCACCCTCAAATAGCCATAGACTAGCACAGGAAAAGCTGATAGGTCGTCGTAGGACAATCCTAGACACTTAACACGTTGACTTCAATGGTAGCCATCCCTTGACTTGACTACAGCGCCGTTGGGGCCACCGGTGACCGGCGACGCAGCAAATGATAAAAGTGCATAATTATACTAAATGTGGATGCTAATAAATTTTTCTATGCCATTGTTATCATAATGGTTTGAAGAAATTAATGCAATATAGAACAAATAAAAATAATTTTATTAGTACATGAAAAATATACATTTTATCACTGCGTATTGCGATGAGTCAGATTGAAACATTCAAAGCAAAGAAAAGGTAAATCAACGCAATCGGAACAATATGTCACCACATTTTTAGTCAAATCCTTTGCTCTAGTACTTCCTAGCTGCTTTTAACGCTAAAGAATGAGAGTAATCACTTAGCAATCGAAACAAGATTGTTTGATAAAAAGGACAAGCGTAACAATTGCTTACAGCGCCGTGGGAGTCACCGGTGACCCTCACCATGAAAACTGCTTCAAGTATGATTTTATAACTCACTTTATCTGCTTCGAATAATATTTCAGCATATGCATCGCATAATAAAAAGTTCACGTCGGTGCCTTGGGCAAACTATCGAAAATATAGTCAAAGTGTGGCAGTCAACGCGTTAAGAATATGTGCACTTTTTTACATTTTGGACAAATCGGGTAGGTTTTTTAACTGCCCTGGAAAGCAAGGCCTCTTAGATGGCCACTAAGAAAGCGGAAGAAAGCTGTCTGGATGTATCTGTCGCATTTCATTGCTATGGATCCTCAAGTGGAATCGGCAAGGTACCAAGGATGTTTCGGAGGTACAAGCCAAACTATTTTATCAATATGTTTTTTGGCAGAATGCAGCTCAAGAATAACTCGATAACTCGATATCGAATAACTCGATACTGAGATGCAGCGGACTTTGAGGAACAAAATATACCAGCCTATAGGGATCAGTAAAATTTTGAATTTTCTACAATTGTAAAGTACCCTATGAAGCAAGTAAAAAAATTGTTTGATTTTGGCTGAGAATTATCTGATACATTCTCAATAATTTATTTATCTTTATACTCTTCTTAAGTCTTCCGATACCGTGAATGCAGTTTAGAATTATTGAATTCATTTAGAACGATAATTGACCATCGAGGAATATAACTGGTTCCAAGATGTTGGTTCAGGGAAAACCATCCGAAGTAGGTAAATAGCGAGAGGTACAGTTATATTCCAAACAGCGAGCGAACTAGTTCAGTGATACATCAATCAGTGATCAAGGATGGGGCTGTTCGAATGCCCCCTATAGTTCAATGTACATTGATTGAATCAAAGAAATCTTTGAGATTCAAGATCCTGATTACAAGTCATTCCGGTTCACTGCTAAGAGACTGTGCTTCAAACATATGATACAAAACCGATCGAAATAAACATGCTCTGTCCCCAACTATTGGAACGAATGTATGGGGAACCATTTCCCCTTTTATACTTAATAAATATTGTTCTATTTTATAATTATGTTGACTAAAAGTTATTCGTTTTAAACTTCACTCGCTTTGAATTTTGCTAACCCTAACTCATCAAGAATCCAATAGGGATTCTTCTGTCCCTTCCAGGTCCAACCGCTTCATAAATTCGAGGACAGACGGAGAGATAGCTTAGACTATTATTATATAGGGGCTTCTAAGAAGTTTCGTGAAGATAAAATACGCTGCTTGTGCAGAAGAGTGGGGAGTAACTAAAAAAATGAATTATGAGGCTACAAAGGGGCTGCTTTTAACCAAATTAAATGTATTAGTGTCTTTTGGTTTTACTGCTTGGTGTTGCCTCATTTCGATTGTTGATATAGTATTTGCAGATCTGTGAAAAATATAATTTTTTCTGGAAGAATTACGGAATGAAACTGTTGTGTTTTGTGTTTTTGAAACAATTTGCAGTGCTTCGCGTGCGAGCAACGTATTTTTACGTTTTTTGCAGTCTGTTACTGGAGCGCGGGTCACGTAAAAATACGTATTTAGTAGATTTGTGGTGGATACCCGCTAACCACCACAAATCACCTAAATACGTATAATTATAGGTATGTGTGACATTATATGTGTGTTGTTTGCGTTGCTATGCAACGCTTTGCATTTTTTCTTTCCACAAGTTATGATTGTCGAGTTACTCGGTCTTTTGTTGCGTTATTTCGTCTTCAATCGAATTCCTAACTCCAGAACGTACAAGTCGTGTTTTGTCAATTTGAAGCTTGGTTTTTTATTGTTGAATACAAAATTGATAAAATGAACCGTTGGGACAAAGATAGTAATGAAGAAATATGAGCTGACAGATTATCGGACTTTAATTTTAAAAATCATTTGTTTTTGTGATTTCATAAAAATATTGTTTTTTTTTGTTAAATAATCATATAGTATATATTAAAATGTAAAATAAAAAAAGTTTCGTTCATGAAAACAAAGTAGTTTTCGATTGACTGCGATTTTTCTGAGTAACTAAACTTTCGCGCGATTCACAAGAAAAAAAAAAACGCCCGCTGCACGTGTAAGTTGGCAGTGAACTATACTCGCATGCCAAGTGTTAAGATATTGCCATTGTTATAAAAAGAAACAATAATAAAAGTGATAATAGTAAAAAAGGGGTAAAAAACGTAACAGTTTTCGGATTACAAGATTTCGGATTATTGAGTATTCACTTTTGGAAACTCTTTCTCCCTCACCCCAGTTGAAGTTACGCCCCTGCCTACCGTATCATTACAGATTGGTTTTACTGTATGTAGTATATACATTATGTTAGAGTTTAGTTCCTAAATGATCGCTGCGAATTTGATTTTCTTGTTTATCTGACGCTACGAACTGAAATATTTTTTCTTTATTTAGATTTTCGTCTGTTTAAAAAATATCCAGATAATATTACGCAAAACGGAACCTTGCTACTCAGTTTTATCGGGAGTAGTCCTGAAGTCACGTTGAAATTTGAAACCGGTAGAGATGTGGAGTTTGATATACACGCTTTAGGATTGAGAGTCTGTTGACTCTTGTTCATTATTTAGAGGAAACTGGTGGATATTTCCAAATGCTTTTACTTGTCTTGAATTAGACATATCGTAAAGAAGTGGTAAGATGATATGTCATGTGTAGTAAGATTAGATAAACGGTTATAAAAATATAGAATTTCAAATAAGAAGACTTATTTTGGCAAGAAATGTTTTAGTCTATTCATATTTCATCTCAAAAAGGATACAAGTTGCAAAACATTTGGAATGATATTTTATCAAAACAAACTTTCAGAAATATTTATTACCAATTCTGAAAAGATTAAATTATTGTTAGTATAGGTTATTCTAAAAAATGATTATCGTTGTAGGCAGGTTAAAAATACATTTAGTAAGAAAAGAATTCCATGGATATAAAGAAAATATCGCTATATTCAGGTTTCTTTATATACAATATTATATATAATTATTAGTATACTGTTTTATTTTACGATCTTGTTCATTAAAAATACCTAATGGTATAATTTGTTTTAAACTGAAGATATTGGGGAAAATAGTAATATCACAGTCTGTAGTAAAGTTTTCATAGTCTGTAGCAAATGATTTTCAAACAATCCATGATTTCAAATTATAGAACTTATTACGGAAACAAACTTTTTAGTCTACCCGTTTTTTTCCGCTAAAGGAGAGTATATCCCAAATTTTTTTAAAAAATTGTTTTATCATTAAAAATATCTCTGATTTATACAGGAACAAAACTGTACATAAATATATCATCAAAAAATCTAAAATAGGTTTTCCTTAAGCAAAACTTAGGTGTTCATTCTGTAGGAAGAAAATATGGGAAGCCGTATTTATCTTAAAAACTAGAAAATACGTTGGTTGTTAAAGTTTGGATGTGGTTGAAAGAACCAAAGTCGTAAATGGGGTTAACAAAGAAAGCTACTTGCAATATTAGAATAAAAGGCCATTAAGTACCATGAATTTCATAGTAATATTCTCAAGTGAATATGTATTGAGTTTGATATGAGTTCATATTGTGTTCAATAACAATTTTGACTCTCCATTTTCTTATTTTTTTTAAAAAATACATGATTTTGCTCAATTTTCATTATATGAGTGCCTCATAAAAGTATTTTGGTTTAATGAAAAATTTTGTTTTGGGACTCTTTGCCCTGTGAGCGACTCAATTATGCCTTGATGTCGATGTGGGATTATCTTCATAATTAGAGTTAACATTTTTGTTCAAGTTAACAGTAAAATCATTCATAAAAGAGAGATAAAAGGAAAATATTATTTCATAATAAAAGTACAAAAGCAATCGGAAAAAAGTAACCTATTGTTAATTTTATTTGTTCACTTGTTGATGCAAGTGAAAACTGTATGCAAATTTGTTTTAGCTTGTTGAACGAGTTTAGAACAATACGGTGTCATTTACCAAGGAAAAAAATGCGCTATCAGTTCTGAAAAGATTAAATTATCGTTAAGATAGTTTATTTTAAAAAAGTGATTATTTCTGTGAGCAGTGTAGTATCACACATATTACTGAAATATCATTTGATTTTAATATATATTTGTTCTTATAGTGTCAAGTTTAAATTCTGTTTTTTATGCCAATGCTTATATTTTTCTGTCTGCATTGAAAGCAATCGAAAGGAGATGGACATTTTATGTAATTACTGTTTGAGAGGCCCGGAACTTTTCTTCCACATGCAGAACTCAGATCTACTTTTATGAACACACTGGTTGCGGCCTTTAAACGTTGTTTCTTTTATGAAGGTCTGACCACTGTAACTTTGTGTAGTTGGGGTGTATTGTCTCTTCTCTCTCTATTGCAATCTTCTTGAAAAGTCAGTCAGGGAACGTGGGGGGGGGGGGTTTCCGTTGAAGATAAATAGATAGGGGTAAACTGGACGACTCGACAGGCTTCCTATTTTGTTACGGCGAATGAAAAACGTGCTAGTAATAAATAACTAGCATTTCACTTTTTTATAGTGGCATCACTTGGTTGTTGTATTCATAAATGTTTTTTACTTGTTCTTTTTAATTTTGATTGTAGTTTGGAATTTAACTGTAAACGATTGAGTAATTTTAGGAGATAGCTTTTGGTTTTAGGCTTTTGTTTTTAGGAGATAGGCTTTTGTTTTTATGAGATAGACGGCTTTTGATTTTAGGAGATAGTAATTTCAACACAAGTATTTATTTCAATCTAACTACAATCAAAAGTAAAAAGAACAAGTAAAAAACATTTATGAATACAACAACCAAGTGATGCCACTATAAAAAAGTGAAATGCTAATTATTTATTACTAGCACGTTTTTCATTCGCCGCAACATATTTTAAAGCTGTAAATCCAAAACTTGTAAAATGTTTTTAAATAAATTATAAATTGGACCTCTTTGAAGGAAAAATAAGAAAAAAAAATATTTTGAAAATACCTGACGCCACTACGCTAAAAGTCATCACAAACGTAGTTAGATTAAATTAATTCCCAGGTCGCCTGTATGGGGATTCGATTCTGGAACTTCAAGGATTTATACAGGAACAAAACTGCACAAAAAATATCTTAAAAAAATTCGGATTTGGTCTTCTAAACTGGATTTTCCCTAAATAAAACTTAAGTGTTCATTCTGCAGGAAAAAATGTAGGAAAACCGTATTTATTTTAAAAACTGGAAAACATGTTAGTTGTTAAAGTTTATTGAGTGGACCATATGTCTTAAGTATATGTGTGTGAGACTACTCATTAATTTTGTACTTTAATTTTTTAAAATATATTTAAATAGTAGTAAAACATATCACGAGTGGCAGTGACATAGCGAGAATATTTTTTAAGGATGGTACAGAGTGCTGGGAACTTTTAATATCATAAAATGATCACCACACGCACAAAGTTCATACATACGTAAATCTTACACACCCATAGTTTTGTATCCCCTATATAATAATAGCCTAAGTTATCTGTCCGCAAATTTATGAAGCGGTTGGACCTGGAATGGATAGAGGCATCCATTGAAAGCGAATAAAGTTTATCTTCTCCTAAACTATAGATCCGATTCTAAAATAAATTATTATAAATATGCTACATATCATAGCAAAAAATACTGTCGTCTTTAAAACGTTCGAAATCTACCCCTTCGCCCCTTTTCGAGAGTTTAATGCCATTATTTCAAGCCCTATTTTCCCCGGTTAAGAGCAGGCGATTCAATTTATCCATTTATCACTTAATAAATAGGTAAAAATAACAATTTTTTCTAGCATTGTGACGTCATTCCTTTAACCATCTCATTGAATCATTTCATATTTTAAACTATTTAAATATCGTCTACACTATTTTAATATCTTTAACCACTGAACTTAGATATTACGTAAATGATTTTCTTTTATATTTGGCTTAAATAATAGATTAGGTATACATGTGATAATTTTAAACTGAATCATCGATTATTTTTTGTTGCAATGAAAATTTTGTCACCATTATTATCAATACATTCTTTTCATATAAGTCTAGGAGTCTATTTCACGGACTAATAAATATCTAACTTAATTTATATATATTTGGAAATTAAGAAGTTTGTTCGTTTGTGTGTTTGTTTGTTATACATAACCACACGGTTTGACTAAATGAATTCAATGTGATTCTAAACTGCATTCACAAGATCAGGAGACTCTAGAGGAGTTGAAGATAAATAAATCATTGAGAGTGAACCAGATAATTCTCAGCCAAAAAAAACAAACCATATTTTACCTGACTCATTGGGTACTTAACAGTTCTGGAATATTAAAAATTTTACTAATCCCGTCATATGATGGATTATATGCTAGTTAATACATAAAAACATCATAAAACGGATGAGCAATGCTGCATGTCATTTCTTTGTATATTGAAAAGTCTATTTGCAACCACATTGTGTCTTTTAATTTATCACTATAAGATTTAACCAGGTTTAAATTTGTCTGATTGATAAATAGGGATTCTAAATCGAAAACAAGAATCGCACACTGAATATGTTGTTTTATCAATGTGTATAGATTGACGTGTGATAATACCTTTACAGAGTATTCATCCGTACATGTTGATGTAGTTTAGCATTGACTACAAATGTAGACTTTCAAAACTTATAAAGTTCCATATAAGTGAGAGTAGTCGTGTAGATGCTATTAACCCCTTAACGTGCACACTCGAATTAATTCGAAAGCGCTAAACTGGCCAAACTGTGCTCATTCGAAATAATTCGAGTGGCGTTGTACTTTATGTGGCTATAATGTTTTACTGATAATAATGTTTATTCTGAAATGGGAATTCGAAAAAAAAAGATAAAAAAAAGTCGATGTGTGTGTAATATTACAATATTCGACTATTTTCTGCAATGTTATCAAAATCCAAAATTGCAATAAAAATTTTGATTATTTTTGTATTTTTGTAATTTTTTTGGCAAGACAACGTTCTAAATTGTGTTTTTTACTTTAAAAAATTGATTTTTTTTGGTCGGCCTTTTTCAAAAAACTGTACATTAACCCTTTCGTGGGTCATCTTTTTCTCACTCCCCGTTTCCAAACTTTCAGAACAGAGCTGCTAATTTTATTCAATTGATCGAACAATTGATGTCAGCGCAAAACCGAAGCGGGAATCAGTCTTCCCGTCGTTTCAATAACAAGATCAATATATTAGAATGGGTTTTGCGCTTCCCACAAGTGTATTTTGTAAGATCGTGCAGGGGGGAAGTAATATTCCAACGACCCACGAAAAGGTTAAGGGGTTAAACACTTTATATCTTGGATTTTATGAGAACATTTTTTCCAAATTCACCTTTACTTCCCAAACCCCTCTCTATTTCAGACTTCCGGTTGATTACGTCTGTGATGTGGCAGTCTGCAACCTTCTGACCAATCCATGTGTAGCCTGTAATGCAAGCCGATCATATGTAAAATCTCTCCCACGCCAGGCAAATCATAACTTCTCCAAAGTGAAAGTTCTTTTTTTATCGCCTTGAGAGGAACGCCCGTTTCTAAAAACTGCACCACTTCCTTCCACGTCACCATTTTTCGAACTGCGGGGATCGACGGAGGCGGGCTCATGTCCTTCATCAGGTTTCTCTCTCAACTCAGAGTGGTCTGTTCAGCATCTTTGTCATCTGAAGGCGATTAAAGCCTGGCTCGCGTGTTTATCATTAACACAAGGAGTCACCGCCGTGCCGCTCTGGGATTTTTGCACATTAACATACGTGGACACTTCTCGTTTCTGAATTAAACACAGAGAGGTCAACGGAACAATGGTACTTAGCAAGACAATGACTAATATTGTCTACCACTTTTTAAAAACTATGTCAGGCGAATTTATATATGAAGCTTAAAAAATTTAATTTAGGGGAAAGTATGACTAGTCTTTGAAGATTAGCATATAGCCCGTCTCATGACGGGATCAGTAAATTTTTTAATTTTCCAGAATTGTAAAGTACCTTATGAATCAGGTAAAAAATGGGTTTCTTTGGCTGAAAATTAACTGAATTCATTTAGTCAAATAGTGTGGTTATGTATGAAAAAAACACACACAAACTTCTTAATTTTCAAAGATATATAATGTGAACGCTAGATATTTATTAATCCGTGAAATAGAATCCTAGACTTTTATAAAAAGAATTTCTTGTTAATACTGGTGATAAAATTTTCATTGCAACAAAAATAATCGATGATTCAATTTAAAACTATCCCACATGTACCTAATCTATTAAAGCCAAATATAAAAGAAAATTATTTACGTAATATCTAAATTCAGGGATAAAACTTATGAAAATAATGAAGACGATATTTAAATAATTTAAAATAGAGATGGTTAAAGGAATGAAGTCATAATGCTAGAAAAAATGTTATTTTTACCTATTTATTGTGATAAATTGATAAATTTAATCGCCTGCTCTTAAAATGGGGCTCGACATGTTGACATTAAAGGTTCGAAAGGGGGGGAAAGGGGGGATTTCGAACGTTTTGAAGACGACAGTATTATTTGCTGTGATATGAAGCATACTTATACCAATTTATTTTAGAATCGGATGGAGAGTTTAGGAGGTGATAAACTTGCTAATCCTAACTCAACAAGAATCCAATATGTATGCCTCTATCCATTCCAAGACCAAGCACTTCATAAATTCGAGGACAGATGGACAGATAATTTAGTCTATTATTATATAGGGGATTATTTTTAATTTTCTATTAACACCGTACGAACACTTTATCTATAGAAGTGGTGCTTAAACCCTGGGTCTCGTTCCTCAGAGGGGTCGTGAGAAAACTTTTATGAATCGTTAAATTTAAAGACATTTATTTAAAAAATATATAAGGCTTTTTTTTCCCATAAGTGATAAGTCCAGGTGAAATGAGGAAAAATTTTTCTTTCCCTTTTCTACCATATCGTGTGATATATGGTTTCACATTTTTTGGATTATTTACATTAAAAAGCTTAGGAATAGAACCACGAAGATTAGCATGTCTATCACTTCCAACATCTTTAAAAAATGGTTCGTTTTTTGACAGTTTTAAGTGAACTCTGTTCCTTTTCAAAGTTTGATTATTTTCATTTTTAACCCTATAACTTCGAGGATTCTTATCTTTTCTTAGTACTTACCCACCAAGTATTATTGTTACTAATAGTAACATTTTAATTCAGCTGTAGATCAGATAAGTTTAGACATTTTATCATAGTGAAACTTACTTGATTTTTTCCTATCAACAATTATATTCTTAACATTTGTTTGAAGGTTTAGTTAACACATTGGGTGCGGGTACATTTCGCAGCGGAATTGCAGCGGGACCGTGCTTTTTGAGCGGCAATTTAGTTATTCAGTTAAATCTCAATAGATAGAAAATTATTTAATTTTTTAACCAACTTTTCTTACTTTATATTGAAATATATAAACAAATATATAAATAGAAATATATAAATAACAACCATAAGATATTTGTAAACAAAAAATACATTTTTAGTGGATAAATTTATAATAGTATCGTAAATATGAAAAATCAAATAATAGAAATAGTAGTATATAGTTTTAATTTTTTTCCCGTTCTGCGGTTCCGCATCGACTGATGTAAAAACTAGATTTTATTTACTTAAATTTTTCCAGAATCTATGTAGTAGACAATAACATTCGGTTCGTTTTTCTGTATATACCGTTATTTTTGTACCCACAAACAAACCATGTTTTTACACTAACCCGTACTAGTACGTGACCCACTCTCAAGTATCAATCGTCAGAAAACGTACTAGTACGTGTCCCGCATAGAATGCGTTAAGGGTATTTTAGTTCGAACACGTCTACTCATCAAGGCTTGAGCAGGAGTAAACTCAGTACCTCTTATAGGAGTATTTCTATATTCCATGAAAACAGAATAAATATCATGATTAGTTAGTAGAGATTTTTAAAGAATGCTTGTAGTAATTTTAACTCCACTCTCAGCTTGACCATTTGATTTTGGGTACCTTGGACTGCTTTTAACAATTTCAAAATCCCATTCTGATGCAAATTTTCTAAATTGAACCAAGTTAAAGGGCATATTATCCTATACAAAAATTCTTGAAATACCATGAGTACTAAATGTAGTTTTTAATTTATTAATTACTTTATATACTTGTTTATTATCAATTGGACTTATTTCTAGCCATTTTTCAAGTAATCCATTAAAACTAAATAATCTTTCTTATTAAACTCACAAATATCACATTGTTATATTTGGTACCTTTTTTAACGTACTAACACACAGTTACAGTTACAATGAAAACATAATTACACAGTTACAAATACAGTTATACGAGGGTTACTCTGAAATTTTTTTAGATACGCGCAGACTAGAATTTACAAAATAAAAATAATGGGTTTAATTTTAAAATACAAAGTATTTTAACTCAGACAATTTTTTACTGACTGACTTCAACTTGTTTAGCGTAGAATAAATTTTAAACAGAAGAGAAAATAGAGTTGACGCGAGAACCTTTTCGAGCTATGATTTTCTACAATTTTAAAGCAGGATTTAATCAAGAAGAATGCTTTCAACGGTTGCAGTTGGCATTTGTTGATGAATCTTCAGCTCGTGATACTGTGTGCAGATGGTTCAAAGAATTTAGCAGAGTAGAATTAGCCATTTTCTTCAGGATGTAGAACACACAGGAAGCCCGACGTCGGCAGTAATTCCGGATAATGTGTCTGCCATACGAAAATGTTAATGGATGATAATCGTTGTACCTATCCAATTATACAGAAGGAACTTAACGTTGAATCCACAGCCATACAAATAATTATTAATGAAGAACTACATATGAAAAAAGTAGTTTGCCGTTGGGTTTCCCATAATCTAACTGATCACCAAAAAGGGGAGCGTGTCAGAATCAGTAAAGAAACTCTTAAATTGCTAAATGATGGTGGCCACCGCATCATTTCTAAAATTGTAACGGGTGATGAAACGTACATACCGTTTTTTGACGTTCCAACAAGTCAAGAAAGCAAAGTATGGGTCTTTGAAGATGGTCCCATGCCAACAATGGTGAAAAGACAACGCGCACCGAAAAAAGTGATGTATGTCATTTTCTCCAGAAGTACGGAATTGGTCAAAGCCATCAAGTTAGAAGGACAGAAGACAGAAACAGCAAACTGGTATACCACTAAATGTCTTTCACAAATTCTACCAGAAGGGAATGTTAGGGGACTAATGATTCACCATAACATTGCATCTGCACATACTGGATTAACAGTTGAGTTTTATCAACAAAAACAAATTAAAGTGATAGAACAACCGCCGTATTCACCTGATCTAGCTATGTGTGACTTTTGGTTATTCTTTAATTTAAAAAAGAATTTACGTGGACGTCGTTTTCATTCAGAAGAAGAGATTGATGTGGCTATAAATGCATTTTTCATCTCTTTCAAGAAATGAATGGTTTGAGACATTTAATCTGTGGAAAAT
>CM063506.1:151352227-151372227 GCA_032207245.1 Pardosa pseudoannulata | reverse complement strand
GGCCGAATGGCTAGTGTGCTGGCCTTCGGAACCGGAGTTCGTGGGTTCGGATCCCAGTATGGCATGGATGTTCGTAGCCGTTCGAAATCGGCTTTAAGCAGTAGGTCCCGGTCTTATTAGCTCTCGAGTTGCAAAAAGTAAAAGTAGACCGTAGCAAACCAAACCAAAAAATATCACATTTTTTATTGCATATTTTTCATTACATCATTATGTATGTTGTATCATTTTACATTTGTAAGCTGGAAAATGTTATTAAAAGTAATATTTCTAATTATTTCAAGCAGGTATAACATTTTTTTACAGGAAATAAAGTAATATTTTCTCTCGAACTTGTCTTTTCTCTCTCATACACGCCAGAGAGGGAAGTGACGTTTACAGCTGTGCATATAAAAAATAGAAATATTTTCGATTTCAATTACTACGCAATTATTTTCGAATGCAAATACTGCAAGCACATTTATTTAACCTGTTTTTTCAAAGAACAGATTTAGTGCAACTTCACAGGCCGGAACAAAATTCCTAGTCTTTTTCTTCTAATTCTTTTGCCGATGCTATATTTCTTCAGTGAACACACATGCCCTGGTTTACAGTTTTTAGCTTTTTTATGTGTACGTAGAATTATCTCTCAAAAGTCTCTCTCGGTCAGTTTCCCGAAAACTCGAGCCAAAAACTCAAAGATGAAAAATCGCCGAGTAATGCAAAACCTATCAGAAAACAAGCGCTATTAAACCAAACAGAATACACTTCGAAAAAAAAAAATGTTGTGGACATCTATACGAGTAATTCGGCATTAAAAATATAAAAAGCTAAAACAGTAAGAACGACAAAGAATTCAGATTTCCCCTACACTGTCCGGGCAAATCATTAAAGGCACGGTAACTGAGCCCGTACGATGTACGTGCCAAACAGGCAAGGGATTCACTGAGAAATCTTCTCGTTGGGATTCATGAACAATTTAAATTGCATCTGGTTTTATATTAAACGGGACTTGAAAGTCATCAAGACATAAAATCAGTTCAAAAGTGTACAAACAGCGTCTGTTTATTTAGAAATTATATAAACATAAAGATATTCTACTCATCACAAAAGTTAAACTCACTGCTAATGAGGCATTTTTTTTTTCATTTTTCCCCCTTTCGTATCAGTATAACAACATATAGGAAAAGAAAAGATACAAATAGCTAATAATAATGCTTAATATATTAGTGGAAAAGCAATTTTTAGGGATTATTTGATCAAATTTTAAAGCAAGTATAATTTTAAATTGTGAATAAATAGCACAAATTACTTTCTTTAGTCATATATAATATGTATACAACTAAATTTTGAAGCATATGAAACTTATAAATTAGTGTAATAAAAATTGCTATGTAGTTTTAACTTCGTTACTTACAATATGAAAGAGAATTGTAATTAAAGTTTGAAAAACTAGTCTTAATCGATTTTATTTCAACAGAAAGAAATTCTTTTAGTTACTACTAGATGGCAGCACCAGAAATTCTCTTTCCATTTCTTACCTTTTTTCGCATTTGTTCTTATTTTTTATATATGTGGTTCACCTATGTATATACTGCAAAAACATTTCCTGTTATATTTTGAAACAGTATAAATGACTGAATGTGAGCAGCTGAAAGCAACCTTCCGATAGTCCATTATGAAAACATTACATACATTGGAGAAAGGGGTGATTTATTTTTAAAAACATTTCTGCCCCAGTATTTTTAAGATTCTTCGAAAAGTACATTATGACACCTTTTATTTAAAAAATAGGGGCATCTTTATTCCATAAAATCATTCTACTGAAAGTTCATTCTTTAAAGAGGTGTTGTGAAGGGTAGTACAGTGTTCCCTCGCCACTTCGAGCCTGATGTTTTGCGGCTTGTGCTTCGCGGGTTTTTTCAAAATATTCGAAAATTCCTGAATACATCTTCAGTACTTGTCAAATTATACTTCTTTTATCCTTTTAGAGATGATCATTATCTTATATTGGAAGATGCTTAAACAAAATGCTTAAACCACCACTGGATGCATATGAGCTGATGGCAATATTATAATCATGAAAATTGTTTTATATCACTTTTGAGGCCTTCTCCTTCTTACTCATGTAAACCATAGTGATTTCGTTATGATGAATGAATGATTACTCTCAGCCTGCCTATATGCTCTTTAAGCTGTGCATAGTTACTTTAGCTCTTTGCTTGTAATCTTATATATACACTTGCTATGTTTCTATGAAAAAGTATAGTCTTACACAGTGATCTTCAAAATTTTAAGACTCATGGCACCTTTGGGCGATTTAATTTTAACATTAAGAATTTTATTTTTATCTTAAAATAGTAAAAGATATTAGAACAGAAAAATAAAATTAATTTCAGTTTGGAAAATTATAAATATTTAAAAAAAAAAGAGTTTTAGAATGCTGGTAAATTTATTTTTGTCACAAATAAATAATTAGTCTTTTAGTGATTAAATTATCACATTTTATAAAAATCAGTCTAAGCAACTGTAACTGTTGCTACCAATAAAGCGCTGTTTTTGAATTGTGAAATGAGTGCTCAGAGCGAATTTTCTGCCTTCAAACATCTTTTGAAACAAGTGTATTCTGCTCATAGCTCTAAAGTTAAAGAATTAGAAAATGAAATAAAACTTCTTAAAGAAAAATTGACTGAAAGAGAAATTCTCCGAGATGAAACTCAGGAGTCACGATAAAACAATATTCATCAAAAAATAAAAATGAAAAATACAACCATGTCGGCAGCCACATTGCGGAAAGGAGCGTTGTTTCGTGTTGATGCGCGAGAGAGAAGGATCCCTGCATGTCAAACAAAGAGATGAGTTGACTCAGAGTACATACCACGGGCTCTTGAGATGACAAAGTCTGCAAGTGAGGAAGAAAATGAAGAGGAAGACGAAGAACAAACTGAAAAGCGTGGACTTACCCTAGAGAATCTGCAACAGTAGTGCAACATGGCAAGAATTTGCACAAGACATTGACGACAATAGGGTTCGAGCTGTCGAGTGCAGCCATCGAGTTGACGGGGTTATGTTCTTGTACAGTGGAATTTTTGAAGGAAAAGGGAAAATAAAGATAACAATTACCCATCACTATGTTTCTCTCCAAGGTAAAGACCCCTATCTCTGCGGTCAGCGCCTCCAGCAGATAAGTCTCCGAGTGAGCCTTAAACTTCTACGAGTCAAGTGAGAACCTCTCTTCCGCCACCAACAGAAGACTCTTCGAATCTCTCAGAAAGCAATGTTGATTAATGTTTATTACTCTATAAGGTTTTGTAATTAACCTTAATTAATTAGCACCGACACGTTTAAGTAAATACTTATACTATTGTAATTTTAATCTTAAATGTGTAAAGTATAAATACTGTTTACATATTTAAAACATTCATGTACCCACATAGAAGAAGATACCTAGGGGCAAATCCTACTTCGCAGTTTTTCAGCTTTCGCGGAAGGTTCTGGTCCCCATTAACCGCGAAAAACGAGGGATCACTGTACATGACCGTGAAAGAGCTTGTTCTTGTTAAAGGACATACGTGAGAGAAGCAAAATGGTTATAAATGTTTGATATAAGGTGTGGGTAATTCTGCGCTCTAGAGTTCAATCAACTTTGGTCGTGCTCAGAATTGGAGGAATTTTTGCTCCTTATTTCCTATCTCTCTCTTACCTAATAACTTGTAGAGGGTGGAAACCTCAAATGTTTAACCTGCACATTATCTGGATATACAGAGACATGTTTAGTGCACCTAACAGGCTTGAACTCGTCACCATGAGATTCTAAGCCCAGCATGAGGGCCACATCACAATCCCTGAATCTTAGTTCACCTTCGAAAGTACCTTTTATGAACTCAATTTTCTCGTACCAGGGAATCTACAAATAATCTACTAGGGGTAGATTAACCATTGAATAAACCTTACAAGCACGAGCTTATACCATCAAAAGTTGCGGACACCATGAACATTTACTATGGTTTATAGACTCTGTAGTACAATACCTCAAATAATGCATCTGCAAAAGAAACATGCTAAAGGGTACTTTCAGCAATTGTAAAAATTACGTGTGAGGAGCCAGGGAAGAAGATACCCGGACTTATGCTAATCCAGCCTTTGAAGAAACTGCGAGGAGTATGGTAATTACATTCTGCCATCAGCGGCGGCGCGTGCGCCTATGATGCCGGCCGCCCTATTTAGGCCCACCGTAGCTGGGATAGAGCAAGCAGTTCCAGCCAGCCGACCCAGCAGCGCCCGCTCCAGCCACGGCCTTGTTTTGCTTCCCGGCAGCGTCCTCACTGTGCTTCCTTCAGGACCCAGCTGAATGCAGTTTACTTTTGTTCAGCCAGCTTGCTGATTGTTTTCCATTAAGATTTTTCTGGTGACTATCTCGCTTTGTTTCTAAAATCTTAATAAATGCCTTTTAAGTTTTTCTGGTAGCTATTTCTTTTTACGCTAGTCACACCTTCGAAGACACTTTATGTGTTCCCTTCACGTGCATCGAACTTCGAAACCATCTTCTATGTACTGAATTTTCTCGTTGTAGCATACGAGAGATGGACTAACTGTTGAGCAAACCATTGATCACGAGCTTAGACCATCAAGAGAATTGGGACAACATGGAAATTTATTATGGTTATGGACTCCATAATTCAGTACCTCATCTACAAAAGTATACTTTCAGTAATTAAAAAAAAATTACGTTAATCGAATTTTGAAAGCATCTTTCATATACTGAATTTTCTCGTAGTAGTATACCATAGATGGACTAACTGTTGAGGAAATCATTGAGTACGAGGTTAAATGATCAAGAGAAGGACGACACCATGGAAATTTATTGTGGTTTATGGACTCCATAATTCAGTACCCCAAATGGTGCATCTAAAAAACTGTACTTTCAGTAATTAAAAAAATTACATGCATCGAATAATAATGCCTTTATAATTAAATTGGCAAAGGACATTGAATCTCAGTTTTTAAAATGTTCAATTTTTAACTATATTCTTAAAATTTTTACACTTCTGAGCATATTTTTTCAACTTCTCTTATCGAGTTCTTTTTAACATTGGAATTTACTAGTCCGTATAAACTAGCTATTAAAAGGTCATCGTGTAACACTAATAATAGTCAAGTGCCAGAATTAATATATGTTACTTAGATAAAGATTTGACCCTGTAAATGATCACTAATTTATTTTGTGGTAAGTCTAAAATTTCGTCTAGTTTGCTGATTGGTTGAGAGTGATGATCAAATTTTTCTCTCGTGAGAACTTATTAGACCGGGAGCTACTGTTTAGAGCTTATATTTGATTGGCTTTTGATACTTATCTGAGTACTTAAACCTACGGACTCTGATACCGAAATGCATTGCCTCTTCAAGCATTATTCGCCCATTAATGGACAAGACTGAAGCTACTCAGCGGCTGCGCTTGCGCCTATGATGCCGGCCGCCCTATTTAGGCCCACCGTAGCTGGGATAGAGCAAGCAGTTCCAGCCAGCCGACCTAGTAGCGCCCGCTCCAGCCACGGCCTTGTTTTGCTTCCCGGCAGCGTCCTCACTGTGCTTCCTTCAGGACCCAGCTGAATGCAGTTCACTGTGCTTCCTTCAGGACCCAGCTGGATGCAGTTTACTTTTGTTCAGCCAGCTTGCTGATTGTTTTCCATTAAGATTTTTCTGGTGACTATCTCGCTTTGTTTCTAAAATCTTAATAAATGCCTTTTAAGTTTTTCTGGTAGCTATTTCTTTTTACGCTAGTCACACCTTCGAAGACACTTTATGTGTTCCCTTCACGTGCATCGAACTTCGAAACCATCTTCTATGTACTGAATTTTCTCGTTGTAGCATACGAGAGATGGACTAACTGTTGAGCAAACCATTCAGCACGAGCTTAGATCATCAAGAGAAGGAGGACACCATGCAAATTTACTGTGGTTTATGGACTCCATAATTCAGTACCTCAAAGGGTGCATCTGTAAAAGTGTACTTTCAGCAATTAAAAAAATACGTGCATCGAATTTCGAAGCCATCTTTCATATACTGAATTTTCTCGCAGTAGCACACGAGAGATGGACTAACAGTTGAGCAAACCATTGCGCACGAGCTTAAACTATCAAGACACGGAGGACCCCATGGAAAATTACTATGGTTTATGGACTCCATAATTCAGTACCCCAAATGGTGCATCTAAAAAAGTGTACTTTCAGTAATTAAAAAAATTACATGTATCGAATAATAATGCTTTTATGATTAAATTGACAAGGGACATTGAATCTCAGTTTTTAAAGTATTCAATTTTTAACTATATTCTTAAAATTTCTAAACTTCTGAGCATATTTTTCAACTTCCCTTATCGAGTTCTTTTTAATATTGGAATTTACTAGTCCGTGTGAACTGGCTATTAAAAGATCATTGTGTAACACTAATAATAATAAAGTGACAGAATTGATATGTGTTACTTAGATAAAGATTTGACCCTGTAAATGATCACTAATTTATTTTGTGGTAAGTCTAAAATTTCGTCTAGTTTGCTGATTGGTTGAGAGTGATGATCAAATTTTTCTCTCGTGAGAACTTATTAGACCGGGAGCTACTGTTTAGAGCTTATATTTGATTGGCTTTTGATACTTATCTGAGTACTTAAACCTACGGACTCTGATACCGAAATGCATTGCCTCTTCAAGCATTATTCGCCCATTAATGGACAAGACTGAAGCTAAACAAGTATTAAAACCTACGGATACCAAATGGCATAGCCTTTTTAGACATTATTCGGAAATTAATGGTCAAGATTGTAGCAAAACAAATATTCAAATGTATGGATTCTGATACCGAAAGACGCTGCCTCTTCAGCCATTATTCTGCAGTTATGGACAAGAATGAAGCTAAACAAATATTCAAACCTACGGACTCCGATACCGAATGGCATAGCCTCTTCAAGCATTATTTGGCAATTAATGGTACCGATTCTGATACCGAAAGACGCTGCCTCTTCAGCCATTATTCGGCAATTATAGACAAGTCTGAAGCTAAACAAGTATCCAAACCTACGGACCCTCATATCGAAAGGCGCTACCTCTTCAAGCATTATTTGACAATCAATGGGCAAGACTGAAGCTAAACAAGTATTGGAACCTACGGATTCTCATACCGAAAGACTTTGCCTATTCAGTCCCTATTGAGCAATTAATGAAAAAGACTGAAACAAAGCAAGATATTTTTCCGTGACTGACTTTCACCAAGTTTCACCTGCAGAAATGATGTTAGTATGAGATAAATCAAATATATAGCACCATCTGAAAATAGCATCATCTTTAAAAATATGAACTAATTGCTAGATTCGACGTGAATGTTGCTTTTGGTGATGAAATTGGAGGATTCTCCTAAATGGATTGAAGGAAGGAAAATCGCAGTATATAGTTTGTGAACTTAATATACAACGGTAAAGTTTGGTTATTCCTTATATTTTCGATATGATGTAACTAACGGGAATCTTTCTTATAGGATCTTTTACTAATTTTACTAATCTCTTGTAAAAGCCTCTACACAACGAGGCCCATTCTACATTGAATTTCCATGTAACGTTCTGGCCTTGACACAAAATTTTAACATTTAGGAGCTTACTCTGGACGTTACGAGTCGGGTCGAACGTTCGTTGTGACTTCACTTTGACGTCAGCTTGATTATTTGCTCGCATAATGTCCGCAAGCCGACGTCAAAATGACGTCACAACAAAGGTTCCAAACGAACCGCAACGTCGAGAGTAAAGGCCTTAGTATCTTTGAGAACACGATAAATATTACGAAATACTTTGATTATATTTAAAGTCTTAACATTGTTGAAATAGATTAAAATCTTTTAAGGAAGTTTTCAATTGAAAGTTCGATGTTACTTCTTAAGTGTATGTCGCATGATACACCACATGGGAACAAAGTTGCATAATTTGGTGGAGTTGTTTTGTCATTTTTCGCAAAACTTGTCTGTTCAAAGTTTATTCAATCATTTATTAACGTAGGAACTTCATCTATCCTATCATTCAATAATTGTTCAGTCAGCGTTACCTTGCTATATACCACGATTAAGCGTTTAAATTTTGTGATGTTCACTAGAATCAGCCATATTTTTCATTAAGAAAGGACTATATTAACATTAAATTATTCAATTAATTGTGCTGAACAGCTTAAAAAGTTTCTGCTTCATCAAAGAATCGATTTCTTGCAGATTTAGATTTCATTTAGTCCCAATGAATTTAAATTTTTACCTGTAAATGATTGAGTGAATCGAATTTTACTTCACTGTTCTCGCAATCATTTGCAAAGTGACCAATCGATATATCGTAATCGCTGCAAAGATCGTTTTTTTTACATGAAATTTGAAAAAAAACAACAACTCAAGTCTTCAAATAAATTTATGAACATGAAACGAAAATTAGGATTTCATGGAATGGATATAAACAACTGATACAACAACTTTATTACTGTCAAGTAAGCAATGTATATTTTAGTATTTTTGATCTTATGTCAGTTTCGGCAAATATTTTAAAACATCACTGAGCGTCAGTCATAAAAATGTACAAATTGTATTGTAAGAAAAACAACAACTTATAAACATTATTCTTTAGTTTTCGATGAATTAACATACTTGATATCTTTCTAAACATTGTCTTTTAACAAATTTTATCTTTCAGCACTAATCTAAAGTATATTACGGTAAAAAGCATCTAGGTATAATGATAAAACTATATCTGTATTGATAATTTTGGTCAAATATTTAACACCGCTTTAAAGGAAAGTCTTTATATATTTCTCTTAATGGTATAAAGAGTAATTTTTGTGAATATTAATAATCTTTGGGTTCTAATACATTTAATAGCAGTAAAGGCTTTTCTACTTATAGCTATTTTTTTTCTATGAGGAAACAAACTGATAAAGTAGAAGAATAACTGATTTTGATTTGTACACAAATGTATTTCGAATGAAGTGTACTATAGTTAGGGAGTAGACTGTATATTATGTTTAGTTTAACTTCATCTAGGAGCTCCTGAGAAAGATGTTTAATTCAGAAGGTATATAGATATAAAAGGGCAAAAGGCGAAATAGTTGAACTTGTATTGTTTAACCCTTTTGTTAAGTAAAATATAAAAATAAAAGAATAAAAGTGGAAAAACATATGATAATTCCATTTACAAAAGTAAATAATTATTTGTTGTTATAAAAGACTGGCTTTAAAAATCACTGTTTTGTAAATAATCTTTATATTGAAGATTATTGTTACTGTTTTGGAAGAACAAAATATTCTTATTCTGTTGTTAAATTATACCTTGAAAATTTTGGATTTAGCAGTTCAAACTATAAAATAATAAATATTTTCAATGTGATAGGGGAAAAAAATCTCGATACAATTCTTATAGTTTGTAAAAGCAAATTGAATACGCCAAAAATCTGCATAATTTAAAAAAACCCTTCATAATTTACTATGGGAAAATTTTATTAGACTTTCTTTGAGATAGTAGATGGTACAATTTCTGGATTTATATTAGTTATGATGGTCATGGTATAGACTTATAGGAGGGTTCATATTCTTCATGCATGGGTTTTCTCTGCAGCTAAAATCTATATCTCTGGAGTATCACATGACAACACAAATTTCTCTCTGCGTGTGTGCTGATATAAATTACCAGATTATATGAATCAATATAGAAAATTCTGAGTTAAAATGACACCGTCTTTTCAGTGTTAAAATGACAACTGGACACCTCGAGGATGAACTTCTAAGTTGCTTAAATTTTATATTTGTGTCCTTTGTAGGCCCATAATAACTGAGATTTAAAATATTTATCAATAAATATTCGACAGAAATGACTCGGGCATTAATGAGTTTAAACAAATGGACATTTCGACCATATATCGAGTATTATGTTCTCTTAATCCAGTTTGTACAAATAAATATACAGCATTGTGAAAATATAACTCTGGTCGCCACTAGAGATAAAAGAAAAAATTGGATTTATTTTTCCCCGTTTGTTTGAGCATTTGTGGTCAAAGACGCACACGCGTTCCTCGCCCGTCCTGGCAAAACATTCGGAATGCGTTACTTCAACCGATTGGAACCAGCTGTTCGCCACTCTTGGGTTTCGAGAGAATGAAAAACGGGAATATTTAAAGCACGGCATTCCAGTGTCTCTCCAGCTTTTAAAAAGGCACCGCTGCAGTGGTTGATATTTTGAAGAACGGACTTAAATAGCACACGCGTCGAAACATATTACGAGATCTGCCGCCCCAGAAATGTGTCCTGAGCACGACTCGCTGGCGTACTCAGATTCTGTTTTTTTTCTGTTCACTTCAGCGATGGCCCTAGGTAGGGCCGTAACAAGGGCCTTTAGCCGCCCATGGCAAAAAACTGGTCTGTGCCCCTACCACCTGATATAGTGAGAAAATATGCAAACACTAGAATATAACCGTCATACGACGAGATCAGTAAAATTTTAATTTTCCAGAATTGTATAATACCCTAAGAGGCAGGTAAAAAATAATTTGTTTTTTGGCTGAGATTATCTGGTACAAGCTTAATAATTTGTGTATCTTTACTGACCGCATGTTAGTTGCCAACTTTCATTTATCTTGTCATATTACGTGATAGGATGGACAGCAGAGGTTTTCATATTGACTGTGATTATTTTGCGGTATATATCAATGTTGTCCAAAATTGAGCGAATCGATTGCAAACCATCTGGTTATGTGTAATAAGCAAACACACAAACGATCAAACTTCTTAATTTTCAAAGATATGTAACTTAAAATCTAGATATTTATTAGTCCGTGAAATAGATTCCTACACTTTTATGAAAATAATTTGTTGTTAATACCCGTGATAAAATTTTCATTGCAACAAAAAATAATCGATGATTCAATTTAAAACTATCCCACATGTACCTAATCTATTATTTAAACTAAATATAAAAGAAAATTATTTACTTAATATCTAAGTTTGGTGCTAAAACGTAGGAAAGCAATCCAGACGATATATAAATAATTTAAAATATGAAATAATTAAATGGGATGGTTAAAGGAACGACATTATAATGCTAGAAAAAATGTTAATTTTACCTATTTATTACGCGATAAATTGAAAAATTTAATCTCCTGCTCTTAACTAGGGAAAATAGGGCTTGGAATGAAGGTATTAAACGCTCCAAAAGGGGGGGATAATAGGATATCGAACGTTTTAAAGAAGACAGTATTTTTTGCTGTGATATGAAGCATATTTATTCCAATTTATTTTAGAATAGGACCAATAGTTTAGGAAAAGATAAATTTTAGTCGCTTTGAATTTTGCTGACCCTAACTCATTAAGAATCCAATATGGATGCCATTGTCTATTCCAGTTCCAACCGCTTCCTAAATTCGAGGACAGACAGACAGATAACTTAGGCTATTATTATATAGGGGATGATTTTTTTCTATCCTATATTCAGAATAAACAATCAAAATATTTTGTTAATTCTTTAAATGTTCCTAGTACATTATTTTTTCTTCTATTTTTAATACTTAAAATTATTTTTAAACTATTTGTAGGTATTATTTTGCTAATAAACTGAATATCTTTTTTGAGGGGAATATTTTTTATCTGAACGTTGAATATTCATAGGAAGTTGGTGAATTTCTAAATTTAAATTTAATTTTAATAACTTTAAAATTTAAAACTGATATCCGGATTTGTATTAAGGCATATTAGAAGTGTTTGATAAACATTTTGTAAGAATAGAGAACAAGTTTAGTCTCTAGGGGCATTTTAAAAAATAAGAAAATTCATTAAAAAAATCATTTATTAACACATTGGATTTTATAATAATAAAAAAACTATTCTTCAACTTTTTCTTATTTCTATTCAGGGCAAATCGTTCTCTTTCGGACCCCATATTCATCATGGTGCGGCGCCCCTAAAACTGATGAGCCCGTGGCAGATGCCACTTGCCATGACCTAGTTACGGCCCAGGCCCTAGGTGACTGACTACCGCGGCAAAAGAGAGGCAAAACCATTTCCACTACAGCTCAATAAATGAATAGAAATAAATAAATACCAGATTGATATATTTCGATTATTCGAATCTAGAACAGAAATTAGTAGTGAAATTTCTGGGAATTTTACAAATTTGGTAAACTCCCTAGGAGATCTGCAAGGCATAGATTAAACTAAAGCGATAAAATTTAGAAATGGCAAAACTGCTTGTATTAACGCACAATAAATGAATATAAGTCAAACGATGGCCGATTGGTTAATCATCAGTAATCATAATGAATCCCATTAAAATTAAAATAATATAAAATTTATGCGATTTTTCTCATTCTACTTATATCGTGTTATTAAAATTAGAGTAAAGATTTAGAAGCGTACTAGGAAAACATTAATAGCGACTAGTTTTTTCAACAAAGAAATTTCGTATATTTCCAAACCTTCTTTTCCACAAAAAATTAAATTGGTTTTAAATACAACATAAATATCATCCAAATGGAGTTTGACATAATAGTATGCTGTATTGAAAAACAGCGAATTACTGTAATAAAAGTTACAGAAGATTTTAAGAAATATTAAATTTATTTCTAAAATTTTAAACTACTTTTGAGTCTTGGATCAGCAATATCCTTTGAACTACTTTCTTATCCATTAAGTTCCCTGAGTGGTAATCAACGTTTATATTATATTAAATATTAATCCGAGACTACAAATAAAATATTTTTAAATGGCTCTGAATCTTAAAGTAGTGAATTCACCATTTGATTCAAATATTTCAAGTGCTTTTTTTCTTGTCCGATATTAAAATACCTACCCCTATATTCTTGAAATTTAATTACATGGCGTGGCTGATTGGTTAGAGTGCTGGCCTTCGGTACCGGAGTTCATGGGTTTGAATCCCACAGTGGCAAGTATATTCGTAATCGGCTTTAAGCAGTAGGTCCCGGTCTCATTAGCCCTCGTGTTGAAAAAAGTTGATCGTAGTGCTCCAAACCTAAATTAAAAAAAAAAAAAAAGAAATATAAATAAATAAATTTCAGAATACCAACAGAATCAGTTTAGGGTTCTTTTCCCCGCTGCAGATTACATTATTTTCTTGTGTGGTAGCAAAATATTTTTGCCCGATTAAAGGCCTTACCACAAGTCAACCTGAACTAAAATGAATCGATTAAAAATGTTTCACTATAACCCAAGAAATCTGTAGATTCTTCACCAGTAAAAACTTTTCACCTGATTAAAGGCCTTATCACCCGTCAACCTGAACTAAAATGAATCGGTAGAAAAATTTTTGTTGTAACCCAAGAAATCTGTAGACTCTTTACCAGTAAAAATTTTTCACCCGATTAAAGATCTTATCACAAATCTACCTGAACTGATATGTTCGCTGTAACGCAAGAAATCTGCACATTCCTAGCCAGTAAAAATGTTTTATCCGATTTAAGGCCTTATCACGAAGCGCCGAACGATGGCCGATTGGTTAGGGTGCTGGCCTTCGGAACCGGAGTTCGTGGGTTCGAATCCCACTGTGGCATGGATGTTCGTAGCCGTTCGGAATCGGCTTTAAACTGTAGGTCCCGGTCTCATTAGCCCTCGTGTTGCAAAAAGTAGACCGTAGCACTCCAAACCAAACCAAACCAAACCTTATCACGAAGCTACTTGATATAAATTGAATCGGGCGAAAATATTTCGCTGTAACACAAGAATTCTGCACCAATAAAAAGGAATTATAAACTAATACATATAAGTTGACGTATTATACGATCTTAAGGCCCCTTTCAAAATTTAAATGACACATTTTTCTTTACATACTGTCCTTAGTTTTCAGCTACTATGAACATTTTGTATTTTTTTAAACTATTACAATGTACAGGATTTGTTACCAGATAAAATTATTGTATTTATCTATTACTAAATTGTATTTATCTATTACTACTTAATTGTATTTATCTATTACTGGAGTAGTGTCTTTAAAGTTTTGTGGTCATTAGTACTCAAAATTTTATCTTTTTCAGAGAATTTTCTAATAAATTAAACTCCATTGCGATTTTTTTTTTCGCAATTTGCTTTAATAATTATTCGTCACCCACCCTCCTGATTATTTGATTCTATGCATGATCTCAGACTAACGGACTGTTTTTTTGCCTTTGGAGATTTTTCATTTCTACTGTAGGGGGACAAAGTTAATAGGAAATGGAGACAAGTTTTAATTGCTCCCCCGACGGTACTGTAAAATCGTGTTTTGATCTTATTTTCTTTTTGCTATATGTTTTAAAGCATATTTTCCATTTTTCTTATCCTAGCAGTAATGGAAAGGAACTTTAATCACAGTTCAATTTTATATTCAGTATAAACTCCTCGGTGCTACAGCCCCTAGTTTTAGAAAACAAAAATTCAATTTTCCTGATCAAAGATAATACTGTTTATAACTTCCTGGTAACTCGAAAAATGTCGGTTAAGAACGAATTACCTGTATAACAAAATGTTTCAATGTGACGAATATTAACGTTGCGGGTGTAAAGCAATATAGAGTTTGAGCTCTATTCAGGATTTGCTTGAGAAAAGAAAACTGCTTTGAAGGGATGTAAACTAAACTTCTCGGCACAACCACAACTAGGGAGCCAGGGCCTACCGTGCCAATATCCGTTTCCGAGACCACGGACCTTGGGGTGCGAAGCATATGTTCCGGTTAAGTGGTCAACCTTTCGCGGAATCCCCAGTGTTTCGTTCTCAAGCATGCTTGATCCTCAGTTTGTTTACCCAGTGAAGGGATGAAAGGCTGAGTCCACCTTGCCCAGTCCGAGGATCGAACCTCGGACCTGTGTCGTGGGAGTGCGAAGCGCTACCCCAACGCCACTGGGCTTTTAAATTCATTATAATATTCTAAAAAGAATTTACTGAACGATGTCCGAATAGGTCGCTGCCCTTCGGTACCAGAGTTCATTTATTGGAATCGCATTGCTGGCAGAAATGTTCTTAGCCGTTCGGAATTGGCTTTAAGCAGGATGACAGGTTTTCTTTAGCCCAAGTGTTGAAAAATCGCAGACTGTAGTGCTCCAAACCAACCAAGCAGCCCATCAATCTATGATAAATCAATACCATCAACGATATGGTTTTCTTTGCGCAGTTCTTTTGTGATATTGAAAGGTACTAAAAAAAATATTTTATGAAATTACTGTTTAAAAAAAACATTTTTCATTCGCGTGTTCTTAAAAACTATTATAAGCCTAGCTGCGTAAATTTAAGAGATAGTTTTTATCTCAATTTTTCTTATCTGTAAAGCATTTTCCCCCCAATGCGGTGCATTTGGCTTTATTAATAACATTCACCATGCAAAGCCACTGTTTTTATATTTAGCTTTTTTTATTGTGGAAAAATTATATAAGTAGGACAACTTTGATCCCTGTAAAGGGCCGAACGATAGCAGAATGAGTGGTGCTTTTATCACTGCTAGGTACTCCGTAAAAACCAGCTACTTTGATCTTTGATAGCAGAATGGGTAGCGCATTACCCTTCGTTATAAGACTTGGTAGGTTCAAATCCCACTACTAGAATGGGTGTTTATAATCGTGTTGATCCGGCTTTAAACTGTAGATGAGGATCTAATTAATCTTTGTGTAGCCAAAATTAGGCTGTAGAATTCAAAGTTAACTAACTTCGCTTCATATAAAAGGACGATATAAATATATCCAAACCGAACGATGGCCGAATGGTTAGGACATTAATCTTCAGTACCAGAGTTAGTGTGTTGTAATCCCACTGTGGCATGGATGTGCGTAGCCGTTCGGAATCGGCTTTAAGCTGTTGGTCCCGGTATCATTATCCCTTGGGTTGCAAAACTAGCCGTACTCGAGAAATATACTCAATCTTATTCTGATGGAAAACAATACGCTAGCCACTATACTATCTGAGAAATAATTATCTTTAAAACAATGTTTAAGAAGTCAATCTCAGAACTGTTTTAATTTCTGTTAATGTTGTACAGGATGTAACAAAGAATAGAGGCAATAATATTATTATGTCTTCTCACAAAGGACAATCATGCCATATGTCACAGTGTTCATCCTTACTTAGTTTCTGAAGATTGTTGCTGAAATCTTTTTGTTAATATATAGGCTATGTACCAATCTCGTTAGCGACGTTAACTTGGCTTGGATTCAAATTCAGACAAAGTAAGAGAACTTTTTTTACTGTACACTTTAAAGAAGCAATAATAGTAAACTGACTGGGTACTTGTATAATGAAATGCTAAGAATTCGCTAACGTACAAGCGCGAATGTTTTAGAATTTTTATAGTTTTGTTTACAGTATTATCTGTTTTCATAGAATCTCGGGATAATTATTCTAGAGCCAATCTTGCTTATTTATTTCTCTTACTTGATACGCCATATTTGTCTTCTTCTTTCGCAATTCTCCCCGTTAGAAAGCTATCTCCAGTAAAATACGCATTGTCTTGCTTAATGGGATTTCAAAACTAACCCTCTGCTACTCTTGCGATCCATCATCACGGATAGTTCTTTAACACAAGTTGGCAGCTGAGAATTGCCCAACCCCCTTGACTCACGCAATTCACATTTTCTCCGTCTTCACTCAACAGTCTTTTCGGATCCACCGCTTTCTTTTCTTCATGAATGCAATCTGAGTCATGATGCTAATACTCTTGCCAAACATTCATTCTTCCTTCATTAGAGTACCCAGACTTGGTCACGATACTCACCGTGGTCGCCATTGTTGCTTTCTCCCTGTAACACAGAGTGTCGAGATGCTGTTCTCCCCAAGTTGAGTTCTTGATTGTGAATCCTTTGCAGACAACAGGGTATATAAAGGGAGTAGATGCAGATGTAGATGTATGATCATATATAGCACTTACGAGATAATAGCTCTACATCCACTGCGTACATTTAAATATGTGGCCATATTAAAAGTACTGTTGATGACTATGACTCAAGTTTAAGAATATAACAGCACATATACAAGACAATTCTACAATGCAAAGAATAGGGACTAATTATATAGACTTTTTCTCCTGTTTCACTCTTTACAAAATAATAACAAACAATACATGATTACATAAATACAATCCCCTATATAATAATAGCTTTAGTTATCTGTTCATCTGTTCCGGAATTTATGAAGTGGTTGGACTTGAAATGGATAGAGGCATTCTTATTGGATACTTGATGAGTTAGGGTTAGAAAAATTCACAGCGAGTAAAGTTTATCTTATCTTAAATTATCGATCCTATTCTAAAATAATTTGGTATAAATGTGTTTCCAATCGCAGCAAAAAATACTGTCGTCTTTAAAACGTTCAAAATCCACTCTTTTCCACCCTTTTCGAGTGTTTAATGCCATTATTACAAGTTGTATTTTCCCTGGTTAAGAGCAGGCGATTTAATTTATCAATTTATCACATAATAAATAGGTAAAAGATAACATTTTTTAGCATTATGACGTTATTCTTTCATCATCTCATTTTATCATTTCTTATTTTAAATTAATTAAATATCGTCTGCTTATTTTCATACATTTATCACTGAACTTAGATATAACGTAACTAATTTTCTTTTATATTTGGCTTATATAATAAATTAAGTACATATGTGATAATTTTAAATATAATCATGAATTATTTTTTGTTGCAATGAAAATTTTATCACCAGTATTAACAATAAATTCTATCTCCCTCCAGAGTGTAGTAGAAATGATATTTTCATTCCTTTACTTCCAGTAATTACTGTGGAAAAAAATTGGGAAGAACTTAAAGATAACTTCGTTGTAACTAAGAAAACTTTGAATTATCTTCCTAAATGAATTCAAAAAGATTCTAAACTGCATTCACAGTATCGGGAAATTTTAGAGGAGTATAAAGATAAACAAATTAGTGAGCGGGTACCAGATAATTCTCAGTCAAAAACAAACCACTTTTTTACCTGCCTCATAAAGTACTTTACAATTCTGGAAAATTAAAAATTTTACTGATCCCGTCATATAATGGGCTATATTCTAGTATTTTTAGAATTGTATACGCATTTGTGAACATTATAATCCAAAACAACTATGATCTAGATAGATGATTTTGTAAAATTATTTAAATTATTGGAGAATAGTTAATTTAGATTGGTAATATTGTTCTTTCATTGTTCGTTAAATAAGACGGGTATATCCATATATGACATTACAAATAAAACGTATATGTTATTTTCTTTAAAATAAATACAGAGTGTGCAAAATTAAACTTCTATACTTTAAATTTTCTATTGTCGAAACTATTGTTTAGAAAGTTATGAAATGTTATGTAGGACATAATGAAGGGTTGAGAATTTGTTTGAGAGAATAAAAAAAGAATAGTTCAAAATTTCACCACTAGATCACTTTTTGATGAATTACAAATTAACCAATATTTACTCTAGTTAAAAAAATTTTTTACGATAAGACATATTTAACATAACGGCTATCATGTTGAGCTACTACTTGGAATTGTAATATAACATGTTCTGCAGCTAACAGCAATATGTCCGGGGAAATGTGGAGAACATGTCGTGCAGTTTGCTGTCTTTAAGATCAAGTATATTTCTTAATTTATCGAGACAGACTAGGTGCTAAAACCCAAGATGGAGCTAATGCACACATTAACCTTCCTGTTAGCACATTGTGTGCGGGTACATTTCGCAGCGGAATTGTACCAGGTGTTTTGCAAGTCAATTTAGTTATTCAGTTAAATCTCAATGATCGAAAATTATTTAATTTTTTAACCAACTTTTCGTATTTTATATTGAAATATATAAACAAATATATAAATAGAAATATATAAATTATAACCATAAGATTTTTGTAAACAAAAAATATTTTTTAGTGGATAAACTTAACAGTATCGTAAATATGAAAAATCAAATAGTAGTATTAAATTTTTATTTTTTTTCGAATTATGTTATATATATAAACATTTTTACATTAAAGAAAATGAAAGACAAGAACATTCAGCCTCGTTTTTCTGTATATACCATTATTTTTGTACGCGCTATGTTGTTACACAAAACCGTACTAATGCATGTCAAGTATCAATCGTCAGAAAACGTACTAGTACGTGTTCCGCGCTTAAGTATCAGTCGTCAGAAAACGTACTAGTACGTGTTCTGTGTGTTAATATAAAAAAATAAAAGTGTTTTTCTGAAACTGTTAGGTGAAAGCATAGAAAAACAAATTATCACCGTGTGTTCGGATGCGACTCTTGGAAAAACCGGGGAAGGAGAAATATATTTTTTAGTGGATAAATTTATAATAGTATCGTAAATATGAAAAATCAAATAGAAATAATCTGATAATGCGTCAGCGAAGATTTCATCATAATTATCTTCGTCAAAATCACTCATTTACTCAAGGATAAATAAAAAGTTAATTTTAAATCTAAATTGATTTTTTTAATCAACCTTCTCGTTCTGTGGTTCCGCTTAGACTGATGTAAAAACTAGTTTTTATTTGTCTAAATTTTTCCAGAATCTATGTAGTAGACAAGAACATTCTGCATATACCGTTATTTTTGTACCCACAAACAAACCATGTTGTTACATTAACCCTCTAAGCGGTTCTCACGTACAATTCCGCCAAACCGATGAAACCTTCAAAGCTGTTGTCACGTACAATTTTCGACCTCTGTAAATGGATGTAATGTTTCTGCCAGTCTTTTCTCCCATGGAGTTTTTCGGTGGGACGGTCAGGTCGATTGTTTAGGAAGTGCACCCCTTTTTCACTGGCATTTATTGAATGAAGCACCCCTACCCCCTGAAGCACAAAGACGCTGATAGCTTTTCATGGCTTTGTAAATCTCTATTTCGAAGTATTTCCTTAACTACTGTATCTCTAATTGGGCCACTTAAATATCTTGGATGACTTTCCTAAAAAAATATAAATAAGTCTCTTAAAGACTATTTTTATTTGTACTGTTAGAATAAATTATTTCTTGTGGGATGATCTCCGAGACTTGACGATCTT
>CM063506.1:151334727-151347227 GCA_032207245.1 Pardosa pseudoannulata | reverse complement strand
TTTAATTAAAGTTACCTTTTAATAGTTTATTTATTTGCTGATTTGGTCTACCGGAAGATCTCTAATGAAATATTGAATTTCATTTATGTTAATAACTTTATATATTTGCTGATTTTATCTACTTGAAGATTCCTAATAAAATTTCGACTGTTTATAACACTATCAGTTTTATTTGTTTACTGATTTTGTTTACCTGAAGATCCATAATGAAATTTCAAATATTATCGATATTATTACTCTTATTTGTTTGCTGGATTTGTATAGTTGAAAATTTCTAATGAAATTTTGAATTTCATCAATATTATTAGTTTTATTAAGTTGCTGAATTTTTTTCCCGCAAGAAATTGAAATTGCTCCTGTCATCTGTATTATTAGTTTAATTTGTTTATTGATTTTGTTTGCCTGAAAATCTATAATGAAATTTCAAATATCATCGATATTATTACTTTTATTTGTTTGCTGGATTTGTCTACTTGAAAATCCCTAATGAAATTTTGAATTTCGTCAATTTTATTAGTTTTATTTATTTGCTGATTTTGTCTACCTGAAGATTCATAATGAAATTTGGAAGGCCGTCAATAGTATTAATGTTATTTGTTTACTGATTTTGTTCACCTGAAGATTCGTAACGAAATTTCAAATATCATCGATACTATTATGTTTATTTATTTGCTGGATTTGTCCACTTGAAAATCCCTGATGAAATTCTGAATTTCGTCAATATTATTACTTTTATTTATTTGCTGATTTTGCTTACCGCAAGAAATTGAAATATCTGATGTCATCAATATTATTAATTTTATTTGTTTATTGATTTTGTTTGCCTGAAGATCTATAATGAAATTTCAAATTCATAGATATTATTATTTTTATTTGTTTGCTGAATTTGTCTACTTGAAAATCCTTCATAAAAGTTTGAATTTCGTCAATATTATTAGTTTCATTTAGTTGTTGATTTTTTTTACCTCAAGAAAATGAAATTTGCAATGTCTTCAATATTATTAGTTTTATTTGTTTATGGATTTTGTTTGCCTGAATGTCCATAATGAAATTTCAAATATCATCAGTATTGTTACTTTTATTTGTTTGCTGAATTTGTCTACTTGAAAATCCTTAATAAAATTTTGAATTTCGTCAATATTATTAGTTTCATTTAGTTGTTGACTTTGTTTATCGCAAGAAATTTAAATTTCTCATGTCATCAATATTATTAGTTTTATTTGTTTATTGATTTTGTTTGCCTGAAGATCTATAATGAAATTTCAATTATCATCGATATTATTACTTTTATTTGTTTGCTGGATTTGTCTACTCGAAAATCCCTCATGAAATTTTGAATTTCATCCATATTATTAGTTTTATTTATTGGCTGATTTTGTCTACCTCAAGAAAATGAAATTTGCAATGTCTTCAATATTATTAGTTTTATTTGTTTATGGATTTTGTTTGCCTGAATGTCCATAATGAAATTTCAAATATCATCAGTATTGTTACTTTTATTTGTTTGCTAGATTTTTTTTCTTGAAAATCCTTAATAAAATTTTGAATTTCGTCAATATTACTAAGTTCAACTATTTGCTGATTTTGTATACCTGAAGGTCCATACTGAAATTTCGAATGCCATCAATACTATTAACTTTGTTTGTTTACTGATTTTGTTTGCCTGAATCTCCATAATGAAATTTCAAATATCCTCGATATTATTACTTTTATTTGTTTGCTAGATTTGCCTACTTGAAAATCCCTAAAGACATTTTAAATTTCGTCAATATTATTAGTTTTGTATAATTGCTAATTTTGCGTACCTGAAGACCCATAATGAAAGTTCGAATGTCATCAATACTATTAATTTTATTCGTTTACTGGTTTTGTTTGTCTGAAGATCTATAATGAAACTTCAAATATAAGCTATATTATTAGTTTTATTTGTTTGCTGGATTTGTCTACCTGACGATCAATGGCGAAATTTTGAATATCGTCAATATTATTAGTTTTATTTGTTTTCTGATTCTGTCTATCTGAAGATCCATAATGTAATTTCGAATGTGATCAATATTATTTGTTTACTGATTTTTTTACCCGAAGATATACAATAAAATTTCAAATACTTTCGATATTATTACTTTTATTTGTTTGCTTGAAAATCCCTAATGGAAGTTTGAATTTCGTCAATATTATTAGTTTCATTTAGTTGTTGATTTTGTTTATCGCAAGAAATTGAAATTTTTCATGTCATCAATATTATTAGTTTTATTTGTTTGCTGGATTTGTCTACCTGACGATCAATGGCGAAATTTTGAATATCGTCAGTATTGTTAGTTTGCTCCAATTTCATTTCTTCTTTACAGCAAGTTTTGGAATCACGTAATTCCTCGGTGTTTAACACATCATCCCGGCTTTGGTCACACCCTTCTCGACGTTGCCACGTTCCAAAACACACTCTTTGCTCACCTTTAAATCACGTCAATTTGTATTCCACCCCTTCGTTGTTTATAGAAACAACTTTGTACCGGATTGAAGGAGGTAAACGAAAGCCAAACAACTAAAGAAAGCCAAAAAACTAGCGACAGAAGGCAGTGGTGCACCCTCGCCACTTATCAAGTGTACGTTTGTCGACGCTCCCCGAAGTCGGGAAAGTTAGCGTTCCAAAATTGGCTATCCGAGAATAGAGTGGAGCAAAAGCTCTTCCACCGTTCTCCCAATAGCAGAGCCACGGCAATCTTCTCAGCTTTCCTCTCGCTTCCAAAACACCCTCCGCGTCTCTTCTGGAAAAAAACTTTTTTTTATATATTCTTCTTGAACTGTAACTCTTATTTACGCTCTTTTTCTTTTATTATTTAACTTTTTCGCCCGACTTCGTCTTGCGTTATTGTCACCCCAACAGTCGTCGCCCGTGACCCTGGATTATACACGCCGTTTCACGTCCCCCCAAAGAGTGGATAAAAACCCAGAATCACGAGGTAAGTCACGATTTATTCAGAAGTAGGGATATGTGTCAAGCGGGAGTTGAGGAGGTCTCATTCAGCCAAATGCATGCGAGCTGTCTGGGAATTATCGCAAATGATTATGGAGAAAAGAAAATGATCTAATATTTACCACAAAGCGGTGAATATTTAAATAATATTGTTTTTTTAAATATAATTATCAATCATTAAACAAAGGTGTACTGCAATGCAATTGAGATTAAACTGAAATATATAAAATTATATATATATATATAAATATATATATATATATTCTGGTATATTGAATTATATGAAACGTTTATGAGTCAGCAGAACGAATTGTTAAAAAGAAGCAGTATTTTATTCTACATTTACAAAATAACTTCTTCCGACTGCATTGCAATGGGATAGTGATAAAATTTAAAAAGATTTGAAGAAATGGAAAATCTATTTTATTAAAATAAAAAGTGAATATTATTTTAGAACGTTTTGGTAATACTGCTAGGAAAATAAATTCATGATATTTAGAAGAAATGTTTTTTTATAATAATTATTTACAAGATAGACATAATATGTATCTTACATCATAACGAAGTTATATATTGCAATTCAATTGAGATTGAACTGAAATCTATGAAATGATAGATTGTATATATATATATATATATATATATATCAATGGATTCTTTTATATTAAAATACACTAAATGTGAGTCTGCAGAACTAATTGTTAAAAAGAAACATTATTTTATTCTTCATTTACAAAATAACTTCTTCCGACTGTATTGCATTAAAGTAGTGATAAACTGTTAAAATATTTTAAAAAATAGAACACTAATTTTATTAGATTAAAAATGGAATAACATTTAGGAACGTTTTGTTACTGCTTCTATGAAAAAAATTATTTCACAATATTTTTAGAAAATAATTATTTGATTTTTAAGTATAATTTTTAATTAGTGTTAGACATGATATTTATCTTACTTCGTAACGAAGTCATATATTGCAATGCATATGAGATTGAACTGAAGTATATGAAATGATAGATAATATATATATATATATATATATATATATATATATATATATCAATGGATTCTTTTATATTAAAATACACTAAATGTGAGTCTGCAGAACTAATTGTTAAAAAGAAACATTATTTTATTCTTCATTTACAAAATAACTTCTTCCGACTGTATTGCATTAAAGTAGTGATAAACTGTTAAAAGATTTTAAAAAATAGAACACTAATTTTATTAGATTAAAAATGGAATAACATTTAGGAACGTTTTGGTACTGCTTCTATGAAAAAAATTATTTCACAATATTTTTAGAAAATAATTATTTGATTTTTAAGTATAATTTTTAATTAGTGTTAGACATGATATTTATCTTATATCATAATGAGTATTTATATACACACACACATAAATATACATACATATATATATATATATATATATACACACACATATATATATACATACATATATATATATATATATACTAAATAAATAATCATACTAAATTTGTAAATTAACAGAATATAACAACATTATTCGTACTAGCATTTTAATGTATGATTGGTTTTGCGAAATGTGTTTTGTAAACATGAAATTTATTTGTAAATTAATAATATACGTTTTACCTGTCCTGAAGCATATTTTTATCCATAAGAGTCAAACAGAAGTATTGTTATATCATTAACTGTCATAAGAAGGAAATATTATGCTTTTTTTATGGATAATATTTGCTTCATTATGCAAAATTATATTATTATATTGTATTCGACAAGGTGAATTATGTTTTGTAGCCTGATATGCAACTCAACTTACAAATATTGACAGTGTACTGAATCCATTTAAAAAAAAATTGTACTTTGTATGATTTTTGTTTAAAAATACTTTGGAAGGAAGTAAAGTAATTTTTCGAAAAAACTGCCATACTTCTTAAAACAGAAGTAAGACAATTTTTTTTTATTATGTTCTACAATAAAAATGTTTGGGAACGCTTCGGTACTGTTATTAAGAATAATATATTATCTACCTCACAATATTTAGAAGAAAAATTCTTTCAAGAAATTATTAATCTATTAGTCACAGTCTTTATTTTGTATAATAACAAAGATGTATTACAATGCAATTGGGATTGAGACACTATAGAATTTGCGAGAAATTGGGATTCTGGTGTATTTAAATGCATGAAATGTTTTGTAAATCAGCATAAATAATTATTAAAAAGAAACAGTATTTTATTTAATCTAACATATAATTGCTTCCCCCAAAACATTAAGATTTTGCTTTTAATAATACATTTTTAGATGCATTAAATCTAATGTTTTATTTACCATACATTTTCAGCCATCTTATAATTATATAGTGATCAATTTTAAAAGATTTTAAAGAAGGGGACGTCTATTTCATTATACTATAACTTTAATACTATATTATTATTATTTATATATACTATATATATGCATTAATAATAATCTAGTAGTATATTATAATAAAGACATAAATATATATGATAAATATATAGTATAGTAGTATATTATAATAATGATATAAGTATATATGATAAGTATAGTAGTATATTATAATAATGATATAAGTATGTATGATAAGTATAGTAGTATAGTATAATAATGATATAAGTATATATGATAAGTATAGTAGTATATTATAATAATGATATAAGTATATATGATAAGTATAGTAGTATATTATAATAATGATATAAGTATATATGATAAGTATAGTAGTATAGTATAATAATGATATAAGTATATATGATAAGTATAGTAGTATATTATAATAATGATATAAGTATATATGATAAGTATAGTAGTATAGTATAATAATGATATAAGTGTATATGATAAGTATAGTAGTATAGCATAATAATGATATAAGTATATATGATAAGTATACTAGTATAGTGTATATACTATATAACTATTCATTATTACACTACAAATTTGAGAATGTTTGAAGCATTTCTGTACAATCAATAGAAAAAATGTATTTTATTTATTACCAATAATGTCGAATTTTGTTTTATAGAAAAATTCTAAACTTCTGTTTTTAAAATATTTATTTCGCGTATTCATAAAGTTACATTGAATGCCTTTAGAATACAGTTGTGAAACATTTATTTGTGACAGTTAACTTTTAATTTAATAAAGTTTAGTGACGATTTACTCTATTCATATACAAATTGGAAATTTAGGTATCAAACTGAATATATTTTAAGTAAATATATGAGAAAAACATGCATGGTTAATCAGTGTGTCCCTGAAATTTATATTTTACATTTCTTAAGAGTTAAATTATTCCGTTTCATATAAAGAAGTCTCTTAAAGAATATTTTTGCTGCATTCTTTGCTTAAAATTACTTAGCAAAGCAAAGGAGCTATTTAATTTTTCCTTTAAATTAGAGACTTATTTTATAATTATAAATGTATTTATGTTTTATCTCATTAACCCTTGTGTAGCAAAACATTAGACCATAGCACTTCCAACTAATCAATCGTCTAGGAAATCGGTAATAACTATTATTGCTTTACAGTACCTTAACTCTGAAATAATTGTATTAAATAACTCTCATTTGAAACTAATTGTGAACATTATTTTTCAATTGTGATTCGTCCTAATGTAGCAAAACATTAGATCGTAGACCTCCCAACCAACCAACCAAACCAACCAATCAATCATCTGGGAAATCGGGAATCACTTTTTGCGATAGGGAACCATAACTGTATGAAACAACTATATTAAATAAGTCTCATTGGAAACTAATTGTTGATATTTTATTCCAACTGTCATTAGCCCTAGTGTAGCAAGACCGTATCACTCCCAATTAACCAATCAATCGTCTAGGAATAAGTAATCACTATCATTGCAATACGGTACCTTGACTATGAAATAACTGTATTAAATGACTCACATTGGAAACTAATTGTGAATATTTTTTCAGTTGTGATTAACCCTCGTGTAGCAAAACATTAGACCGTAGAACTCCCAACCAACCAAAACAGTCAATTGTCTAGGAAATCGGTAATAACTAGTATTGCAATATGGTACCTTGACTATGAAATAACTGTATTAAATAACTCTCATTAGAAACTAATTGTGAATATTTTTTTTCAATTGTCATTAGCCTAAGTGCAGCAAAGCATTAGACCATTGCACTCCCAATCAACTAAACCAATCAATCGTCTGGGAAATCGTGAATCACTTTTTGCAATAATATACCCTAACTGTATGAAACAACTGTGTTAAATAACTCTCATGGGGTGCTAATTGTGAATGTTTTTTCCAATTGTATTTAGCCCTAGTGTAGCCACACCCAATCAACCAAACCAATCAATTGTCTGGGAATCAGTAATCACTCTTATTGCAATACGCTACCTTGACTCTATGAAATAACTACATTAAACGATTCACATTGGAAATTAATTGTGAATGTTTTTTTGAATTGTGATTAGCCCTCGCGTAGCAAAACAGTAGACCGTAGCTCTCCCAACCAACCTAACCAATTAAACGTCTGGAAAATCGGTAATCACTATTATTGCAATACGATACCTTGATTCAATGAAATAACTGTATTAAATAACTAACATTAGAAACTAATTGTGATTTTTTTTCAATTGTGAATAGCCCTCTTGTAACAAAACATTAGACCGTAGCGCTCACAACCAACCAAACCAATCAATCGTCGGAGAAATCGGTAATAACTATTATTGCAATACGGTACCTTGACTCTATGAAATAACTGTATTAAATGACTCATAAACTAATTGGGAATATTTTTTTGAATTGTGACTAGCCTTCATGTAGCAAAACATTAGACCGTAGCACTCCCAACCAGCCAACCAAGCCAATCAATGGTCTGGGCAATTGGTAATCACTATTATTGCAATACGGTACCTTGAAGCTATGAAATAACTATTAAATGATTGATATTGGAAACTAATTATGTATATTTTTTAAATTGTGATTAGCCCTCGTGTAGCAAAACATTAAACCGTAACACTCCCAACCAACCAAACAAACCACCCAATCAATCATCTGGGAAATCAGGAATCATTTTTTGCAATAAGGTACCTTAACTGTATGAAACAACTGTATTAAATAAATCTCATTGGAAACTAATTATGAATATTTTTTAAATTGTGATGAGCCCTAGTGTAGCAAAACATTAGACCGTAGCACTCCCAACCAACCAATAAATAGTCTGGGAATCAGTAATCCCTATTATTGCAATACGGTACCTTGACTCTATGAAATAACTGTCTTAAATGACTCATTTTAGAAGCTAATTGTGAATATTTTTTATTCAATTGTCATTAGCCCTTGAGTAGCAAAACAGTACACCATTGCACTCCTATCCAACCAGCCAAAAATTTCTGGTGAATGTGAAAGATTTGGAATACCCGATTACACATCTTCAAAATAAATTGTTCATCACTGCGTCACAGTGACATGTTTCCCATCCTCGTCATCTATTAGCAGTGGGATACCCTATGGATGACGGGTGGTAGACCATTTTATATCGAGATATCTAATATGACTCATTGCATAAGTGCTTTCATTCATCAAAATCTTGGCAAAGATCCCTTTTGGCACAATTTCTTGGCACTTTTTTGGTGACACTTTCCCCAATGGAGCGTAAATCAGTGTCCTGTGCTCAGCTAGATGTAAAAATGTGATATATTAAAACATAAAGCCGCACAATTTTAAGTCTTATGTCAGCAAATTACCGCTCAAATAGAACTATTCAGGTAACATGCTTGAGAATAATAAAATAAATTGCCGAAAAAAAAATTCATATACCAGAAATTTTTTGATAATGAGATTCGTGTAATACTAAAGAAATGAAAAGTGTTAAGTTATTTAGGGTATGATGAACAAAGTGATTTTATATATTATCAGCTCATAATTTTGAAACTTTGTACACATATAAATTGAATTTTAAGTAAGCTAACATCAGTAATTTTTTTTCCTGAAATCGATTAACTCTTTTGTAACTTTAATTTTTTAGAGTTTTTTTGTTAATTCTTTGTCTGTCCTGTACACTTCCGAACGATGGCTAAATGATATACCGCTTCTCTTCGGTACCGGAGATCGAGGGTTGGAATCCCGTTAGTGGCATGGATGTTTGCAGCCGTTCGGAATCGGCTTTAAGCAGTTACATTTTTTTCTTTTTCTTTTTTTTTTTGTTATTTTAAATTATATGATTGGAATGCCCCTGCGTAACGTATTGTTGCCGGACGGTCAGAACGAACCATTAATTCAACACCCTACACCCGATTTCGGGTGGGTGACTAGTTAAGGTAGTACACGGCTTTAAGCAATAGGTCTCGCTCTCATTAGTCCTCGCGTAACAAAACAGTACACCGTAGTCCTCCAAATCAAACCAAAGCTGTCCTGTACTCAAATGATATACACATCTAATGATTTATACACTTGTATATCACATGTGATATAAAATGAACTATAGTTTAAGCGAAAAATAATTTGGTGTAGTATCAAAATTAGTCACATTTTTCTGTTAGACTTTTGAAATTTAAAGCTGTATATCGAATGTACGTCATATAATTATTCTCTCATGGGGAGACAGTCGTAGAATTAATTTTAAAATATTCCTTGCAACATTGCATTTTTCGTAGATTCCTACAAAATATTTAACAGACATTCCTAAAATATACTAAAATATATCTAGCTATTCTTTTTAAGTTTGTACTTTATTTAGATCATAACTCAATTTAAGTATCAAAAGTTCGAGTTTTTCTTGATATAAAACAATACCCAAATATATTCGAAAGATATTTTTATTAAGTGGCAATATTACAAAATAAAAGGAAACTGGCAATTAGTTGGCAGGAACATTTTAAAAATTAAAGTATTTAAAAAAAATTCTTTTTATTATCTGATATTTAAAATATTTTGGTTTGGTTTGGTTTGAAGCTCTACTTTCTACTATTTTGCTCACGGAAGCTTTTAAGACCGCGATCTACTGCTTAAAGCCGATTCTGAACGGATACGAATATCCATGACCGCAGCGGGATTTGAACCCTTATCATCGTGCGGCTTTAAAATATTTTAAATGTGAATTTTATTTGTTTTTAACTATAATTAATCTCATATAATTAAAATTATTTATTTATATTTATTTATAATTTTTCAATTGAATAACTAAATTTAACAAAATTAAATTAATAAGGTAAGTCTCTGTATCCATTTTAAATTTCAACTTTATTTACATCATTAAAATTCAGTTTAAGATTCGAGAGTTCGAATTTTTCAAGAAAATTCTAAGCTCAGTCGTAAAAATATTTCGTATAAATTACCTTTTTAATCTAAATTTTTGTATAAAGGGAACAGTAAGATTTTATTTTAAAAAGTTTTAAAAAAATCTGACACACTGTGCGCAGACTTAAAATGCAAAGTAAGCTTCATTAATAATTTTTGCTTTTTTGTAAACAGTAATTATTAGAGATAATTCTCCACCTATTTAATATTTCAAAAAGTATCAGATATATTAACTAGGGAATTAAATTTTCAAAACAGCTAAAATGTTTAAAAGTTTTATTTCAAATACTATAAAAACTAAATAAAACAAACAACAATAGAAAACGTGGATAGAATTTCATCGTAAGTCTGTAATGTATTGACTGTCAAAATTTATAATTAGGAAGTGCAATAGTTTTTTATCTACAGTTCGCGCAAGTTGAAAAAATATTGTCAGTAAAGTATTATCTATAAAGCTGTGGTATTAAATACAAAAATTGCATAGATTTTCAGGTTCTAATTCGAATATTTTAATGGGGTTTGTGTTAAACGACTCAAAAATGTTCAGGGATTTTAAAATTTCAAAAAACAATCTCGAAAATTAATTTGAAGCTAATTTCTGTGTTTCGCTAACGAGTCATTTCAACTCCTAACTATGTATGTTATTTTACTAATTCCTGTGAAAATCTATTTATTTACATATAAGGCAATTTGTCGCAACGTCACGAACTACTATAATGCCCTTCCCATTCATTTTCATGTTTACAACAGCCAATAGACAAACAATAAACTGCCCTTCCGCTTGAAACTAAAGCCAGAATTGTCATAATTTGAGTTTTACTGCGTGAAATAGCTTTATGTATATACAGAACGGAAGTTTTAATTGCGTGCATACGCAGACGACTAAATATCTGACCATTAAAATGTGATAATTTTTTGGCTGCTGCAAATTACAGTCGACATATGTTGAACAGATTATATAGAATGCTTAAAAAAATTAATTTTTATAATGCAATAAATTGTGTAAAAATTACTATTATCAAAATATTTTTTTAAAAAATAAACTAAAATTCAATTATTTGTACGTGAAATATTTAACTGTAAAAATTATATTTGATATAATATTTTAGTGTGTCAATTTATATTAAATTTTAGTTACCAAAATAACTTCATACACTACAAAACAGTATGTTACATAAATAAAATTTTAAAAGCAAAGAAATTATTTGCAAAAATTACAATATTTTTTTTTTTTCTACTTATTTCATTATGGTAGAATAAAAAATAAAATATTCATAAAATATGATTAGAAATAAAAAAAAAATAAAATTTAAATTATTAAAGTATTTAAAAACAATTTTTATTATAGAACAATTTTATCAGTGACAAATTCCACAAATCATGCAAAAAATTTGGTCAGGCAAATTTTACAGTTTTATTTACGTATAACATCGATACTGATTTGTATACTAAACAATGACATATAATTCAATAGTATACAGAAAAAAATAAAAAAGCTACAAGAAATATTTAAAATTTTTTTTTTTACTCTTATTGGATTTTCCCTAACTTCTTAAAATATTTTCAGTACACTTTTTATAGTTATTCAGAAGATATTTTTAAAATAGTTAAAATCATATTTTTGAAGGAAAACAGTCATGCAAACATAATTTAAAAGCTACTTATATCATCATACATTTTTCAGATATGGTTAATTACTGAGTTGATTTTGCTATAAAATTTACTGTTATATTTAAAAAACATTTCTAAATGAATGCATAAATGTAACTTTAAATGTAAATTCAGTTTTTTTAAGTTCCTCTACCAAAGCATCTATAATTTTATTTATATATTTATAACAGCTTCAAATATTATTTAAATCTACTTTTGGCTTGACAAACTACAAAAACTAAGCATGTTTATTTAACTACTTTCTTTATGTTAAATGAGACCTATATTATAAAATAGTAAGCACTGAATAGTTTATATTTTTATAATAAAATTTAAAAATATTGTTCTGTTGATTACTTTAGATTAATTTTTTCTTACATTTATAAATTTTCTTTTGGTATTAATGTTACATATGTCTTCTTTACGCTCGACATTCAAAATTTTAATTGTATAAAGTTTGTATAAAAATCAAAAAATCAGGGTTATGAAGTTATAAACAAAACAATTTAAAGTGCAGATAACATTGTTCTACATAGAAATTTATTCTGTTTGTATGAAAGAAGTTGTACATAACTTTATTAATAAATCCTTC
>CM063506.1:151197227-151329727 GCA_032207245.1 Pardosa pseudoannulata | reverse complement strand
TCTCGAAAATAATTTAAATATATTATTTATCTCTGTGCTTTTAAAAAACGGAAATATAATATCCTAGAGAATGTGTTATTCTATCTCGTAGTATATATACAGTTATTTCCACCAATTTATATTAATGCTACATAATATGCTATATAATGATATATGCACTGTATAATGCTAAATGATATATGTGCTATATAATGCTATATGTATTATATAATCCTAAATGATATATGTGCTATATACTGCTATATGCACTATATAATGCTAAATGATATATGTACTATATAACGCTAAATGATATATGTACTATATAATGCTATATGCTATATGTACTATATAATGCTATATGCTATATAATGGTATATGATATATGTGTTATATAAGGCTATATGTTATATGTACTATATAATGCTATATGATATATGTGCTATATAATGCTATATACTATACGCACTATATCTTTATATATAAAAATCTTCTATCCGTGTATTTGTAATAGAACTCCTCCTAAATGTCTGGACTGATTTTGATGAAATTTTGTGTATGCAATTAAGTTGATTCGAGAATGGTTTAGATTTATAATTTACACCAATAAAAAATGTTTTTTTAATCCAGAATTGCGTGCTTATTGAGATTATTATAATGCCTCTTGGCACCCGTCACTGCCAACGTATCTGTGGCGCAGTGGTCGGCGAAACGGACTTCAGTACGAGAATTCCCAGGATCGAATCCCCGTACAGGCGACGTGGGAATTTTAATTTAATCTAATTACGTTTACGTTTTTATGTTAATATTAAGATTAAAAATATATTTCAAGACTTTTTTGCTATTATTTAAGAAAATTTTAAATTTATGCTTAACACATTTAAATTTACAGTATACAAATAAGGCGATTTCACGTACCAAAACCACATCTCAACTTATGGCTATTTTGGTTTAAATTTCAAACGAAAGGGCAACTTATTGGTTGCCTATTGGCTCTCGTAAACATTAAAATGAATGGGAAGGGCATTAAAGCCATTCATGACGTTGCATGAAATCGTTCTATACACTCATACTCAACTGATAAGTTGAGTTGTGATGACTGTACGCATGTTGGCGTCAAGTATTTTTAAAATATTTTTTTCCTTACTTTTCTATCGAAACGGTCCAATGTATAACTTATTTAAAAACATTTTACAATTTTTGGATTTACAGCGTTGAAAAAGGACAACGTCTGTCGGGTCGTCTAGTATATTGTATTTTGTTGTTAAAACAACTATCAGGCTTTTCACATATCTTACTCTAGTGTATTATTTCAAGGTTGATAAAATAATTACGCCTAATAAAAACTTTGAAAGAACTTAATTATCGCCTTTCAATGATGACCGTAAAGAATATTCTAAATAACAACCCACACATCCTAGCAGGTTCCTAATTCTATCGTATATCGTATATCACTGGGCTTCTCAAGACTCTCCTTGTTTCTGCTGTAACTTGAGATGTTGCCAACGGTTTGGAACAAACCTTCAATTTTTTTATTATTATATTTCTAATCTTTTCCCACGTACAAGAAGTCCCAGGATCGAATCCTCGTACAGGTGATGAGGGAATTTTAATGTAATGTAATTACGTTTGTGATGACTGTACGAGTGGTGGCGTCAAGTATTTTAAAAATATTTTTTTCTCCTTCATCAAAACGGTCGAATTTATAATTCGTTTAAAAACATTTTATAATTTTCGAATTTACAGCGTTAAAACTTGACAACGTCTGTCGGGTCGTCTAGTAATGCTATATAATGTATATCATGCTTTGACATTCCAGAGACGAATTTTGGGTAATGAAATTGTGACAGATTATATTAACCGACTGAACTGTGAGTTAAGCTGTAGTATGGCACTCTTTTACTATATAAAATATAGGATTTTTGATTAAAAAAAATAAAATTTTTGGTAAAATAAGAAGAAGCCGTAAAGACACTTTTTTTTATAAGAAAAGGAAAATTTGACTACTGTGTATATCCTTATCTATACTTAGACATTGCTTTCTAAAAGACTGTTTGCTGCCCTTCTGGGAAAAGCAATATAAATTTGGTACAGCAGACGGTATTGTGTTAACTTTGAAACCCGGAGTCTAAAATAAGAGACTCTCTGCCATATTCCATCAGTCTGGAATAAGGAGAATCCACCGTAAGCATCTGCGAGACATCTGCAAACACGTAAGGTCGCGTTGAAGCCTCTAACCTGCGAAATGTAACTGGGAGCGAAGGCAAACATAAAAGACTGTAGTGTATGAAATGAAAGCGTGGCAGATCTGAAGTGCTTTCTGGCCCTACCGAAACATGTGTTTATTATTCTAAACAATGCTTCATTTTAATTAGGAGCTGGAGGGGTGCCAACGAGCAGGGTCAACGTCACAAATGGAACGTTTATTCCCTTTGTTCATTTCTACGAAAACCTGCAGTGATTGAGAGATTTTTATCAATGAATTCCGTATGTGTGCTCATTATAAGAATTTCAGAATGCTTTTCGGAATTCGGACAGTTTGTCGTCCTAGCATGTATCGTGTTAAAAAATTATAGCAATTCTTAGATTGTGCTTCAACTATGTCAATCGATGTTTAACAAGCAGAATGGGTATTTTAAAAAAAAGTATTGATGAGTACGTAATTTTGAGTACGTCCAAATTTACTGTATTTTATTTCTGGTTTATCCACGTTTTGAATATATTAAGAAAATAAAATTGTTTACAAATGTTGGATAATGCTCAGTACTTAACCCTAGAATGGTATCTTGTTCTTGTCAAACAATTATGTCTGCTAGATAACATTTTAAAAAGTTATTTTAAAGCAGATAATACATGCGCTTACATTAAAAATAAGTTTATTGTACATTAAAATTACTTTTAACTCTTAAGAGCTTATTATTTTAATTAAAAAGCGTCTCCGAGATGAAAAGATAAGTTTTTAGGGTTAGTTATCAATCGTATGTGTTCTTTCTTTTGCATTTTTGTATAAGCCTACATAAAAATGTCAGTTACAATGTGTAGTAAAGAATTATTATCGCTTTGTGATGACCAGAATGGAACAGTTAGTTCGAATGTAGCCTATGCGTATCGTAGAAGGGGGTCGAACCCTTTAACTGCCACATTCACACACACACACACACACACACGTGTGCGAGAGAGAGAGAGCGAGCGAGCGAGAGCACTTAAAACCCCTTATTTACGTATTTTAATATTAATTTAATAACTTTTGTTCATAAAGTAAGTTCGGGGTTTGCGCGGTAATTCTGATTTTTTCCTTCCAGACACGCTATAGACTTAATTCAGCCTCTGTCTGTACTACTTTAGCCAATAGATAGCGCGTTCTCTTTAAACATGGGTATTTTTTTATCACGTGATCAATTGTGCTTAGGGATTATTCGTAGTCTTTTTACCTGAGGAATCCCTACTTGGAAAGCGATGTGCGGGATCTCATTGTCTAGACACACGAGGTTGTAAAAGTGTTTGCCTGTTGTATGGATTTCATGTTTCTTACCAGAAATAAAATGTGTTGAGCTTTTAAATGAGTCTCGCACATATTACATATATATACGCTTTGCACAGTTAATGCGTTAACTGCCTCATAATGTGCATGCATATACCTATTATTCTTTAAATGCTATAGAGCAATTTGTCTCGACGTCATGAACTACTATAATCCCCTTCCCATTCATTTTCATGTTTACAACAGTCAATAGATAAACAATATACTGGCCTTCCGTTTGAAACTAAAGCCAGAATTGTCATAATTTGACATATGCCCTGGTGCGTGAAATCGCCTTATATAAGAGAATGTGCTTAAATGACAAGCATGAAATGACTAAGAAATATACTACAGGAAGGCGGATATATACGACAGTTAAAGCATTGACTGTACCGGACGTATATATAAGCCAGCGGCAGTTAAGGGGTTTAAAATAGGTACTCAGTGTCTAGGGATTTGGTGTTCACCCCTATATCCAGGGGGTTTATAAATATGGAGGCTGACTCTCCAGAGTGGGGGTTAGTCATAGAACTAACAACTCTTATTGCGAAGTGAAAAGAAAATTGTACCAGGCTGCCCTATAGTAAGGCTGCTTGGTATCATATTCTAGAGAAGACTAGGGCCTATTCAGGGATGTCCTGCCCCTGAAGAGGAAAAAAGAATTAAGACTGTGTTATGCATAATACTTTCAATTGATATTCATAAAAGTTCTTAAATACAACCAGCATTACATTTCTCAGTGGTAACTTAAGTACTTGGTTAATAAGTTTTGATTGAAAATTGATACTGATCTATAATTTAACCTGTCTATATCTTCGTTGTTTTTGTATTATAAGGTCTACAACCACAGATATATAGAATTCTAAAAACATTTTTTCAACTAATAAGGTTAAAAATGCCACATATCCATAAGAATCTCGAAAGCAATTTTCTGGTGATTACAATAAGTCTTCGGTATGCAAAATAGTTAAGTTTTCATGAAATTTCAGGTTCTTTAAGAAAGAAAATAATAGGATAATATTTTCATTCGTGGTTTTATTGATGCTTACAAAAAAAATGGAATGAGAGTTCACGTACGACTGTTTTAAACACTGTTGAAGCATAATGAAGAGCCGCAGATCGGAAAACACCTTTTATAAAAGACACCATAATAATGATGATAATAATAATAATGATAATAATAATATTATTTCCTTATAAAGAGTAATCTTCGGAGTACCTCGCCCGGTAAATAATAATAATAATCGTCGTTCTCCATTTAACGGTAATTTTCAGAGCACCTTGCCCGGCAGGGCATATCTCCAGTTATAAAGATAGTTCGTTTTAAGAGGGAGCGGTTCATTGAGATAATGTAATATCAAGATACCAGTCTTTAAATAAAAATTAAATATATAAAATGAGAGTAAAATAAAATAATGGTGACTAATTCAATAAATATGAGAGTAAATGCGATTAAATATTGGTTAAATATTGATTAAATATGGTTAAAATGCGATTAAATATGATTAAATAGGAGTAAATACATTTAAAATAAGACTATAATACATTACATGCTTGTTCGGGATCGTAATTCGGATCCTGGCGAACAGCGAATAGAAATTGTCTTGGTGAAGTGGGAAAAAATTTGCTGGGGCGATATCTTAAAAAATTGAAAAAAGTAGGACAGCAATGAGAATTGCACTGATCGGAGTCGAAGGGTGTAGCCTAATGCTAAAATACGTATTGTACGAATAGACAACTGTATATAGCTTGAATATTAGTGTGTTTAAAGCACAGAATAGCCAAATAACATGTGAAAAGTGATAACTATGATATTTATAAATTTAGAAGAGAGGCCCTAGGCCGTCGTCTGAACTCTGGATCTGCGAAATCGTAGTCCGGGAGTTCAGCAATTATTTCATTAGGAATACTATTGATCGTGGTAAAAAATTTTCAGATACTTTACGAAAATGTTCCTTAATGGAGGTTAAATTTAGATCACGACGTATAATGTCGTTTCGAAGATAGCGTGGAACTTTAACAATTCTTCTTAAGATTTTATTTTGCGCTACTTCGAGAATTTTGATGTTTGAGGGAAAAGCATATGACCATACTGGCGCACCATAGCTCGCGCGGGGCAGTATTATTGTTTTATATAGAAGAGTCTTAAGCCGAACACTTAAGTACGGTGAGTAAAGAAGATACCGTAGATCGTGAAGACTTTGGATCAAAAGGTTCTCAATATATTTAATATGTGGCTTCCAGGTAAGCCGACGATCGATGATGACGCCCAAGTACTTTACTGAATTCTCCCAATTTATTGGATCGTTATAAAGATAAAGCCGTGGCGGAGTTTTATATGAGAGGGAGAAAAAGATCGCGTGATATTTATTAGTATTAATTTTGATTTTCCATTTAATGAGCCACGGTTCCAGAGCATCAAGATGATGTTGAATGTAAGCCGAAACAGAATTAATATAAGGAGCCTGTGAGTAGATGGCCGTGTCATCCGCGTACAGAGCTATATTTGTAAAATCAGTTTTTGGAATATCGTTAATATAGAGATTAAATAGAGTGGGGCCAAGGATTGATCCTTGCTTAATAATAATAATACGAGATACATTGGGCTTTTATAGCTTTATAAAGATCCTGAGCCCAGCCAATCAAATTACAGGCACAAGACAAAACTAATCAAACACAACCAATGAAAACACAAAAGGATCAACTCAAGAAAAACCTCGTACGTCCTAGAAAGCTATTACTTAAATAATAATAAGTAGCCAAGTCGCCAAGTATGAGTGCGATTACATATTTCAACAAATACAAGCCATTATTTCATACGAACGGAAGAGTATATGTGATTGGTTTTGCACCAATAAAATAAAATAACACACATACACAATACTACACAGTCTTGGAGTCAGTTACTGAAACAGCATAATACTGCACCATGATACATTATTATTCTCTGCTTGATATCTGCCATTATGGACTAAGGTAATTACAATAAATAAATCTCCATTACCATTTTGTTGTTTTATTAGAGATTTGTTTAACCCCTTAACTAGTATATTTTCTACTAGAAATGTTTGAAAAAAGTCACATTTTTTGCCGCATATAATTAACTATTATACGCCGTAGAAACTTTTTCCACTTAGAACCCATGATTGCTTGAGTCATTTCTACCACATATATATCTGGTTACAGTCTTTAAAAATACGAACAAACCAGTTAGGGTGTCAAAAGAACAATTTATCGATATAAAACAGGCTAATTTTATTGTTTTAATGATCAATAAAATACTTTTGATTTTTAAATTCTTTGGTAAAACTGTTGTTTTTGTTGCTTATGCCCCCAGGATAAGCCACAGACGTGAATTATAGGCTACTCGAAATAAGACTTAACTCGAATATAGGAATATTGTAATATAGGAATAAAAGGTCTAGGAATGAATCCTAGGAATTCTAGATCTTTTATTCCTATACGAGCATATGCCCCAACATATGACGGAATCAGTAAAATTTTTAATTTTCCAGAATTTGTCACAGAGGAGAGGTTTTACGAGAACCCTTGGGATTCTAGAGTTTGCCTTATCTAGTCTAGTTTCCTGAACTCTGAGGAACACTACCTGCAGTCCAAAAATAAACAGATGTTAAAAGATAATGATAGGTTTTTCTCATTTGTATAAAGATAGTCTTAAACAGGATTAGAGAGTGGGACCAAATATATCAATGAAGTTTGTATACAACAGAAATATAACTCGACAGCATGACTTATGATAGGAAGTGATATGTGATAATATGATACAGGCTGTTTGATATAAGCTTCGTAAAGTAAGACAACACAAAACTTATGAGTAGCTAAGTTAAAAAAATATCATGAGCACACCTCATGAGATCCTTGTATGCGTATTATATTACAATCATATTGGTATAAATATGATATATTTTATATGTATTCATAAAATATGTATATATGCCTATATATACATATTTATATATATGTATATGTACATATGTATATTATGTATATATGCATATATATATATATATATATAAATATATATATATATATATATGTGTATATGTATATAGATGTATATATGTATATATTATGGTATAAATGTATATATTTTATATGTATTTATATATATATATGTATGTATGTATGTATTATGCAATATATACATGTTATATATATAATATATATTATATATGTATATATGTATTTGCATATATGCATATGTATATATATATGTATATATTTTTATGTATATATGTATATATATATATATATATATATATATATATATATATATATATATATATATATATATATATATATATATAATAAATGTATATTTTATGTATATACATACACAAATGTATATAGTTATATACTTATATACATATATATATGTATATGTGTGATATAATAAATTTATGTATATATAAATATGTGCATGTATATATATATATATATATATATATATATATATATATATATAATATTTTTTGTGTAATATATCATTTATACCAATTTATTTTAGAATCGGATCGATAGGAGAAGATAAACTTTACTCGCTTTGAATTTTGTTAACTCTAACTCATCAAGAATCCCCTATATAATAATAGCCTAAGTTGTCTGTCCGCGAATTTCTGAAGCGGTTGTACCTGGAATGGATACAGGCATCCATATTGGATTTTTCATGAGTTAGGGTTAGCAAAATTCAAAGCGAGTTCGAAATCCACCCCATCCCCCTTTTCGAGCGTTCAATGCTATTATTTCAAGCCTTATCCTTGCTCTTATTCTATAAGAAATTCATTCTTGATAGGATGGCAGAGGAGGAGAGTAATATTTTAATTTCTGGACTGTTTCTACTAGAACCTTCATATACTCTAATTAGTTCGCTCACAACGTGCAGGCGTTGTACGTTTGGTAGAATGTCCGCCCACTTGATAAATTAACATTGAATAAAATTAACATTTTCTGCTTTTTCTTTTAAATTCTTATTCCGAAAGTTGTTTTATTATTTTTAAAATAAATTTTTTTAACTTTTTATAATTTTTATTATATAAAATTCACGTATTGCTGTACGGATGTCTCTGGCCACATAAACATTTCATGTTGTGTATAATTAAACTTTCTTCTCATAATGTAATAATAGCCTAAGTTATCTGCCCGTCTGTCCTCGAAGTTATGAAGTGGTTGGACCTGGAATGGATAGAGCATCCATATTGGATTTTTGCTGAGTTAGGGTTTGCAAAATTCAAAGCGAGTAAAGTTTATCTTTTCCTAAACTATAGATCCGATTCTGAAGTAAATTGGTATGAATAAGCTTCGTATCACAGCGAAAAATACTGTCCTCTTTAAAACGTTCTATATCCACCCCGTGCCCTTTTTGAGCGTTTAATGCTATTATATCAAGCCCCATTTTAAGAGTAAGTGATTAAATTTATCAATTTATCACATTACAAATAAGTAAAAATAGCAATTTTTTGCTAGCATTATGACTTCATTCCTTTAACCATCTCATTTAATCATTTCTTATTTTAAATTATTTAAATTTTTTCTGCATTATTTCCATACGTTTTATCACTAAACTTAGATATTACATAAATAATTTTCTTTTTTATTTGACTTAAATAATAGATTAAGTACATATGTGATAATTTAATCGATTAATTTTGTTGAAAGGTAATTCTCAGTCAAAAAACAAACCATTTTTTTACCTGCCTCATAGGGTTCTTTACAATTCTGGAAAATTAAAAATTTTACTGATCCCGTCATATGACGGGCTATATGCTAGTCCAATATAGATGCTTCTATCTATTCCAGGTCCAACCGCTTCATAAATTCGAGGACAGACGGACAGATAACTTAGGTTATTATTATATAGGGGATTACATTATTCCGATCATTCCTAGACCTTTTATTCCTATATTACAATATTATTCCCTTCCTATATTATGTATATTTATATAAATTTGTATAAATGCACATAGCATACCGGTCCCTTTCATTTTTACCATTATAACTTGGTGATTTTATTGATTGATCGCCAAATAGTAAAATGGCGGAAATTATGTTTCTCATAAATTCAATGAAATCTAACATTTTATACAACTTTTTGCAGATGAAAGTGTAAAGAAATATAAGATTTTGAATTATTTTAAACAGAACGAAACACTTTTTTAAACAATATTTGAAGATTAAATTATTTCGAAAGGTTAAATTATCTCAATTTATACAGAAAAGACAAACTATCTTGGCCCAACTATTGCTACTTGGCGAGTGGAAACGCGACAAGTGCCATACAACTGTACCAGTTTTTTTAATTCTTTATCAGATGGCGCCACAGAACCTGCGCTGAGCTTTTCTCGCCATGAATTTTAAGCTGAACCTAATTTTTAATTTTTTAACTTTAATTTTACTTCTTGTACTAACTTAATGTAATTTCACTTATTATTTCTCTCATCAACATTCACCTATATCTTCACTGTCTTGTACAGTAATTTAGTAATAAAAATAAATAAATAAATAAAAATTTAAATTAAAAAAATAAATAAAATAATAAATAAAAATTTCTTGCTATTCTTAAACTTTCTTTTTTTATTTTAAATGTATTTCATCTTAATTTATTTAACTTGTTAAGTAAGGGCCTAGCAATTTATCTCATCCCATCACTAAGACCTGCATTTTTATACTTATTGTTTTTCATCTTAAAAGACTGGACACCTGATTTTGAATTCTTAACTTGCAACAGGGGGATAAGGCCTTCGGCCAAGGTACCCCGGTCAACTCTTCAATAGCTCAATTCTTTATACAAAGCACAAGAATTATTTTGTTGGTTGATCGCCAAATAGTAAAATGGCTAGTAAAATGGCGGAAATTATGTTTTTCCTCAACTCAATGAAATGTAGCATTTTATACAACTTTATGCAGGCGTAGATTTAAAGAAAAACCAAAATTAATTCAATATAACATAAAATAAAACATTATTTTAGCAAAATTTTGCAGAAGTGAAAGTATAAAGAAATATGAGATTTTAAAATTTTTAAAGAAACACTTTTTTAAAACAATATTTGGAGATTAAATTATTTCGAAAGGTTAAATTTTTCCAATTTATAGAGAAAAGACAAAACATCTTGAACCAACTATTGCTACTTGGCGAGTGAAAACGTGGTGAGAGCGATGCATCTGTACCGGAATTTTTTTTTTTTCAATTCTTTGTACAACGTAAACGAATTTGTTGTTAAAACTTGAGTGTTTAAATTTCAACGTAAAGTCATTTTGGCTTGAATAAAAAACTGGGTTCCCCCGCCAACTTGGCGATAATGTTTCAAGTATGGTCGCGTAACATTTTCTCCTGATCTCACCGTGTCCAAACAATCTGTATCTATATTATAATTTATATGATATTTGCATCCAACTCTCATGTGTCACTCTTTTCTTATATATTACAAGTGCGCAATGCTTAAAACAATTAGATAAAACAAACCATTAATGGTTCCCTATGACTGAATTTTAATAATTTGGAGCTGTTGCGTTTGTAAACTGTTAAGAGTTAATTGCCCATAAATATAAATGTCCAGATTTCACGTCGTTTTCTTTAAGCAAACTACCGAAGCTATCATCATTATACTTGGTAAAATAGCTTAATACACCGTATTACACTATCCTACAAAGTTTCATTAACATAGTTTAAGTTGAACCTAAAATATCCTCGGGATCGCTTATTTGGTCATTACAGTGGTATTGTTTATTACATGCAAAAAATCAATTTTGAGAAACGAACGATATTAAGCGAACTACTGGAGCAATCGTCGTTATACTTGGTAAAATACCTTAATACACCGTATTACACTATCCTACAAAGTTTCATTAACATAGTTTAAGTTGAACCTAAAATATCTTCGGGATCGCTTATTTGGTCATTACAGTGGTATTGCTTATTACATGCTAAAAATCAATTTTGAGAAACGAACGATATTAAGCGAACTACTGGAGCAATCGTCTTTATACTTGGTAAAATACCTTAATACACCGTATTACACTATCCTACAAAGTTTCATTAACGTAGTTTAAGTTGAACCTAAAATATCTTCGGGATCGCTTATTACATGCTAAAAATCAATTTTGAGAAACGAAAGATATTAAGCGAAGTACTGGAGCAATCGACTTTATACTTGGTAAAATACCTTAATACACCGTATTACACAATCCTACAAAGTTTCATTAACGTAGTTTAAGTAGTACCTGAAATATTTTCAAATTGTATATTTGGCTATTACAGTGGAAACGCTGTTTACATGCTAAAAATCAATTTTGTGAAAAAAACGATATTAAGCGATCTAGAGGAGTTATCGACTTTATACTTGGTAATATAGCTTAATACACCGTATTACACTATACTTTAAAGTTTCATTAACGTAGTTTAAGTTGAACGTAAAATATCCTCGGGATCGCTTATTTGATCATTACAGTGGTATTGGTTATAACATGCTAAAAATCAATTTTGAGAAACGAACGATATTAAGCGAACTACTGGAGCAATCGTCGTTATACTTGGTAAAATACCTTAATACACCGTATTACACTATCCTACAAAGTTTCATTAACATAGTTTAAGTTGAACCTAAAATATCTTCGGGATCGCTTATTACATGCTAAAAATCAATTTTGAGAAACGAAAGATATTAAGCGAAGTACTGGAGCAATCGACTTTATACTTGGTAAAATACCTTAATACACCGTATTACACAATCCTACAAAGTTTCATTAACGTAGTTTAAGTAGTACCTGAAATATTTTCAAATTGTATATTTGGCTATTACAGTGGAAACGCTGTTTACATGCTAAAGATCAATTTTGTGAAAAACACGATATTAAGCGACCTACTGGAGTTATCGGCTTTATACTTGGTAAAATACCTTAATACACCGAATTACACTATCCTACATAGTTTCATTAACGTAGTTTAAGTTGAACCTAAAATATCTTCTTGATCGCTTATTACACGCTAAAAATGAATTTTGAGAAACGAACGATATTTAGCGAACTACTGGAGCTATCGTCTTTATAGCTGGTAATATAGTTTAATACACCGTATTACACTATCCTACAAATTTTCATTAACGTAGTTTAAATTGAATCTAAAATATCTTCGAGATCGCTTTTTTGGTCATTACAGTGGTATTGCTTATTACATGCTAAAAATCAAAATTGAGAAACGAACGATATTAAGCGAACTACTGGAGCAATCGTCTTTATACTTGGTAAAATACCTTATTACACCGTATTACACTATCCTACAAAGTGTCTTTAACGTAGTTTAAGTTGAACATAAAATATCTTCTGGATAGCTTATTACATGCTAAAAATCAATTTTGAGAAACAAACGATATTAAGCGAACTACTGAAGCTAACGTCATTATACTTGGTAATGTAGCTTAATACACCGTATTACACTATCCTACAAAGTTTCATTAACGTAGTTTAAATAGTACCTGAAATATTTTCGAAATTGTATATTTGGCTATTATAGTGGAAACGCTGTTTACATGCTAAAAATCAATTTTGTGAAACAAACGATATTGAGCGATCTACTGGAGTTATCGTCTTTATTCTTCTTAATATGGCTTAATACACCGTATTACACTATCCTACATAGTTTCATTAACGTAGTTTAAATAGTATTTGAAATATTTTCGAAATTGTATATTTGGTTATTATTGTGGAAAGGCTGTTTACAAGCTAAAAACCAATTTTGAGAAACAAACAATATTAAGCGATCTACAGGAGCTATCATCTCTATAGTTGGTAATATAGTTTAATACAACGTATTACACTATCCTACAAAGTTTCATTAACGTAGTTTAAGTTGAACCTAAAATATCCTCGAGATCGCTTATTTGGCCATTACAGTGGTATTGGTTATTACATGCTAAAAATCTATTTAGAGAAAAGAACGATATTAAGCGAACCACTGAACCAATCGTCTTTATACTTATTAATACCTGAGTACACTGTATTACACTATCCTACAAAGTTTCAATAAGGTAGTTTAACTAGTACCCGAAATATCTTCGAAATTGTGTATTGGGCCATTATAGTGGAAACTCTGTTTACATGCTAAGAATCAATTTTGAGAAAAAATCAATATTAAGCAATCTCCTGGAGCTACCGTCTTTATAGTTGGTAATATAGTTTAATACACCGTATTACACTGACCTACAAAGTTTCATTAACGTAGTTTAAGTTGAACCTAAAATATCTTCGGGATCGCTTATTACATGCTAAAAATCAATTTTGAGAAACAAACGATATTAAGTTTAGAAGCTAAAAGTCAATTTTGAGAAACAAGCGAAATTATGCGAACTACTCAAGCTCTCGTCATTAGACTTGGTTAGATAGCGTAAAACACGGTTTTAGACTATCCTACAAAGTTTCATTAACGTACTTTAAGTAGTTTCGTTAATATCGTCGAACTTGTATATTTGGCCTGTTAAGAGGCTAAAAGTCAATTTTGAGAAACAAGCGAAATTAAGCGAACTACTCAAGCTCTCGTCATTAGACTTGGTTAGATAGCGTAAAACAAGGTTTTAAACTATCCTACAAAGTTTCATTAACGTAATTTAAGTAGTTTCGTTAATATCGTCAAACGTATATTTGGCCTGTTTAGAGGTTAAAAATAATTTTGAGAACCAAGTGAAATTAAGCGAACTACACGAGCTCTCGTCATTAGACTTGGTTAGATAGCGCAAAACACGGTTGTAGACTATCCTACAAAGATTCATTAACGAACTTTAAGTAGTTTCGTTAATATCGTCGAACTTGTATATTTCGACTGTTAACCGGCTAAAAGTCAATTTTGAGAAACAAGCGAAATTAAGCGAACTACTCAAGCTCTCGTCATTAGACTTGGTTAGATAGCGTAAAACACGGTTTTAGACTATCCTACAAAGTTTCATTAACGTACTTTAAGTAGTTTCGTTAATATCGTCGAACGTATATTTGGCCTGTTTAGAGGCTAAAAGTCAATTTTGAGAAACAAGTGAAATTAAGCGAACTACTCGAGCTCTCGTCATTAGACTTGGTTAGATAGCGTAAAACACGGTTGTAGACTATCCTACTAAGTGTCATTAACGTACTTTAAGTAGTTTCGTTAATATCGTCGAATGTATACTTGGCCTGATTAGAGGTTAAAGACAATTTTGAGAAACAGGTGAAATTAAGCGAACTACTCAAGCTCTCGTCATTAGACTTGGTTAGATAGCGTAAAACACGGTTTTAAACTATCCTACAAAGTTTCATTAACGTACTTTAAGTAGTTTCGTTAATATCGTCGAAATTGTATATTTGGCCTGTTTAGAGGCTAAAAGTCAATTTTGAGAAACAAGCGAAATTAAGCGAACTACTCAAGCTCTCGTCATTAGACTTGGTTAGATAGCGTAAAACACGGTTTTAGACTATCCTACAGAGTTTCATCAACGTACTTTCAGTAGTTTCGTTAATATCGTCGAACGTATATTTGGCCTGTTTAGATGCTAAATGTCAATTTTGAGAAAGAAGAGAAATTGTGCGAACTACTCAAGCTCTCGTCATTAGACTTGGTTTGATAGCGTAAAACACGGTTGTAGACTATCCTACTAAAAGTCATTAATGTACTTTAAGTAGTATCGTTAATATCGTCGAACTTGTATATTTGGCCTGTTTCGAAGCTAAATGTCAATTTTGAGAAAGAAGAGAAATTATGCGAACTACTCAAGCTCTCGTCATTAGACTTGGTTAGATAGCGTAAAACACAGTTTTAGACTATCCTACAAAGATTCATTAACGAACTTTAAGTAGTTTCGTTAATATCGTCGAACTTGTATATTTGGCCTGTTTAGAGGCTAAAAGTCAATTTTGAGAAACAAGCGAAATTAAGCGAACTACTCAAGCTCTCGTCATTAGACTTGGTTAGATAGCGTAAAACACGGTTTTAGACTATCCTACAAAATTTCATTAACGTACTTTAAGTAGTTTCGTTAATATCGTCGAACTTGTATATTTGGCCTGTTAAGAGGCTAAAAGTCAATTTTGAGAAACCAGCGAAATTAAGCGAACTACTAAAGCTCTCGTCATTAGACTTCGTTAGATAGCGTAAAACACGGTTTTAGACTATCCTACAAAGTTTCATTAACGTACTTTAAGTAGTTTCGTTAATTTCGTCGAACTTGTTTATTTGGCCTGTTAAAAGGCTAAAAGTCAATTTTGAGAAACAAGCGAAATTAAGCGAACTACTCAAGCTCTCGTCATTAGACTTGGTTAGATAGCGTAAAACACGGTTTTAGACTATCCTACAAAGTTTCATTAACGTACTTTAAGTAGTTTCGTTAATATCGTCGAACTTGTATATTTGGGCTGTTTAGAGGTTAAATTCAATTTTGAGAAACAAGCGAAATTACGCGAACTACTCAAGCTCTCGTCATTAGACTTGGTTAGATAGCGTAAAACACAGTTTTAGACTATCCTACAAAGATTCATTAACGTACTTTAAGTAGTTTCGTTAATATCGTCGAACGTATATTTGGCCTTTTAAGAGGCTAAAAGTCAATTTTGAGAAACAAGCGAAATTAAGCGAACTACTCAAGCTCTCGTCATTAGACTTGGTTAGATAGCGTAAAACACGGTTTTGAACTATCCTACAAAGTTTCATTAACGTACTTTAAGTAGTTTCGTTAATATCGTCGAACTTGTATATTTGGCCTGTTTAGAGGCTAAAAGTCAATTTTGAGAAACAACCTAAATTAAATGAACTACTCAAGCTCTCGTCGTTAGACTTGGTTAGATAGAGTAAATCACGGTTTTACACTATCCTACTAAGTGTTATTAACGTACTGTAAGTAGTTTCGTTAATATCGTCGAACTTGTATATTTGGCCTGTTAAGAGGCTAAAAGTCAATTTTGAGAAACAAGCGAAATTAAGCGAACTACTCAAGCTCTCGTCATTAGACTTGGTTAGATAGCGTAAAACACAGTTTTAGACTATCCTACAAAGTTTCATTAACGTACTTTAAGTAGTTTCGTTAATATCGTCGAACGTATATTTGGCCTTTTAAGAGGCTAAAAGTCAATTTTGAGAAACAAGCGAAATTAAGCGAACTACTCAAGCTCTCGTCATTAGACTTGGTTAGATAGCGTAAAACACGGTTGTAGACTATCCTACTAAGTGTCATTAACGTACTTTAAGTAGTTTCGTTAATATCGTCGAACTTGTATATTTGGCCTGTTTAGAAGCTAAAAGTCAATTTTGAGAAACAAGAGAAATTAAGCGAACTACTCAAGCTCTCGTCATTAGACTTGGTTAGATAGCGTAAAACACGTTTCTAGACTATCCTACAAAGTTTCATTAACGTACTTTAAGTAGTTTCGTTAATATCGTCGAACTTGTATATTTGGCCTGTTAAGAGGCTAAAAGTCAATTTTGAGAAACAAGCGAAATTAAGCGAACTACTCAAGCTCTCGTCATTAGACTTGGTTAGATAGCGTAAAACACGGTTTTAGACTATCCTACAAAGTTTCATTAACGTACTTTAAGTAGTTTCGTTAATATCGTCGAACGTATATTTGGCCTGTTTAGATGCTAAAAGTCAATTTTGAGAAACAAGCGAAATTAAGCGAACTACTCGAGCTCTCGTCATTAGACTTGGTTAGATAGCGTAAAACACTGTTTTTGACTATCCTACAAAGTTTCTATAACGTACTTTAAGTAGTTTCGTTAATATCGTCGAACGTATATTTGGCCTGTTTAGAGGTTAAAGTCAATTTTGAGAAACAAGTGAAATTAAGCGAACTACTCGAGCTCTCGTCATTAGACTTGGTTAGATAGCGTAAAACACGGTTGTAGACTATCCTACTAAGTGTCATTAACGTACTTTAAGTAGTTTCGTTAATATCGTCGAACGTATATTTGGCCTGTTTAGATGCTAAAAGTCAATTTTGAGAAACAAGCGAAATTAAGCGAACTACTCAAGCTCTCGTCATTAGACTTGGTTAGATAGCGTAAAACACGGTTTTAGACTATCCTACAAAGTTTCATTAACGTACTTTAAGTAGTTTCGTTAATATCGTCGAACGTATACTTGGCCTGTTTAGAGGTTAAAGACAATTTTGAGAAACAAGTGAAATTATGTCAACTACTCGAGCTGTCGTCATTAGACTTGGTTAGATAGCGTAAAACACGGTTTTAAACTATCCTACAAAGTTTCATTAACGTACTTTAAGTAGTTTCGTTAATATCGTCGAACTTGTATATTTGGCCTGTTTAGAGGCTAAAAGTCAATTTTGAGAAACAAGCGAAATTAAGCGAACTACTCAAGCTCTCGTCATTAGACTTGGTTAGATAGCGTAAAACACGGTTTTAAACTATCCTACAAAGTTTCATTAACGTACTTTAAGTAGTTTCGTTAATATCGTCGAACTTGTATATTTGGCCTGTTAAGATGCTAAAAGTCAATTTTGAGAAACAAGCGAAATTAAGCGAACTACTCAAGCTCTCGTCATTAGACTTCGTTAGATAGCGTAAAACACGGTTTTAAACTATCCTACAAAGTTTCATTAACGTACTTTAAGTAGTTTCGTTAATATCGTCGAACTTGTATATTTGGCCTGTTTAGAAGCTAAAAGTCAATTTTGAGAAACAAGCGAAATTAAGCGAACTACTGAAGCTCTCGTCATTAGACTTGGTTACATAACACGAGTTTAGACTGTTCTACAAAGTTTCATTAACGAACTTTAAGTAGTTTCGTTAATATCGTCGAACTTGTATATTTGGCCTGTTAAGGCTAAAAGTCAATTTTGAGAAACAAGCGAAATTAAGCGAACTACTCAAGCTCTCGTCATTAGACTTCGTTAGATAGCGTAAAACACGGTTTTAGACTATCCTACAAAGTTTCATTAACGTACTTTAAGTAGTTTCGTTAATATCGTCGAATGTATATTTGGCCTTGATTAGAGGTTAAAAGTCAATTTTGAGAAACAAGCGAAATTAAGCGAACTACTCAAGCTCTCGTCATTAGACTTGGTTAGATAGCGTAAAACACGGTTTTAGACTATCCTACAAAGTTTCATTAACGTACTTTAAGTAGTTTCGTTAATATCGTCGAACTTGTATATTTGGCCTGTTTAGAAGCTAAAAGTCAATTTTGAGAAACAAGCGAAATTAAGCGAACTACTCAAGCTCTCGTCATTAGACTTGGTTAGATAGCGTAAAACACGGTTTTAGACTATCCTACAAAGTTTCATTAACGTACTTTAAGTAGTTTCGTTAATATCGTCAAACTTGTATATTTGGCCTGTTAAGAGGCTAAAAGTCAATTTTGAGAAACAAGCGAAATTAAGCGAACTACTCAAGCTCTCGTCATTAGACTTGGTTAGATAGCGTAAAACACGGTTTTAGACTATCCTACAAAGTTTCATTAACGTACTTTAAGTAGTTTCGTTAATATCGTCGAACTTGTATATTTGGCCTGTTAACAGGCTAAAAGTCAATTTTGAGAAACAAGCGAAATTAAGCGAACTACTCAAGCTCTCGTCATTAGACTTGGTTAGATAGCGTAAAACACTGTTTTTGACTATCCTACAAAATTTCTATAACGTACTTTAAGTAGTTTCGTTAATATCGTCGAACTTGTATATTTGGCCTGTTAAGAGGCTAAAAGTCAATTTTGAGAAACAAGCGAAATTAAGCGAACTACTCAAGCTCTCGTCATTAGACTTCGTTAGATAGCGTAAAACACGGTTTTAAACTATCCTACAAAGTTTCATTAACGTACTTTAAGTAGTTTCGTTAATATCGTCGAACTTGTATATTTGGCCTGTTTAGAGGCTAAAAGTCAATTTTGAGAAACAAGAGAAATTAAGCGAACTACTCAAGCTCTCGTCATTAGACTTGGTTAGATAGCGTAAAACACGGTTTTAGACTATCCTACAAAGTTTCATTAACGTACTTTAAGTAGTTTCGTTAATATCGTCGAACTTGTATATTTGGCCTGTTAAAAGGCTAAAAGTCAATTTTGAGAAACAAGCGAAATTAAGCGAACTACTCAAGCTCTCGTCATTAGACTTCGTTAGATAGCGTAAAACACGGTTTTAGACTATCCTACAAAGTTTCATTAACGTACTTTAAGTAGTTTCGTTAATATCGTCGAACGTATATTTGGCCTGTTTAGAGGTTAAAGTCAATTTTGAGAAACAAGTGAAATTAAGCGAACTACTCGAGCTCTCGTCATTAGACTTGGTTAGATAGCGTAAAACACGGTTTTAGACTATCCTACAAAGTTTCATTAACGTACTTTAAGTAGTTTCGTTAATATCGTCGAACTTGTATATTTGGCCTGTTAAAAGGCTAAAAGTCAATTTTGAGAAACAAGCGAAATTAAGCGAACTACTCAAGCTCTCGTCATTAGACTTGGTTAGATAGCGTAAAACACGGTTGTAGACTATCCTACTAAAAGTCATTAACGTACTTTAAGTAGTTTCGTTAATATCGTCGAACTTGTATATTTGGCCTGTTTAGAGGCTAAAAGTCAATTTTGAGAAACAAGTGAAATTAAGCGAACTACTCGAGCTCTCGTCATTAGACTTCATTAAATAGCGTAAAACACGGTTTAAAACTATCCTACAGAGTTTCATTAACATACTTTAAGTAGTTTCGTTAATATCGTCGAACGTATATTTGGCCTGTTTAGAGGCTAAAAGTCAATTTTGAGAAACAAGCGAAATTAAGCGAACTACTCAAGCTCTCGTCATTAGACTTGGTTAGATAGCGTAAAACACGGTTTTAGACTATCCTACAAAGTTTCATTAACGTACTTTAAGTAGTTTCGTTAATATCGTCGAACTTGTATATTTGGCCTGTTTAGAAGCTAAAAGTCAATTTTGAGAAACAAGCGAAATTAAGCGAACTACTCAAGCTCTCGTCATTAGACTTCGTTAGATAGCGTAAAACACGGTTTTAAACTATCCTACAAAGTTTCATTAACGTACTTTAAGTAGTTTCGTTAATATCGTCGAACGTATATTTGGCCTGTTTAGAGGCTAAAAGTCAATTTTGAGAAACAAGCGAAATTAAGCGAACTACTCAAGCTCTCGTCATTAGACTTGGTTAGATAGCGTAAAACACGGTTTTAGACTATCCTACAAAGTTTCATTAACGTACTTTAAGTAGTTTCGTTAATATCGTCGAACTTGTATATTTGGCCTGTAAAGAGGCTAAAAGTCAATTTTGAGAAACAAGCGAATATAAGCGAACTACTCAAGCTCTCGTCATTAGACTTGGTTAGATAGCGTAAAACACGGTTTTAGACTATCCTACAAAGTTTCATTAACGTACTTTAAGTAGTTTCGTTAATATCGTCGAACTTGTATATTTGGAATGTTTAGAGGCTAAAAGTCAATTTTGAGAAACAAGCGAAATTAAGCGAACTACTCAAGCTCTCGTCATTAGACTTCGTTAGATAGCGTAAAACACGGTTTTAGACTATCCTACAAAGTTTCATTAACGTACTTTAAGTAGTTTCGTTAATATCGTCGAACGTATATTTGGCCTGTTTAGATGCTAAAAGTCAATTTTGAGAAACAAGCGAAATTAAGCGAACTACTCAAGCTCTCGTCATTAGACTTGGTTAGATAGCGTAAAACACGGTTTTAGACTATCCTACAAAGTTTCATTAACGTACTTTAAGTAGTTTCGTTAATATCGTCGAATGTATATTTGGCCTGTTTAGATGCTAAAAGTCAATTTTGAGAAACAAGCGAAATTATAAAAACTACTCAATCTCTCGTCATTAGAGTTGGTTAGATAGCGTAAAACACGGTTTTGAACTATCCTACAAAGTTTCATTAACGTAATTTAAGTAGTTTTGTTAATATCGTCGAACTTGTATATTTGGCCTGTTAAAAGGCTAAAAGTCAATTTTGAGAAACAAGCGAAATTAAGCGAACTACTCCAGCTCTCGTCATTAGACTTGGTTAGATAGCGTAAAACACGGTTGTAGACTATCCTACTAAAAGTCATTAACGGGGGGGGGGGGCGGGGGGGGGGGGGGGGGGGGGGGGGGGGGGGGGGGGGGGGGGGGGGGGGGGGGGGGGGGGGGGGGGGGGGGGGGGGGGACTTTAAGTAGTTTCGTTAATATCGTCGAACTTGTATATTTGGCCTGTTTCGAAGCTAAATGTCAATTTTGAGAAACAAGAGAAATTAAGCGAACTACTCAAGCTCTCGTCATTAGACTTGGTTAGATAGCGTAAAACACAGTTTTAGACTATCCTACAAAGATTCATTAACGAACTTTAAGTAGTTTCGTTAATATCGTCGAACTTGTATATTTCGACTGTTAACCGGCTAAAAGTCAATTTTGAGAAACAAGCGAAATTAAGGGAACTACTCAATCTCTCGTCATTAGATATCGCTAGATAGCGTAAAACACGGTTTTAGACTATCCTACAAAGTTTCATTAACGTACTTTAAGTAGTTTCGTTAATATCGTCGAATGTATACTTGGCCTGATTAGAGGTTAAAGACAATTTTGAGAAACAGGTGAAATTAAGCGAACTACTCTAGCTCTCGTCATTAGACTTCGTTAGATAGCGTAAAACACGGTTTTAAACTATCCTACAAAGTTTCATTAACGTACTTTAAGTAGTTTCGTTAATATCGTCGAACTTGTATATTTGGCCTGTTTAGAAGCTAAAAGTCAATTTTGAGAAACAAGCGAAATTAAGCGAACTACTCAAGCTCTCGTCATTAGACTTGGTTAGATAGCGTAAAACACGGTTTTAGACTATCCTACAAAGTTTCATTAACGTACTTTAAGTAGTTTCGTTAATATCGTCGAACTTGTATATTTGGCCTGTTAGAGGCTAAAAGTCAATTTTGAGAAACAAGCGAAATTAAGCGAACTACTCAAGCTCTCGTCATTAGACTTGGTTAGATAGCGTAAAACACGGTTTTATACTATCCTACAAAGTTTCATTAACGTACTTTAAGTAGTTTCGTTAATATCGTCGAACTTGTATATTTGGCCTGTTAAAGGCTAAAAGTCAATTTTGAGAAACAAGCGAAATTAAGCGAACTACTCAAGCTCTCGTCATTAGACTTGGTTAGATAGCGTAAAACACGGTTTTAGACTATCCTACAAAGTTTCATTAACGTACTTTAAGTAGTTTCGTTAATATCGTCGAACTTGTATATTTGGCCTGTTAAGAGGCTAAAAGTCAATTTTGAGAAACAAGCGAAATTAAGCGAACTACTCAAGCTCTCGTCATTAGACTTCGTTAGATAGCGTAAAACACGGTTTTAGACTATCCTACAAAGTTTCATTAACGTACTTTAAGTAGTTTCGTTAATATCGTCGAACGTATATTTGGCCTGTTTAGATGCTAAAAGTCAATTTTGAGAAACAAGCGAAATTAAGCGAACTACTCAAGCTCTCGTCATTAGACTTCGATACATAGCGTAAAACAGGATTTTAGACTATCCTACAACGTTTCATTAACGTACTTTAAGTAGTTTCGTTAATATCTTGTATATTTGGCCTGTAAAGAGGCTAAAAGTCAATTTTGAGAAACAAGCGAAATTAAGCGAACTACTCAAGCTCTCGTCATTAGACTTCATTAGATAGCGTAAAACACGGTTTTAGACTATCCTACAAAGTTTCATTAACGTACTTTAAGTAGTTTCGTTAATATCGTCGAACTTGTATATTTGGCCTGTTTAGAGTCTAAAAGTCAATTTTGAGAAACAAGCGAAATTAAGCGAACTACTCAAGCTCTCGTCATTAGACTTGGTTAGATAGCGTAAAACACGGTTTTAGACTATCCTACAAAGTTTCATTAACGTACTTTAAGTAGTTTCGTTAATATCGTCGAACTTGTATATTTGGCCTCTTTAGAGGCTAAAAGTCAATTTTGAGAAACAAGAGAAATTAAGCGAACTACTCAAGCTCTCGTCATTAGACTTGGTTAGATAGCGTAAAACACAGTTTTAGACTATCCTACAAAGATTCATTAGCGTACTTTAAGTAGTTTCGTTAATATCGTCGAAGGTATATTTGGGCTGTTTAGAGGTTAAATTCAATTTTGAGAAACAAGCAAAATTAAGCGAACTACTCAAGCTCTCGTCATTAGACTTGGTTAGATAGCGTAAAACACGGTTTTAGACTATCCTACAAAGTTTCATTAACGTACTTTAAGTAGTTTCGTTAATATCGTCGAACTTGTATATTTGGCCTGTTAAAAGGCTAAAAGTCAATTTTGAGAAACAAGCGAAATTAAGCGAACTACTCAAGCTCTCGTCATTAGACTTGGTTAGATAGCGTAAAACACGGTTTTAGACTATCCTACAAAGTTTCATTAACGTACTTTAAGTAGTTTCGTTAATATCGTCGAACTTGTATATTTGGCCTGTTTAGAAGCTAAAAGTCAATTTTGAGAAACAAGCGAAATTATGCGAACTACTCAAGCTCTCGTCATTAGACTTGGTTAGATAGCGTAAAACACAGTTTTAGACTATCCTACAAAGATTCATTAACGTACTTTAAGTAGTTTCGTTAATATCGTCGAACTTGTATATTTGGCCTGTAAAGAGGCTAAAAGTCAATTTTGAGAAACAAGCGAAATTAAGCGAACTACTCAAGCTCTCGTCATTAGACTTGGTTAGATAGCGTAAAACACGGTTTTAGACTATCCTACAAAGTTTCATTAACGTACTTTAAGTAGTTTCGTTAATATCGTCGAACGTATATTTGGCCTGTTTAGATGCTAAAAGTCAATTTTGAGAAACAAGAGAAATTAAGCGAACTACTCAAGCTCTCGTCATTAGACTTGGTTTGATAGCGTAAAACACGGTTGTAGACTATCCTACTAAAAGTCATTAATGTACTTCAAGTAGTTTCGTTAATATCGTCGAACTTGTATATTTGGCCTGTAAAGAGGCTAAAAGTCAATTTTGAGAAACAAGCGAAATTAAGCGAACTACTCAAGCTCTCGTCATTAGACTTCGTTAGATAGCGTAAAACACGGTTTTAGACTATCCTACAAAGACTCATTAACGTACTTTAAGTAGTTTCGTTAATATCGTCGAACGTATATTTGGCCTGTTTAGAGGCTAAAAGTCAATTTTGAGAAACAAGTGAAATTAAGCGAACTACTCGAGCTCTCGTCATTAGACTTTGTTATATAGCGTAAAACACGGTTTTAGACTATCCTACAAAGTTTCATTAACGTACTTTAAGTAGTTTCGTTAATATCGTCGAACGTATACTTGGCCTGTTTAGAGGTTAAAGACATCTTTGAGAAACAAGCGAAATTAAGCGAACTACTCAAGCTCTCGTCATTAGACTTGGTTAGATAGCGTAAAACACGGTTTTAAACTATCCTACAAAGTTTCATTAACGTACTTTAAGTAGTTTCGTTAATATCGTCGAACTTGTATATTTGGCCTGTTTAGAGGCTAAAAGTCAATTTTGAGAAACAAGAGAAATTAAGCGAACTACTCAAGCTCTCGTCATTAGACTTGGTTAGATAGCGTAAAACACAGTTTTAGACTATCCTACAAAGATTCATTAACGTACTTTAAGTAGTTTCGTTAATATCGTCGAACTTGTATATTTGGCCTGTTAAGAGGCTAAAAGTCAATTTTGAGAAACAAGCGAAATTAAGCGAACTACTCAAGCTCTCGTCATTAGACTTGGTTAGATAGCGTAAAACACGGTTTTAAACTATCCTGCAACGTTTCATTAACGTACTTTAAGTAGTTTCGTTAATATCGTCGAACTTGTATATTTGGCCTGTAAAGAGGCTAAAAGTCAATTTTGAGAAACAAGCGAAATTAAGCGAACTACTCAAGCTCTCGTCATTAGACTTCGTTAGATAGCGTAAAACACGGTTTTAGACTATCCTACAAAGTTTCATTAACGTACTTTAAGTAGTTTCGTTAATATCGTCGAACGTATATTTGGCCTGTTTAGAGGCTAAATGTCAATTTTGAGAAACAACCGAAATTAAGCGAACTACTCAAGCTCTCGTCATTAGACTTGGTTAGATAGCGTAAAACACGGTTTTAGACTATCCTACAAAGTTTCATTAACGTACTTTAAGTAGTTTCGTTAATATCGTCGAACTTGTATATTTGGCCTGTTTAGAAGCTAAAAGTCAATTTTGAGAAACAAGCGAAATTAAGCGAACTACTCAAGCTCTCGTCATTAGACTTGGTTAGATAGCGTAAAACACGGTTTTAGACTATCCTACAAAGTTTCATTAACGTACTTTAAGTAGTTTCGTTAATATCGTCGAAGTTGTGTACTTGGCCTGTTTAGATGTTAAAGTCAATTTTGAGAAACAAGCGAAATTAAGCGAACTACTCAAGCTCTCGTCATTAGACTTGGTTAGATAGCGTAAAACACGGTTTTAAACTATCCTACAAAGTTTCATTAACGTACTTTAAGTAGTTTCGTTAATATCGTCGAATTTGTATATTTGGCCTGTTAAAAGGCTAAAAGTCAATTTTGAGAAACAAGCGAAATTAAGCGAACTACTCAAGCTCTCGTCATTAGACTTGGTTAGATAGCGTAAAACACGGTTTTAAACTATCCTACAAAGTTTCATTAACGTACTTTAAGTAGTTTCGTTAATATCGTCGAACGTATATTTGGCCTGTTTAGATGCTAAAAGTCAATTTTGAGAAACAAGCGAAATTAAGCGAACTACTCAAGCTCTCGTCATTAGACTTGGTTATATAGCGTAAAACAGGGTTGTAGACTATCCTACAAAGATTCATTAACGTACTTTAAGTAGTTTCGTTAATATCGTCGAACTTGTATATTTGGCCTGTAAAGAGGCTAAAAGTCAATTTTGAGAAACAAGCGAAATTAAGCGAACTGCTCAAGCTCTCGTCATTAGACTTGGTTAGAGAGCGTAAAACACGGTTTTAGACTATCCTACAAAGTTTCATTAACGTACTTTAAGTAGTTTCGTTAATATCGTCGAACGTATATTTGGCCTGTTTAGAGGTTAAAGTCAATTTTGAGAAACAAGTGAAATTAAGCGAACTACTCGAGCTCTCGTCATTAGACTTGGTTAAATAGCGTAAAACACGGTTTAAAACTATCCTACAGAGTTTCATTAACATACTTTAAGTAGTTTCGTTAATATCGTCGAACGTATATTTGGCCTGTTTAGATGCTAAAAGTCAATTTTGAGAAACAAGCGAAATTAAGCGAACTACTCAAGCTCTCGTCATTAGACTTGGTTAGATAGCGTAAAACACGGTTTTAGACTATCCTACAAAGTGTCATTAACGTACTTTAAGTAGTTTCGTTAATATCGTCGAACTTGTATATTTGGCCTGTTTAGAAGCTAAAAGTCAATTTTGAGAAACAAGCGAAATTAAGCGAACTACTCAAGCTCTCGTCATTAGACTTGGTTAGATAGCGTAAAACACGGTTTTAGACTATCCTACAAAGTTTCATTAACGTACTTTAAGTAGTTTCGTTAATATCGTCGAATTTGTATATTTGGCCTTTTTAGAGGCTAAAAGACAATTTTGAGAAACAAGCGAAATTAAGCGAACTACTCAAGCTCTCGTCATTAGACTTGGTTAGATAGCGTAAAACACGGTTTTAAACTATCCTACAAAGTTTCATTAACGTACTTTAAGTAGTTTCGTTAATATCGTCGAACTTGTATATTTGGCCTGTTTAGAGGCTAAAAGTCAATTTTGAGAAACAAGCGAAATTAAGCGAACTACTCAAGCTCTCGTCATTAGACTTTGTTAGATAGCGTAAAACACGGTTTTAGACTATCCTACAAAGTTTCATTAACGTACTTTAAGTAGTTTCGTTAATATCGTCGAACTTGTATATTTGGCCTGTTAAGAGGCTAAAAGTCAATTTTGAGAAACAAGCGAAATTAAGCGAACTACTCAAGCTCTCGTCATTAGACTTGGTTAGATAGCGTAAAACACGGTTTTAAACTATCCTACAGAGTTTCATCAACGTACTTTAAGTAGTTTCGTTAATATCGTCGAACGTATATTTGGCCTGTTTAGATGCTAAAAGTCAATTTTGAGAAACAAGCGAAATTAAGCGAACTACTCAAGCTCTCGTCATTAGACTTGGTTAGATAGCGTAAAACACGGTTTTAGACTATCCTACAAAGTTTCATTAACGTACTTTAAGTAGTTTCGTTAATATCGTCGAACTTGTATATATTTGGCCTGTAAAGAGGCTAAAAGTCAATTTTGAGAAACAAGCGAAATTAAGCGAAATACTGAAGCTCTCGTCATTAGACTTGGTTAGATAGCGTAAAACACGGTTTAAAACTATCCTACAGAGTTTCATTAACATACTTTAAGTAGTTTCGTTAATATCGTCGAACGTATATTTGGCCTGTTTAGAGGCTAAAAGTCAATTTTGAGAAACAAGCGAAATTAAGCGAACTACTCAAGCTCTCGTCATTAGACTTCGTTAGATAGCGTAAAACACGGTTTTAAACTATCCTACAAAGTTTCATTAACGTACTTTAAGTAGTTTCGTTAATATCGTCGAACTTGTATATTTGGCCTGTTTAGATGCTAAAAGTCAATTTTGAGAAACAAGCGAAATTAAGCGAACTACTCAAGCTCTCGTCATTAGACTTGGTTAGATAGCGTAAAACACGGTTGTAGACTATCCTACTAAAAGTCATTAACGTACTTTAAGTAGTTTCGTTAATATCGTCGAACGTATATTTGGCCTGTTTAGAGGTTAAAGTCAATTTTGAGAAACAAGCGAAATTAAGCGAACTACTCAAGCTCTCGTCATTAGACTTGGTTAGATAGCGTAAAACACGGTTTTAGACTATCCTACAAAGTTTCATTAACGTACTTTAAGTAGTTTCGTTAATATCGTCGAACTTATATATTTGGCCTGTTTAGAAGCTAAAAGTCAATTTTGAGAAACAAGAGAAATTATGCGAACTACTCAAGTTCTCATCATTAGACTTCGCTAGATAGCGTAAAACACAGTTTTAGACTATCCTACAAAGATCCATTATCGTACTTTAAGTAGTTTCGTTAATATCGTCGAACGTATATTTGGCCTGTTTAGAGGTTAAAGTCAATTTTGAGAAACAAGTGAAATTAAGCGAACTACTCGAGCTCTCGTCATTAGACTTGGTTAGATAGCGTAAAACACGGTTGTAGACTATCCTACTAAGTGTCATTAACGTACTTTAAGTAGTTTCGTTAATATCGTCGAACTTGTATATTTGGCCTGTTAACAAGCTAAAAGTCAATTTTGAGAAACAAGAGAAATTAAGCGAACTACTCAAGCTCTCGTCATTAGACTTCGTTAGATAGCGTAAAACACGGTTTTAGACTATCCTACAAAGTTTCATTAACGTACTTTAAGTAGTTTCGTTAATATCGTCGAACGTATATTTGGCCTGTTTAGATGCTAAAAGTCAATTTTGAGAAACAAGCGAAATTAAGCGAACTACTCAAGCTCTCGTCATTAGACTTGGTTAGATAGCGTAAAACACGGTTTTAGACTATCCTACAAAGTTTCATTAACGTACTTTAAGTAGTTTCGTTAATATCGTCGAACGTATATTTGGCCTGTTTAGATGCTAAATGTCAATTTTGAGAAACAAGAGAAATTTTGCAAACTACTCAAGCTCTCGTCATTAGACTTGGTTAGATAGCGTAAAACACGGTTTTAGACTATCCTACAAAGTTTCATTAACGTACTTTAAGTAGTTTCGTTAATATCGTCGAACGTATATTTGGCCTGTTTAGATGCTAAAAGTCAATTTTGAGAAACAAGCGAAATTAAGCGAACTACTCGAGCTCTCGTCATTAGACTTCGTTAGATAGCGTAAAACACGGTTTTAGACTATCCTACAAAGTTTCATTAACGTACTTTAAGTAGTTTCGTTAATATCGTCGAACTTGTATATTTGGCCTGTTAAAAGGCTAAAAGTCAATTTTGAGAAACAAGCGAAATTAAGCGAACTACTCAAGCTCTCGTCATTAGACTTCGTTAGATAGCGTAAAACACGGTTTTAGACTATCCTACAAAGTATCATTAACGTACTTTAAGTAGTTTTGTTAATATCGTCGAACTTGTATATTTGGCCTGTTTAGAAGCTAAAAATCAATTTTGAGAAACAAGAGAAATTAAGCGAACTACTCAAGCTCTTGTCATTAGACTTGGTTAGATAGCGTAAAACAAGGTTGTAGACTTTCCTGCTAAGTGTCATTAACGTACTTTAAGTAGTTTCGTTAATATCGTCGAACGTATATTTGGCCTGTTTAGATGCTAAAAGTCAATTTTGAGAAACAAGCGAAATTAAGCGAACTACTCAAGCTCTCGTCATTAGACTTGGTTAGATAGCGTAAAACACGGTTTTAGACTATCCTACAAAGTTTCATTAACGTACTTTAAGTAGTTTCGTTAATATCGTCGAACGTATATTTGGCCTGTTTAGATGCTAAAAGTCAATTTTGAGAAACAAGCGAAATTAAGCGAACTACTCAAGCTCTCGTCATTAGACTTGGTTAGATAGCGTAAAACACTGTTTTAGACTATCCTACAAAGTGTCATTAACGTACTTTAAGTAGTTTCGTTAATATCGTCGAACTTGTATATTTGGCCTGTTTAGAAGCTAAATGTCAATTTTGAGAAACAAGAGAAATTTTGCAAACTACACAAGCTCTCGTCCTTAGATTTTTTTAGATAGCGTAAAACACGGTTGTAGACTATCCTACTAAGTGTCATTAACGTACGTTGAGTAGTTTCGTTAATATCGTCGAACTTGTATATTTGGCCTGTTTAGAGGCTAAAAGTCAATTTTGAGAAACAAGCGAAATTAAGCGAACTACTCAAGCTCTCGTCATTAGACTTCGTTAAATAGCGTAAAACACGGTTTTAAACTATCCTACAAAGTTTTCATTAACGTACTTTAAGTAGTTTCGTTAATATCGTCGAACTTGTATATTTGGCCTGTTAAAAGGCTAAAAGTCAATTTTGAGAAACAAGCGAAATTAAGCGAACTACTCAAGCTCTCGTCATTAGACTTCGTTAGATAGCGTAAAACACGGTTTTAGACTATCCTACAAAGTTTCATTAACGTACTTTAAGTAGTTTCGTTAATATCGTCGAACTTGTATATTTGGCCTGTTTAGAGGCTAAAAGTCAATTTTGAGAAACAAGCGAAATTAAGCGAACTACTCAAGCTCTCGTCATTAGACTTGGTTAGATAGCGTAAAACACGGTTGTAGACTATCCTACTAAAAGTCATTAACGTACTTTAAGTAGTTTCGTTAATATCGTCGAACTTGTATATTTGGCCTGTTTAGAAGCTAAAAGTCAATTTTGAGAAACAAGAGAAATTATGCGAACTACTCAAGCTCTCGTCATTAGACTTGGTTAGATAGCGTAAAACACGGTTTTAGACTATCCTACAAAGTTTCATTAACGTACTTTAAGTAGTTTCGTTAATATCGTCGAACTTGTATATTTGGCCTGTTAAAAGGCTAAAAGTCAATTTTGAGAAACAAGCGAAATTAAGCGAACTACTCAAGCTCTCGTCATTAGACTTGGTTAGATAGCGTAAAACACGGTTGTAGACTATCCTACTAAGTGTCATTAACGTACTTTAAGTAGTTTCGTTAATATCGTCGAACGTATATTTGGCCTGTTTAGATGCTAAAAGTCAATTTTGAGAAACAAGCGAAATTAAGCGAACTACTCAATCTCTCGTCATTAGACATCGTTAGATAACGTAAAACACAGTTTTAGACTATCCTACAAAGTTTCATTAACGTACTTTAAGTAGTTTCGTTAATATCGTCGAACGTATATTTGGCCTGTTTAGAGGTTAAAGTCAATTTTGAGAAACAAGTGAAATTAAGCGAACTACTCGAGCTCTCGTCATTAGACTTGGTTAGATAGCGTAAAACACGGTTTTAGACTATCCTACAAAGTTTCATTAACGTACTTTAAGTAGTTTCGTTAATATCGTCGAACTTGTATATTTGGCCTCTTAAAAGGCTAAAAGTCAATTTTGAGAAACAAGCGAAATTAAGCGAACTACTCAAGCTCTCGTCATTAGACTTCGTTAGATAGCGTAAAACACGGTTTTAGACTATCCTACAAAGTTTCATTAACGTACTTTAAGTAGTTTCGTTAATATCGTCGAACGTATACTTGGCCTGATTAGAGGTTAAAAACAATTTTGAGAAACAAGTGAAATTAAGCGAACTACTCGAGCTCTCGTCATTAGACTTGGTTAGATAGCGTAAAACACGGTTGTAGACTATCCTACTAAGTGTCATTAACGTACTTTAAGTAGTTTCGTTAATATCGTCGAACTTATATATTTGGCCTGTTTAGAAGCTAAAAGTCAATTTTGAGAAACAAGAGAAATTATGCGAACTACTCAATCTCTTCATTAGACGTCGTTAGATAGCGTAAAACACGGTTTTAGACTATCCTACAAAGTTTAAATTACGTACTTTAAGTAGTTTCGTTAATATCGTCGAACTTGTATATTTGGCCTGTTTAGAGGCTAAAAGTCAATTTTGAGAAACAAGCGAAATTAAGCGAACTACTCAAGCTCTCGTCATTAGACTTGGTTAGATAGCGTAAAACACGGTTTTAGACTATCCTACAAAGTTTCATTAACGTACTTTAAGTAGTTTCGTTAATATCGTCGAACTTGTATATTTGGCCTGTTAAAAGGCTAAAAGTCAATTTTGAGAAACAAGCGAAATTAAGCGAACTACTCAAGCTCTCGTCATTAGACTTGGTTAGATAGCGTAAAACACGGTTTTAGACTATCCTACAAAGTTTCATTAACGTACTTTAAGTAGTTTCGTTAATATCGTCGAATGTATATTTGGCCTGTTTAGAGGTAAAAGTCAATTTTGAGAAACAAGCGAAATTAAGCGAACTACTCAAGCTCTCGTCATTAGACTTGGTTAGATAGCGTAAAACACGGTTTTAGACTATCCTACAAAGTTTCATTAACGTACTTTAAGTAGTTTCGTTAATATCGTCGAAATTGTATATTTGGCCTGTTAAAAGGCTAAAAGTCAATTTTGAGAAACAAGCGAAATTAAGCGAACTACTCAAGCTCTCGTCATTAGACTTGGTTAGATAGCGTAAAACACGGTTTTAGACTATCCTACAAAGTTTCATTAACGTACTTTAAGTAGTTTCGTTAATATCGTCGAACTTGTATATTTGGCCTGTTTAGAAGCTAAAAGTCAATTTTGAGAAACAAGAGAAATTATGCGAACTACTCAAGCTCTCGTCATTAGACTTGGTTAGATAGCGTAAAACACGGTTGTAGACTATCCTACTAAGTGTCATTAACGTACTTTAAGTAGTTTCGTTAATATCGTCGAACTTGTATATTTGGCCTGTTAAGAGGCTAAAAGTCAATTTTGAGAAACAAGCGAAATTAAGCGAACTACTCAAGCTCTCGTCATTAGACTTCGTTAGATAGCGTAAAACACGGTTTTAAACTATCCTACAAAGTTTCATTAACGTACTTTAAGTAGTTTCGTTAATATCGTCGAACGTATATTTGGCCTGTTTAGATGCTAAAAGTCAATTTTGAGAAACAAGCGAAATTAAGCGAACTACTCAAGCTCTCGTCATTAGACTTGGTTAGATAGCGTAAAACACGGTTTTAGACTATCCTACAAAGTTTCATTAACGTACTTTAAGTAGTTTCGTTAATATCGTCGAACGTATATTTGGCCTTATTAGAGGTTAAAAACAATTTTAAGAAACAAGTGAAATTAAGCGAACTACTCAAGCTCTCGTCATTAGACTTGGCTAGATAGCGTAAAACACGGTTTTAGACTATCCTACAAAGTTTCATTAACGTACTTTAAGTAGTTTCGTTAATATCGTCGAACTTGTATATTTGGCCTGTTTAGAGGCTAAAAGTCAATTTTGAGAAACAAGCGAAATTAAGCGAACTACTCAAACTCTCGTCATTAGACTTTGTATGATAGCGTAAAACACGGTTTTAGACAATCCTACAAAGTTTCATTAACGTACTTTAAGTAGTTTCGTTAATATCGTCGAACTTGTATATTTGGCCTTTTAAAAGGCTAAAAGTCAATTTTGAGAAACAAGAGAAATTAAGCGAACTACTCAATCTCTCGTCATTAGACATCGTTAGATAACGTAAAACACAGTTTTAGACTATCCTACAAAGTTTCAATTACGTACTTTAAGTAGTTTCGTTAATATCGTCAAACTTGTATATTTGGCCTGTTAAGAGGCTAAAAGTCAATTTTGAGAAACAAGCGAAATTAAGCGAACTACTCAAGCTCTCGTCATTAGACTTCGTTAGATAGCGTAAAACACGGTTTTAGACTATCCTACAAAGTTTCATTAACGTACTTTAAGTAGTTTCGTTAATATCGTCGAACGTATATTTGGCCTGTTTAGAGGCTAAAAGTCAATTTTGAGAAACAAGCGAAATTAAGCGAACTACTCAAGCTCTCGTCATTAGACTTGGTTAGATAGCGTAAAACACGGTTTTAGACTATCCTACAAAGTTTCATTAACGTACTTTAAGTAGTTTCGTTAATATCGTCGAACGTATATTTGGCCTGTTTAGAGGCTAAAAGTCAATTTTGAGAAACAAGCGAAATTAAGCGAACTACTCAAGCTCTCGTCATTAGACTTCGTTAGATAGCGTAAAACACGGTTTTAAACTATCCTACAAAGTTTCATTAACGTACTTTAAGTAGTTTCGTTAATATCGTCGAACGTATATTTGGCCTGTTTAGATGCTAAAAGTCAATTTTGAGAAACAAGCGAAATTAAGCGAACTACTCGAGCTCTCGTCATTTGACTTGTTTAGATAGCGTAAAACACTGTTGTAGACTATCCTACAAAGTTTCATTAACGTACTTTAAGTAGTTTCGTTAATATCGTCGAACTTGTATATTTGGCCTGTTAAAAGGCTAAAAGTCAATTTTGAGAAACAAGCGAAATTAAGCGAACTACTCAAGCTCTCGTCATTAGACTTGGTTAGATAGCGTAAAACACGGTTTTAAACTATCCTACAAAGTTTCATTAACGTACTTTAAGTAGTTTCGTTAATATCGTCGAACGTATATTTGGCCTGTTTTGAGGCTAAAAGTCAATTTTGAGAAACAAGCGAAATTAAGCGAACTACTCGAGCTCTCGTCATTAGACTTGGTTAGATAGCGTAAAACACGGTTGTAGACTATCCTACTAAGTGTCATTAACGTACTTTAAGTAGTTTCGTTAATATCGTCGAACTTATATATTTGGCCTGTTTAGAAGCTAAAAGTCAATTTTGAGAAACAAGCGAAATTAAGCGAACTACTCAAGCTCTCGTCATTAGACTTGGTTAGATAGCGTAAAACACGGTTTTAGACTATCCTACAAAGTTTCATTAACGTACTTTAAGTAGTTTCGTTAATATCGTCGAACGTATATTTGGCCTTTTAAAAGGCTAAAAGTCAATTTTGAGAAACAAGCGAAATTAAGCGAACTACTCAAGCTCTCGTCATTAGACTTCGTTAGATAGCGTAAAACACGGTTTTAGACTATCCTACAAAGATTCATTAACAAACTTTTAGTAGTTTTGTTAATATCGTCGAACTTGTATATTTGGCCTGTTAAAAGGCTAAAAGTCAATTTTGAGAAACAAGCGAAATTAAGCGAACTACTCAAGCTCTCGTCATTAGACTTCGTTAGATAGCGTAAAACACGGTTTTAGACTATCCTACAAAGTTTCATTAACGTACTTTAAGTAGTTTTGTTAATATCGTCAAACTTGTATATTTGGCTTGTTTAGATGCTAATAGTCAATTTTGAGAAACAAGAGAAATTATGCGAACTACTCAAGCTCTCGTCATTAGACTTGGTTAGATAGCTTAAAACACGGTTGTAGACTATCCTACTAAAAGTCATTAATGTACTTTAAGTAGTTTTCTTAATATCGTCGAACTTATATATTTGGCCTGTTTAGAAGCTAAAAGTCAATTTTGAGAAACAAGCGAAATTAAGCGAACTACTCAAGCTCTCGTCATTAGACTTGGTTAGATAGCGTAAAACACGGTTTTAGACTATCCTACAAAGTTTCATTAACGTACTTTAAGTAGTTTCGTTAATATCGTCGAACTTGTATATTTGGCCTGTTTAGAAGCTAAATGTCAATTTTGAGAAACAAGAGAAATTTTGCAAACTACTCAAGCTCTCGTCATTAGACTTGGTTAGATAGCGTAAAACACGGTTTTAAACTATCCTACAGAGTTTCATTAACGTACTTTAAGTAGTTTCGTTAATATCGTCGAACTTGTATATTTGGCCTGTTTAGAGGTCAAATTCAATTTTGAGAAACAAGCGAAATTAAGCGAACTACTCAAGCTCTCGTCATTAGACTTGGTTAGATAGCGTAAAACACGGTTTTAGACTATCCTACAAAGTTTCATTAACGTACTTTAAGTAGTTTCGTTAATATCGTCGAACTTGTATATTTGGCCTGTTAAAAGGCTAAAAGTCAATTTTGAGAAACAAGCGAAATTAAGCGAACTACTCAAGCTCTCGTCATTAGACTTGGTTAGATAGCGTAAAACACGGTTTTAGACTATCCTACAAAGTTTCATTAACGTACTTTAAGTAGTTTCGTTAATATCGTCGAACTTGTATATTTGGCCTGTTAAGAGGCTAAAAGTCAATTTTGAGAAACAAGCGAAATTAAGCGAACTACTCAAGCTCTCGTCATTAGACTTGGTTAGATAGCGTAAAACACGGTTTTAGACTATCCTACAAAGTTTCATTAACGTACTTTAAGTAGTTTCGTTAATATCGTCGAACTTGTATATTTGGCCTGTTAAAAGGCTAAAAGTCAATTTTGAGAAACAAGCGAACTACTCAAGCTCTCGTCATTAGACTTCGTTAGATAGCGTAAAACACGGTTTTAAACTATCCTACAGAGTTTCATCAACGTACTTTAAGTAGTTTCGTTAATATCGTCGAACGTATATTTGGCCTGTTTAGATGCTAAAAGTCAATTTTGAGAAACAAGCGAAATTAAGCGAACTACTCAAGCTCTCGTCATTAGACTTCGTTAGATAGCGTAAAACACAGTTTTAGACTATCCTACAAAGTTTCATTAACGTACTTTAAGTAGTTTCGTTAATATCGTCGAACTTGTATATTTGGCCTGTTAAAAGGCTAAAAGTCAATTTTGAGAAACAAGCGAAATTAAGCGAACTACTCAAGCTCTCGTCATTAGACTTGGTTAGATAGCGTAAAACACGGTTTTAGACTATCCTACAAAGTTTCATTAACGTACTTTAAGTAGTTTCGTTAATATCGTCGAACTTGTATATTTGGCCTGTTTAGATGCTAAAAGTCAATTTTGAGAAACAAGCGAAATTAAGCGAACTACTCAAGCTCTCGTCATTAGACTTGGTTAGATAGCGTAAAACACGGTTTTAAACTATCCTACAAAGTTTCATTAACGTACTTTAAGTAGTTTCGTTAATATCGTCGAACTTGTATATTTGGCCTGTTAAGAGGCTAAAAGTCAATTTTGAGAAACAAGCGAAATTAAGCGAACTACTCAAGCTCTCGTCATTAGACTTCGTTAGATAGCGTAAAACACTGTTTTAGACTATCCTACAAAGTTTCATTAACGTACTTTAAGTAGTTTCGTTAATATCGTCGAACTTGTATATTTGGCCTGTTTAGAGGCTAAAAGTCAATTTTGAGAAACAAGCGAAATTAAGCGAACTACTCAAGCTCTCGTCATTAGACTTGGTTAGATAGCGTAAAACACGGTTTTAGACTATCCTACAAAGTTTCATTAACGTACTTTAAGTAGTTTCGTTAATATCGTCGAACTTGTATATTTGGCCTGTTAAGAGGCTAAAAGTCAATTTTGAGAAACAAGCGAAATTAAGCGAACTACTCAAGCTCTCGTCATTAGACTTGGTTAGATAGCGTAAAACACGGTTTTAAACTATCCTACAAAGTTTCATTAACGTACTTTAAGTAGTTTCGTTAATATCGTCAAACTTGTATATTTGGCCTGTTAAGAGGCTAAAAGTCAATTTTGAGAAACAAGCGAAATTAAGCGAACTACTCAAGCTCTCGTCATTAGACTTGGTTAGATAGCGTAAAACACGGTTTTAGACTATCCTACAAAGTTTCATTAACGTACTTTAAGTAGTTTCGTTAATATCGTCGAACGTATATTTGGCCTGTTTAGATGCTAAAAGTCAATTTTGAGAAACAAGCGAAATTAAGCGAACTACTCAAGCTCTCGTCATTAGACTTGGTTAGATAGCGTAAAACACGGTTTTAGACTATCCTACAAAGTTTCATTAACGTACTTTAAGTAGTTTCGTTAATATCGTCGAACGTATATTTGGCCTGTTTAGATGCTAAAAGTCAATTTTGAGAAACAAGCGAAATTAAGCGAACTACTCAAGCTCTCGTCATTAGACTTGGTTAGATAGCGTAAAACACGGTTTTAGACTATCCTACAAAGTTTCATTAACGTACTTTAAGTAGTTTCGTTAATATCGTCGAACTTGTATATTTGGCCTGTTTAGAGGCTAAAAGTCAATTTTGAGAAACAAGCGAAATTAAGCGAACTACTCAAGCTCTCGTCATTAGACTTGGTTAGATAGCGTAAAACACGGTTTTAGACTATCCTACAAAGTTTCATTAACGTACTTTAAGTAGTTTCGTTAATATCGTCGAACTTGTATATTTGGCCTGTTTAGAAGCTAAAAGTCAATTTTGAGATACAAGAGAAATTTTGCAAACTACTCAAGTTCTCGTCATTAGACTTGGTTAGATAGCGTAAAACACGGTTTTAGACTATCCTACAAAGTTTCATTAACGTACTTTAAGTAGTTTCGTTAATATCGTCGAACTTATATATTTGGCCTGTTTAGAAGCTAAAAGTCAATTTTGAGAGAATAGAGAAATTATGCGAACTATTCAAGCTCTCATCATTAGACTTTCTAAATAGCGTAAAACATAGTTTTAGACTATCCTACAAAGTTTCATTAACGTACTTTAAGTAGTTTCGTTAATATCGTCGAACTTGTATATTTGGCCTGTTTAGAAGCTAAAAGTCAATTTTGAGATACAAGAGAAATTTTGCAAACTACTCAAGTTCTCGTCATTAGACTTGGTTAGATAGCGTAAAACACGGTTTTAGACTATCCTACAAAGTTTCATTAACGTACTTTAAGTAGTTTCGTTAATATCGTCGAACTTGTATATTTGGCCTCTATAGAAACTAAAAGTCAATTTTGAGAAACAAGCGAAATTTTGCAAACTACTCAAGCTCTCGTCATTAGACTTGGTTAGATAGCGTAAAACACGGTTTTAGACTATCCTACAAAGTTTCATTATTGTACTTTAAGTAGTTTCGTTAATATCGTCGAACTTGTATATTTGGCCTTTTAAAAGGCTAAAAGTCAATTTTGAGAAACAAGAGAAATTAAGCGAACTACTCAATCTCTCGTCATTAGACTTCGTTAGATATCGTAAAACACTGTTTTAGACTATCCTACAAAGTTTCATTAACGTACTTTAAGTAGTTTCGTTAATATCGTCGAATGTATATTTGGCCTGTTTAGAGGCTAAAAGTCAATTTTGAGAAACAATCGAAATTAAGTGAACTACTGAAGCTCTCGTCATTAGACTTGGTTAGATAGAGTAAAACACGGTTTTAGACTATCCTACAAAGTTTCATTAACGTACTTTAAGTAGTTTCGTTAATATCGTCGAACTTGTATATTTGGCCTGTTTAGAGGCTAAAAGTCAATTTTGAGAAACAAGCGAAATTAAGCGAACTACTCAAGCTCTCGTCATTAGACTTGGTTAGATAGCGTAAAACACGGTTTTAGACTATCCTACAAAGTTTCATTAACGTACTTTAAGTAGTTTCGTTAATATCGTCGAACTTGTATATTTGGCCTGTTAAAAGGCTAAAAGTCAATTTTGAGAAACAAGCGAAATTAAGCGAACTACTCAAGCTCTCGTCATTAGACTTGGTTAGATAGCGTAAAACACGGTTTTAAACTATCCTGCAAAGTTTCATTAATTTACTTTAAGTAGTTTCGTTAATATTGTCGAACGTATATTTGGCCTGTTTAGATGCTAAATGTCAATTTTGAGAAACAAGCGAACTATTCAAGCTCTCGTCATTAGACTTCCGTAAATAGCGTAAAACACGGTTTTGAACTATCCTACAAAGTTTCATTAACGTACTTTAAGTAGTTTCGTTAATATCGTCGAACGTATACTTGGCCTGTTTAGAGGTTAAAGACAATTTTGAGAAACAAGTGAAATTAAGCGAACTACTCGAGCTGTCGTCATTAGACTTGGTTAGATAGCGTAAAACACGGTTGTAGACTATCCTACTAAGTGTCATTAACGTACTTTCAGTAGTTTCGTTAATATCGTCGAACTTATATATTTGGCCTGTTTAGAAGCTAAAAGTCAATTTTGAGAAACAAGAGAAATTATGCGAACTACTCAAGCTCTCGTCATTAGAATTGGTTAGATAGCGTAAAACACGTTTTTAAACTATCCTACAAAGTTTCATTAACGTACTTTAAGTAGTTTCGTTAATATCGTCAAACTTGTATATTTGGCCTGTTAAGAGGCTAAAAGTCAATTTTGAGAAACAAGCGAAATTAAGCGAACTACTAAGCTCTGGTCATTAGACTTCGTTAGATATCGTAAAACACTGTTTTAGACTATCCTACAAAGTTTCATTAACGTACTTTAAGTAGTTTCGTTAATATCGTCGAACGTATATTTGGCCTGTTTAGAGGTTAATGTCAATTTTGAGAAACAAGTGAAATTAAGCGAACTACACGAGCTCTCGTCATTAGACTTTGTTATATAGCGTAAAACACGGTTTTAGACTATCCTACAAAGTTTCATTAACGTACTTTAAGTAGTTTCGTTAATATCGTCAAACTTGTATATTTGGCCTGTTAAGAGGTTAAAAGTCAATTTTGAGAAACAAGTGAAATTAAGCGAACTACTGAAGCTATCGTCATTATACTTGGTAAAATAGCTTAATACACCGTATTACACTATCCTACAAAGTTTCAGTAATGTAGTTTAAGTTGAACCTAAAATATATTCGGGATCGCTTATTTGGCCATTACAGTTTTATTGCTTATTACATGCTAAAAATAAATTTTGAGAAATGAACGATATTAAGCGAACTACAGGAGCAATCGTCTTTATACTTTATAAAATACCTTAGTACACCGTATTACACTATCCTACAAAGTTTCATTAACGTAGTTTAAGTAGTATCTGAAATATCTTCGAAATTGTATATTTGGCCATTATAGTGGAAACGCTGTTTACATGCTAAAAATCAATTTTGAGAAACAAACGATATTAAGCGAACTACTGAAGCTATCGTCATTATACTTGGTAAAGTAGCTGAATACACCGTATTACACTATCCTACAAAGTTTCATTATCGTAGTTTAAGTAGTATCTGAAATATCTTCAAAATTGTATTTTTGGCCATTATATTGGAACCGCTGTTAACATACTAAAAATCAATTGTGAGAAACAAACGATATTAAGCGAACTACTGAAGGTATCGTCATTATACTTGGTAAATTAGCTTAATACACCGTATTACACTATCCTATAAAGTTTCATAACCTAATTTTAGTAGTATCTGAAATATCTCCGAAATTGTATATTTGGTCATTATAGTAGAAACGCGGTTTACATGCTAAAAATCAATTTTGAGAAACAAACGATATTAAGTAACAGTATATAATTCTACTACGATGTTGCACTGTCACCAGAAAAAGCAAGAAATACAATGTTGGGATGGATCACTTTTGTGTTTTAGTAATTATCGCCAATATTTTCGCGAAATTTGCTAAGGGGAACCAGATTCTTAAGTATTCCCTCATTTTAGCCATGCAAAAATCCGGATACTTTTCATTATTTGACAGTATACCTTAAAACTACGCTAAAAACTTAAATTTTATTATTTAGCACCATTTAAAAAAATAAATCCAATAAAACTCAGAGCAATTTATTGTAGGTGTTCTGCTATACAATGGGATTCATTACTTTAAAGTAGCTTTCCTTTTCAGATTTACTTAACTATTTACAAATAGAAACTTCTTCGGTTTCCTTAGCCGCATATCCGTTGAGAGTAAAAAAAAAGGTCTTTAAATGAATTGTTTATCGGACGACAGCCTTTTCTTGGAACATTCTATCCACTTTGTAGATTCCTTTCGATGTTCTTCCCATAGTTTCTTAATGAGCGATGCGTCCTCCGTGACACTAAATATGTATTGATCTAGTGGTTTGAAATTGGAAGAGTAGAACCTTTTCCACGTGTTTTTAGTTTCATTCCAATACACAGGAAGTTTGTCTTTGATTGCATCGTATACAACTAAAGATTCTTCGAAAACTATGGCGTGGGGATATTCATACCTGGAGAAAGAAAAATGTGCGAATTCAATAATGTTATAATAATAGTTATATATTGTTAAACCCTGTTAAGACTATGTCAGAGGATTGCATATATCTTTTCGTATTAACAGATAAAACAGTAAAACAGTTAGGATGATTTTAACACGATTTACGGACCGAGCCAATTTCACTCATTAAAAGTTTGATCACTATATATATATATGTAATAAGACGGACTTCTCGATGGGGAGTTGCAGTCATGGCCATAAAAATGATACCGTTTTAGCTAAAGACCTTTATTAAGATAACTTTGGAGGACGGGTTCCCACTTCATCATAGGGACAGGACAAACGGAAGGGTCAGCGAGCATGAAGTTTTATGTACAAGACCCTTAACACCTGGGTCAACATCTGTGGGAAAATTTCTCTAGAAAAATCTGTCTCCGACAACGTGTATCTACTTTTTATTTGGAAATTTCCAAAATTGTCCGCTGGGGCCATGTAGGTTTATAATTTGTCAGGCCCCTTCTCTGAGGGCGTAAACTGTAGCCCTAGTGGTCAATTCAGATTTTTCTAGAGATATTTTCCCACAGATGTTGACTTAGGTAATAAGGGTCTTGTACATAGAACTTCATGCTAGCTGACCCTTCCGTTTGTCCTGTCCCTATGATGAAGTTGGAACCCGTCCTCCAAAGTTATCTTAATAAAGGTCTTTAGCTAAAACGGTATCCTTTTTATGGCCATGACTGCAACCCCCCATCGAGAAGTCCATCTCATTACATATATATATATATATATATATATATATAACTTAAATATCACTTTTCAAAAACATACATCGGTTTTTAGCTAAGTAATAAAATATATATAAACTTTCATTCCTCTTCCCCGCAGACCCCTTCATTTCGCATTATCAAATGTAGTATGCCTATTTTCACGGTTGTGAGCCAATTTGATTCATAGAATGTATATGAAAATAAATAAATAGAGTATAAAGTACATAAAGTATAGTATAAAGTAAATATAGAGAAGAAGTCGAGAACAATTCCATTCCAATGACAGAAATTCATGCTACTGACGCACGGAAGAATTGTCAAGTTCGACAATCATGCAAAAGAAACAGATGTAGAAACCATTGTGCTAAATGGAATAGAAATGTTTGCGGAAATTGTGTTTCGAAATCAGATTTTATATGTAAAAAATATTTTTCATGAATTTTTTGATAATAAACATTTCATTTAAATTAATTTGGAACTATTTTCTTTGCAAAAAACATCAATTTTCTTGTATGAGTCAATTTGGCTCACTTCGGTAAAAATAGGTATATGATCAACATCTTAAATTAAAAATTTTAGAAGTACTTTTAAATAAAATTATTACATTATAAAAAAGTAGAAAAAATGCAATTCTATTAGCTTTTAAATTGCCGAAATCTACATCCCCTTTATAATAATAGCCTAAGTTATTTTCCGTCTGTCCTCGAATTTATGAAGCGGTTGGACCTGGAATGGATAAAGACATCCATATTGAATTCTTAATGAGTTAGGGTTAGCAAAATTCAAAGCGACTTCGAAAACTTTCGAAATCCATCTCTTCTTCCCTTTTCGAGAAATTAATGCCATTTTATCCAGCTCTTTTGTCCCCGGTTAAGAGCAGGAGATTAAATTTATCCATTTATCACATAGTAAATAGGTAAACATAATATTTTTTCTAGCATTATGACGTCATTCCTTTAACCATTTATGTTAGTGATCAAATATTAATTAATACAAGATCTAGCTTTTATGAAGTCCTTTAAAGATACTGACGGAGATCACAAGCGGCCTAAAAACCGCTCGTTTCCTACCTATGCTATAAATTTTAATCACTAACATTCGGGGGAAACTGTGAAAAGAAAATAATAATAATAGTGGAAATATGCCATTTTATCGCATACAGGAATGTCATTAAAAGTTCTGTTAAGTACAGAATCAACAAGTTTTGCATTTTGCTTCAAATTTATAATTTGACATTTTCTAATATGGGCACAGATCTCATCATAATATACATATAATATACATATGTTAAAAAAGGAACACTCTTGAAGGATAACAAATAGTTTTGAAGCGGTTTTTGAAAACTTATTCAGAATACCTAAGTTTTTTTTAATTCAAAAAAGCGCAAAAATAAACTGTTAATTGTATCTTGAAATAAAAATAGAATAGGGATTGTCCTATAATACCTTATGTGCTATATAAACTTATTAATATATACTTAAATACAACTTTTACCTGAAAGGCAGTTCTTGGAAAGCTTCCCACATCTGGGTGCACGGGTCAAACACATCAACATATTTTACAATACCAATATCCTCATGAGTTCCCCCGATAATGAAAATTTTCTTTTTGAAGACAACGGCTGCAAAATTCCGCCGAGGCAGGATTGGAGGAATAATTTGTATCCAGCTATCTGTGAAGGCATCGTACACTTCCATAAGTAGAACTGGCTCATTATCTTCCAGTAGATGGTTGCCAAACACATATATCAATCCCCCAGCTGAAACAGCTTCTACTCTTTTACATTTCGTGGAAGCAATCTCCCTCCATTTATTGAGTTTCGGATCATACTTTTCTGCTGCTGTAGTGTTGAAATCTCGATCCTCAACTGTCGTGCTTATGCATCCACCAATAGCATATATTTCTTCCTCGAGATGAACTATTCTGTGGTATCTTCTGTTGTGCAGAGACTCTGGTATTTTAGTCCACTCCTTGGTGATGAGGTCCAATGAGAAATTCTCGCCCGTCCAAGTATTGAACAAGTAAACTTTTTCTCCGAGGACGACTATCTTGTTAGGCCAGTAGTTAAACTTGATGTTAATTTCCCTCCAGTGGTACAAAGTTTCGTCAAATGTGACGTTCACCGAAATCTTCTCAGGGATATTATCACTGTTTACATGTTTGATGAAAATTATCATCTTTTGAGGTTGTCTGTGGTAAAAGGATAAGCCATCTGAATAATGCATTGAGAGAACTTGCCAAGTATCTTGAGCAGTCATAAAGGAAACTTGATTAATGTTTATTAGATGTGATACGCAACTATCAGGAAAGTTCAGATTCAAACGTTTCATCAACTGACAGATTAACAGTATTCTTTCTTGCATGCCTTTGTCGATCCAACGGTAAATAGCCTTCCATACAAACATTTGGTCAGATATCCTCAGATTATTCTCGAGCAATATGTCTTCCAGCAAATCGAACGGGAGTTCGTGGAAGCCACTTTCATCGCAGTCGACTATTTTTTCGAAATGGAATGAAATGAAATGCTTAAAAAAATTAATCAAATATACTTTGTTTAACATTTTCGCAACCACGTACAGTCGTATGCAGTTACTTTCAGTAGTGGAGTAAACTGCATATTTCCAGCATCTTCCTAGTAGATCATCCACAAGTAAATAGTCGGAGGCTAGAATGCAATCGGCAACAGTCTTTTCATTTAACACCACCTCTTTCTCGTATATGAAATCCAACACCAATTGCATCACTCGGCCTTTAATTCCCGGGATAAAGAAATTCTGCGGTATGCGGTCATTTTCAATTCCGAATAATATCCAAAAATATTCACTCTTAAGCGAAAGAATTATTTTATGGACTGGGAAACACCAACCGTCTTCCGTGTAAATCGAAGCATCGTACAAGTAGTTTATGTCAGAGTATTTTCCTATTCGTTTAGCCATAAATTAGAAAGGGATTAAAACTGTCAGATATATATTTTATTTTTTCATATCATTTATTATTAATATAAATGGTATTCGTGGTACCTCCTCGATGGTATTGTTATAAAATGTGTCAAAGCTGTCAATAATGAAGTTTAGAATTAACCACTGATATTACATTCTTATAAATGCTCATTGTTGAGATATCACGCACTACAAATTATATTATAGCTCTGTTGTTAAGAAATTTTAAGTGTTGCTTAATAATAGAGCACCTTTTGGCGAATTTGGTGAAATTACTGGGGATATTTACCAAACACAAATATATAAACTAATATCACTTTTAGTTTTGACTGCCAATAGCAAATCAGTAAGAAGCAACGTCCAAACTGTAATGATAGAATAAGAGATTAACCGTATTGGATTTTCTGTATAATCGGCTTTGTTCACCGTAACCATTCAATTTAATTCCACAATATTGTCAAATAAGAATAAAGATCATTTAATATGTAACAAATTAAGGCACAATAAGACTATCTTAAGATATTTTAGATTGACTAAAGAACTGGGTTTCCCCTCCAACTTGACGATAATTGTTTAAGTATGGTCGCCTAACAATTTCTCCGAATCTCATCGTGTCCAAGCCGAACGATGGCCGATTGGTTAGGGTGCTGGCCTTCGGTACAGGAGTTCGTGGGTTCGAATCCCACAGTGGCATGATATTCGTAGCCGTTCGGAATCGGCTCTAAGCTGTAGGTACCGGTCTTATTAGCCCTCGTGTTGCAAAAAGTAGAACGTATCACTCCAAACTAAACATCGTGTCCAAACAATCTGTATCTATATTAGAATTTATGTAATATTTGCATCCAACTCTCCTTGTGTAACTCTTTTCTTAAAATATTAAAAGTGCTCAATGCTTAAAATAATTAGATATAACAAACCATTAATGGTTCACTATGGCTGATTTTTAATAATATGGAGCTGTTGCATTTGTAAACTGTTGAGGAATTAAATGCCCATAAGTATAAATGTCTGATTTTCAATTCGTTTTCTTTAATTAAGTAAGAGTATATAATTCTATTACGATGGCGCACTGTGCATTCATTAAAGTCGCCAGAAAAAGCAAGAAATACAATGTTTGGATGGATTACCTTTGTGTTTTAGTAAATATTGCCAATATTTTCGCCAAATTTGCAGAGGAAACCCAATTAAGTAGTCCCGATATTTAAAATCAAAATACGGATTTTTTGAACACGGCGAGATTTGGAGCAAAATGTTAGGTTGCCATACTTAGACCTTTATCGCCGTTTGGCGGAAGTACCATGTTCTGATAGGAAGCCAAATTTTCTAGCCACAGAAAGATAATAAAATGCGATTTGATTTAGTTTGAGGCGCTATGGCTACTTTTTCGAATACACAATATATTTAATTGTGAGTATAATGAATCTTAAAAGAATTTGTTGATTTAAATTTTACCCCAATTGAGAATAACTAATAAGTTAGAGATTGATTATCGAATATGATTATTCCGTTTTATATATATAATAACGTCCACATAATTTAAAAATACTATAGTCATCACTGTAAAGGAATTATTAAATGAAATAGCCGAGTAGATTGATGCAGACGTTCACTTACAAAATCATCTTTTATTTAGAACATAAGATGACACTGAACACACAAATCCCAGTATTGAAAAAGAACACAAAACACATAAAATATCTGGAGGATTTCATTTACATCGCGATCTTAAAGGCAGAAGACCCGAATTCTGTGTGCCAGCCCATTTATTAACTCGTGGAAGGGGGGCTCCAGGAATGATGTCATTGCATTAACCAATCAAGTCCCTTTAATTACTTCTAGTTTATTCTAGACGATATATTACATCACAATGCATGGGAAAAATGAATCAACGGGGCTGTGATTCTAAATTCAAAGTGCCAGGAAACGAGCGTACGCCACCATTAGTATGAAAAATGTTCTTTAGAATTTCTCAATATGGAATCTAGATTTTCAATGGAAAATAGAAAACATTTAAGTTAAGATTTTACTTAATAGAATTTTATTATTACAATATGTGTGTGTGTGTGTGTGTGTAATATAGGAAGGAAATAATTGTAATATAGGAATAAAAGATCTAGGAATGGATGCTAGGAATCCTAGATCTTTTATTCCTATATTACAATATTATTCACTTTCTATATTATATATATATATATATATATATATATATATATATATATATATATATATATATATATATATATATATATATGAATAAATGCACCTAGCACAGCGGTCCCTCTCATTTTTGCCACTATAACTTGGCGATTTTGTTAATTGATCGCCAAATAGTAAAATGGCGGAAATTATGTTTCTCATTAACGTAATGAAACCTAACATTTTATACAATTTTTTTGAGATGGAAATGTAAAGAAATAACAAAATTAATACAATTTTAAACAAAATAAAACAGTATTTTAGCAAATTTTTTAGATGAAAGCATAAAGAAATATCACATTTAAAATTATTTTAAACAGAAAGAAGCACTTTTTTTTAAACAATATTTGGCGATTAAATTATTTCCAAAAGTTAAATTATCCCAATTTATACAGAATAGACAAACTATCTTGGCGCAACTATTACTACTTGGCGAGTGAAAACGAGGCGAGAGCTTTGCATCTCTACCAGTTTTTTTGTTTAATTCTTTGTACAAAGTAAATAAATTTGGTGTTTAGACCTTGAGTGTTTAGATTTCAACGTAGTCATTTTAGCCATGTATAAATCCAATTTTATACGTTTCATTGTTATGACTGTTTATGCGTACAAGGAAATATTAATTTTAAAGCTTTCAATATTCATTTTGACTCTTTCTGAACACATTTTGACTAGTTTTTAACGGATGTCTATACGTATGTATGTATCTCGAAATCAAAAACGATTAGACGTAGATTTATGAAATTTCGTATTTAGGACAGTTATAGCATGAAATGATGCATTTCTCATTTGCAATCTATATAACGAAAAATTTCAATGTAAAGCATATTAACACTGTGGGGAATAAATCAAAAATGATTATCTGTAAAAGGTTGAAATTTTCTTTACATGTAACATCTAATTGAGCACGTTCATTTTATTTTCAATCTCTACTTTTTATGACGAAAATCTCAACATAACGTACAATAATGCTATTGTTCTACAACAATGAAAACAGAATGATATCGACGTATTCAAAATCGGTTGAAATAACAACTTTTCAGTAGATTGAAAAATCCTCTTTAAGTCCATTATTTATAGTACAATATTTAATAACTAGCATATAGCCCATCATATGATGGGATTAGTAAATTTTTTAATATTCCAGAACTTTTAAATACCCTATAAGGCAGGTAAAAACTGGTTTTTTTTTTTTTTTTTGGCTGAGAATTATCTGGTTCACTCTCAATGATTTATTTATCTTCAACTCCTCTAGAGTCTCCTGATCCTGGGAATGCAGTTTAGAATCACATTGAATTCATTTAGTCAAACCGTGTGGTTATGTATAATAAACAAACACAGAAAAGAACAAACTTCTTAATTTCCAAATATATATAAATTAAAAGTTAGATATTTATTAGTCCGTGAAATAGACTCCTAGACTTATATGAAAAGAATTTGTTAATACCGGTCATAAAATTTTCATTGCAACAAATAATCGACGATTAAATTTAAAATTATCACGTATGTACCTAATCTATTATTTAAGCCAAATATAAAAGAAAATCATTTAGGTAATATCTAAGTTCAGTGGTAAAAAATATTATAATAGTGTAGACGATATTTAAATAGTTTAAAATATGAAATGATTAAATGAGATGTTTAAAGGAATGACGTCACAATGCTAGAAAAATTGTTATTTTTACCTATTTATTAAGTGATAAATGGATAAATTGAATCGCCTTCTCTTAACCGGGGAAAATAGGGCTTGAAATAATGGCATTAAACTCTCGAAAAGGGAGAAGGGTTGGATTTCGAACGTTTTAAAGACGACAGTATTTTTTGCTGTGATATGAAGCATATTTATACAAATTTATTTTAGAATCGGATCGATAGTTTAGGAGAAGATAAACTTTATTCTCTTTGAATGGATGCCTCTATCCATTCCAGGTCCAACCGCTTCATAAATTGGAGGACAGACGGACTGATAACTTAGGCTATTATTATATAGGGGATCCAATATATCATATAATAATGCATATAAATATGAAGATAATTCTGAGTTCGTATCATAAGATCAAAATAAAAACCATGTATGCAGTTTAATTTTAATTTAATTTAATGTATAATTTTTTTGTGCTAATTTAAGACGCTTAGGTGATGCCCTCATATTCTTTTTAGTGGGAAAGTGATACATTTTAATTTGCAACATGAATTATTTTTTAAGTTTTTATTTTAGTATCAATCTTTCATTCTCTTTAAATTTTAAAATGAAACATAAAAATAATATAACATAATATCATTCTACAATATAATATATTAATATAATATAATATAACTAGCATATAGTCCGTCATATGACGGGGTCAATAAAATGCTTTCTTGATATGCCTGAATAAGTAATAAGATATATGTTTATTTGATTCTTAATTTGGCTAAGTCTGGCCGCTACACCGGACATGTATATTTATAACTACTATATAACATAATTGCCAGTGTTCGCCACAGCGGACATTAATTATCTCAAAAATGGAAAATGATATATTTTATTGTTTATCTTACAGAGATCCTAATGTCTATACAGACATGGGAAAATAACAGAAATTAAAAAATATTTGAAAAATCATCTTGTCAAATTAAGGGTTAACTTCCTCAAATTTATCTTAAAAGTTTAGAATTATCTCTAAAAGTTTTGAACATGGTAAAATATAAAATTAACATTAAAAAACTTTACTGTCCGTATGTTAGTTGCCAACTTTAATTTATCTTGTCATATTATGTGATATGATGCACTGTAGAGGTTTTAATATTGACAGTGATTATTTGACACTATATATGAATGATGTCCAAAATTTAGCTAATCGATTGCTTGTGGGTATGTATAAAAAATAAACATACAAACGAACAAACTTCTTAATTTTCAAATATACATAACTTAAATGGTAGATATTTATTAATCCACAGAATAGACTCTTAGACTTTTATGGAAAGAATTTGCTGTTAATACCGGTGACAAAATTTACATTGCAACAAAAAACAATCGATGATTAAATTTAAAATCTATTATTTAAGCCAAATATAAAAGAAAATTGTTTACGTCATATCTAATTTCAGTGATAAAATGAAAATAATGCAGACGATATTTAAATAATATAAAATAAAAGCATATAGTATATGACGGGATCAGTAAAATTTTTAATTTTCCAGAATTGTAAAGTACCCTATGCAGCAGGTAAAATAAAATGGTTTGTTTTTTGGCTGAGAATATCTTGCAGCAAAAAAAATTATCGTTGATGAATTTTAAATTATCACATACGTACCTAATCTATTATTAAGAGAAATATAAAAGAAAATTACTGACGTAATATATAATTCAGTGATAAAACGTGTGAAAATAAGCAGACGATATTTAAATAATTAAAAATAAATGATTAAATGAGATGGTTAAAGAATGACGTCATAATGATAGAAAAATGTTTTTTTCATCTATTTTTCTATAATAAATTGATAAATTTAATCGCCTGCTCTTAATCGGGGAAAATGCGCTTAAAATAATCGCATTAAACTCTCGAAAAAAAGTGAATTTCAATATTTTTCTGTGATATGAAGCTTATTTATACAATTTATAGAATCAGATCGATAGTTGGAAAAATAAACTTACTCGCTTTAAATTTGCTAACCCTAACTCAATAAGAATTCAATATGGATATTTCCATTCCAGGTAACCGCTTCAAAAAATTCATGACAGATAACTTAATATTATTATATAGGGGAAAGACTGTGAATTTACTATTATGTTATTGTTATTGTTGTGTATTTAGTAAAAATTTTAGATAAAAGTTAACTAGTGGGAGAATCAAATCGTCTGTTAAAATTGATGTTCTACCCACATATTATCTTTTTTATTTTATTTTTCTCTGTAAGTTGCGAGTGGCAACGAACGATTTTGTTTAGTGAAAACATGGCTGTTCTTTCGTATGCGAGAAAAATGGCTCTTGAGTTGCTTTGTGCTTTAATATGTTAATATTATTACGCCATAAATCATCTATGTGACATTTTCTGTCATTTAAAGATCTCGCATACGTAAATATAATAAAAAGTGTTTTAATTTTAAAATCTTTTTTGAGCAATTAATTAAATGAGAACATTCTTCAAATCACACTTCTGATTTCGAAACCCAAACAAATGATTATTTATTTATGTATATGATCGAAAATGATAAATTTAAAAGCCTGCTTAACAATATTTAATAATAGTATTAAACTCTAAAAAAGTGGGTGTTAGATTTTGAACTCGCAATTTTGCTAACCCTCTCAAAAAAATTCAATATGGATGCCTGTATGTTCAGGTACAACCGCTTCAAAATTTGCCGACAGACACCTTAGGCTATTAAATCGGGGATTATTATTAAATGAGATGCTTAAAGGAGTGACGTCATAATGCTAGAAAAATGTTATTTTTACCTATTTATTATGTGATACATTGATAAATTTAATCACCTGCTCTTAACCGGGGAAATAGGTCTTGGAATAATAGCATTAAACGCTCGAAAAGGAGGCTATTTTTATGTAGGGGATATATTAATATAATATATAATTAACTAAAATAATTTTATTAACTATGGGAAAAGACGTTTCTATGATATTTTTGACTTAATTTTTTAATATCCGCCATTATTGATAGTTTTTCGTGTACCACCAATGGTCCACATACCATACGTTGGGAAATGCTGGTTTACAGAATAAAAATGATTTCAATTTTATATAAAAATTTACAATCTAATACACAAAATTTAAAAATTATCTTGTGGTTAAGTGAATTTCAATTATTTCATTTGGAATGTATTTTTTATATTACTTAAAATATATTACATGAAACGAAATACAGTGGACTACGCTATCGTGGTTAATGTTATCAATCGCTTATTGTTATTGAAATCACTTGGTCCCGATTTTCTCTACTCATTTGTATGTTAAAAATATCGTTTTATGTGATTCCTACATCAGTTAATGTTATCAGTTTCCGAACCTCATTTCAATTGGCAAAGGAATATTCACAATGTATTCAAGAACCCCATTCCCTTCGCTTTTATTTGAATTTCCGAGAATTCTCCCACTTCCACCTAGGGAAATTAGGAATGAATAAAGGAGTGAGGTGTTACAAGTTCCTGGAATTTTTCAGAAATACGCACATCTTTCTGGTGGTCAATGGTTGTCAGATAAACAGAAGGCAACACATTCTTATTGAAACTGAGAAGGAGCGTATTCACATTTTATGCCTTGCTCTCTTACATGCAGCTTGTCGATATGGAAGCCAGAAAGCGAAATGATTTAACGTTAAAACAAAAGATGGAAATTTTAAATAGTTATGACAAGTTGATGGAACTAATGAATCAGATGGAGAATCTCTTGATATTGAGCCACCTCCTACAAGTGCTAAAATCAGAAATGCATTGAAAGTGTTGAAACGTGGAGTACAACATCGCTCCGGTGACTTTAAAATTTGAAGTAATTTCTTCTGCCATAGCCTCGGAGACGAATTTTAACGGAAGAAACAGAGCAGCATACATATCTCTGTTCGAGAACCCAGCTATGTAAATCGTCCTCTAATGCAGGCCATTGTATATTTCCACGACGATTGAATCGCTTTCATCTCATATTTTATAATTTCCTTTTGCTTGCGCCAATTTCTTACTGCCTTCTCGTCTTCTAATGCAGACCATTGTATATTTCCAAGACGATTGAATCGCTTTCATCTCATATTTTATAATTTCCTTTTGCTTGCGCCATATTCTTACTGCCTTCTCGTCTTCTAATGCAGCCCATTGTATATTTCCACGACGATTGAATCGCTTTCATCTCATATTTTATAATTTCCTTTTGCATGCGCCAATTTTCTTACTGCCTTCTCGTCCTCTAATGCAGGCCATTGTATATTTCCACGATGATTGAATCGCTTTCATCTCATATTTTATAATTTCCTTTTGCTTGCGCCAATTTCTTACTGCCTTCTCGTCGACTTTCTGAATTGCTTTCAGCTTGAAATCAGCAATAAAACTGCGATGTTTTAAAGACATAATGAATCACCAATATTACCTCAAATCAAAACTTTGAAAACAAAAAAAATTTATCTTCGTGGTCAAATGACCTTCAACCCTTAATCTTCGATCTAGAACCCATCGACTCGGTATTGTCAATCGGAGCTGTAAATGGTGACAGGACACAATTTAAGATTGCGCTACTTGCTACAACTGATTCCTTCTGCTTTATGGGTTGTATTTTTTTTTCACGGTTTATTACCGATACGATACGATATTTTCTTGGCATCTCGTGAGTCGTGCTTTTGTTTGATCATCGGCCATTCGCCGACGTGTTTTTTTTACACCTTCATCCGATTTTGATGATTTGAGCAATGAACAACTAGCAGATAGTCAGCATTGGTAGATAGTCTGGGACTAAAGAAATTTGCTTTTTAAACACAGATAGTCCTTGGATTATACGTGCGAAATTGCGGTACTTATAAATTTTTCAATTTAGATCGACAGTTTATGATTTTTCGAACACGCTCATATGTTTACATTCCCGGCAAGTACACAGACTGAAATCATGACAAATTGCTTTATCTATTACAAAAGTCCATTTTACAATACTTACTTTTACGGAATTTTGTTTTTTTACGAAGAATTTCCTACTTCATTAATTACATTCTATGGCTTTTAAAAGGATAGCTGATAACTAAAATGACGCGCTGTAGTATGTAAATATCATATTGCCGCATAAAGTAGCTTAGCCAACGAGAACAGTGGCCGAATGGTCAAAGCACGCGATCCAGACCCGAAGATTGTGGGTTCGATGCTTGCCATGGCGGTTGGTCCAAAGTATGGATTTTTAATTTAAAAATGTTATTTATTGTTTCCTTATGTTCTTGAACATTCTAGATCTTTCTTTAATATGGGTAAATTCCATACCAAATCGACACAAGGTTTCTACCTGACCCCCTCCAATTTTGATTAAATTTGGTATAGTAAGTGACTTAATGGTAATAAAGAAAATCCCCAAATTTTATGTTCAAATAAAAATTGGTTTGGGAGTTATAAGGCTTTAAAGTTGCCAGATTTGTCTAAAAAGTACACTATAGGCATACCTTTAAATTACACCTGCTCCTCACCTAATTAAGCTAGAGATATGTGCAAGGTGTTATTTTAAAGCGTTTTTAATGGGCTTTCATATGATATACAACATATGATGACTTGACAATTTTTTTAAAAATTTAAATTTAAATTAAAATTTAAAATTTAAATTTCTCAAAAAGCTAAGTTTTTAAAATTTTGAAAAAAATCTCAAAAATTGCTCATATTATTGTTAATTAATCCTCAAAGTTTCATGTTGGGATCATAATGGGATCACAAGCTACAAAAGTTTTTTGTTTGATATATTTACTATTGCAATAACGAAAATGAGAACATGCATTCATTACTTTTAATCTAACTCATCTGTATAGGATGGCATTAATGTTTAAACACTACTTTATCGATATATACTCTAGTAAATAGTACATTTAACATTTGTGAAGATTATAGAATGAAGAAAAATTATTAAAGTGCATTACTTTTGATGGATGGTGCTACTTATTTAGTTGAAACTGGTAGAAAGCTTTATGTGTTTTTGAGAATTTCTACTTCAGAAAGAATATACTGATCCTGTTGGAGTTAAAGGATCCACCTTACACATAACATCGGAAATTGGAATCCATAGTACATCTGGCTTATATAGATATAAAAAAAAAGATGATGATGGTCCAGATGAGTGAAGGAATGTCACTTTTACCTCTTCAGAGTTTTTCTCTTCTTTCTCTTAACATAAATGTAAGCCACCAATTTCAATTATAAACAGCAGTAATATAGCCATTTTTATCAGCAAATAGAAGCTTTTATTGTGATGCTATACCAGTTTGCATCAATAAATCTTGTGAAAAGGAAAATGTCTTCTCAAAGACTTTTGTTTTTGATTCTGTGGGTATAAAAGCATATTTCTGAGTCCCAGGAATTTCAAAAGCATTTTTAAATTGGTCATCTAGAAATACAGCTGTAGAAACATGTTCTTCTTGGGTTGAAAAACAAAATGTATTCTTGTGATGTTTTCCTGTGCCCAGTTAAAAAGTTGTTGGGGTGTAAGTATTTGATTTGTATATGGTCGTTGTAGGCTTGCTCAAGCCGCTAACTCTTGAGTGTACCTCCTACCCCCATTACAAGGTCCTTTACCATGAGCTGTTGTCCAAAAATGCCATTCTGCTTCAATGCCAAAATCTTCCTTATGTAAGCATAAATTGGCAAAGTTTTTCTTATTTATATATTGTGCAGATGACCCATCTGAGAAATAAAATATTTTCCTTGCACTTTTTTTTAAAATTCTGTCTTAAAAAAAGTAATAAGCTTCTTTTGAAAACAGTAAACTGCTACTGTATTGGGCTCCAAACAGTCTTAAATTACAATGTATGTAAAGTGGTAAATTTCAAACTTCCCTTTGTAATATACAACAAATGGGTGAGTTGTAGATTGAACATTAGTCCAGTGGCAGCTCTGGGTCTCATCCTGTATAACAAATGAGTAATTTTCAGCAAAATCAAGAACTACAAACTCTGAATCTTTTAAATTTCCTTTTATATTGTTTATAAATGAATTTTGTTGTTTCATCACAAAGTAATGATAAACTAATACAGACATTTTCTCACAAAATAAGTCAATAAATTCTGATGCTGACTTTTGTATTGTTTCTAAAAAGATCCTATCAACAGAAATCCACTGATTGAAAATGATCTTTTCCACCATATTTTCATCGAATGTTTCACCAAGTATGGTTTTTAATTATGTAGTCCCAGAACATGATGTACACTCTCCCATGTGGCAGCTGATTGATACTGGATTACAAATCATCATAGCAAGGCAGTCCTTGTATGTGTTAATTTTTCCATGTGTTAATGGAAGCTAATTTGGTATTTTATAGCTTGTGATCCCATTATAATCCCAATGTACTATGTCACAATGTATGAAGCCAGATGTACTATGAATTCCAATTTCAGATGTTATGTGTAAGGTGAATCCTTTAACTCTAACACAGGACACAAACAAACACCAAAACAATTCTTCAACAACAAACAAATAGCAACATCAATTTTTCTTCATATCATTATAAAAATGACAAATGTTAAATTGGATGATATGTATATGTCGATATGTATGTTAAAATTTCTATACTATACAGTTAGTTAGTATCGATATTTATATGCCATCCTATACAGATGATTGATTCAATGACGCATGTTCTCATTCGTTATTGCAATAGTAAATATATCAAACAAAAAACTTTTGTAGCTTGTGATACCATTATGATCCCAACATGAAACTTTGAGGATTAATTAACAATAATATGAGCAATTTTTGAGATTTTTTTCAAAATTTTAAAAACTTAGCTTTTTGAGAAATTTAAATTTTAAATTTTAATTTAAATTTAAATTTTTAAAAAAATTGTCAAGTCATCATATGTTGTATATCATATGAAAGCCCATTAAAAAAGGTTTAAAATAACACCTTGCACATATTTCTAGCTTAATTAGGTGAGTAGCAAGTGTAATTTAAAGGTATGCCGATAGTGTATTTTTTAGACAAATCTGGCAACTTTAAAGCCTTATAACTCCCAAACCAATTATTATTTGAACATAAGATTTGGGGATTTTCTTTATTACCATGAAGTCGCTTACTGTACCAAATTTAATGAAAATTGGAGGGGGTCAGGTAGAATTTGTTCTAAAATTGTGTCGATTTGACATGGAATAACCCATATGTAAATCAGTTATTTCTCGAATATTCTGTTCGGGTATAAAAGCTGATACCCACTAGTTGTAGGCAACTTCCCAATCTTGTAAAGTTGCTACTTAGCTTCAATAAATTCGTTTGTTAAGTTAAACGGTGTGTTCATTCGAATCTTCGTGACAATATTTTATTCCGTCACTCCATAATAACTAAGATTTAAGATATTCATCGATATGTAATAGGTAGAAATGACTCGGATATTATTAATGGGTTAAATTTCCCCATTTTGAAGAAATAAGCCATGTCTAAAAGATAATTTAAGTGAATTAATTCAGAGCTTTGCAATCTACCAAAGAATTAAAAAAAATTCGATGTATGTCCCATATCTGTAGATGTATTTACATCTTTGCTAGCATTTCTGCGTGATGAGAAGCAGATGGTGTTTGGAATTATGAGGAAACTTTTCGTTTCACAGTAATTGTTTACTTTTTAAGATGAAAATATCTCCCTTAGGAAAAATAAGTAACCAAGGAAATTACGCAGTATAAATAATCTGTGATATATGCTACTTCATTAAATTTCTACAGTTTATGCACTTTTTTCAAGTGTTTGTATAAACATTCTCTTGTGTTTATGACACGTTCATATTTAAATTCTGCGTCACAAATTATAAAGTAGATGAAAGATAAAGATGTATTTTCTAATCAGTTTATTGGTTTTTAATGTTATTATAAATATGCTCTTGAAGATGCTTGTGTTGTTGTGAGAAATTTGGTCGAAATGGTTGTTTATGCCCTTGTATGTGTACGTGTTGTTTACCATACTTCACATGTTGGCAATATACGCTGTAAGTATATGTATGGCTGGTGTGGAGTACTACGGTTTACTTCTTTGGCTGCAGAAGGCTAATGAGACGGCTGTATGTTTGGTATCGTCGTACAACTGGAACATGAAATTTCTACTCGAGCCAAACGGAATAGCACGTTTTCTAATTCATTTCGATTACATCTAATCATATGATTCGTAAAGTGGTAAGTTAAATCAAGTTTCTTGGTTTCATTTTTTATCATGAGTAATTTTAGCAAGTAACGCTTTAGTTTTCTTTAATCAGCTGTTCTACCAAATGTTATCGTATTTGATGAATTTTCTTTAACTTTACAATCTGATGTACGATTTCTTCCTTGTTAACACATTGTATTCGAGACACGTACTAGTACCTTTTCTGACGATTGATACTTGACACGTACTAGTACGGGTTAGTGTAACAACATAGTTTGTTTGTGGGTACAAAAATAACGGTATATACAGGAAAATGAAGCCGAATATTCTTGTCTACTACATAGATTCTGGAAAAGTTAAGAATAATGAAAACTAGTTTTTACATCAGTCGATGAGAAATCACAGAACGGGAAGGTTAATTAAAAAATCAATTTGGATTTAAAATTAACTTTTTATTTATCCCTGCGAAAATATTATATATATGTATATTTATATATATGTAAATTTGTTTATTAGTCAATTTAAAAATGGACTATATCTTAACACATTGTAGGCGATACACGTACTAGTACGTTTTCTGAAGATTGATACTTGAGAGCGTGTCATTCACTAATACGGGTTAGTGTAACAATATGGTTTGTTTGTGGGTACAAAAATAACGGTATATACAGGAAAACGAAGCCGAATGTTCTTGTCTACTACAAAGATTCTGGAAAAATTTAGACAAATAAAAACTAGTTTTTACATAATTAGTTTCATGATTGCTCTTTTCATTTTTTTATATTGTAAGCATGTTTATATATAACATAATTCAAAAAAATTAAAACTATATACTACTACTTCTATTTGAGTTTTCATATATACGATACTGTTATAAATTTATCCACTAAAAATATATATTTTTTGTTTACAAAAATCTTATGGTTGTTATTTATATATTTCTATTTATATATTTGTTTATATATTTCAGTATAAAATACGAAAAGTCGGTTAAAAAATGAAATAATTTTCGATCTATTGAGATTTAACTGAATAACTAAATTGACGCCCAAAACGGTCGCTCCCGGTACAATTCTTCTGTGAAACGTAGCCGCACACAATGTGCTAATAGTGCAGTATTATAAAATAGCGGTGCAAAATTAGATTAATACACGGTGATATTTTCCTTGCATATAAAGGAAAACAATTATAAGTTTATTAATGTCAGTGTGTATTTTAATGAGAAATGAGCCGATGAGTAATATGAGTAGTTTGAATTGAACGATATAGATCTCATGGGATATGACGCCATGAAAGCACAAAAAAATGAAATCCGCTTTCGATTATTCCATTTCATTTATGAACCTGGCTATCTCCGGCTGTTGCATTCGATAATCGGCTATCATCGGATATTCTAATATCGCTTTACTATCAGGTTTTGGATCCAGTTATTCATACGAATAGGTATTTTCCCAAATGAAATTCTTTCTCAATTCATCGCGAAACAGGTTAACTAACGAAATGTTAGAATGTGTTCTTTTAAAAAACAACGAACTATCACCCAGATATCTCAAACCTTAAAACATAATGAAACAGCACCATTCAACAGATTAAAGTATATTGGATATTTAAGGTATATTGAATTATACCATTTGTTTATTTTCTATATCTTAACACATTGTATGCGGGACACGTACTAGTACGTTTTCTGACGATTGATACTTGAGTGCGGGACACGTACTAGTACGGGTTAGTGTAACAAGGTTGTTTGTGGGTACAAAAATAACGGTATATACAGGAAAACAAAGCCGAATGTTCTTGTCTACTACATAGATACTGGAAAAATTTAGACAAATAAAAACTAGTTTTTACATTATTAGTTTTATGATTGCTCTTTTCATTTTTTTATAATGTAAAAATGCTTATATATAACATAATTCGAAAAAATTAAAACTATATACTAATATTTCTATTGGATTTTTCATATTTACGATACTATTATAAATTTATCCACTAAAAAATATATTTTTTGTTTACAAAAATTTTATGGTTGTTATTTATATATTTCTATTTATATATTTGTTTAAATATTTCAATATAAAATACGAAAAGTTGGTTAAAAAACTAAATAATTTTCGATCTATTGAGATTTAACTGAATAATTAAATTTACGCGCAAAACACCCGCTCCTGGTACATTTCCGCTGCGAAATGTACCCGCATGCAATGTGTTAATAGTGCAGTATTATAAAATAGCGGTGCAAAATTAGATTAATACACGGTAATATTTTCCTTGCATATAAGAGAAAATAATTATAAGTTTATTGATGTCAATGTGCATTTTAATGAGAAATGAGCCGATGAGTAATATGAGTAGTTTGAATTGAACGATATAGATCTCATGGGATATGACGCCATGAAAGCACAAAAAAATGAAATCCGCTTTCGGTTATTCCATTTCATTTATGAACCTGGCGATCTTCGGCTGCTGCGTTCGATGTCGGCTATCGACGGCTATCCTAATGTCGGTTTACTATCAGTTTTGGGGTCAGTCTATTCACACGAACAGGTATTTTACCAAATGAAATTCATTCTCAATTCATCGTGAAACAGGTTAACTAACGAAATGTTAGAATGTGTTCTTTTAAAAAACAACCAACTATCACCCAAATATCTCAAACCTTACAGATATAATGAAACAGGATCAAGAAAGCTATTCAACAGATTAAAGTACATTGGATATTTAAGGTATATTGAATTATACCATTTATTTATTTTATATATTTTAACATATTGTATGTGTGACACGTACTAGTACGTTTTCTGACGATTGATACTTGAGTGCGGGACACGTACTAGTACGGTTAGTGTAACAACATGGTTTGTTTGTGGGTACAAAAATAACAGTATATACAGGAAAACGAAGCCGAATGTTCTTGTCTACTACATAGATTCTGGAAAAATTTAGACAAATAAAAACTTGTTTTTACATTATTAGTTTTATGATTGCTCTTTTCATTTTTTATAATGTAAAAATGTTTATATATAACATAATTCGAAAAAATTAAAACTATGTACTACTTTTCTATTTGTTTTTTCATATTTACGATACTGTTATAAAATTATTCACTAAATATATATATTTTTTGTTTACAAAAATCTTATGGTTGTTACATACATATTTCTATTTATATATTTGTTTATATATTTCAATATAAAATACGAAAAGTTGGTTAAAAAATTAAATAATTTTCGATCTAACTGAAAAAAAATGTTAAATCGAAAAAACAAATTCTAAAGTTAACTTTCAATTTTAAACGATTCGAACGATTCGACTTCGATTCGAACTTTCAATTCTAAAGTTAAATCTAAAATTAAATAATTTTCATTAACTGAATAACTAAATTTAAGCGGAAAATGCCCGCTCCCAGTACAATTCCGCTGCGCAATGTACCCGCACACAATGTGTTAAGATAATGTGTAAAGTAAAATATAAGTAATGTGACCCACCAGCAAAATATCTGTGAAAAAAAATTGAAAAGAATCCACTTAAATTAAACGTTTCCGACCACTGGAATTATCACAATTGATACAGACCGATAAGGAAAAATATTTTATTTTCAGAATACTCCAAAGTTCAGTTAAGAAGGAAAGATATGTAATTAAAATTTCGTTATAAAGAACTGCAGTTATTAAAAAGTTTATTCACCTCTTAAAGCATTAAATGATTCTAATAATAAACTAAAACGTCTGCGAGGGTCTCTGTATTTGACAACTTCGTGTTAAAGATATATTTACGCATTTACACTGAAAAATCTTTCATTTAAGCTTGAGATTACGGTGCAGATTTTTGTGGTTAGAGGAACTTGTCACAGAGGGGAGGTTTTACGAGAACCCTTGGGATTCTAGAGTTTGCCTTATCTAGTCTAGTTTCATGAACTCTGAGGAAGAATACCTGCAGTACAAAAATAAAGCGAAGTTAAAAGATAATGATAGGTTTTTCACATTTCTATAAAGATAGTCTTAAACAGGATTAGAAAGTGGGACCAAATGTATCACTGAAGTTTGTATACAAGAGAAATGTGACTTGTGATAGAAAGTGGAATATATGATAATATGATACCGGCTGTTTGAAATAAGATTATGATAGGTTTTTCTCGTTTGTATAAAGATAGTCTTAAACAGGATTAGAAAGTGGGACCAAATGTATCACTGAAGTTTGTATACAAGAGAAATGTAATTCCACAGTGACTTATGATAGAAAGTGGAATATATGATAATATGATACCGGCTGTTTGAAATAAGATTATGATAGGTTTTTCTCGTTTGTATAAAGATAGTCTTAAACAGGATTAGAAAGTGGGACCAAATGTATCACTGAAGTTTGTATACAAGAGAAATGTAATTCCACAGTGACTTATGATAGAAAGTGGAATATATGATAATATGATACCGGCTGTTTGAAATAAGATTATGATAGGTTTTTCTCGTTTGTATAAAGATAGTCTTAAACAGGATTAGAAAGTGGGACCAAATGTATCACTGAAGTTTGTATACAAGAGAAATGTAATTCCACAGTGACTTATGATAGAAAGTGGAATATATGATAATATGATACCGGCTGTTTGAAATAAGATTATGATAGGTTTTTCTCGTTTGTATAAAGATAGTCTTAAACAGGATTAGAAAGTGGGACCAAATTTATCACTGAAGTTTGTATACAAGAAAAATGTAATTCCACAGTGACTTATGATAGAAAGTGGAATATATGATAATATGATACCGGCTGTTTGAAATAAGACAATGATAGATTTTTCTCGTTTGAATAAAGAGAGTCCTAAACAGGATCAGAAAGTGGGACCAAAAATATCTCTGAAGTTGTATATAAGAGAAATGTAATTCGACAGCATGATTTATGATAGAAAGTGATATGTGATAATATGATACCAGCTGTTTGAAATAAACTTCGTAAAGTAAGACAACACAAAACTTATGAGTAGCTAAGTTAAAAAAATCTGATAACGACACCAAATGAGGTCCTTGTATGCGTATTAAATTACCAGCATATAGCCCGTCATATGACGGGATCAGTAAAATTTTTAATTTTTCAGAATTGTAAAGTACCCTATAAGGCAGATAAAAAAAAATGGTTTATTTTTTGGCTGAGAATTATCTGGTACACGCTCAATAATTTGTTTATCTTCATACCCCTCTAAAGTCTCCCAATACTGTGAATCCAGTTTTGAATTCCTTGAATTCATTTAGACAGTTAATTCAAAGTTTCTTAGCTACGTCGAAACTATCGTTAAGTTCTTCCCAATTTTTCCCCGCAGTAATTAATGGAAGTAAAGAAATGAAACTATCATTTCTACTACATACTTAAAGGTAGATAGCAGTTTTTGTTAATAACGGTGATAAAATTTTGATTGCAACAAAAAAATAATCGATGATTAAATTTAAAATTATCACACATGTACCTAATCTATTATTCAAGCCAAATATAAAAGTTATTTACGTAATATCTAAGTTTAGTGATAAGTGTGAACATAATGCAGTCGAGATTTAAATAATATAAAATAAGAAATGATTAAATGAGAGATTAAAGGAATGACGTCATAATGTTAGAAAAATGTTATTTTACTATTTATTATGTGGCAAATGGATAAATTTAATCGTCAGCTCTTAATTGGTGAAAATAAGTTGAAATAATGGCATGATAAGCTCAAAAATAAGAAAAGGATTTTGATCATTTTAAAGACTTGCTTTGAATTTGCTAACTTAACTCATCAGAATACATATAGATGCGCTTATCCATTCCAGGTCCAACTTCAAAATTCGAGGACAGCTAATCGGCTAACCGTTTTTGAGTTATGTTCGGCAGCATTCACATACGTTATATTAAAATTTTTCATTTTTTAGATTGCAGATTGCAATTACAAAGGGGAGGTGCCTAACTAAATATTACGATAGCCATAAATGTAAAATTTTAACCTTTTACATTTCAGTTGCTTTTAAGATATGCTAAATAAATAGAACGTATGTACGTAGAGGCATCATATAGAAATTAATCAAAATGCGCTAAGAAATATTTAAAATGAATAATTAAAGTTTCAAAATTAAAGCTTCTTTTTGCATTATAAAGAATACAGTCTTAAGGCTTGAATTTGTCAAATTGGATTCAGACATGGACAAACTGAATATCCTCGTTAACACAATTGTATGACACGTACTAGTACGTTTTCTGACGATTGATACTGAGCGCGGGTCACATACTAGTACGGGTTAGTGTAACGACATAGTTTGTTTGTGGGTACAAGAACAACGGTATATACGGGAAAACGAAGTCGAATGTTCTTGTCTACTACATATATTCTGGAAAAATTGGAACAAATAAAAAATAATTTTTACATTATTAGTTTTATGATTGCTCTTTTCATTTTTTATAATGAAAAATGTTTATATATAACACAATCAGAAAAAATTAAAACTATATACTACTATTTCTATTTGATTTTTCATATTTACGATGGTTATAAATTTATCCACAAAAAGTATATTTTTTGTTTACAAAAATCTTATGGTTGTTATTTATTATTTCCTTTTACATATTTGTTTTATATTTTCAATATTAAATACGAAAAGTTGGTTAAAAAATGAAATAATTTACGATCTATTGAGATTTAACTAAATAAACTAATTTACGAGCCAAACGTGGTACAATTCCGCTGCAAATTTACCGAAAACAATTGTTTAAAATGTAAAAACTGAAATTTTCGGGATTACAATACTTCTTTATTTCCTACAAGGTTTTCGTTTGGTTTGGAGTGCAACGATTTACTGTTTTGCATTAGAGGGTTAATGAGTTAGGTTACTGCTTAAATGCCGAAGGTTACGAACATTCATGCCTGAAGTGGGACTCGAGCCCATGAACTACAGTACCGAAGAGCAGAGCTTATTCGGTTATTGTTCGTAACAAGGAATAGAAAAGTTAGCTTAATTGTCAGTAAAAATATCATTTATGTAAATACAGAATATTTTAAGATTGAAAATGGGTTTATTTGTAATATTTATAATATACCCTATATTCGCGTTGCTTTTTTTTTAATTTTTCTGTATATCTTCGTACAAAGGTTTTGTCCTGTCGGTTTAGTTTGTTGCGGGTGAGTTTAGTTGTCAATGATCAGGCTGGAGCTATCCGCCATTTCGCCGGTGCAACGAGATTCATTCACCTCGTCCCACTTTCCTTCACTAAATGCATTGTTTTAAGCCACATAGCAGGAAGTAAACAACTTCATCACATTTCTCAATTCGTCTCTCAAGTGGAATGCGAGCTATTTCATGACGCATTATGGTAAACAAGAACAAAGAAAAACGCATAAAATTAGCGAAGGTGAAAGCATATGAGCAATATTGGCCTAGCCTAATAAAGGTCTGATGAGAGAAGAAGAGTGGGTGGGATTTTGCAAGGCTGTTTATCTGAGAGCGAATTTTTAAGTTTTGGAGGATTTAAATGCTATCTAATTTTATGCTCAATGAGTTGAAAAGACCTCGTATTGAAATATATCAGTTTATCTAATACTAGCATATAACCCATCATATGACGGGATCAGTAAAATTTTTCATTTTCCAGAATTGTAATGTACCCTAGAAGGCAGGTAAAAAATTATTTATTTTTTGGCTGAAAATTATCTCGTACACACTCAATAATTTGTTTATCTTTGATGACCTCATGTTAGTTGCCAACTTTAATTTATCTTGTCACATAACATGATAGGATGGACAGCAGAGGTTTTGATATTGACAGGGATTATTTGGTGGTATATATGAATGATGACCAAAATTTGGCTAATCGATTGCAAACCGTGTGAACATGTATAAAAAATAAACACACAAACGAACAACTTCTTAATTTTCAAAGATATCTAAATTAAACGCTCGATACAGATTAGTCAGTGAAATAGACTCCTAGACTTTGTTGTTAATACCGGCGATAAAGTTTTCATTGCAAAAAGCAAAAAATCATTGATTAAATTTAAAATTATCACATATGTACCTAATCTATAAGGCGATTTCACGCAGTAGGGCACATCTCAACTTATGACAATTCTGGTTTTAATTTCAAACAGAAGAGCAGTTTATTGTTTGTCTATTGGCTGTTGTAAACATGAAAATGCATGGGAAGGGCATTATAGTAGTTTGTGACGTTGCGACAAATTGCTCTGTTGTTTAAGCCAAATATAAAAGAAAGTTATTTAAGTAATATTAAAGTTCAGTAATGAGCGTAAATAATGCAGACGATATTTAAATAATTTAAAATAAGAAATGATTTAAAGAGATGGTTAAAGGAATGATGACATAATGATACAAAAAATGTTATTTTTACCTATTTATTATTTGAAAAATTGATAAATAGAATCACCTGCTTTTACCCGGGAAAAATAGGGCTTGAAATATGACATTAAACGCTCGAAAAGGGGGGGAACGTGTGGATTTTGAACGTTTTCGAACTCGCTCTCAATTTTGCTAACCCTAACTCATCAAAAATCCAATATGGATGCCTCTATCTATTCCAGGTCCAACCGCTTCATAAATTCGAGGACAGATAACTTAGGCTATTATTATATAGGGGATGTCCAGGTTCTCTCGTTTTAGTTCTATTAAAATTACGGAACTAATAAACAAATGAACAAAACATTGAAAACTTATTTAAATGATACCTTATGGTAAACAAGAACAAAGTAAAAAGCATAACATTAGCTAAGGTGAAAGCATATGAGCAATATTGGCCTAGCCTAATAAAGGTCTGATGAGAGAAGAGGAGTGGGTGGGATGGTGCAAGGCTGTTTATCTGCGATCGAATTTTTAAGTTTTGGATTTAAATACTACCTAATTTTATGCTCAATGAGTTGAAAAGACCTGGTATTGAAATGTATCAGTTCATACCTACATGTCCAGGTTCTCTCGTTTTAGTATTATTAAAATTATGGAAATAATAAACGAATGAACAAAAATTTGAAAACTTATTTAAGTGATATATTATGGTAAACAAGAACAAGAGAAAAACGCATAAAATTAGCTAAGGTGTAAGTATATGAGCAACATTTAATCTTCCAAATAAAGGCCTGGTGAACAAATAAAAGATCGTGCAATTTTGCAAGTCAGTTTATCTTTGATCAAATTTTAAGATTTAGATTTAAATACTACATAATTTTATGCTCACTGAGTTGAAAAGACCTCATATTGAAATACAGTTTATAACCGCATGCCGAGGTTCTATCGTTTTAGTCCTATTAAAATTATGGAACTAATAAACAAATGAACAAAATATTAAAAATTTATTTAAGTGATACATTATGGTAAACAAGAACAAGAGAAAAACGCATAAAATTAGCTTAGATGAAAGCATATGAGCAATATTGACCTAGCCAATAAAGGTCTGATGAGAGAAGAAGAGAGGGTGAGATTGTGCAAGGCTGTTTATCTGCAAGCGAATTTTTAAGTTTTGGATTTAAATACTACCTAATTTTATGCTCAATGAGTTAAAAAGATCTCGTACTGAAATATATCAGTTTATACCAACACTAACATATAGCCCATCAAATGACGGGATCAGTAAAATTTTTCATTTTCCAGAGTTGTAAAGTACCCTAGAAGGCAGGTAAAAGATGGTTTGTTTTTTGGCTGAAAATTATCTGATACACACTCAATAATTTGTTTATCTTCATGTTCCTCTAAAGTCTCCCGATACTGTGAATGCAGTTTAGAATCAGGTTGACTTCATTTAGAAAGATAATTAGCTACGTCGAAATTATCGTTAAGTTCTTCCCAGTTTTTTTCCACAGGTATTAATAGAAGTAAAGGAATAAAACTATCATTTCCACTACACCGTGGAGGTAGATAGAATTTTTTGTTAATACCGTTGATAAAATTTTCATAGCAACCAAAAATAATCGATAATTAAATTTAAAATTATCACATATGTACCTAATCTATTATTTAAGCCAAATATAAAAGAAAATTATTTACGTAATATCTAAGTTCAGTGTTAAAACGTATGAAAATAATGCAGACGATGTTTAAATAATTTAAAATAAGAAATGATTAAATGAGTTAAAGGAAGGACGTCAGATTACTAGAAAAAATGTTAATTTTACCAATTTATTATGTGACAAATGGATAAATTGAATCGCCTGCTTTAACTGAGAAAAATAGGGCTTGAAATAATGCTAGAAAAGAGGGAAATGGGGGATTTCGAACGTTGCTAATCCTAACTCATCAAGAATCCAACATGGATGCCTCTATCCGTTGTTTATCTTTACTAACTGCATGTTAGTTGCCAACTTTAATTTATCTTCTCATATTACGTGATAGGATGGACAGCAGAGGTTTTAATAGTGACAGTGATTATTTGGCGGTATATATGAATGATGTCCACAATTTGGCGAATCGATCGCAAACCATGCGGTTATGTATAAAAAACAAACACACAAACGAACAACTTTTTAATTTTCAAAGATATCGAACTTAAACGCTAGATATATATTAGTCCGTGAAATAGACTCCTAGACGTTGTTGTTAATACTGGTGATAAAATTTTCATTGCCAAAAGCAAAAAAATCATTGATTAAATTTAAAATTATCACATATGTACCTAATCTATTGTTTAAGCCAAATATAAAAGAAAGTTATTTACGCAATATCTAAGTTCAATGGTGAGCGAAAATAATGCAGACGATATTTAAATCATTGAAAATAAGAAACGATTAAATGAGATGGTTAAAGGAATGACTTCATAATGATAGAAAAAAATTTATTTTTAACTATTTATTATGTGATAAATTGATAAATTGAATCGCTTGCTCTTACACGGGAAAAAAAGAGCTTGAAATAATGGTGTTAAATGCTCAAGAAGGGGGGAAGAGGTGGATTTCGAACGTTTTCGGGGTGGCTTTGAATTTTGCTAACCCTAACTCATCAAAAATCCAATATGGACGCCTCTATCCATTCCAGGTCCAACCGCTTCATTCATTCGAGGACAGACGGACAGATAACTTAGCTATTATAATATAGGGGATGTCCAGGCATAGGAATGTCCCATTTATATACCAAAGGTAAACCTCAATCGTAGGTAAACTGTTATGCAAAATCCCCCAATTCCTGTTTTTTCATCGGCCTTTTATGACTTGGTAAATATTGTTCATATATTTACACCTTAGCATATTCTATGCATTATTCTTTAATCTTGTTTACCATAATATATCCCTAAATCAGAGGGAAACGCTTTAAAATTAGCTAAGTAGTAAATACAAGGTGCAACTAAATTAATAGTCACAATTTCAAGGGGTAGTAGTATTTGCCAAAATAAACAACTTTCTTGGTAAAATAAAGTAGATAAGCAATGGAAAGCCGTAGGAGTTTCTTACTTGGGGATAATGGAAAACGCAATAAATGCTAATAATAAAGAACAAAGAGCAGATCTGACATTGGCGATGGAGTCAATCGCGAACAATTAGGAAGATTTTGGGAATTTCATGAACTTCTGCAGCTGGGAAGCTTATTCCAATATCCTCTGGTTACTCAATGGGTCTCGTAAACAGCCGTTTCTAGGTGTTCCAAGAGAAAAAAAATCCAGGTATGACAGATCTTGAGATCTGGATAACCGAAAGAATTGTACCGTGGTCAAACTTCAAACGGCAATAGACAAGTGGTTTCTCTGAAACTTGGAAAATTGCGCTGGAATTCGCATTTTTATCGAGCTCGCTCTCTTTGGGTTACCTAGGTCATGTCTTTGGGCAAAGAAATTAAAAAACGAGCTGTCTGTGCAAGCGTTGAAATCTTCTCTGATCCGAAGGCGCCATGTATGGATGTTGTTCCTAGAGCCTTGGTAAATCTGACTCATTGACGTTTGCAGCTCCATACTTATGATGCATATCGACCTTCTTGGCTGCCGAACGATGGCAGATTGGTTAGGGTGCTGGCCTTCGGTTCCGGAGTTCGTGGGTTCGAATCCCACTGTGGCATGGATGTTCTAGCCTTTCGGAATCGGCTTTAAGCTGTAGGTCCCGGTCTCATTAGCCCTCGTGTTGCAAAAAAGTAGACCGTAGTACTCCAAAACAAACAAACCGACCTTCTTGGCACTTGATTATTGCTACATCTCTAGCGACAGAAAACAGCTGATATCAGCAACCTGTCAAGGATTACCATCATTAGATATTCGTCTTAGAAAAAATGCTAGTTTTGGTATATTTTATCCCATCTTAAATGTGTGACCTGTGACCTGTAGGGTTGTTACACCTTGTGTATGATCAATGTTTACTTAGCTATAAAGGAGACATCCTAATCATGAACAAAAAAGAGTGGGCGTGAATTGCAAGCCATTTTTATGGGCGATCGATTTTTAACACATTGTATGCGAGACACGTACTAGTTAGTACGCTTTCTGACGACTGATACTTGAGCACGGGTCACTACTAGTACGGGTTAGTGTAACAATATGGTTTGTTTGTGGGTACAAAAATAACGGTATATACAGGAAAATGAAACCGAATGTTTTTGTCTACTACATAGATTCTAGAAAAAATTAGACTAATAAAAACTAGTTTTTACATCAGTCGAACCACAGAACGGGAAGGTTGATTAAAACCCTAAATATGACTCTCCTGGAAGATTATCATTGGATAAGCGGAAACATATTTTAGAGAAAATTGTTACTGCTGGGAAGAAGAAAAAGCCACAAAGACAATGTCGTGTGTGTGCTGTGAAAAAAGTGCGAGGTGAAACATCTTACATATGCAAGGCTTGCCATATACCTCTTCATAGAGGAAAGTGCTTTGAACATTACCACACTGTAAAACATTATTACATTTAAGATTGCTATTTTCATTTTTTTTTGCAATGTAAAAATGTTTATATGTAACATGATTCGGAAAAATGAAAACTATATACTACTGTTTCTATTTGATTTTTCATATTGACGGTACTATTATAAATTTATCACCCTAAAAAATATATTTTTTGTTTAGAAAAATCTTATGATTCTTATTTATATATTTCTATTATATATTTGTTTATAAATTTCAATATAAAATACGAAAAGTTGGTACAATTTCTCTGCGAAATCTACCCACACACAAAGTGTTAATATTTATCTAAAAATACCGCATACTTTTATGCTCTCTAAGTTGTAGAGAAGCTTCAGATAGCAAATTATCGCTTGAGATTATTATTGATCTATCGTTTTAAACATCAATAGGACGTGTAACGTACTGGGAATGTAGTAGGAGAGGCCGTCAATGAAACAGGCTAGAAACCTAGGTAATCTAGATTAAATATTTTATTCAATCGAATAATTTATGTACAGTTATGTACAAATTCAGTAGGATGTTAACATTCGGGGATCTCGTACAGAGATGATATTCACACACTAAGGATGCGTGGGATACCGGAACAGTATGGCTAGGGCTTCCAATCACAGGAGTTGTTCACTAATTAGTGCCGGGAATAATGCTGACACGATCACTCCGACTGACGATTAGCACAGTTGACTTTCACAGCAAGGTTCGAAAGTTCTGAGTGCGTATCACGCTGGGATTCCTGAAGAAAATCTCAGGATACAAGACGATCCAAATTTGAGAGCAAAGTCACTCTCGGCTGCCTACTTCTATGCAAGAAGTTAACTAAAAATTAGCAGATAACGGGAAAGGCACTAAGGATGCGTGGGATACCAGAACAGTATGGCTAGGGCTTCCAATCACAGGAGTTGTTCACTAATTAGTGCTGGGAATAATGCTGACAAGATCACTCCGACTGACAATTAGCACAGTTGACTTTCACAGCAAGGTTCGAAAGTTCTGAGTGCGAAGGATGCGTGGGATACCAGAACAGTATGGCTAGGGCTTCCAATCACAGGAGTTGTTCACTAATTAGTGCTGGGAATAATGCTGACAAGATCACTCCGACTGACAATTAGCACAGTTGACTTTCACAGCAAGGTTCGAAAGTTCTGAGTGCGTATTACGCTGGGATTCGTGAAGAAAATCTCAGGATGCAAGTCGATCCAAATTCGAGAGCAAACTCACTTTCGACTGCCTACTTCTATACAAGAAGTTAACTAAAAATTAGCAGATAACGGGAAAGGAATTCCCAAGTCGAAGGTCGACTTCCTAGCAACAGAGACGCTGGCGGTCTTCTAAAAAAAACAAACTCCAGACACGGAAATACGAGCGGTCCTTGAGCGACCAGGCTCTATCAGGTAGAAGCCTCGAGAAGAATAAAAGCCTCCCTTTGCTCGGTTCTTCGGGAAACTTCCAGAACCAGGGTGACGTAATCTTGCGGTCACTTCCAAGCCTCGGATCAGCTGTTCTGTTTCCAGATGTGGCCGAAAGGCAGTCTTCAGATCCACCGACTTAAACAACTTAATGGCCTTTTTTGCTACCGCTAATGGGCGACAAGGTGCACTGTAATTATTTACACTCTTTTCACAGCGGCGTTCCATTCAACAGATTCACAATGCCTAGACGATAAGGCGCCGGCAACGAACAGTTTTCAATTAAGGTACTTAGACCACCTGGTTCTATTTGAGGCTAATCGTGAGTCCACGGCGAAAGGTCACCTTCGGGCTCCTCGTTCTTTGGGGTCATGTAACGGATCGTTACAGACGTCACTTGTGAAAAAAATATTTATTTGGTATTACATGTGAAATAAGTAAAATAAGTACTGGAAAATGGAGTTTTATAACAAATAAAGCAATTTGTCACGATTTCAATCTATGTACCTGTCGAAAATGTAAACTTTATGTGTACTTGTTCGAAGAACCATAAAATATCGATCCAAATAAAAAAATTATAAATAATAAAAATTACTCGAAAATTTTGTAGATTGTTTATAAGATTGCCTACTATCAAAAGGAAAATTAGATCTAAAAAAAACATAAAAACTCTATAAGCTAGTTTTAGTGAGATCTGAAAGAATACGTCAGGTGTTAAATGCTTATTAACTTTAAGGAGATTGTTTATAAATTACAAATTCATTGCGAAAGTTACATTAATCCCCTTCTCCCCCATAAATTTCAAAACGTTGTGTTTATTTATCGGATACCGCAGTTTAGAATGCCCCTTGATTTTGATTCTTTACATATATTTATCATCGCTAAGTATGCAATTTTTTTTTTACATATAACAACCGGGGGTGTTTCCCGACAGCAATTGTGTATTAATTTTTTGTATACAGTTTTAATTATTTGAATTCTCATACTTTATGCTTTTTGTATCATTTTCATTGCTTTTATACCCACCTTTTCTCTTACATTTCCGTATGATTTAGAAAATTTTAAAAATTGTTCTCCGTGCTTTTGAAAATTTAAAATTTGGTACAATCAGTGTATGAATTTAATCTGTACTGTGTTTTTTACTATTTTAATACTTATGCTTTTTATTGCATTTGTATTGCTCTTATGGATGTTTATCGCAAATCTTAACCCGTAATTTGACAAGATGTTTTTTCAAATATTTTTTAATTTTAATTTCTGTTATTTTCTCATGTCTGTATAGACATTAGGATCTCTGTATAATAAACAAGAAAATATATATAATTTTCCATTTTTGAGATAATTAATGTCCGCTGTGGCGAACACTGACAATTATGTTATATAGTAGTTATAAATATACATATCCGATGTAGCGGACTTAGCCAAATCAAGGGTGAAATGGTATATGGCATTACTGGCACCAAAAAACATCGCCAATGAAATAAGGGGCACCTAAACTGCATTTCCATCTATTTATCATTACTTATATTAGTTACTGAGTTTCATTTTTGAGGGAAAAACTGCTAGGATGTCGTCCTAATATAGCAACCTTAATAATGGTTATACAGATCAGCCCCAACAGAAGTTTCTGGAATAAAAGTAAAAAAAAAAAATTCCAGTCTTTAAATAAACATAATGTACAAACAAGAACTTTCGTCTATAATACTTTTTATTCATTTGTATTGCTTTTATGGATGTTCATTGCGAATCTTAAAAGGCATGTTGGCATTACTGGCACCAAAAAACATCGCCAATGAAACAAGGGGCACCCTAAACTGCATTTCCACCTATTTATCATTACTTATATTAGTTACTGAGTTGCCTTTTTGAAGGGAAAATAGTCAGGATATAATCCTAATATCCTGGCCTGTTTCCCCTCAACCTCTGCAACTTCAATAATGGTTATACAGGTCAGCCCCAACAGAAGTTTCTGGAATAAAAGTAAAAACAAAAATCCCAGTCTTTAAATAAACATAATGTACAAACAAGAACTTTCGTCTATAATACTGTTCTGAGAGACAGGGGCACAACAGACAGCTGTTCCGAAGACTTGTGTTCACGCTTTTTACATTTGTGGATTGTTGACATTGATTCTTACTTGTCATTGCTGTTCTTATATTGTAGCACAAAGGCTTATTGTGCATTTTATATCTTTGTCTTAAACAGGTTTTATTTTTCAATTGTTTTATTTTCTCTATTTATAACCCATATCTACTCAACTGGTCCTTTCAACATTTGTGCAATATTGGAGTTACTTATTCTTTTATTTGTGTATTTTAACAATGGCTTCTTGTGAGTTTTATAAAAAGATATACTGAAATCTGCGGAAGTTTTTGTTTCTTTCCCTCCAATGAAAACTAAAGTATTAATAAATTATACACAATTTTATGTAAGAAATCAGTGATAATGGCAGACATGCCAGCTACTCCGGATTCTTCGGAGCTGCTCCGGAGAAATGAGAAAATTTGATAACTCCAGAAACTCCTCAGATTGTTCGGGAAAATAACAAACTTTTGAACAACTAAAAGATTACAATTTAGTCAAACTGAATTTAGGTCAAATTTGAGTAGACAAACTCTAGATTCCCTGATGATAGAAAAATAGAAATATAGAAAAATAGAAATATTTTAATCAGGGTCAATGTTGCTGTAAGAAACATTATTCCAAAAAATAAGTTATTAAAGCTAAAAAAGCTCCTCATAAATTTTTAAATGCATAAATTTCAATTTACTTTTTACATTTTACTAATGTGTAAATGTTTTTAATTTAATTTTAATTCAGAAACTAATCAGACATGTACTTATGTGTAATATGTAATTAGCATGTTAAAATTTGAATCCACGGTTTTGCTCTGGACACAATTGCTATAATGTTGGCATGTCTGCAATGGGTTTCACTACTGATCAGGGCCCCACTTACAGAAATGGGGACCCAGGGGAAACCCATTCATCCGCCCCCCCCTCGCTAGGGGTGGCTACGGGGTGATTGTTATATGTAGTGATGCATAAACTATGGCCCATGGGCCAGTTTTGGCCAGCAAAGCTTTTAAAGTTGACTCACCAATGTAGTTAGTAAAATAAGATTAGTTTAAAATAAAATATAAAATTATAAAATAAGTAAAATTAGAAAAAAAATATCCTGGGAGGTAAAGCGTATATTAGAATTTTGTAAGTCCTTACCCGAGGCATTTTCCTGCCTGAAACAGAATGTAGCTGAGTGTTCTACATTTTTTGCCAGCACTTGCATTTGTCAACAAGCTCTCTAATGATACTGAATAAGTCAAAAACTAAAAGAAAAAATTGTCGATAATTTAAAGGGAATTTTAGATATATGCATGCTTTTATTTTTAAGTTGAATTGACAGTTAATTTGGGGGCCACTTTTGACTGGGGGTCCGAGCGCTTACCCCGTTTGCCAGTCGGTTGTTGGTTGGTTGGTTGGAATTTAGTGGCGCTAATTCTGAAAGGACAAACTGCGCCAAACAAGACGAAAATAAAACAAAGTAAGATAAAAAAAAAAAGAAAAACACAGGAGAAAGGAATTTTGAGAATGGACGAAACTAAAAGTTATAAACGTTAAAAGCACAGAAAAAAAAAACAGAGATAATAAATTGCAAATATATACAAGAAAGATTAATACATTAAAAGAAAATTAAAAAACAAAATTAAAAATTGAGAAATTGAAAATCAAAAAAATGTTAAATTGAAAATTAAAATTGAAATAAAGATAATGTACAAAAAATCACAGAATTCAGATTTCATAATAAAAACCGTACAGCGAAGAAAGGGAAACAAGCCTGGGTGTGGCTTTCACCTATGATTGAGTCAGATTTGGCGATAATTTTTTTAAAGAATTTTATATACATGATTTGAGACAACAACACGATGACAAATGTGTGCGACTGTGTAATGTTTTACAATAAGCACACTGTAATCTAGCAAGAGAACATGGGTAAGTCTGCAATGACTCACTCGTAACGAGTGAGTATTACGTCTTGTCTCCTAGAAGGGAGTTGGGCACTTGGTAATTTGATTTTACTTCTCGCAATTTATTTGACGACATGTTATTAAGAGTTCTGCCATTTAGCATGTATTAATTCTTTGATATAATTTTTTAAGTCTGAATAAGTTCCCTGTAGGAAATCAGGCCATGCTGCTGATGACGTTAAATGTTACTAGTAGACAGTTCTAAGTGGATGGCTCTGGTCGTAGCACAAGTAAATAATACTATGTAAGATTTTCAAGAGTTGTTGTTACAAAAATATTCTCAGTAGCGCCATCTAGTATAGTACTAGTGGGCTATGAATTTTCTACAAATGTCGATACACTGGAGAATCCGCTAACAGTCTTAAAGCAGAGGCAATTTTTTTTATCATCTACTGCTAATTTCTCTATTGTATTTATAAAACATATCTACTCATCTTATCCTTTTAACTTTAGTTCAATATTTGAATTAGCCATTTTTCTATTTCTATTTTTACATAATAGTTTCATGTTTTATAGACATCCTGTACTGTTCTCAAATTCACGAAAATTTTTAATTTCTGTCCCCCCATTGCAAAATAAAACGTTAAAAAAGTAAACATAATTTTATGTAAGAAATTGTTGAAATTGGTTTCACTACGGGCCATGTTACATGTCAATAACAGTCCGCTGGCGCCATGACGTTATAGCAGCAACCTAATAAAAGGTGCTGAATGAATCAAAATAAAGTTTATTTAAGTAGACAGAGTAAAACTATACTTCTAATATTCTAAAAATTACAAAAACATATAGTGTTAATTTTCGAACTGCACTTGTTCCTACTGTCCATCAATGTGTTAAAAGGAATTTCGAAATTTTGCTCTGATGGAACACTAATGAATTCAAACATGAACTTTACTTGATAAAACTGAAAATATTAATAGGCTAATAAAGATTTTATTACATGTTGACCTGAACGCTTGAAAAAGTAACGTATTTAGTTTCCGATGGCTTTTTCTGGTTAACAATGCGCTGACTTCTTGTGTGTTAGCGAAAAATTTCAACTGATGAAAAGCGTAAACCAAAATAAATTGCTCGAATAGTGTTCGGTATATCACAATGAATCCTTCCATTCTTCCCCAGAGAAAAAAAAAAGAAAATGAATTCGTTGTTTTTTCAACGTATACAGCTTGACGTCAGTGATGTAGCCTTTTTTCAGGGAGAGTCTAAACCAGGGATGTGCAAACTACTGCCCGCCGGCCCTCGACTGTAGGAATGGAAAAGTTAATTCTCAGTATATTGGGAGAAATATATAGTCATATCCTCGTTAAAAATGTGTATTAAAATGGTTGCTAAGGTATCTGACTACGTCTACATAGCCAACTTTAACAACAACAACAAAAAGGAATAATTTAAAAGACTATCCTTTTATCTGTCCAAAACAGTTTAAGTCAGGGATGGGCCAGCTACTGCCCGCCGGAAGGTTTTATCCTGCCCTCGGATAGAATTTTAAGTTGCCGGTCCGATTCATATTAAAAGAAATATATATTTATACATTATATATCCATCTCCTTTTCTACTTTGCTTAAATATTATATCCCAAATTTATTATATCTCACCCAGAAGATCAGCGGTATATTTGCTTTTTATATGTGAACAAGTGTTTTCAACTTTGAACCTTAGAAAGAATAATTTCAGAAGTAGACTGACAGATGAGCATTTAGCATCGTTCCTTAAAATCAGTACATCTCACTTCGAACCTCAGTATAAGGAACTTTTAAAAATGAAATCGCAATTTCATTCATCTTATTAACGTATTTAAACCGTTAGGTACTTGTATATTGTTTTTAAAATTTTAGAAAAATTTATCTTGGCCCGCCAAACTTCGAAAAATCAATTTTTGGTCCGCGGCTGAAAAGGTTTGTCCATCTCTGGTCTAAAGTCTTAATCTAAAGTACAGTGAACTTTCAATCTCATTACTGGCCTACAGAATCGGAGTTCATGGGTTCGAATCCCACTGTGGTATGGATGTTCATAGCCATTGGGAATCGTCTTTAAGCAGTAGATCTCGGCCTCATTAGCTCTCTTGTGCAAAAGAGTAGACCGTAGTGCTCCAAACCAAAACAAACCAAACCTAAACAACGTTTAAAACACTTTGAAAGAATTTTCACTGTTATGGATGAAGATAAATTTTTTTATTATACTAAAATTATTATATTTAACTCTGATTTAAAAAGCTTTACTTACATGGTCAAAAAGCTATAGAAAGTATATCAACTATATAATCAAGATGCACAATTAAAACAGAGTAGACCGTAGCGCTCCAAACCTCAATCAATTATTCTCATAAAATAAATATTCATTACACACACACAAAGGTACATAAATAAGTCTGCATACAGCTATAGATTTTTTTTTTGTTTTTTTGTGTTTTGGAGCGCTACGGTCTACTTTTTGCAACACGAGAGCTAATGACACTGGGACCTACTGCTTAAAGCCGATTTCGAACGGCTACGAACATCCATGCCATGGAGGATTCGAACCCACGAACTGCGTTTCCGAAAGCTAGCACCTTAACCATTCGGCCATCGGCCATAGTTTTGAATGCATACATAAATATGTGATAGAACGCTACATAATTGTATTGTACTATGAAAAATATATTGTAAAATAAATTTTCAGCCATATTGTGTCTTTTATTTTATGCTGTAAGATTTTACCAGATTTAAATTTGCCTGGAAAATACTAGATCATATTTAATTGACTCTCCAGTATTTACCAGACAAATTCAAACTAAATTCATTTCATGAATAACTAAAAAATAACAAAAAATATTGAGAAAGGAAATATGTTTTATCCTTTTATAAAATTACATACCTTGTATGGCATCAAAATTTGAAAACAATAGGGTATTTATGAAGTACCGCTTAATAATAGTAAGTTAATCCTTATAGCTTTTAAGGTCAGCTTATTCAAGCCCTCTTCCACATTTATGGTCATATATGTATGCATCGAAAGTATTGCTAAATTTGCCAACTTTTTTGTGACCGGTTCTTTTGTGAAGGAATGTTTTTACTCTTTTTATTGCTGAAAATAATCTTTCAACACTTGCAGTGAAAACTAGTAGTATACACACATTTTTAAAAAAATCTTGTAATGCATAACCCCCCCCCCCATAAATACGTCTTTACTTGACGAGTAAAGAGGCCTTGAGAATGAACTTGCATTCTTTCTTTTTGAGTTATTAACCCCTTCCGGTAAAATGACGAGTCTAGCTCGTCATTAGTGTTTCATTCCATACCGCACAATGACGAGCTACACTCGTCATGCGATTAAAGTTACTGTTAAATATGATAATTAATTGAGTTTAAAATTTCTAGTGTACTGAATTTGGCAACACTTTTATCACTTGTGAAAATCACAAGTCACTATTGCATATTGTTTACTTGGTACAAGTCATTGCCAAATGAATGAGTCAGAATAAAAGAAAACCTACTAAGAAATGCCGTGTGTGTTACAAGAATCGAATTAAAAGTGAGACTACTTGGCGGTGTAAACAATTAAGAATTCCTTTGCACTTTGTTTTGAAAAGTACCACTAGCTCGAAGACTATTATCTGTATACCTTATTAATGCTTTGCTTTGATATTTTCTTAATTTTAATGTTTCTGATATTATTTAACACTATGTAAAAAGTGGATTTTAATTAAGAATATGTAAGAATTGTAAAATGAAACAACTTTTTTAAATAAAAATTAAATGGTTATTTCATGCACAGTTTTTCATTATTAAATCATACCGGAAGGGGTTAAAGCCGGTGGATAAATTAGAACAGTCTGTACATAATTTGAAAGCATGGTATCACAAAATGTGCAATCATCAATTATTAATGGGACTATTAATAAAGTACCTAATCGTCCTCTTTTAGACAGGACAGTTTTTTCTTCTCTCAAAAAGTACTCTTCTATATGTTCTCTTTTTCATTATGTCATACTAGATATCCTTCTCAACGACCTGTTAAATCTGATTTATAATTACCTACATTTAATAACAAAAATGTGTCATAAAGATAAAAAAAAACGTTTATTTTATGTAGACAGTAACTTTGTAGTGAATGTAATAAAATAACGGTTCACAAAAGTGCACAAAAGGTCCTATATTCGATTGATATCGATAATATATTATTTTATAAAAATAAACTAACGGTATTTTCTGATGAATTCGTAGCCTTATTGACTTCTTACTCAGCTAGAACGTGAACGCAATTACTTAATTTACTTATGTCCTCCATTGCGATGGAAAAAAGTTGGTTACCTTACTATTAAATAGTTGAATCTAAGCCTCATCTTACATAAGAAGCTACGTTAAAGAGAGGTATAACCGTCGATTAAACCGATAAAATGTACTCGCGAGCTAACAATAACATCTGGTGTATTTCTTTTTTCCTTTCCCCAGGGAGATAGAGAACTTATTTGTTCTTTTTTTTCTCTCTCTATCAAGTCGCATAATGCACCTGTGTAGCAAAGACCGAGTTGGAACGCTGCCCCGTGGATTACTGCTGCTTTGCGAGACGCTAAATGGACCATAGGCGGAAGTGGGTGACGGCAAAATTCCGTCGATTGCTGACGCTGCAACGTCAGCACAACGTGCAAAGGGGGATTAAAACTAATCGACGCGAATCACAGCTGAAATTTGCCGTTTGTGATTTTGTTTTGGCAAACGCAGTTTATTCCTCCTGGCAATTAGTAGGAGTTGCATGCGCTAGTAGGTGTGCAAAGCGCGTATGCAAGAAAGCGGTCAGATTTCCAGGGCAGCCGATGTAATGAATAGCGTTAAAATATATTAATGTACTATAGTAAGGACTATTCACTACAGGGAAGGGGATCTGGTTAATATTTTCAACTAGCATATAGCCCATCATATGACGGGATCAGTAAAATTTTTAATTTTCCAATATTGTAAATTACCGTATGAGGCAGGTATAAAAGTGATTTGATTTTTGGCTGAGAATTATCTTGCAACAAAAAATAATCGATGATTAAATATAAAATTATCACATACGTACCTAATGTATTATTTAAACCAAATATTATTTATGTAATATCTAAGTTCAGTGATAAAACGTATGAAAATAATGAAGACGATATTTAAATAATTTAAAATAAAAAATGATTAAATGCGATGGTTAAAGCAATGACGTCATAATGCTAGAAAAAATGTTATTTTTACCCATTTAGTATGTGATAAATTGATTTTTTTTCTGAAAATTATCAGGTACAAGCTAAATAATTTGTTTATCTTTACTGACCGCCATGTTAGTTGCCAACCTTAATTTATCTTGTTATATTACGGAGATATGATTGATAGCAGAGATTTTAATATTGACAGTGATTATTTGGCGGTATATATGAATGATTTGTTACTTAGATACGTTACTTAGATTTTTACTTAGTTCTTTACTTGGATTCTTCATGTAAAATCCTTAAATAATTTAATATTAATAATGATCATTTACAAGTAAAATTAATGTTAGAAATTACTAACTGAGAAGTCTAGTATGATGAGATAATATCAAAGAAGAAATAATCCTTCTTCACATTATTATCACCATTCTATAAAATGTACATTACAATGAGTGAATACTGCGTGTTGCCAGTTTTGCTCTGATGACACATTAAAGTAATATTTCTCGACGCTGTAAGTAAAATCCTTAAATAAGTCATTATTAATGATGATCATTTACAAGTAAAAATGTTAAAAATAACTGACTTAAAATTCTAGTATGATGAGATATTGCCAAAGAAGAAACAATATCATTAATTATATTATTATCACTAATCTATAAAATATTCCTTCAAATGTTTCATGGGTTCAAATCCCACTGCTGACATGGAAGTTCGTAACCATTCGGAATCGGTTATAAATCCTGGTCTCATTAGCACTAGTGTAGCAAAAATGTAGACTTAGCAACCCCAAACCGAGCAACCAACTACCACACGTTCTTGACCAACGAATGATTTGACCTGCCGAAACTCTTCTCAAGGTTGACTTGAAATTCCATGCAATATTTTGTGAAAATTGATCCAGTTATTGAGGAATGCATAGCTAGCATTCATACATAAACCCAATTACTACTGATTTTATATGTACAGATGTAAAAGTATTCTCTTTTCTAATAAAGAATAGATTTTTCTGTTTACCTTTAAGAGTACCTATTAAAAGTATACCTGTTTGATTAAAAGTATACCTGGCCGCAGTGGCGTACGCAGAATTTTTCAAGGAGGGGGTCAGAATTTTCTGAAACTACTAAAAACAATTCGAGTATGTAATAAAACACTATTATTTCCCTAATTTAGACAGCTAGACAATTTTGACTTTTTATTTAGACAACATTGTTTAGTTAAATTTTGATTTGATTTTTTAAGTTTAAGAACAAAATTTTTTTTTGTATAATAAGAGGTAAAATATTTTATTTTTATCAACAAGTAAGAATTAAACAAGCCAGATAAAACTATTCATAATGTAACATCTACATAAATAATAACTGTATAAATGTGAATATTCTATAGAAAACTAATGAATTTAACCAAAAAATATGAAAATATAACTTACCAACAAATAGAGAATTAAACCACTATACAAACACGCTAAAAACTTAATAATTTATACAGTAATAGCCAAACGACTGGCCTTTTTTTGCAAGTTCGTTTAAAATGTCTTCTACAGCTGGGGTAAATTGTCTGTGAATGTTTTAGAGCGCCAATCCATACATTCTATTATTACCCGTTGAGTAAATAAGTCTTTAAACGAAGTAAAGTCGAAAAGGATATTTGAACTCGTTGAAACAGGTAGATCGATCCATATTTTTAGGAGTTTGAAAATGTTTGGTGTTACATCTTTATTGAACATTCCAAGATCATCCGCCGCAGTTTTTGGAACACTACCTTCGTCTTCACTAATCCTTTTTAATCTTTTATACCAGAGTTTTAGTTCAGACTTAAGGCTTTCTTTACAGATATCCAAAGTGTACGTCCACAGGTACGCAAGGGAGGGGGTTTAAACGCCTAAACCCTCCCTTGCGTACTCCCCTGCCTGGCCATGCCAACTTTTTTTTATAGTCCCTGTTCTAAAAAATTTATTGTTGACCCCCTGGTACGCAACAATATAAAATTGGGCAAGTACTTTATCAACCTAGCCCCAGAGATTTGAGGCAAACTTTAGAGCAGATCTGTGAGTGTGGTCTGAACAATGCAGTCCTTTAAGCAGCATATCCCGGGCTTTCTTCCAATCCAAACCCATTCATGAGAGCGCAACATTGTGTCTTCTGTGATTCATTACTCCATAGAATCTAATTTCAGAGACCTGTAACAGAAGGACACCAGTCCAAACGTCGCACACTGTTAGTAGAAGAGGAGTTTAGATGAACAGGGATGGTTTTATGAAGAAGAGGAAAATTTTGTATTACAAATTTATTAATCATCTTCACGAAAGGAATTTTAAATTAATTGCTTTTAACCTTTTTCCTGCATATTTATCAAGATTTTATTTAACATAGAAATCTCTACTTTGTGTCTGTGATTTGATTGGAGATTTATATGTTTGATTACCTCCTGTCCTCTAATTTCCATTTTAGAAATAGAGAAACGTAATCCTAATTAAGACAAATGTCAAACGTTATCCTAATTAAGTGTTGCGCTTAAACGAAAAACACTTCTTTTATGGATTATGCGAAATCTACAAATGCCTAATTAGGATGTATCTAAAGGCACGTCTAATGAATATTGACGTTTAACTTTAATATTTTTATTCTGTTACTTTTGTTTTCTGTGTTTTTTATTGTTTTTATGCTTTTATAATTATTGTAATTACTCTAACCAAAAATTTTATTGGAAAGTATTTCCATGAAACACATTACAGCGTTATACCCTAGAGTGATCTTTGAGTTCGTTCTGTTCAAATTGAGTGGTGTGTGTGTGTATATATATGTATGTATGTATGTATGTATGTATGTATGTGTGTATATATATACATGTATATATATATGTATGTATGTATGTGTGTATATATATATATATAGATGTATATATATATATATATATATGTATGTATGTATGTATATATACATGTATATATGTATGTATATATATATGTATGTATGTATGTGTATGTATGTATATATGTATGTATGTATATATATGTATGTATGTATATATATATGTATGTATATATGTATGTATATATATATATATATATGTATATATGTATGTATGTATATATATGTATTATATATATATGTGTGTGTGTGTATATATGTATATATATGTATGTATATATATATATGTATATATATGTATGTATATATATAGATGTATATATATATATGTATATATGTATATGTATATGAATATATGTTTGTATATATCTATATATATATGTGTGCATGTTTATATACATGAATGTGCATATATGTATATATAAGTGTGTGTGTAACTTTTCTTCTCAATCGTCTTGGAAAATTGAACGTCAAAGACTCATTATGTGGAAAGTTATAACAGAAGACGCTTCTCTAAAGAATCGAGATTTCGAGAGTCGATTGTATATATATATATATATATATATATATATATATATATATATATATATATATATATATTTCCTTGCTAAATAAGAAAATTAAATTGATCAATGGTAAGGAGAGAATAAAGAAACTTACGCGTTTTTTTAATCGCTTAATTTATATTCTACACTCATTTGAAACATAAAACTAATTAAAACTTTCCATTCGCATAAAAATTACATTAACAGGTGGAATAATCCGAAAAACATTTTCTTTGATGTTTAACCTTTTCAACCTTTTTTTTCTCCTCCCTGTGTGTGCTATAACAGGAGAAGTAAACGACATCGCATTTCTTTACCCCATAGATTACACAAACTCAGCTATTGTTCTTTTTCGAGCCAATGGCGAAAAAGGCCGCGATTCGCTTAGAATGCTGGTAGGGGTTGTTTCTTCCCTCGGTTGCATAAACGAAGAAATTAGGAACACTACAGTAATAGCTCTTACATCTTCTCTGCCTTTCTCCAGTGTCTTCCCTGGCGAACTGCGCGGTTCCCTTCAAACCTCGGAATTCCTCGATGTCAAAAGAGACGCAGAAAAAGAAAAAGGCGATAGTCTCCAAGACCGTCTCGTTATGCGTGCTTTAATGACATCAAACCTCGCAGACATTTAACCTTACGATGATGTGAAGTTCAAATGCAAACCTTTTTTTAATGAAATGGTTCAGTTACGATGTCAGGATTTTTTATCGGGGAGAGTCTAAAAATCTTAATCTAATGTACACTAAAATTTTAATGTATAAAAAATGCTTCATAACTCACACACATAGAAATTACATATGTATCTGAAAAGTATACCAAATCAGCTAATGTAGACATTTTGTAGAAAGCCCCGTAGGCCCCTTAACAAATATACTGTCAGAAAGCTTTTTGTTGTGTGATAATTCAATCATGGCGAAGTAAATTTATAGCCGAAAGCTCTCATTACCTGAGAAAATTCTTAGAGGGGAGAGGGGTTTTTAATTTTAATTAAAGGACAATAACCCCACGTCTCTCTGATTTACCCTTTTTATCCTCTAATCTAAACTGACCACTGGATACAGTTAATTTCCTCGAAGAAGGGGGTCTAACCAATTGAAATTTTATATAGCCTTAGTTTGCCAGTTTAGGAAATTTTGAACAAAAAGGAGATATACGTTATCGGAGACAGATTTGTTACTTAGGTATGTTCCTTTACGCAGAATATTTTTACTTAGTGCTTTTTCATTTCAGCCGATCTCTTAGTTTGTCTGTCCTGATAAAGTGGAAGCTCGTCCACCCGACGCTCTGGTAATAAAGATCTTTCATGACTAAAACAGTGCTTTGTTCGGGTCATAACTGCAAAACACCGTCGCATACTCCTCCGTAGATGTCGTAGCCGTTCGGAATAGGTTTTAAGCTGTAGGTCACGGTCTCATCAGGCCTCGTGTTGCAAAAAAGTAGACCATAGTGCTTACTCCAAACCAAACTGGACCCGTCGTATACTCTCATACGACATATATATGTTACGCTAGATCGCTTGTAATCACGTATCGTTTATTTTACGCTTTAAGCTTTTACCAGGTTTGAGTTTACCTAGCGAATACTAGAGCATATTTAATTTACGTTCTAGTATCTACCAGAAGAGTTTTAATTAAAGTAATTCTATGAATAACTAGGAAAAAAGCTGAGAATGGAATAATGACGTTTATTATCTTTTTACAAAATTACATACCTTGTATGACAACAAAACTCTAAAACAGAATGTAGAAATGCCTACATTAGTTTCCCGTTCCAATTTACTTTTCCTTACACACACACACACACACACACACACACACACATATATATATATATATATATATATATATATATATAATATATATATATATATATATATATATATATATATATATAATATTTTTTAAAGATATGAAATGATAAAATATTTTTCCTAAATTTCAAAGCTACTTCTTATATACGTATATTTACTTCCGATAGTAATACTAAAATCTAATTGTTAGATATACGATACATGAGAATGAGCAAGATATTTTCAAAATCATTGAGAAGGTGATGTTAGCTATTGCTTATTCCACACCTCTTTAGTTGGCTTTCAGCGACATGAACGTCTGGTTAACAAAACGATCCTTTAGAGCTCGTCTCCTGTTGTTGTTGACAACCGTAGTGATTGCCGGGTGGGAAAAGATTCATCACATGGGGTTTATTTCGGGAAGTTCTGAGGATGTCCAAGTTTATTACTTAAAGAAAACACTCTCGAAGCTAAAAACAAATGGTCTTCTTTGTGTTGCCTTCTTTTTTAACCTTTCAGTTTGGGTTCTCCATAAATAGAGGGAAGGGAGATTTGCCTCTTTCTTCTGGTCCGTCGTTCGTACCTACTCCTTAGATGAACTTTTCCACTTCTGAGGTAGAAAGAACTGCGACGAGCTGAGCATGTAGATGGATTCTAGGTATTCGTAAAATTCACTAAATAAAATTAGTCCAGAGTTCACAGTTTCTAATTATATGCAAAAAATTATAAAAGTGTAAGCATTATCTTTGCAGTTATTAACATTTCTTCTTCCTACCGAAAAATATGTAATGCGGTTGTCTTCATGTAAGTCAGCGGTTCTTAACCTATGGGTCGCGACAATTGGGTCGCGAAGCATATTTCTTTCGCGCTATTGAACCAAAAAGTTAGTAATGCACCAAATAATAAGTAATACCAACACCTCCTAGAACGAGTTAAATCCTGAAATAGATATAAGGTCCTCCTTGACAAGCATTCAACAGAGGTTTGAAGATCTTTCAAAATGTATTCAAGCATAAGGTTCTCATTAAAACTGTATGACTTGCATAAAATTTAAAAAACTTAACTATGTATTGATATTTTTTTTTTTTTAGGAATAAGTTAAAATGTCAATTATTTTCAAAAAGTTATAAATATATTTTAATTTGGTCAATAAAAAACTTATTAAAAACACTTTTTATTAATTACAGAACTGGATCGAAAAGTACTTTTGTTTATCTAGGTATTCGTAAAAAATAAATAAAAATTTGAAAGTTATCATCATCGTAGGATTGAAGATTTCTAACTATACGCTCTAAAATAAAGCAATGAAAAAATGACTTTTTTTTGCGACATGAACATATTTCTCAAATTTCCACTTAAAAAGGTTAAGAACCACTGATGTAAGTCATGGAATGAAATGTCCTTGAACATAATTACAATTAACCGCTTGATATACAATGACGTCTGGGAGACACCAGTCTTCTTATGTGAAAAATTAGATTTTGACGTCTCCGAAACGTCGATAGCTGCCTTCGACAGACGTCGTGCGGCATTATATTAAATCATAATTTTATACTGTTACTTAATTATTGTACATTAGCATCATATATAAACCTCATTAAATGTTACATAGAAATGCAAATATTAAAGTAAAACGTTTTCTTTCTCAAATTTTCCAAAATTGTTCAGATGAGCCAGAACTGAATAATATTTTTCGGACAAATCAGATTCCGTTTTACTAAAATTAAATTTATTTTTATCTTGCATAATAATAAGCACATTATATTTATGGGGAAAGATAAACGAGGTTCCTTGACTCAAATTAATACAAGTATTAAATGCATTCCTTTTTATGTTACAAGTAAGAAGTTTTGCCATTTTGCTCCAGGACGTATTACGCTCTTTGGGTTTCATACCTATAATGCCCACCCATCAAACTTTAAGGATTTTAACTAATTGTTTGCTTTATTTGGAATATTTTATCTTAAGAGAAATTACCCATTGAATGGGATAATGGAATACACATTCTACGGGGGAAATACAGAGCAACTACAGAGAAATAACTATATTAAATTATTATATTTAAAATCTTCCCTAATACATTATAGAATAGGATATTTCCTCATGTAACAAATATCCTTGAAAAATACCAATGTGGATTCCAAGGAGGACATCTACTGTCGACCAAATCCATGTATAAGGCAGATTCTGGAGAAAAACAGAGAATGTAGTGTCGATACTATCATCTTTTTTTTATTGACTTCCAGGCAGAGTACAATAGCATAAAGCGATAAGCTGTATGGAGCAAGGACAGAATTTAAAATCTATACAAAACTAATCAATCTTTTCAACGCTGCCTTTTCAAGAGTCCGATGTAACATTAAAATACAGAATGAGTTTTTTCCTAGGCCTATTTACAAATAGAGGTCTTATACAGGGTGATGCCCTTCATGCCTGCTTTTTAACATTGCACAAGGAAAGTCATCAGGAATGCAAAGATAACAATTACACTTGTCACTTTATACTTCAAATCTATTCAAGTATAAGTATAATCAGATGATTTTGATGTGATTAGCATATCAAGACTGGCTGTTATTGAGACATTTGTAGATCTTCAGGCTGAGGTGGGAAAAAGGGGTCTAAACATCAATGAAAAGAAAACAAATTTTATGATTGGGACCAAAAAAAAAAAGACTGATAATGCTCCATTGGTAATGAATGGTCACACTTTCAAAAAAGTTACTGAATTTATATATCTTGGAACGATTACCATGGAGCTGAATATGGAAATTCATTACCACTTCAGGCTGTCAAATAGGTGCTGCCTTTGGCTTAAGTACATGTAAATCACCCACTTTCTAGAGCGCTACGCTAGCGTGGGACATGCCTTCCTACTTTACTGGGACAGGTATACTCGGTCGTCTTTGGGATGCATAACTAAATAATTCCTCCAAAGCTTAGATGGACAAGACAAATTTATTTTACAAGAATGATGAAAAATTAAAGTAGAACAAAACAAATTACATATTCTGAGTCTAGGAGTCTGTCTTAACCAGATCAGAAGGACGAGCGTTCCATATCAAAATAAAATCGGCATTCTGTTCTCTCACTCGAATCAGTGATGGGTGTACATCTGCGAAACACAAGTCGTGGGTCCAAATTCCTTACAGTACCAATCGAGATCCCGACTCATTAGCAATAGAGATAACATTATTCTGTGTAAATTTGATCAATAGTGTTCTATGACGACAAAAGCTGACCATTGAGTTAGGATATCCAACTCATGAAAGTTCCTTAATGAAACTTCCAAGGTGAGATGGAAAATCCGCTTCCACTACGTCTCGTAACCCAGCCCGGGGGAATGATTCATAGAAAACTGAGGAGACACCGTATTTATTGAAATCTATTTAAACAATTTACAACCATCTGCGTCACTGAGGGTACATTTTTTACATGATATTTGTACACACATTTTCATATCTTAAAATATGCAATAATTCAATATGACTGTACAATATTTATAGTAACATTAAACTTTTTTACACTATTTCCAAACAAGTGCATCCGCATCTACAAACTTGGCATATTTACTCATTTTTATTTTACATTTGACAATTTTAAACAGAAATCATATTTGCACTCTTTTTTAAATATTTAATATTTTACAATATTGAAACACCAGTTTTCATTTTACCAATATAAATCACTTAATTTTTAACACTATATATAAATATTAACCTTATTATATTTGTAGTTTTCAATTTTGCAGAGTCCATCAAAATTAAAATTGATTTATTGTATTTCGTTACAAAGTGCAAACAAAATATCACAGCTATTTAATTTTTATTACTGTGTACCTTAAATTTCAAAGTGATGTAAAAATAAGAGGTTTTTTTTATGTAATAAGACATATATTTGTTTAATTCTTTGAACATTTGTTTTACCTACATCTATTCTCTATGGTTATACCCCAAAGTGTTTCTGATTTTCTCTTAAAAATATAACTTGTGAAAAAGAAAACCGAGTAATTACATAATGCCTCTGATTCCTCACATTTTCACTCGGACAGCATGGAGTGTGCTATATATATTCCTATATTATGTAAACTAGCATATAGCCCATCATATGACGGGATCAGTAAAATTTTTAAACTTTACAGAATTGTAAAGTACCCTATGAGGATGGTAAGAAATGGTCTGTTTGTTGGCTGAGAATTATCTGGTACACACTCAATAATTTGTTTATCTTCATGCTCCTCTAAAGTCTCCCGATACTGGGAATGCAGTTTAAAATCACGTTGACTTCATTTAGAAAGATAATTAGCTACGTCGAAATTATCGTTAAGATCTTCCCAATTTTTTTTTACCACAGTCATTAATGGAAGTAAAGGAATGAAACTATCATTTCCACTACACCCTGGAGGTAGATAGAATTTGTTGTTAATACTGGTGATAAAATTTTTATTGCAACCAAAAATAATCGATGATTCAATTTAAAATTATCACATATGTACTTAATCTATAAGGCGATTTCACGCAGTAGGGCAAATTCTCAAATTATGACAATTCTGGCTTTAGTTTCAAACGGAAGGGCAGTTTATTGTTTGTCTATTGGCTGTTGTAAACATGAAAATGAATGGGAAGGGCATTATAGTAGCTCGTGAGGTTGCGACAAATTGCCCTATTATTTAAGCCAAATATAAAAGAAAATTATTTACATAATATCTAATTTCAGTGTTAAAACGTATGAAAATAAAGCAGACGATATTTAAATAATTTAAAATAAAAAATGATTCAATGAGTTGGTTAAAAGAATGACGTCATAATGCTAGAAAGTAATGTTAATTTTACCCATTTATTATGTGACAAATGGATAAATTTAATCGCCTGCTCTTAACCGGGGAAAATAGGGCTTGAAATAATGGCATTAAATGTTAAAAAAGGGGGAAAGGGGAAATTTCGAACTCATCAAGAATCCAATATGGATGCCTCTATCCATTCCAGGTCCAACCGCTTCATAAATTGGAGGACAGAAGGACAGATAACTTAGACAATTATTATATAGGGGATAAGATATGAAGATATGACAAGTAACAAAATAATTAATTACATTATTTTGAAATTTCAAGTTAAAATGAATCGCAGAACATATATATAAGTGTATCTTTCCGTTTGGCTATGGTCCCACCCCTTCTGCCAGGTATTCAAGGTATTCTGTTTGCTAGCTGTATAAATCAGTTCAGATATACAGTACGAGTTTGCGAAAAGTCAGAGATATTTCATAATTGAAGTTTCAGAAAAAAAAAATTCACCTTGCTAGTAAGTCTTTTACTTAATTACCGCCGTATATCTCTTTTGACAAAGAAGAATTTTCTAGTATGAAGTCATACCCGGAGCGTCGCCAAGACAGACACCGGAGATAGAAGCGATTTGAGAGCTATTACGAAGATGATCTCAATTTCTTTGTTTACGCAATCGGCGCCTCGTTGCCCTGTGAACGAGATTACGTCGCAACTATCATTCCAGACATATCCGTGCGCTGTGTGGATATCGAAAGGCTTGTTTATGACCAAGGATACTTGCTTGTTCAAACATCGTCAGCAAAACAAAAGGACTAAATCAGTAAAAGACGCGTACTTTCTTAAATTATTTTATTTTTTTTTATATTTACTTCAACAAAGCTACGTTTATTACCCTGGAACGTTGTACTTTTTGAAACAAAATTTATGTTTTCTGAAATGTTTAGTATACAAGGGCAGTTGATTAGGATATGTATACGATATTGATCAAACATCGCTTGCGTATGACGCTGTGTATACAGAGATTTTAACGCATTGTGTGCAGGTACATTTCTCAGCGTAACTGTGCCGGGAGCGGGCGTTTTGCTCTTCAATTTAGTTATTCAGTTAATAGATCGAAAATTATTTAATATTTGAACCAAATTTTCGTATTTTATATTGAAATATGTAAATATAAATATATAATTAACAACCATAAGATTTTTGTAAACAAAAAATGTATTTTTTAGTGGACAAATTTATAATAGTATCGTAAATATAAAAAATCAAATTGAAATAGTGGTATATATTTTAATTTTTTCCCGTTCTATGGTTCCACGTCGACTGATGTAAAAACTAGTTTTTATTTGTCTAAATATTTCCAGACTCTATGTAGTAGACAAGAACATTCGGCTTCGTTTTCCTGTATATACGCAGACGATGTTTAAATAATATAAAATAAGAAATGAATAAATGAGATATTTAAAGGAATGACGTCATAATTATAAAAAATATCGTTTTCCCCTATGTATTATGTGATAAATTGAAAATTTTAATCTTCTGCTTTTAACCGAGGAAAACTGCGTTTAAAACAATTACTTGGGATGACGTCACATTGCTAGAAATATTACTTCTCTCACTTAGTTATGATGCGATAAATTGAAAAGTTGATCGTTTGCGTTTAACAGGGGGAAGTAATGCTTGGAATAATAACATGAAATAATCGAAAAAGGGGGAAGGAATGAATTTCGAAAGTTAAAAATTTACAAAAATCTTCCCAGGGATATATACCTTAACATTTTCCAAATTTTCACGGCGATTGGATGCATGGTTTTTGAGACTATAGAGTACACACAGACAGACAGACACAAATTCATTTTTATATATATTATATAGATTTTTATATAATTTTGATTATTCAGTTTTTCATATTATATACAGTCTGTATCGGTTATATAATCAGGTCAGCGGCCCGGAAAAATCCGATCATATAAGAGGGGTGACCATATATGCGGAACAATACAACCCTATTGAATTATGGCAGGATTATTACTCACCTAATAAACAAATAATTATACTTTTAAGAGCATTTTAAAAATTAATTCGAGAAGTAAAAACTACATTAAAAATATGCAATATATTTTTCGGGGGGGGGGAGATATTTATTAGCTTACCTTACTAATCAAAGTACAGCACACGTACATACGTACATTCATGTTCAATGTATTTAAAAATAATCAGGTATATAAGTTTGCTTCCTTTTGTTGGTTCTTAACACAAATTTTTCTAAGTCCCTAATAGCTTTCATATGCTCATCTGCTACTTCGGAATTAGTGAAATAACACCTGAGATCATGTATGAGAGAGATAACTTCGACCAATAAACAGACAGATGTCCATTTGTTATCAGGGGTTACGAGAAATAAGATAGGTAAAAACTCCGAAGATGAGTCTACACAAGCAAGAAAGGGGGAAAGGGAAGAAAATAAAGGCTTGAATTCAGGTTCTCTCTGGTTTCACAATAACTTCTTGACTTGACAACGAAAAGAAAAACAAAAACGAAAACTTGTTGAAAACAGGAAACTGACCATATAACCGGTAACAAGAAAAAGAAAATGACTGTATAAGCGGTGGCTTTAACACATGTTTCCTATTAAGTTAGACGGTACTTTAGAAAACTGACCATATAACCGGTACTGACTGTATATTGTGAAGACTCCCCTTTGTCCGAACACGCGCCAAAACAGCTGATCTTAGTACACTTGTACCTGGACAATAGCGTTGGGTCGCAGAGTCGGGAATCTTGACAATCAGACTGAATAGACGAACCCGCCCCTGATGGATCTCGTTAATGAACGCTAGGAAAATTCCGTGAAGAGACAGCCAGCGAGTTAGAATTCAGTTAAAAAGCATAACTGTAACTTTAGCTGGAGTTGTCATGTAACTGGGATCTTAACTGAGAAAAAAACAGTGGCTGAACCGTAACTGACCCCCCTCCCCAGGTATTAAAAGCCTACAATTTTGCGACTCGGGGATTTTCGCATTTTTTTCGGAGGTGTATTAACCTCGTGGAGGCTTTCGCCTTTTTTCCAGCGACAGCTTTGTAGTTCGGGAGATTCGTAAAGTCCGCTCATATAGGGAGCGGCAGAATCTCGATACCGAACGGGGGATAAATTGGGTTTGATTGCACTCTGAAAAGCCTCCCCATTGGTAAGAGATTATTAAATCTCTTGCTTTTCTTTCGACTCTGATTGTCGTGAGGAAGTTTTATCGGCAACCATCCTTTGCAGTTCTACATGATTTTGGAATTAACGTTACTTTGTAAATAGCCGTATTTAATCCAGAATTAAAGTGAATTTCCAATTTTATTCTTTGACTGTGATCCATTATTCACGTTACCTCTCATTTGAGAACATTGAAGGCGTCACAATATATAAGTACACAAAGTCTCAGAAATTTATGTTTATAATTTTCATAAACGCATTGTAACTTTCACTGTCATTTTATTAAAACAGTGGTTAACATATACATGCATCTCCTAACATACACCTCTCCATACACATGGAAAGAGACTGTAAGTAAAATTCGTTGGTTAAAGGGACATCGGCAAGGATTGTGCGCAATATGAAGAGTGATGGAGAGTACTCTTTTTTTTAAGTACAAGCTATTTATGGGAGAATGAACCAGATCGCTGTTAAACATAGCCGGGATGTTTTCAGAAGTATAGGTACCTGTTTTTCTCAAGCAATAAACTTTCCCTTCCAGACGCTAAATGGTTTCTGTTCTGCGTTCCTGCGAATGGCTCTTCCCGAAATAAACCTCGTGAATTTCTTTCTACTATCCGCTCTTTAAGTGTGTAAACAATGAGAAGCCAAGAACGCCCAGAATCTGTCCATTACGTGAAAATAACTCTTACAGAGGGATTGGTTAGTAATATGAACAGGTTATTCACCGGGAATTGAATATTCTCTGTAATGCTTTTCGTATACTGCGTCAAGACCTCATAACATGTCAGCCTGTTCATATTTAATTCAGTTTATTGTCCATATTTCTAACTTTACATATCTTGATCTAAACAGGATATTTTTTCTAAACAATATAAATAAACTTCGTAACAGATGCATTATAGACGCCGGTCCCGTCCGCCATTTTTTTTGGGGGGGGGCGACCAACAGAAAAACGCGTGATTTGAAAAATCGCCAAATAGAAAAACATGGCGGCGATGCGCGCTTTCTGAAAGATCACCAAAAAAAAAACATGGCGGCTGTCACGGGGCATATTTGAAACACAACATTAACAAAACTAAACTTTAAAAGGAAAAAAAATATTAACAATTTAAAGCATTATTAAAATGAAATTAGCATAATAAGCATCATTTTTACGTTATTTAAAAAATAAATAACAGATTAGTAGTATTTATGATATGTGTCAACAGAATAAATACAATATATAGCATTTAATAAGCACTAATATTATAAAATTTTTGGGGGGGGGGTTCCCCCCTCAACTTGAAAAGAAATCAAAATAAACAAAAACATTTTTAAAGATCAAAAAAAAAAACTTTTAACAATTTCAAGAAATAACAACATAACTAAAATAAACTTTAAAAATGATAAGAAAAAAACAAATTAACAAAGCTTAAAAGACTTAAAATAAAATAGCAAATAAGCATCATTTTTACGTTATTTAAAAAATAAATAACAGATTAGTAAATTTATAAATCGCAGAGATAAAACAAAAACAAAATGTTAAACCAAAACATATTTCAAAAAATGGTGAGGGGGGTTTCCCCCCTCTCCCCCCCCCCTTGTAAAAAAGAAAAAAATAACAACTAACCGAAAAGTTGATACTTTTTAACAATTTCAAAAAAATTTCCGTTACTCAAAATTTAATACTAAATCCCTCAAAATAACAAAAAACCAAACAATTTTAACAAATTCGATGTCAAATCTTTTTTATATTGATACTTTTTCACAAACCAAATAATTTTTTAACAGTGTTTCAACCGTAACCCGTCATCAAATTAACTAAATCGCAGAAAATGATAAGAAAACAAAATGTTCCAAAAAAAAAAGATTTAGAATAAAAATAGTAAGAATCGAAATAACTACACCCACCATAACTAAAATACTAAATCCCCAAAAATGATTAAAAAAAAAAAATCCGGAAACACCCCGCCATAACTAAATTACTTACCTAACCTAGGTGACACCTTACCACTCCGCGTCTGGAACGAAAACAGCAAATTTTCATATAGTGCCGGGTAATGACGTCAAAAATCACGTGCACTAATAGGATACAAGAACATATCGGAGCTTCCATATCCCCCGACCAAAGTTAGGGTATATACAGCAACCCAGTCATCGCCCCATAAAATCGCCAAGTTTGGCGAGAAAAAAACACAGCGTCTATAATGCATCTGTACCTAAACTTCTAACTGCTTGGAGAATTATTTGATTGTTAAGGTAAATTTCATTTCATTGACACATTAAGTAAATAATAAACGTCGAATTATAAAACTATGTAACAAGCATCCTCATTTAATAAAATTAATTATAGTTTTGACCAATCTGTTTGAAAATTTAATACGTTATTAGCAATATTTTGTCTGAAAATGTTTATAATTTCAAGGGAAAATTTTAATAATTTTAAAAGTTATTAATTATCAATTATTTTTAAAGCATGAAAACAGTTGAAAATATTCCATTTGGCGTCATTTTTATTCATAGAATACCTATTGAACTTAAGAAAAAGACGTCACTGTTATAGTAAGCATTCGAATTATTATTATTGTAGAGATAATAATAATTAACCCTTTGGCTGACATAATATGAGATAACAACTATATGTGATGCCCCATATGATGTACTGAAAATTTAAATAAAAAAAAATTTTAAATATATTATAGTACAAATAGTTGACTAATTAAAAAATATAAAACGTGAGAAAAATACTGCAATTTGCTTACAAAAATAAAGTACATAAAGCTGATTTATTTAAAATAAATTTAAAAACAGAAAGTGTGAAACATACTGCCATCCAGCTGGATATATCCGGCTGAAACTCTGGTCGGATATCCGATATCCGGCCAAATTGACACCCGTTGCATCTATAATTAAAACCCAAATGATCTCGCACTGTTCTGCGAGGAAACTTTCTTACAGGAGTCACCGACTGTGGAATCAACACCCTGCTGCTGTTTTAATTTTTGTTGGCTAAGTTTTGGCATGACGTCACAGAGCGTGAACTACAGCTCACCATCTTCTCTAAACAGTTATACAAACTCGATCTCTGGATCGAACTAATGTTCCTCGCCATTTGCAGCTATCTGTTTAACACATTGTATGCGGGTACATTTCGCAGCGGAATTGTACCTGAAGAGGGCATTTTGCTCTTCAATTTAGTTATTCAGTTAAATCTCAATAGATCAAAATTTATTTAATTTTTTAACGAACTTTTCGTATTTTATATTGAAATATATAAACAAATATATATATATATATATATATATATATATATATATATACAAACATATATAATATATATGTCAGGATTTAAAATGTAGATTAATTTTAAGAGATTTTAATTAGGGATTCTTTTATTGAGAGTGACGCGGCATGAGGAGTTAGCCACATAAATACGGCTCACGCGCAGTGATCTGTGCAGAGAGCAGTATGCACATTTCACGGTCAGAACTGTAGCTCCCCGAAGCAGCGAAGCCTGCCTTTGTTAGAAGTTGAGCGCCAATGTGAGACGCCATTGAAGAAAGTGTGTGATGAGATTTGAATAAAGATATGAAGTTGTACTCAGGACTATAGTGTGTTTAGTAGCCCTGTCATATATATATATATATATATATATATATATATAAAATTTTCGCAAGGATAAATAAAAAGTTTATTTTAAATCTAAATTGATTTTTTTAGTCAACCTTCCCCTTCTGTGGTTCCGCATCGACTGATGTAATAGCTAGGTTTTATTTTTCTAAATTTTTCCAGAATCTATGTAGTAGACAAGAACATTCGGCTTCGTTTTCCTGTATATACCGTTATTTTTGTACCCACAAACAAACCATGTTGTTACACTAACCCGTACTAGTACGTGACCTGCGCTCAAGTATCAATCGTCAGAAAACGGACTAGTACGTGTCCCGCGTTCAAGTATCAATCGTCAGAAAATGTACTAGTACGTGTCCCGCATACAATGTGTTAACAGAAAATTTAATCTAAACATAATACAAAATTAACTTAAACTCTTTGTACGTAAAAGCATATACCACAAGTATATAATCTACAAGGAATTTTTAAAAATCCATATCTGAAATCTACAAAATTAATAATTTAAAAAGCGAAATCAAATCCCAACTTAAGAGAGGAAGGAAAAAACTGAATCTGAGCAGAAGCCTGTAAAGTAGTTTTTCTGTCAAGGCGTTTGGAGATCACTTCTTTCGCTTACATGTGTACGTTATCTCTATGGTGCCTTTCCTTCATCCTGAGTCTATATTCTTTGCTTCTCATCAGTAGTTGGTATCATTCTAAAAGGACCTTTCTTAAACCCTAAATAATTTCGATTAGGAGAAAGGACATCTGTAAAACACTTATTTTTAGCGGTGAAAATGAATGAAAAATATACCGCAGTTGTTGTTATGGTTCTAGACTTTGACAAAAGAGTGGGCTCTAAATGAATCCAAATACCTGAAAGTTAAAAATATGCAAGAAGAATCTTGGTCTTGAGCATGCAAGGCAACTTTCGAAATCGGAAACTTGTGTTCACCGATGGCATAATAGTCAAGAATGTTTTCCTAGATATCTTGGTGGAAAATCTCAAAGCGCAAGAAAGTTAAGTTTGAAGATCTGACTTTATTTTTCAGCAAGATAACGATCTCTTTAGATAAGGAGATCATTTTACAGTTCAAAGGTAATCTTCCGCGGAACCTTTAAGTTTTCCGCAACCCGGCTCAAAGTACCCTACTACAACTCTACATACATAAAACTCCATGTATTTTAGTTAATTCATTTAATGTCGTCTGTTCTGTATTTTGGTTTAGTTTTTTGGTAACTACTTTTTTTTCAGATTCTTTAAAAATACTTAAAAGTCTATCTTTTGTAGCAAAATACTTATCATTTCGATCACTTTCGATTATATCCCATATGTTCTCGAAACTTTCGATTACCGTATTTGCTTCAGGTTCTCCCACTATCTCCCACTACAACTCTACATACATAAAACTCCATGTATTTTAGTTAATTCATTTAATGTCGTCTGTTCTGTATTTTGGTTTAGTTTTTTGGTAACTACTTTTTTTTCAGATTCTTTAAAAATACTTAAAAGTCTATCTTTTGTAGCAAAATACTTATCATTTCGATCACTTTCGATTATATCCCATATGTTCTCGAAACTTTCGATTACCGTATTTGCTTCAGGTTTGTCATCTACCATTTTACTTTCGCTATTTTTTTCTGATATCAATCCCTTATATCCATCACTTTTTTTCACTCATTTTTACGAAATTTGGAGGATCCGGGTCACCAAAAAATTATTGGTAGCAGTTTAAAATAAATTGCTATTTTTTAAAAGCAAAAAAGAACACACAAAATATCACCAGCTTATCTTTTATCCGAGAACAATTTTTTACATTCATTTTATCACAACAAAAAAAAATAGTAGTTGCCAAAAAACTAAAACAAAATACAAAACAGACGATATTAAAAAATGAAATGAATTAATTAAAATACATGGAATTTTATGTACATAGAGTAAATGTATAAATACACGCGTTAAATATTTATGAACCACTACACAGTTACTTAAGTATAGAAACTTACTGACAATTTTGAGGATACTTAAGATTTATATCCTATGACATACTATTTCCTAGTAACTATTCTGGTGTGCCACTCATCTTTTCCTGATGAACGCTCGCATTTCCGAGATATCATATTCAGGTATCGTAAGAGGAATGATAGCATAAGGTTCAAATAGTACCACTTCAGACTTGTAGCAAAATTTAGGGAACATAAAGTTCTGTCATGTTTTTGTATAATGCCACAGGGGATATTCTGCAGTACTGAATTATACTGATTTTGAAATTTTATGTAAAGAATTTATCTCATGTCAATCTAAGGCTTTTTGGAAAATCGAAAGTAGATTTGAAAATCATTGATATGTCTTGCACATTAAGTCAGTATTTTATAAATTTTATAATTCCTTGAGTTACTGAGCCCTCGTGTAGCAAAAATGTAGACCGTAGCACTACAAATCAAACCTGGGATGAATGATCTTTACCAATAATTTAAAGAGCTGCTTTTGAATACGAGAGATTGTTTCGGTGGGTTATGGATGTGATTCTCTACCGAATAGAATGGGATTGGGGGTAAGACCATGTAATTATGTCTATCTGCTCACCTACTTTTACAGGAGCTGACCTTTTTTCTTTTTTAAACACACAAAACAGTCTAACGACAAGAAATCTACAGGGAATAAAGCTAAACACATCTATTTATGAACATATTACGAACGTAGGCAAAAGATAGAATAGGATCCCACTGATAACCCTCACAGAACGAAATAACACCGAGCGGTCACTACCAATTTTCCCAACAAGTCTCCATGGTTCGCCAACCAAAACATTAAAACCGCCCGTCAGTATTAGACATCAAGTATGTCTTTTCTTTCCTTTGCAGCTGGTAGGAGTGGTCTCCCCCCACACACTGACACATTTGGATCAAAACCTCGTCTTCTTATGGGTCAGGGCATTTTTATCCAGCTTAGCTGGATACAAAGAAGGGGGTTTCCCTTCTTTGTGCCTGCCCGTTATCTGCGGCACCTTGCGATGTCACATAAACACTGGAGAACCGTCTGCAGTGTATCAAACTGTTCAAAAAACACAACATGGTTGAGTTTGCAAGGGTGCACCCAAGACAGCTCGAACCGTGAGTCTCGTTGCAGATCCCTTTTTTGGAGACCGACAAACCTGTAAAGAAATCCACAACTTTGATTTCTCCTGGAAGGGTGAGAATCTCTTCTGGCATGCCACTGAGAAAAAAAGAATGTTTCAAAGTCTTTTATGGAGGCACATCACCTTTAAACCTTCAAAAAATTTTATATTTTGTTTTGTTTATATTTTTAAAATCGTAAATGTAATCGTAAAATAAAATAGTAAAAATTAATTTAAATCTTGTTGTACTATCCCACCGTGTAGATTGATTGGTTGATTGGTTTGGAGTGCTACGGTCTACTTTTTGCAACACGAGGGTAATGAGACCGGAACCTACAGCTTAAAGCCACCCACCGTGTAGAACTCGTGTAGATTCGTGTAGATCATCCCATCGTGTAGATTTGGTTTCGAGTGCTTCGGTGTACATTTTTGCTACACGCAGGCTAATTATAATGAGATCAGGACCTACTGTTTATTTCTACGAAATAGGCTACGAACATCCATGGCAGCAGAGGCATTCGAACCTGTGCACTCTGGTACCGAAGAACAGCATATTACCCCTTCGGCCATCGCCCCTAAAGAGCTGGGCTACGCACATTGAACGTCACTGATCTAAAGAAATATTTTTAAATGTAAATCGAATCCACGTTAGATGCTACTAGCCATTCGAAATCAAGAAGGAGACAATAGTCTAATTATCTGTCCTGCCGTAACAAGGTCACCTCAGCGCTCCAGACCAAACCAAAACAAAAGTATACAACATCATAAATAAAAGAACAGAGTCATCGTTAAATCATCGACGAGTAAAATAAAGAAGCGAAAATTCTCCAGACCTGCAGTCTTTTCTTGTTGTATAGTATATATAGTATGCAAACACAACTCGGTTTGTAAATAGCTAGAACGTCCCGCCCCCCTCTCCCGTTGGGAATATTTCGGAAAGTTCATGCAGTCTGGAGGAAAAACAGGAAGGAAAGCTCTCGAAATAAATGCCTCGAGATATGGGGTGAGGGGGCACGTGGCTCGTAAATTCGCTGTTACATTCTTAGAACATTCCTCGAGGAACAAAGTTCCACCGCACTAAGGCAGGGGCGGTATCTTCCCTCCAAAACAGTGGCTAGGGTGCCAGAGGCAGTAACGACACTTTGCCGCGAGTTCGTGGTGACCTTGAGGTTCGTGAATTCCTCTACAGTGGATCTATTACAAGTGAGGGTGGACGAACTTCACACTTTCCAAAATATGCATACATATTCTAAAAGCAGTTTAAGAGTATACTTTTATTAAACCTTGCAGGCACTACTACATCAGTTTTCGATGCCACGAGCTAAACTGGATACGATCCAAGTCTCATTCATCAAGAACTCGAGATGGTGTATGGATAATTTTTAAAAGAAAATTTTAAGAAATTTTTTAAAATGTTAAAGCTTCCGTTTTTATATTAAAGGAAAACAATAAGTTAGTCAGTATATGCCATATTAAATAATTTAAACTTATAATCTATGCAAAACAGACATGGTGTACTAATTAGTGTGGTACCAGGAAGCAATGTAAACTGACCTAAGTGTTTTATTTTGCAATGTTCGCAACTTTTGAATATGATTGTATGTCACCGATTCTCAAACTGGGGTAGCATAGACAAGTATCAGCCGTAGGACTGTCTTTCATAGAAGTAACTTATTTTCCATACTCATTCTATTGTGGTACAAAGGGTTTGCAAGATCTTTGTTTTAAAAAATATGAATAGAATGATTTTTTTGTCTATATATACAAAATATTAACTACATTCTATTTAAAGTGATTAATACTTCTTTATTGATTAGACAATCCTATGTTTACCAAGGCCTTCCTCAGAATCATCTTCCACACTGCTTTCCTTTTCGCCAGCATTCCAGTTGGTTCCTTCTACGCTTTTAAAGTCTTCCTCAGTACAAACAACCCACTTTATTCTAAGTCTAACCGTTATTCGCATACGAGTTGGTTTGTAATCGAAGACTGGAAGTTAAAAGAGGGGGGCAGGTACTTTAGCAACTTTAAATGGAAAACTTTTGTTATTTTTCGCCTTATCATATCTTTTATAATTATTATGGTAAATGCATGGGAGTTTCAGTATTTGTTCTGTATTTTGATTTAGCTAGTTTCGTTTAATTTACTTTGTTTCTAATAAAACAACTTTTTGCGTAAAGTAAAATGTGAGAACTTATTTCAAAATTTTCTAACACAATGTGCGTAGACTTACAAGAACACAAAGTAAGTTTCATCAATAATTTCTGTTTTTTGTGAACAATAATTAAATAGGTCGAGAATTATAACTAATAAAGTTTTTAAAAATATCACAAATGTTACACTAGGGGACTAAATTTAAAAAAAAAACTAAAATAATGTTTAAAAATTCCAGTTTTCAAATACTATGAATCTAATGAAATAAACAACAACGCAAAAAGTATTTAGGATTTTATGGTAGGTCTATAATGTGTTTACTGTTAAAATTGGAAATCAATATCTGCAACAGTTTTTTTATCTACATTGCGCACGCAAGTTGAGAAAACGACATTTTCAGTAAAATGCATTTAGTTCTTATAGTTTCCTTAAAAGCTGTCATTTTAAATGCAAAGATTATATTGTTTTATAAGATCGAATTCGAATATTTCAGTTGGTTTGATTTAATCTTTTCAAAAATGTCCAGAGATTAAAAAAGAAATAAAAATAAAAACATCGATTTTTTGAAGATGTAAAGGTGATGTCTCTTTAATGTACTCGATAATATCTGAACCTTTATAGAGCTTTTACAGTTCATTATTGTATCTATAACTCCATGACTTTATCATTTGACATTGTTTATTATCACGAAGAAAAACGTTTACATTTTGATGCAATGCCAGTATAAAAACTTTGTCAGTGATTAAAACACACTTTCAGCAGATCTTCTCAAATAAACATAATATCAAGAGCAGGGAATTTTTTATGGCACGGTTGCATTTGTGAATAAAAAAAAGAAAAAGAAAGAAATGGTAGAGAGCACTCTAAAACTCTTCTACTGCTTCAATAGTGACACGAATGAAGGCATGATTATATGAAATGGCGGTCAATATAGCCAATTTAGCGAATTCTTCCATTAGCAATATTTTAAAAACTAAAGTAACTTTTTCGTTTCTTTTATTTAAACATTTAATTTTTCTTATATTATAAAATCCCCCCCAAACTATTATGCTTTCATCTGGAACTGGTAAGTTTGTGAATTTGTCATTCAGTCAAACCTCGATCAAGTGAAAACCTTCTAACGGATATTTGAATTTTAAAATACTGAATGAATGAATGAGTTTATTTCTAGATCATGCATATAGTGAAGTTCGCTATTTAAATTGTAATTGCATGTTGGGATTTTTCTTTCTGTAGCATTATGTTTAATAAATCACTGAAAGTTATCGGTTTCGGTTTTGTCTTATAGTATCAAATTTTTTAAGAAATTCTTAACGAAATTAAACTCGAATAATTTGAAATCTACGTTTATTTACTTGAATCTTATTTTTTAAAAAATCTTTATATTGACGTTAAATTGATGAAATCAGAAGTGAGAACGGATGTTTCAAATTTATAAATTGCGATCTGTAATGCTGATAAATTTAAAAGTTTCTCTTATTTACGTTATACAGTCAGAAATATGTACGATATTATTACCTGTTGCATACTTGCTATATGAATGTGGGGTCTTATTGTGGCCATAGTTTGAAATTTCGTTTTGGGTCGGAATTCCGAAATCAGAAATTTGGATTCGTACTTGTTGAAATTCAGACACCAGAGCTTTATAACGTTTACGAATCTTTAATTAGAATCCTTGAGCTTATGTAATACTGAATTTTTTAATGAAAATAGACATTTATGATGGCATTCCAATAAGACTGAATGCCTTCTCGGTGACTGAGGAACTTCCATGTACCTTTTTTTTCTATTATTTGTTTAGTGGGGAAACAGGAGAATATTAGATTGTCGTACTTTTAGACCAAGAGAAAAAAATCTACCACCTTGGAAACATACAGGCTTGCCACTCCATGCCGTGAACCGTTTGTTTAATTGAATCGATTAAAATCCATGGGGTACTTTATGGCAATTTTTTTATGACTTATGGAAAGAGTAATTGTTTTCGCGTAAATTTGTTATCTCATTATGCGTAATCCTCGGATGCATATAACAAGAAAAAAAAGTCCATTATCCAAAGCTCAATGTCTGGGAATGTTTGGGGAAGTCTTTTGGAGTTGTCCCAGCTTTCAAAATGAAGAATTACGCCTCCTGGAGTCTTGAACGTAGTAATTAGAACCGGATTAATATTCTACGGCAGAAATTAATTTCACTTAAGCTTATTCTTACAGATTTCTACCGAGTGATTTAGATGTTCTGTAGATAATATTTTTTCCTCTATTAAATTCACGATTAAAACAAGCATTAATTTTAAGTAGTGGGGCATCTTGGTATTAATGACATACATCTTAAATATATTCTACTTCAGTAGCTCTCAAACTTTTTCAATTTTCGGATTCCTTCTTGAATTTAATTATACTTTTTCCTCTATTAAATCTACGATTAAAACTAGCAATAGTTTTAAGGGGTGAGGCATCTTGGCATTAATGACATGCATCTTAAATATATTCTTCTTCAGTAGCTCTCAAATGTTTTCAATTTTAAGAGTCTTTGTTGAATCTAATTATACTTTTTCCTGCTTTAAATCTACGATCAAAACAAGCAATAGTTTTAAGGAGTGAGGCATCTTGGATTAATCACATGCATCTTAAATATATTCTACTTCAGTAGTTCTGAAACTTTTTCAATTTTCGGATTCCTTCTTGAATCTAATTATACATTTTCCTCTATTAAATCTACGATTAAAATTAGCAATAGTTTTAAGGGGTGAGGCATCTTGGCATAAATCACATGCATCTTAAATATACTCTACTTCAGTAATTCTCAAACTTTTTCAATTTTCGGATTACTTGCTGAATCCAGACGCTTCCCAAGACGACTTACGTAGAACTCTGAAGTACTTTTTGTAAAACAGTTATTTTAAATATAACAATTTTTTTAATAAGCTATAATTAACATCAATAATTGAATACGTTTGGTACAAATACATATAAACACATTTAAGATAGCATAACAAATTTTAATAATTCTAACAATCGGTGAACTTTTATTTATCGATTTCATATTTCTTTCTTTTTGCCAATTGGCAACAGTGTGTGTGGAATGAAAATACGTTATCTAATTTAGTTACTGTTCTATGTCTGTGCTGTGTAGACCGATTGTCTAATGAAGAAAACGAATGATTCTTTTAGTAGATTTGCCATTTTCTTTTGAATTTTGGAATCTACCTTTTTATGGCGATGGTTTCGGGTAAATATGGGATGGCATTTAGGAAAATTATTGTATATGCATATGCTCATATGTATGTAATGGAAAATGAAATACCAACGCCAACGAGAATTTAGAAAATTAAAATTTAGGCAAAATATTTACATAGATAACATATGTATTTCATTAATGTTTCTAAATCATGATCGAGAAGAAGCATTTCAAATGTTAAAGGGAGTAAGGTAATTACAATTGCAGTCTGAATGCAAACGTGCATGCACCCTTTAACAATTTAACTTCTTGGCCGAATGGTAGAGCACAGCTCTTCGGTACCGAAATTCACGGGTTGAATCCCGCTGATGGCATGGAAATTCGTGACCGTTTGGAATCAACTTTAAGCAACAGATCCCTGTCTCATTAGCCCTCGTGTTGCAAAACAGTAGACCGTAACGTTCCAAACCAAACTAAGTTCTTCTTGGTGTTAGTATTTCATTTCCACAACATACATACATATATACCAGTATATGCATATACACTAATATCAGTACATATGTACTGGTGTATGTATAAACAGGTATCGTATGTCACTTTGTTGTGTGAAGTTTAACGCCTGTTGTACTTGTTCAGTCAAACCTGCGTCATCCAAATGATGGTTGTGGATAACGATAGATTTGTCATTCACTGATGTTCTGTAAGTCCTCAATGGGACATAAAACAACATGTTGATACTCTGTAAAACCCGTTGTGTGATAGTAATGGTATGAGGTTAGAGATATCCTGTTGGGAAATGTTTCCCTGGAATAGTGCTCAAGAATGGCACATCAACCACTGAATTCCAGCTCGGTCCAAGCCCTCATCTGCCATGCTTCTAACCTTTCAAGACAAAAACGGCACCCATATGAAAGTGTGACAAATATACAATCCGACCTCCAACCAAGTCGTAGATGGTGATGATTTGGAGTTAGTAGTACGCATGATACAGGACCACTAGCTCTGAGCTGTCCATCGAATAATAGATTTCTTACAGCAGCAAAACCTTTCCAAAATATTTATTCAAATAAGAAGAAAAATACAAACTTAGGAACTGTTATGAATTCAGTGGTTATGCAACCATTTTTTTTTTTATTAATCTTAGTTAATTTATTTATTGAGAATGGGGGTTTCCGTGTAGATAGATCATCCTCTATTTTCAAAGATGAATATCCATTGGGTATCAGAAGGTTAGGTGAAATAAAATAGATGACTTGTAACAATAACAATTAAAATTTATTAATAAGGAATTGACCGTGCTGCTGGGGATAGCGAGCGAGGTAAGTCCAAACGGGAGGAAAAGTGAATACCTGGCGGTTGCTCATCTCAGGCGGAAAAATGGAGAGAAGCGCGTGATATGACGTCAGTTGCGCCTTCTTCAGTTTGGCTATAGAAATTCCCGCTCCTAGATGATTCACCTCGTTACATATTTTCCTTTGAGAGTGTATAAACTTTTTCATATCCATTCAGCAAATCAAGTTTCAGGTATAAATTTTGGTGGGAATAAATATTTCTGGTAGATTAGTTTAGTAGATTTTGCGATTCATTAGTTCTTAGAGGCATTAAGAGGAACATGATCAAAATTTTAATCGTTTAACTTTTACTGTATTTAACTTACTAGATTTGCAGTTGGTCACAAATCTAAGGACATATGCTATAATTTTCTTAAATTGTTAAATTTCGTTAAATCAAAAATATGTTCCGTCGGTTTTTGGCATGTCTGCAAGAGGACAGGGGTTCTCCTTCTATTTGACATTCTCCTGTATCGAATTATCCCGTACTGTTACTTGCTAGAATCAGATTTTCCTTTAACCAAGATGGCTTCGAGAACCAAGCTTTACCTTGTGTTGATGTCCATCCCTCTGGTGAGTAGTTTATCCGCTAGGTTTGTTTTCCTGCAACAGTGATGTCAGTTCATAACATAGCATTGATCTTTTCCTTGATTTCGCAAAGAGAGTGTGACATGAGACACATAAGTAAATTGAATGAAAAAAGAAAAGAATATTTTTATAATATTACTATTGCATTATTATTCACCATCTACTTACTATCATCAGTTTAGTTTTTAATCGAAATTTCTACGTCTCCTATTTAATAACAGCCTAAGGGCAAGTTTCACCAATGTTGTTTAATAGCTAACTGTGATTAACCAATTGTGGACGCAATTCTCCATTTAAACAGAGTTTAATCACGGTTAGCCGTTAAACGATTTTCGTGAGACCGGCCCTTAGTAATTTGTTCGTCTGTCTTCGAATTTACGAAGCGTTTGTTTTCTTGATGAGTTAGGGTTAGTAAAATTCAAAGCGAGTAAAATTTATCTTCTCCTAAACTATGGATTCGTTTCTAAAATAAATTGGTATAAATATGCTTCATATCACAGCAAAAATACTGTCGTCTTTAAAACGTTCGAAATCCACCCCTTCTCCCTTTTCTAGAGTTTAATGCTATTATTTCAAGCCCTATTTTTCCCGGTTGAGAGCAGGCTATTAATTTTATCAATTTATCACATTATAAGTAGACGAAAAAAACATTTTTTTTAGAATCATGACGTCATTCCTTTCCCCCTCCCATTGAATCCTTTCTTATTTTAAATTATTTAAATATCGTCTACATTATTTTCATACGTTTTATCACTGAACTTAGATATGACGTAAATAATTTTCTTTTATATTTGATATAATAATAGATTAGGTACATGTGTGAAAATTTTAAATTGAATCATCGATTATTTTTGTTGCAATGAACATTTTATTACCAGTAATAACAAATTCTTTTCATAAAAGTCTTAGAGTCTATTTCACGGTCTAATAAATATCTAGCGTTAAAGTTATATATCTTTGAAAGTTAAGAAGTTTGTTCGTTTGTGTGTTTGGTTTTCATACATAACCACATGATTTGACTAAATGAATTCAATGTGATTCTAAACTGCATTCACAGTATTGGGAGACTTTAGAGGATTATGCACATAAACAAATTACTGAGCGTGTACCAGATAATTCTCAGCCAACAAACAAACCATTTCTATACCTGCTTCATAGTGTGTTTTACAATTCTGGAAAATTAAAAAATTTTCCTAACCTGTCATATAACATTATATTTAGTTGTTAAAAAAAAATACTCAGTTCAAACGTATGTATAAATGAGAGAGTATAATTTTTTAAATAAAGACTAGTATTATTAACTTTTAAAATAATACATAACATTTAGTCATTAATCAGTTAACATTTCGTTATTAATTTTTCTTCTTTTCTTGTAGGAAGATGACTTATAAAACTCCTATGATATTTTAAAAGAATTTCCAGTAAGAATTCAACTGAAAAAGAAGCTTTAGAAGATTTTGTCAAAGGTATGTTGGCAATACATACTTTATTAGCCTATAACTAAAAAAAATTTTTTTTCACGTATGTACTCCATAAGTTTGTTTGAATTGATATTAACATATCTTGTTTCCCATTGTTAGGTGAGGTATATATATTTGTATAAGTATATATATATATACATAGTGATGTTTATATATTTATATGTATATACATATATATATATATATATATATATATTTGCGTGTGTTCATGTGTTCTTTTCTTCCCTCTGTCTCTCTCAGTCTCTCTCTCTCTGTATATAGATATATATATATATATATATATATATATATATATATATATATATATATATATATATATATATATATATATATATATATATATATATATATATATATATATATATATATATATATATATATATATATATATATATATATATATATATATATATATATATTATATATATATATATATATATATATATATATATATATATATATATATATATATATATATATATATTATATATATATATTATATATATATATATATATATATATATATATATATATATATATATATATATATATATATATATATATATATATATATATATATATATATATATTATATATATATATATATATATATTATATATATATATATATATATATATATATATATATATATATATATATATATATATATATATATATATATATATATATATATATATATATATATATATATATATATATATATATATATATATTATATATATATAAATATATATATATATATATATATATATATATAATATATATATATATATATATATATATATATATATATATATATATATATATATATATATATATATATATATATATATATATATATATATATATATATATATATATATATATATATATATATATATATTATATATATATATATATATATATATATATATATATATATATATATATATATATATATATATATATATATATATATATATATATATATATATATATATATATATATATATATATATATATATATATATATATATATATATATATATATAATATATATATATAATATATATATATATATATATATATAATATATATATATATATATATATATATATAAATATAAGATTTTTAAAAATTAAGAAATATTAACCAGTTAACTGAAAATTTTATTTTTAAAAATCTCTCACGCTCTTCATAGTCAAAATCAAGCGATGAAGGGCATCTTACGCAATACAAATATTCGCATAATAAATATTTCGAAAAAATCAAAGCAATGAAAATTTAATTTTTATTAAATCGAAAATTAACAATTGATTATAAAAAAAGTATTGAAAGCTTTTAAAAAATGCCAAATGATAATCAAATTTATAAATAGGAAAAATTAAAATAAAAAATTTTTTAAAGAAATTTCAGATAGTTTAAGAGTGGTATTTCAGATAGTTGAAGAGTGGTAGAGAAGTCTATTTTTTCATGACAATTATAGGCGTCTATATGAGAGAATTTTAGAAGGGGGGGTCTGAGATAAAAATGTGTGTATGCATGTGTTGTATTTGCATGTTTAAGTGTTAAATTTAGTTTAAAGAACCGACTTTATAAAATGGGGGGGAGAGCTCAAGCTCCTTCTGCACTCTCCATAGGGGTGCCCTTGTTGGCAATGACAATATGCACCCCTCAAAATTAATTCCTGGGTAAGCCACTGAATTTTTGTAAGGTTTTGTTTAAAGAAACATATTATATACATATTATACAAGTTGCATACTTAAAGCATAAACTAAACTTAAATAGATCCTAGTAACAATGTTACTTAGATTACTTCTAAGCTAAGAACTAGGATATTTAAAACTATTCTAACAAAGTCAAGCGCCTTTTTTTTAACGAACAATTTTTCCCTCCCACAAATCCACTTTTCACCCCACTTTTAATCATCTCGATCTCTTGGACGTAAGCCAAAGTTAAAATTGAAATTGAAACTTGTTGAGAACAGAAAAAAAAATCCTCTTTGGAGAGATTAACTGTTGAAATGGATACGTTCAAATCACTTAAACCGTTTTTCCCCTTTACAATCTTATATCCTGATTCGAATTTTGGGGCTTCGAGAGTTACGGTCTAATTGTTTGCTACACGAGGGCTAATGAGTGTGGGACCTACTGCTTTAAGCTGATTCCTACGGGCTACGAACTCCTATGTCATCCATCAGTGGGTATGATATAGAGTTCCTTTTTGACGTCAGCCAATGCTTTCTTAATAGAATGTATATTCGAGTAGGGCTTATCAAAGTTTGTTCTGGGAAATCTCAGAATTTGAAGTGTTCATCAAGTTTCGTTTTTCCAGTAAACCGAAATTATAGCACTCATTAACATTGGACCAATTTAATTTTAAAAATGTAATTAAAATATCAGAAGGTTAAATACATAAAACACGTAAAGAAACAGTAAAAGACATAGCAGCTGCCAAGCATCCAGTATAAGCACATAGCACTGACTGCCTACATGCCGTTAACCTCACAGTTATCGTCATTTTTGTTTCACTACAGTTCAAAAAAGTTTATACTTGCTTAACCATGGAGTTAGCTCGGAAGTTCTTCGGGGAACACCACAGATTCCACAATGACCCACCTGCGGTTCAGCAAGATATTTTTAACACCGTATGTTTAAACAAAAAACAATCTTTTTCTTCAGGGAAGTATAAAAATTTAACGGATGGACATCGGACTGTTTAGCAACATATCTCTACTAAACAGTAGCAGTTTCAGAATTCTGGCATGATTTGAAAGGAAATCTGCCATCTGGATGGCGGAGGGACTGGGTTTTCTGGTGTAAGTTGGTATCGAAATTGATTTCAATCTGTACAAGCACAAACATTTATTTTACCACCACATGCTAGTGAAGCACACAAAGAATAAACACAAACAAGGTTTCATAAACAGTAAAATAGCTAAGGGGTCTCGAACAAGTACGTCAGGCGTCGAACCCTAACGTACTGTCTTCCCGCTTGGAAGTTCAGTCTCTCCACTAATCTAAACAAAAATAGAGAGTCTCTGTCGTCTGTCACGGCAGTCGTTCATGAATTGGGAATCATTCTTGACAACATCCACTAGCATCAGAAAAGTCTCTATCTGTACGGCAACCATTTGCAACGAACTATATATCCGAAACTGAATTTTCTGCAAATGCCTGAATTAAAACTAAACACAGGAATGTGGTGTTTGCAAAGAATGATATGATATTTAAATACTCTTGAATACAACCAAACTTTTAAAGGACTTTGTGACAGAAAAACAAAGCCATTCATTCCACTGGCATTTTTTATTATAAGGATAACATATGATAATGAAATAATGGGACAAATTTATGAACGTACAACATTTAATTTATCGATATTTAGAGGCTTACCGACGAGAACATGAAGCGACATCAAAATCTAAATATGGCGATTTCTCTGATAGTGGCGTTGCCACTACATAAAAGTAAATATTACAAAATGAGATTTTACGTTATCAATATATTACATTACTTGTATCATTTCATTAAAATAATTTCTTGCTTCCACATTTGTAATTATTATCTACATTTTTATACTCTTTTAATATTGATTGCCGAACGGTGGTCGAGTGGTTAGGGTGCTGGCCTTCGGAACCGGAATTCGAGAGTTCGAATCCCACTATGGCATGGATGTTCGTAGCCGTTCGGAATCGGCTTTAAGCAGTAGGTCGCTGTCTCATTAGCCCTTGCGTTGCAAAAAAAGTAGATCATAGCACTCCAAAATCAAACCAAAACCTTTAATATTGTTTAGTTTTTATGCTTATGTTTAATCAGTGATAAATAACAGACCCTCAGTTTATCCTTAAGTAATATTTATTCAGGTGTTCCATTACCTGGTATGTGGTAAGAAAGGAGTTACGTGGTGTAAAAAAAATTTGAGATCCATTGTATAATCGACCAGTTAATACACCATCTCACAACACACTAAATGTAAAATTTATTCAGCACTGCACAGTTCTTAATTAAATGTAATTTATACACTTCCCTACATCAAATATCTAACATACACTTAAAAGCTACAATTTTAAAAATCATATACCAATTGATGGTTAACCTCGTGCACCACCCAGCGCAACACATTTCTCCCACTTTCCTTTTTTTCTCAATCACTCGCCGAATAAAGGCCGATTGGTTAGGGTGCTGGCCTTCGGTACCGGAGTTGGTGGGTTCGAATCCCACAGTAGCATGGATGTTCATAGCCGTTCGGAATCGGCTTTAAACTGTAGTTCCTGGTCTAATTAGCCCTCGTGTTGCAAAAAGTAGACCGTAGCACTCCAAACCAAACCAAACTTCAGTCACGTGGTGGGTAATGTCTCTCTAGTATCGCAGTATAATTCGAACCCACGAACTCCAGTGACGAAGAGCAGCGTCCTAACCATTCGGTCATCGTTTAGTGGTACAGCCTAAAAATCGAAGCTTGCAGAAGAAATGAATTACTTTTTTAAAAAAAGTGTCTACTTAAGTGAAGTCAAACTACAACACGGTAATAGATTGTTAAACATTTTAATGAGGAGTGGTAGCTCAGTTGGCAAAGAGACTCGAAAGGACTCGAGCTCGTAACCGGATGGTTGTGAATTCGGAGCTCGAGCCAAAGACTGTCATGATCGCAATGACCTCCAAGTTTTTTACCTCTGAAGACAGACTAGGCCTCGCAGTCTTCTGCTTGGACTCGTCTTCCAGATAAGGGTCCACTTTATGCCCAAAGTATCTCATCATTATATTTTAACTTCCTGTACTGCTTTAAAACGTTTTTATTATATATATTTTAAAACTTTCCACTCTAATTTGGACGAACTTTTAGGCGAAACTCTTCATCCAAAGTTATTTGATTTTCTCATTTGCATTGGTGTTTTAAACATGATTTTGTTTTTTTATAAAATGTTTTAATGTTACTCTTCACCACTTTTTTTACTTGTTTTTTCTCTTGAATTTTAACCTTTTTCTTATGCGTTATGTTTCGTAACTTTGTTGTAATTTGTGATCTGTTGTTTGGTGCAGCATATCCTAACTTGGAATTTGCACAAATAAACCCCAACCAAACTTTTGCTCAAAGGCCTTTTTCCGCCCTTGAGTTGTTCTTCAACACGAAAGATGTAACCTTTGTCTTTAAATCGAGTAGCCTCATTCAGTCACATTTTTCTGTTTTATAACCGAGGAAATGTAACTATGCTCTCCGGCATTTTGTAACTCCTACGTCTATATTAAATTTTGACCTTGGCTAGTATATTGTGCTCCCACCCGATGGTTTTCTAAAGTAAAGGTTGCATGTATTATGTGTTATCTTCTCATCTGGAGAGATGTTAACTTACCTATATAGTGTTCCTATAATAAAAAGTAAAAAAAAATCAGCGTATCGTATGTTGAAATGCTAATAAAGGCAAAGTGCCCCACATTTAAAAAAAAAATTATTATCGAGGAATACACATTCACCAGAGCCGAGATAGCCTGAACCGCAGAAGTGTGGGCTGCAGACTTTCACCGGCCAAAGATCCGCTAAGTTCATTAATGGTAGTAAGGGCAAGTAAAGTAGCATTGTGAGCTCAGTGTCCTCCACATGACCAAATGGTATCTCTAGAGGTGGCAGCCCAAGCCTGAGAGGTCTTGTGCTTGTTCCTAGCTTGTTCTAAATTAGAAGGATGCACTTTTTTTTCAGGATGCAATGTATGCCATCTATATGGTGCTCCAAAAGTAAAATGGCCACCAAAATCCATGGCGTTTTATAAACAAATACTTAACAAGCAAGTGCCCTCGTGTTATCAACAAAAAATAGTACCTTTCAAAATGAAAAGGTTTTATCATAGCAGCCTATTTTTTATTTAATATTTGGAGATTACACAATAACAACTAAAGTCGTTGCCTCTTTTTGATTCGCCGAAGATTAACGTCATACGCATCATTTCTAATTAAGGCCCTTGACGTCTTTGTAAATAGTGTCTTGTATATATTATAAATATTGTAATGAATTTTCACATATTATTGTAAGATGAATTCATTGATCTGTATTGATATTTGTTATGAGTAAAGTTTTATAATTGTCGTATTTTTATTTGTGGCAACACGGCATCTTTTTAAATATGCAAATATCTTTAATGTATGTATATATTGTCGACCTATATATATTTGGGTAAAATATATATAGGCAGAACTCCAGTGTGCATCCCTTCTGAGCATGGTTTTATATATGATATGATCCCTGCGGATACTTCTTTAAGAATTGTCGAACCATAGCAGGGGTCTCCATAAATACATCTAGCATAAAATGAAATATTCTGCTTCTAAAGGTTGTGGGTCCGAGACTTGTGTTTGCCAAAAATCATTTGTGTTCATTCACGGTGACTGGAACACATAAAATGTATTCATATTTGTGTAAATCAAAACGATATCTCTAGAGGCGGTAGGATAAATGTAGGGGATCTTCTGCTTGGTCCCTTCTACCAAATTAAAAGGACTGACTTTGATCTGAAATTTGCTTTTTTCACCCTTGCGTCAAAACGATTGACACGACACTTCGTCGTCTTATATCGAGTAGCTTCCAGCTCAAGAGCTTGACTCGACCAAGTGACATTAGAAACAACAACAAGAAGATGTGTTACATCCTCAAAATTTCTTTAACGCTGAAATAGTGACGATGTTCTAAACAACATTTCATTTTGTTGTATGACGTCAGAACTTATTTGTTCTGTTCCTTCCCATCATAATTCACGTGTATACCACACAGTAAGACAAACAATAACTCACTTCGTTAGCCTTCTGAGATGCGTGCGAAAACGCTTGACAGCTGCAAATGCATTGCCGGCATCTAAGCTAAGATACAGATCTTAGAGATGTGATGTCAGTAAAAAACAAAAAAAGAACAACCAAACTTCGTTTTTTTGCACTTAACTTTTCTTCCGTGCTCTCAGAGATCTTCCCATTTCAATCCCCGTGGAGGTGTGCCAAAGTAAAGATAGAATTTTTGGTGCTCGAAAACGGGGTGGGGAGGGCATCTAAAGGAAAGGAACGTTGTTTTGGCTTGGAAAATATTTTTGTTTTTAGCTTTCAGTTCTTCCGCTGATAGAGTGTTAATGGAAGCTTACAAACAAAAAAAAAAGTAAAGACTGCTGAGATGTAATGTACTGAAACTGTAATTGGTGTAATAGTACGACATGCATCTTTAAGATACCAAGGGAGTGATATGAAAAATACACAATATATTATAAAGTAAATACAGTTCAACTTGGTTAATTCGGATTTAATGTAGCCAATATGGCCAATTTTTCACCAATTGCTGATGGTGAGCTTGGACGATGGTTGTACGTTAGTTGCAATATCTGCCTAGAATACAATGTACGAGATTCAGCCTCATTTTTCATCCTGTTCCCAATGTAATCTGGAAGAGTTAAAGTTTATAATGAAGCAAAAGATTATTCAAAAACAGATTTTTTGGCTCTTCATTCAAGATTAAGAAGTGCAAGTATAAATATACAGAGGAATACAGCAATCGGAAAACTTTCCAATTTTTTTTTATCTACAGATACGCGTAATTTTGAACAATGAAAAACCTGACTCAATGGCTAAGAAGGAAACTTTGATAAAAACAACGCATCAATTGATTATTTTCTCTTCATATGACTAACCTGTTTGTTTATCTGACTTTCAACACTTCGCTTGCTGGCAACGTATTTTTGCGTTTTTTGCAGTCTGTCACTGGAGCTCGAGTCACGTAAAAATACGTATTTAGTAGATTTGTGGTGGATACCCGCTAACCACCACAAATTTACTAAATACGTATAATTATATGTATGTGTGACATTATATGCTTGCTTGCGTTGCTATGGAACGCTTTGCATTCTTTCTTTCCACAAGTTATGATTGTCGAGTTACTCGGTCTTTTGTTGCGTTATTTCGTCTTCAATCGAATTCCTAGCTCCAGATCGTACAAGTCGTGTTTTGTCAATTTGAAGCTTGTTTTATTTTATTATTGAATACAAAATCGATAAAATGAGCCGTTGTGACAAAGATAGTGATGAAGAAATATGCTCTGACAGATTATCGGACTTTAATTTTCAAAATCGTTTATTTTTGTGATTTCGTAAAAATATTGTTTTTTTTTTAATAATCATACAGTATATATTAAAGTGTAAAATAAAAAAGTTTCGTTCATAAAAACAAAGTAGTTTTCGATTTACTGTAATTTTTTCTGAATAACTAAACTTTCGCGCAATTCACGAAAAAACGCCCGCTGCAAGCGTAAGTTCGCTGTGAAGTAAACCCGCATACCAAGTGTTAAGAAAATACTGAAACAAGACATGATTCAGTCTGACTTTTTATACAGAAAGACTACTTTACAAGACCCTTGTTCGTCCTGTCTTAACCAACACTTCAGACACCTGAAATATGACTAGGAAGGAAGAAAAGATTTTGGGTGCTTTCGAATGAAAGATACTAAGAAGTGTTTTTGGAGAAATCCATGAAATTGGTATCTGGCGTAGGAGGTACAACATTGAATTGTACAGATTATTTAAGGAGCTAGATGTTTATTTCTCGAAAATCAACCAGTTTAATTGGGCAGAGCATGTTATTTGTATGAACGATTGTAACATACTGAAAGAAATCGTTTTGGTTAGACCAAACAATAGAAGAGGATGGGAAAAACCCAAACTTTGATAGGTGGACTTAGTCGAAAGGACTATCTTGTCCTTATGGCCAATAATTAGAGGAGTCTGGTGGTTAGCAGAGTTGCCTGGTTAGGTTAGGTTAGGTTTGGAGAGCTACGGTCTACTGTTTTGCACACGAGGGCTAATGAGACCAGGATCTACTGCGTAAAGCCGACTCCGAACGGCTACGAACATCATGCCACTGTGGGATTCGAACCCACGAACTCCGGTACCGACGATCAGTTCCCTAACCAGTCGGCCATCCTTCGGCAAGTTGCCTGGAATCAACTGGTTCAGAAGACTTTGGCCTATTTTGGACTGTGGCACCATGAATGATCATGTAGATGTGGTTCAAAGTCCTACGGATAAAAATTGGAGAATTGTAGGGAAGGAGAGGCCTCTGAAGAAAGCAGTGGCTCTCTTTTGATGCCTAACTGAACATAACTGTTTCGAGATCACCTATACAGAATTAGAATAGTGGATTCCCCCAACTATGTGTAGGAAATTTTATTTTATCTGTTAAATCATTTGCTTACAAATTTCTGAAAAGAATTTGTAACTAATATTAAGTTTTTAGTAATTAAGTAAAATTTTATGTTTGGTTCATTGAACCTTTGTAGCTCTAGATCAAAAGATAACTTGTACTAGACTGAAGGTAGAAAGATTTTATATTAGATTTCAATTGTAAATTATTTTTAAGCATAATCGAGCAAATATAAAAAATAAGACGATATTTTATTATTCCTATTGAACTTATAACGCTTACAAATTTCCACTATTTTAAGGGAAAAATATTTTTTATACATTCTTTATTGCTATTACACTAAGAATTACTGTTAAGGGAAGGGTGTATACTATATCTCAATAAGAACACTATACCCAAAACGATAAGATAATGAAGAATTAGTTTCACTGAGAAAAAATTCCAACTAATCCTTTGACACATGACAATTTGAGGTCGTTATTCTTTTTATGTGCCACAGTAGACTTTGACAAGCCTACCTCGTCATGAGCTGTTTTACGATGCAGTGCAGTATATGTTGTACCCAAAATAATAAAATATAAGAACTAGAGCTTTGAATTGGTTTCTCCGAGAAATAAATCCAACTTAACCCTTTGGCAAACAATGACGAATTTAGTCGTCATTCGTGCGCCACTGTAGATTTTGAGGAGTTTACCTCGTCAAGAGCTGTTTTCGAAGGATGTCGAATAGTATATTATTAGATGCTTCAGTTTCTTACCATGTGCTTCGAGTCTGGCTCGTTTACAGAGTTGAAGTTGGCCATCTTTGTCCCTTCTCTACAGTACCAATATCAAAGTTGCATACACAAATCAATAAATCAGAGAGAAGTGCATTGAAAGCAGCATTCAGTATAGCAGTGACCTCGCATGGCGAATTACTAAGTAACATTTGGCACGGATAGTTTCAAATGTAATGAAAAATAACAGAGATGTCAATGTTTCAGTCATTTAAAATGGTTTCAAATAATCTAAATTTCAAAATTAGGCTTTCTTCTTCTCATATTCAGATTGTATATAACTGTTCAGTTGATCCAAAATAAATGATATTTTTCGGACGCACCAAATTTCGTTTCATTTTTATAACAAGGGGTTAAATACATTTTATATAAACCTCTATCTCACTGCATCGTAAAATGAACACGAATCATGATTTAATGGAAGAAACAAATGGGATGCAAAAGATGTAGCAAAAGCACAACAAAGACGGCCTTAAGTTGTCTACACCATTTCAAAAAGACGCTCAGTTAGCGTACGTACTTTCGTCATTCCACTAGAATGAATCATCAAAGATGCGAAACAAGAAGATTAATACTGAGCTCCTGTCATTATACCTCCATTCATTACCACACTCTCCATTCTGCTTTCTGAACTTCAATTTGCACGCTCTCAGATTGCAAGGGGAAAGAAAATTTTCACGAGGAAAAACCACCGTTACCCGCCTTGCCTTAGTTTTTTTTTTCTCTTTTTTTTTCCAGACCTCAACATTGGCACTCATCCACAAGAAAGGGATGAGGAGACTAGGAACTCCTTTCTGTGAAAATCGAGGATTAGACGCACAAGGGGGGAGACAGAAAGAAGAAAAGTTTGACTTCCTAGTATCAGTTCAACCGCAGAGTTCGGTTTCCTCGTAGTTTATCTGTTGGCTGCAGATATCGTATTCTTCTCACTCATCTCAAAAGACTAACGAAGTAGATACCTCATTCTGATATCCAGCCTCAAATCGCTAATTATTTGAGATAAAACTGGTGTGCGTTGGTTTAGCTTATCACAACATGGAAAGCATGAAATTCGACTGCAGTAAAAATAAGTAACCAAGTCTGCTTCGTGGTCAGTGGTTTCATTGTTGTTGTTGTCGTCTTATGCCACTTGGTCAAACCAAGCATGAATAAGACGGGGGCTACTTCATATTAAGGAAAAGGGGTGAGCCTTTCGTTTTTAGGATTACCTCAAGGATGAAACTCCACTTATGCTCAAGTGGGTCCTCGTAATTTTGAAGCAGGGACCAAGAAGAAGATCCATAGACTTAGCCTACCCCCCAGAGGTATTAATTGAAAACTTGGAGGATAATGTGACCATGAACCTATTTTACGTGCCCTAGTCACCTTTAACGAACACGGTGGCTCTTAGGCCGGCACGGGCTCCGAACACGCAACCCTCCAGTTACGAGATCAATGCCTTTGCCGACTGAGCTACCCAGTGGTTTCATTACAGCAACAACAATTAATGTTCAGAAAAACCTATGGTTTGCTAAACATACATCTTTATAGTGCGTAATTTTTATTCATTTTGTAAACAACACTAGCGGTTAAGCTATTAGTTCACTAGCTCTCCAGTAAATTTATCAATATTATCACATCAAATGTGCAGCACAAATGTTCAAATGTTTCCAGATCATAGTATGATCACAGTCACATAGATCGAATCTATGCAAGTCGACATTTTAAAGAAATGGTGGAATCAATGATCGCCTGTAGCAAAATCTGCAGTATTTTTTATGTCGCCGAGCTTTCGTGGTTCATTTCTTGTATTCTTGTCAATATTTCTTCGTCTACAAGAAGTCTATCTTTATTTCGTTTATACATTGCATATTTTACGTAGTTACATTTCACCAATAATATTTTTTACATCTATATATGTAAAATTGTTTTAGATGAAGGTAAAATTCAGTCGTTGTTTGCACGTCTATATAAATGGAAAGAAAGAAATGAACATCTGTAGCAAAATCTGCGGTATTTTTATATCGCCAATCTTTCGCAATTAAATTTGCATTCTTGTCAAAATCGCTTTGTCTACAAGAAGCCTATCTTTATTTCATTTATACATTACATATTTTACATAGTTACATTTCACCAATAATATTTTTTACATCTATATATGTAAAACTGTTTTAGATTAAGGTAAAATTCAGTCGTTGTTTGCACGTCTATATTAGTGGAAAGAAAGAAATGAACATCTGTAGCAAAATCTGTTGTATTTTTATATCGCCGAGCTTTCGCAACTAAATTTGCATTCTTGTCAGCCTATCTTTATTTCGATTATACATTGCATATTTTACATAGTTACATTTCACCAATAATATTTTTTACATCTATATATGTAAAACTGTTTTAGATGAAGGTAAAATTCAGTCGTTGTTTGCACGTCTATATTAGCCGAGAGAAAGAAATGAACATCTGTAGCAAAATCTGTTTCCGAGCTTTCGCAACTAAATTTGCATTCTTGTCAACCAATCTTTATTTCGTTTATACATTGCATATTTTACGTAGTTACATTTCATCAACAGTAAATACATTTTTAACTTTACATGTGTAAAAATGTTTTAGATGTAGATTAAAATCAGTCGCCATCCCCTATATAATAATAGCCTAAGTTATTTGTCCGTCAGTCCTCGAATTTATGAAGCGATTGGACCTGGAAGGGATAGAGGCATCCATATTGGATTCTGGATCAGTTAGGGTTAGCAAAATTCAAGGAGAGTTCGAAATCCACCCCTTCTTCCTTTTCAAGTCTTAAATGCCATTATTTCAAGCCTTATTATCCCAGGTTAAGAACAGGCGATTAAATTTATCAATTTATCATATAATAAATAGGTAAAAATAGCATTTTTCTAGCACTATGACGTCATTCCTTCAACCAATTGATTTAATCATTTCTTATTTTAAATTATATAAATATCTTCTGCATTATCTTCATACGTTTTATATTTGAACTTAGATATTACGTAATTAGTTTTTTCTTTATTGGGCTTAAATAATAAATTAGGTACATATGTGATAATTTTAAATTTTATCATGGATTATTTTTTGTTGCAATGAAAATTTTATCACCGATATTAACAACAAATTATTTTTCATAAAATTCTAGGAGTCTATTTCACGGACTAATAAATATCTAGCGTTCAAGTTATACATCTCTGAAAATTAAGAAGTTTGTTCGCTAGTGTGTTTGTTTTTTATGCATAACCACACGGTTTGCAATCGATTCGCTAAATGTTGGACATCATTCATATATATACCACCAAATAATCACTGTCAATATTAAAACCTCTGCTGTCCATCTTATCACGCATTATGACAAGATAAATTAAAGTTGGCAACTAACATACGGTCAGTAGAGATAAACAAATTATTGAGCGTGCACCAGATAATTCTCAGCCAAAAATAAACCATTTTTTTACCTGCATCATAGGGTACTTTACAATTCTGGAAAATTAAAAATTTTAATGATCCCGTCATATGACGGGCTATATGCTAGTGAACGTCGATATTGGTGGAAATGAGTGTGTTTCAAAATATTCAATATTTTTATATCGCCGAGCTTTCACAGCTGAATTTGCTTTTCTACTTTTCTCAACTTCCATCGTCAGACGATTTTATTTGTTCCGGTATCACATGGAATGTAAATAATGTATGGAACAATAATTAAATTAACCTCAATTTGTTTTTCAGGTACCCCCATAACTTTTTCTGAAAAGTTTAGGGGAAAACATGAATGGAAAGGAGGATATGGGGTCAAAACAAGACAGCAGATCTGAAGACAATGTTTCTCGGGCCCAGTCTCAGGATGCCTTGGATTCTTCCTCGGCCAGTTCTTTATCTTTCTTCGCTGACCACGGCGATAGTCAAAACAACTGCTCTCATGCGAACGAACTTTCTGTCGACGGTCAGAAATCGGGAGAGTGTTCTCCGAGGTAAATATTTGCGATCATACATGCTTCTCTTCTGTATCAATGTCTGTAGAATTGTTTTCTTTAAACATGATTCTTTAGTTAACCGCTTTTCTTACCAAATTGTTTTGAAAAAAAAATTGCAAAAAAATCATCACATTTTTTTATTTTCCATTAAATACGAGAAAACGAAACAAAACAAAATATAGAGGTTTTAAGTTGAATTTTTAATTTTTTACATGTGTAAATACATTTAGTTTTAATATTAGTTCATTATCGATTTATCTTGGCAAATGTAAAAAAGTTAAATATTAGTCTTTGTTAGTTTTTGAAATAAGTGACAACACAAAGTGATACCTGACATTCTGTGCACTAGTAGCTGGTCTTTATTTTTACCTCTGGAATTTTTTATTAGACTTCAGAGTATACTGTCTTGTTGGATTTGATTTTTTTGCAGTAGCAGGAATAACATCTGGAAAATGCCATGAAGTTAACTTGGATGATGATGAAGGACTAATACTGGGTCTTTATGAAGTGGTAGAAAACTCGTCACTATGATTTTTCGCAGTTATCCTTCTTTATACATTGCTAATCCACAAATGGGCGTATACTCTACAATAGAGAAAACAAGTAACCACTCCCCCCCCCAAAAAAAAAGAACTTCGAAACCTACAAAACTGCCCATCAAATCTGAATATTTCTTTTAATTTTCTCCAGGCCGAGTAAAACTGTGATAAAGCAAATCGTTCTAACAAATTATGTTTTGTCCGAGTTTTCTCGGGATAATAATTAACTGCAATATAAACGAACCCTAGATAACTCGGGATATTCAGGCAAGAGGTTAAAAATAGACCCGATAATTTATTTAGTTACGAAACTACAAGTTAAAAAACAAGTTAAACTGAAGTTTTTCAGTTATTTAGTTACGAAACTACACTGTAACACTTCAAGTATAAAAATACCTGAGCAAATCGGTAGAACGATACTGTTCGATATCCGAGTTTGCGTGTTAGAAAAGCATGATTGTTTGTACACGTTCGAAATCAACAATAAGTAGTAGATACTTGTCTTATAAGATCCTGTGTAGTAGAAAATAAAACAGAGCCCTCAAAACCAAACCAAACCAAACCAAACCAACGGATAGATGACATATATAGGAAAACACGAGGTTTTAAGCATTCTATATTTATAAATCAAACAAGAGGTAACTTGATCATATAAACAAAATACATGCACTAAACTTTTACACTGCAATATGTACTTACTTTGAATACTTGGATTGACTTGCTTAAGCAAGTGAATCCTGAAAATCTATCTTAGAGACATTCTATTTGTTACAAGCCGAGGCTAGAAAACTGAACCTAATAATATATGACGATAAAATTAAATTTTTAGAAGCTGTCTATAATACATTTAACAAGTACCAATAATCTTAAAAAATTATACTTTTGTAAAAGTATCACAGATGAAATATCTGTGAACCGTTGTGTCTAATAACAATAGTTTGACTGTTAAAATAAACAATAGATTTTATATCGCTAATAGATGTTAAAAAGATCTTAAAAACTAATTTAAATCTTGATACGTTAGCTCTAGCACAAAAATTTATATATATATATATATATATATATATATATATATATATAACCCTATAGCGACCTGTGATACTATGGCTGTAAATGCTGAGCAATAAAAAAAATCTATGGAAAACAAACTATTGATCTTTGAGTTCAAGATACAAAAAAATATTTAACCCAAATTTGTAAAAATGGTGTTTAGCAATCAATTTTAACTTTGAAATCAACCAGATTTCATTAAAATCATAAAAAGTAACAGGATTCGGTGGTTACGACATTTATTTAGAGCTGATAATACCAACTTGGTAAAAAAAAGCTCACATTTACCAATCCTGTGGGAACTAGAAAGCGAGGAAGACCATCAATCAGATGGCTTGGCAGTTGTACTTATAATTAGTACAAATCAACCAGGCACCGTTAAGATCATAAAAAGTCACAGGATTCGGTGGTTAGGACACTTATTTAGGGCTGGTAATACCAAATTAGTACAAAAAAAGCTTACATTTACCAAACGTGTGGGAACTAGAAAGCGACCTACAATTAGGTAGCTCGATTCTGTTGAAATCGATTTTAAAATCTTGTATAAAGAAAACTGTAAGGCATAGCTTCGGTTAGGTCCAGATGGCAGAGACTGATTGGAACAGCCTTGGATTGTAATGGACCGCAGTGCCTTAGAAGACATGCATTGACCTAATTATAATAATATAGACGCTAGTTTATATCATACCATAAATTTAGATTTAAATTATCGATTTTTCAGAAGTATATATCAGTTGTAATCGTCTGAAATCGACTCGTTCTTCTTTTTTCGTTCTCTTTTAAAATGTTAATATTTGCAAGTGATTTCTTTTTTTTTACTTTCTTATCAACCAGGCAACCCATGGACGAGGCACTTAAATCTGAAAAAGCTTTCATCGAGTTCGTGATGTCACTACCCCCAAAAGAGACACCACAGGAGTGCCATCACAGGTCGACAGATTCTGTGACCATCCCGAAGTCTAAAAATCCAACAGCTGCTGGCAATACAACAAAAGTGGGTTTGGATCATCTCGACAACCTCTGCAAACTCATGGAACAGCTGAGCGAGCTACGCGAAACCAACAACAAGCTGCAGAGAAGAGTGCAGTACTTGGAAGACTTGAAAACATTACACGACATGCACAAAGAAGTGAGTTATTCTAATTCAGATAAAAAAAAGTTCGATGACTATTCTATTTGCAAGCCAGTTTGCTAGAGGGGGAACAATTTTTTGTCATAACTTAGAGGTACATGTAATGCAATAAAGGGTGTGATAATAAAATTCGTGAGCGTAGCAATGTTTCTTGAGGACTCGGGTGATAGTGGACCGCAAATGTTCTAATTTGTCAGAAGTAGACATGGCATTTGATGAACAAAGTAAAAATATCCAATCCTTCCAGTCTTTGGAAATCTTCAAAACATTTCACATGTGTACGATAAAAGGGCATATTTAGACTAAAAAGGAGTTCTGAATTCGCTGATTACTCACAGAACATTCGGTAAAAAGAATAAATGTTCTTACCTGTCAGACGGGTCAAAAACGAGGGTCATTGTCTTTTTATGTTTATTTCTACACAGCATATGATACAAAACATAACAAAGCCACCCCTTACAGATTGCCAGCAAAGCACACACCTCTAACCCGAGCACCCTATCGGGCAAAACACAGAAGACTTCCAACAGATCAGTTTATCGTACGGAAGTGATTTCGGGACACTTATGATAAAAAAACGAACGTGAGTTCGTACTAGACAATTCACGAAGTGGGCTACAGCTTACTGCAGTTACAAAGGACAACATAGTGAAGGGAGACTATTTGAAATAGTAAAAAATTCTAGGGTTTTTTACCAAATGAGTTTATTACGTTACAATTTTAAACGGAAGGGGTAATCGAGGTATTTGTGTATCTTTGCTTGTTGTTCAGTGAAACAACAAACAGATATACACATCTGTCTGCTCGATTTCTCTATAGGATTCTGAGTAGACCGGACACATTTAGAATTCTGAAAAGACAAGAATGGTCTTTAATTGTGCAGTACAATCTGGCAGACAGAGAATGTATAACCAGTGACCTAAAACCTCTTTATTCACCACATGCAATTTTAAACTGTTTTCCCATCGTAAAAGCGACTTTAAAAGCAGCCGTTTCAACAATACACCACAGTTCGTGGAACTTGTGACGGTCGTAATAAAAATCATCTTGCCCAAAAGCCTCCAAGAATGTTTACAGCTTTGGAACACTCGTTAGCAGTCTATCGTTTAAGAACGTAAATACTTTGAAAGTGATTGTCTGGAATGTATCATATAAATAGTTCATATCCGTCAAGTATACCAGTCTCCGAACTTTTTTTTATCTTGCCTTGTATGTATATTTTCAGCAAACTCTTTCTTATTTGTCAAGGAAATTCCAGGTAGGTAGATCTATTCTAAAATTTATTATATTTTTATACTAATCCTTAAAAAAATACATACGAGTAGAACATAGCTAAAGCTACTATTTTAAAAATAATGTTTAAAAGAAAAATCATTTTAAAGAACTGTTTAGAAAAGCTTGATCGGTTCAACATGCATGGGATTGTAGCCACTGTTTAAATTTTGATGCTACTTCCATTATTCAAATATGTTGTTCTCCTCTTAATATCAACTTCTAGAAAGATTTCCATATTTTGTAAAAGATTCCTTCGGTAAATAATGACATTACTAACCCCCCCCCCCAATGTACTAAGATTAGAAAATCATTTATCCAATTTTTGACCTCTGTTATATTTTACACCCTCTCATTTCTTGTCTCTCCTAACTTTTTGCCGCCTTTGGAAGCCGCAATTTGTCCTCCTTAATGCGTGTTCATTATTCAGAGAATTTCCTTCCATTTTTTTTATTGAGTTTAGACTTTTCTAGCTGTGCCTAACTTCGGTGACTTTCCATTTATTAGTATACAAATACTTCGTTTGCTTATCAGTAAAATTATATGTGTGAAATTATTAGTTTGAGTTCATAAACCATGCAGAATTTTAAAAATAAAATCACATGGAACAAGGGTTTAATTTTCTGTTTCTTCTAATCCTGCTTTATTACATTAATGAATAAAGATTCAATATCACGGTATCAAAATTTTAAAAAAAAATTACAGTTCATGATGATGATCCCAGTTTTTAAAAATGGTCGTATGACATAATATTCTTTATTTCTGAATGATACTTTTGTATCAACTCTCCCTCTCAAATTTGATCGATCCTATAGCAACAATCATCCCCTAGTACAAACGAACTCAGAGGTGATTGCAGATATAAAAAGGAAAACTTGACAATAGTAGTACTCCAAGGGGTCACATATGAGTTTGTTGTTACTAAGGGGATGATTGTTGCTATGGAATCGATCAAATATCAGAGGAAGAGAGATACAAAAATATCATGCCAAGACCATAGGCAAGTGTAGGGGATTTAGGGGACCAGTCCCCCTACGAAATTCTAAAAAGACCGTTTTATGGAAAGAAAATGAACCTTGTGTGTGATTGTATCATCTGTGCGTAGACAACAGTGTGTTTAGAACAGTATTTACAGTGACGTTGAGTTAAAAAGAAGGTTCAAATTGTATTCTTCAAGTAAGAGTGAATTGACTAGCACTCATAGCAACTCATCGCAATATTGATGTACAGTCGGAAGAAATTTTGAAAAGTTTTTTCAAGCCGAGCATATTTCATAACATACAAATAAAAAATTTAAGCATGTTCATTTTCTATCGAAATTATTCTCTTTGGTTTGGTCATACTTCTGTTTTCAAATTTAGAATTTAATAACTTGTATAGTTTATACCTTTTGAATTTTAATTTTACTGTTAAATTTCTTGTACAGTTACTTCATTTCTTATTCTAGGCTTTAAATGTGTTCATTATATCTTTTTTTAATCATTTTGATATTTTAAAATCACATTGTATTATGATACTCATTAGGGGGTATACATATATAAGAAAACCTGTCGTTTTTCTGAAGTATCATTCCCCAAAATACCATGTCTTTCCCCTTGGTCCCCCTCCGAATATAATTTCTGGCTACGGCCCTGCATGCACCAATAAAGCATGTACTGTCATGCGACAACTGCTAAAACAATTTGTCATAAAACATTGTGCTAAAGTTGCTTTCACTGGTAGATCACAGAGGAGGCACAATACAGCTCTGAAGACGCCTTAGTTACAAAACAACGTCCATACGAACTAAAAAAGAGCGCTACAGAAACGTGCTGCCCAAAGAAAGATGAATCCCATAATGTGCAACAACCCTCCAGACATCACTCTAAGTACCAAAGCAGACGCGGCAGGACACAAAGTGCGGACGGTCAGAGAAGAGAAAGGAGCAAATCAGTCGGCCACGAAGATGCTGGTGAAGATACGAAATCCAAGAGATTATTTCCCAGATGGTCCAAAGTGAAAGAAGCCTTCGGTTGGGAAAGGTAAAGATGTTTATCTACTTCATAACTTATTTTCTATTTTGATATTACAATGACTTCCAATGTTCTGAAAATTTTCTATATTCTCTTTGTCTTTCTTTCAAGCGATTAAACTTATATTAAAAAAAAACAGCAACTGATTTTGGGAATATTTCTATTATATTCGGTATTTAATTATTCAATTATGTACATCGGAAGTAAAGGGCACTATGTCAATTTTTAAAAAAATTGAGATTTTTTTTTTTCATGATTGTGTATAATTTGCTCTCCTTTATTATGTGATAAAAGCATTGTACTCATTTCCTAAAAATAAGACAGCGAATTGGAAAAAACTATCTACTAACATGGTTTTGAGGTAAAAACCCCAATTTGGACATAGAACTTTTAATTTCTACTATTTCGATGTGTTCACAGGCACAATGTCTTCTCCATTACCTGAAAGAATTTATAACGATTTTCATCTAATACGGTCCAAACTCAACTAAATCTGCAAAAGAAAATTTTATGTTCTCCTGTAAAAATTGAAATATGTGACACAATGACCTTCACTTCCAACGATAAACTTCTTATTTCTACATTTTCCGTATGTTTACAGACACCATGTCTTCCTCGTTAACTCAAAAAGTCTATAAAGCTTTTCTTAAAAACAGCCCAAGCTCAACCAAGTCTGTAACAAAAATCTTTATTATGCTCTCCTGTAAAATTTAATATTTGGAGCATAGTGCCCTTTACTTCCGAGGTTAAATTTCTTATTGCTACATTTTCAGTTTGTTTACACACACTATGTCTTCCACATTACCAAGACATTTATAAAGCTTTTCACTGAGAAAACGGTCCAAATTTATAATACATCTGTAAAAAATCTTTATTATGTTCTCCTGTAAAATTTGACATTTGTAACATAATGTCCTTTATTTCCAACGAAAATAAAATTCCTGTAAATACGTTTTTCTTATTAAATGTGCTGATTACTACATCTGATTATAAATTTGTTTTTCTTTACAAATTGATATACTTTGTGTTTTCTTTTCAGTGACAGAAAAGATTCCGTCAAAATAAAGAGTGACTGTGACTCTGGAAGCATTCGGGTGCCAAGGAGGTGTTCGGATGATTCTCACCAATCTTTCCATCCCCCTAAATCACCCACGTGGTCTCAGAATTACCCCTCTCTTCATTCTTCACTGGAAGATGTCCACGAAATCCTAGATTCAGGTTTAATTTTCTTTCCAAATTACTCCATTGTTTTGTAAATTGGTATGGCATATGTTAAAAGTTTAGCAACCTTCGTGATATATTATAGCGAGTGTATTACAGTAGAAACTCGATTAACCGAAACTCTCCTTTAACTGATCTTCTGCTTCTTCTTCACGTTTTTTCGCTTTCACTACCATCCAAAATTTTCACTTTGCAAGCATGCATTTTTTAAAGTTTCTTTCAAACATCATTCTTTTTTCCCTCATTCCTTTTGTATGCAAGCCGTCCTTTACAATCTGCGATTTCAGATAAATATTTTGGAATTCCCTGTTTTAGAATTCCTTCTCGCAAACACAATTCTTGGTATGAGTGTACGCTTCACTTTCAAATATCCCTGTTCTAAACAAAAACACACCCCATTTTTAAATTTGGAAAGTCATACTGCCGAGTCCCAGAACAATCGAATGTTTTCGCACCAATGATTGTTGATGAATTTTCGAGTATCCAAAGTAGGTTTGGCCCCAATTACTTCAAATAATCGAAGTTCTACTGTATTACAAATATAAAATTCGTCCTTAAGATTAGCAACTTCCTAAGTTCTGGAATTTTTGAAAATTTGCAGACTTGAACAAATTTCTACTTCTAGTCGAGAAATTTAGGATT